>CM077192.1:32054377-32749743 GCA_039654105.1 Coreius guichenoti | reverse complement strand
AATTATGGTAAACTATGGTAAATCATACTGTAACGTGGTAAATCATGGTAAACTATGGTAAATCATTCTAGAACATGGTAAATTATGGTAAATCATTCTTGAACATGGTAAATCATGGTAAACTATGGTAAATCATGGTAAATCATTCTAGAACATGGTAAATCATGGTAAACTAAGGTAAATCATTCTAGAACATGGTAAATTATGGTAAACTATGGTAAATCATTGTAGAACATGGTAAATCATTCTAGAACATGGTAAACTATGGTAAATCATTCTAGAACATGGTAAATCATGGTAAACTGGTAAATCATTCTAGAACATGGTAAATTATGGTAAACTATGGTAAATCATTCTAGAACATGGTAAATCATTCTAGAACATGGTAAATTATGGTAAACTATGATAAATCATTCTAGAACATGGTAAATCATGGTAAACTATGGTAAATCATTCTAGAACATGGTAAATCATGGTAAACTATGGTAAATCATTCTAGAACATGGTAAATCATGGTAAACTAAGGTAAATCATTCTAGAACATGGTAAATTATGGTAAACCATGGTAAATCATTGTAGAACATGGTAAATCATGGTAAATCATTCTAGAACATGGTAAATCATGGTAAACTATGGTAAATCATTCTAGAACATGGTAAATTATGGTAAACTATGGTAAATCATTCTAGAACATGGTAAATCATTCTAGAACATGGTAAATCATGGTAAACTAAGGTAAATCATTCTAGAACATGGTAAATTATGGTAAACCATGGTAAATCATTGTAGAACGTGGTAAATCATGGTAAATCATTCTAGAACATGGTAAACTATGGTAAATCATTCTAGAACATGGTAAATCATTCTAGAACATGGTAAATTATGGTAAACTATGATAAATCATTCTAGAACATGGTAAATCATGGTAAACTATGGTAAATCATTCTAGAATCATGGTAAATTATGGTAAACTATGGTAAATCATTCTAGAACATGGTAAATCATTCTAGAACATGGTAAATTATGGTAAACTATGGTAAATCATTCTAGAATCATGGTAAATCATACTAGAATGTGGTAAATCATGGTAAACTATGGTAAATCATTCTAGAACATGGTAAATCATTCTAGAACATGGTAAATCATTCTAGAACATGGTAAATTATGGTAAATCATTCTAGAATCATGGTAAATCATACTAGAATGTGGTAAACTATGGTAAATCATTCTAGAACATGGTAAATTATGGTAAACTATGGTAAATCATTCTAGATCATGGTAAACTATGGTAAATCATTCTAGAATCATGGTAAATCATACTAGAATGTGGTAAACTATGGTAAATCATTCTAGAACATGGTAAATTATGGTAAACTATGGTAAATCATTCTAGATCATGGTAAATCATGGTAAACTATGGTAAATCATTCTAGAATCATGGTAACTCATACTATAATGTGGTAAATCATGGTAAACTATGGTAAATCATACTAGAATCATGGTAAATCATACTATAACGTGGTAAATCGTGGTAAACTATGATAAATCATTCTAGAATCATGGTAAATCATGGTAAACTATGGTAAATCATTCTAGAACATGGTAAATTATGGTAAACTATGGTAAATCATTCTAGAATCATGGTAAATTATGGTAAACCATGGTAAATCATTGTAGAACATGGTAAATCATTCTAGAACATGGTAAATCATGGTAAACTATGGTAAATCATTCTAGAACATGGTAAATTATGGTAAACTATGGTAAATCATTCTTGAACATGGTAAATCATGGTAAACTATGGTAAATCATGGTAAATCATTCTAGAATCATGGTAAATCATGGTAAACTAAGGTAAATCATTCTAGAACATGGTAAATTATGGTAAACTATGGTAAATCATTCTTGAACATGGTAAATCATGGTAAACTATGGTAAATCATGGTAAATCATTCTAGAATCATGGTAAATCATACTATAACGTGGTAAATCGTGGTAAACTATGATAAATCATTCTAGAATCATGGTAAATCATGGTAAACTATGGTAAATCATTCTAGAATCATGGTAAATCATGGTAAACTAAGGTAAATCATTCTCGAACATGGTAAATTATGGTAAACTATGGTAAATCATTCTAGAATCATGGTAAATCATACTAGAATGTGGTAAACTATGGTAAATCATTCTAGAATCATGGTAAATTATGGTAAACTATGGTAAATCATTCTAGAACATGGTAAATCATTGTAGAACATGGTAAATTATGGTAAATCATTCTTGAACATGGTAAATCATGGTAAACTATGGTAAATCATGGTAAATCATTCTAGAACATGGTAAATCATGGTAAACTAAGGTAAATCATTCTAGAACATGGTAAATTATGGTAAACCATGGTAAATCATTGTAGAACATGGTAAATCATGGTAAATCATTCTAGAACATGGTAAATCATGGTAAACTATGGTAAATCATTCTAGAACATGGTAAATCATGGTAAACTATGGTAAATAATTCTAGAACATGGTAAATTATGGTAAACTATGGTAAATCATTCTAGAACATGGTAAATCATTCTAGAACATGGTAAATCATGGTAAACTAAGGTAAATCATTCTAGAACATGGTAAATCATGGTAAATCATTCTAGAACATGGTAAACTATGGTAAATCATTCTAGAACATGGTAAATCATTCTAGAACATGGTAAATTATGGTAAACTATGATAAATCATTCTAGAACATGGTAAATTATGGTAAACTATGGTAAATCATTCTTGAACATGGTAAATCATGGTAAACTATGGTAAATCATTCTTGAACATGGTAAATCATGGTAAACTATGGTAAATCATGGTAAATCATTCTAGAATCATGGTAAATCATGGTAAACTAAGGTAAATCATTCTAGAACATGGTAAATTATGGTAAACTATGGTAAATCATTCTAGAATCATGGTAAATCATACTAGAATGTGGTAAACCATACTAGAATGTGGTAAACTATGGTAAATCATTCTAGAATCATGGTAAATTGTGGTAAACTATGGTAAATCATTCTAGAACATGGTAAATCATTGTAGAACATGGTAAATTATGGTAAACTATGGTAAATCATACTGTAACGTGGTAAATCATGGTAAACTATGGTAAATCATTCTAGAACATGGTAAATTATGGTAAATCATTCTTGAACATGGTAAATCATGGTAAACTATGGTAAATCATGGTAAATCATTCTAGAACATGGTAAATCATGGTAAACTAAGGTAAATCATTCTAGAACATGGTAAATTATGGTAAACTATGGTAAATCATTGTAGAACATGGTAAATCATTCTAGAACATGGTAAACTATTGTAAATCATTCTAGAACATGGTAAATCATGGTAAACTGGTAAATCATTCTAGAACATGGTAAATTATGGTAAACTATGGTAAATCATTCTAGAACATGGTAAATCATTCTAGAACATGGTAAATTATGGTAAACTATGATAAATCATTCTAGAACATGGTAAATCATGGTAAACTATGGTAAATCATTCTAGAACATGGTAAATCATGGTAAACTATGGTAAATCATTCTAGAACATGGTAAATCATGGTAAACTAAGGTAAATCATTCTAGAACATGGTAAATTATGGTAAACCATGGTAAATCATTGTAGAACATGGTAAATCATGGTAAATCATTCTAGAACATGGTAAATCATGGTAAACTATGGTAAATCATTCTAGAACATGGTAAATTATGGTAAACTATGGTAAATCATTCTAGAACATGGTAAATCATTCTAGAACATGGTAAATCATGGTAAACTAAGGTAAATCATTCTAGAACATGGTAAATTATGGTAAACCATGGTAAATCATTGTAGAACGTGGTAAATCATGGTAAATCATTCTAGAACATGGTAAACTATGGTAAATCATTCTAGAACATGGTAAATCATTCTAGAACATGGTAAATTATGGTAAACTATGATAAATCATTCTAGAACATGGTAAATCATGGTAAACTATGGTAAATCATTCTAGAATCATGGTAAATTATGGTAAACTATGGTAAATCATTCTAGAACATGGTAAATCATTCTAGAACATGGTAAATTATGGTAAACTATGGTAAATCATTCTAGAATCATGGTAAATCATACTAGAATGTGGTAAATCATGGTAAACTATGGTAAATCATTCTAGAACATGGTAAATCATTCTAGAACATGGTAAATCATTCTAGAACATGGTAAATTATGGTAAACTATGATAAATCATTCTAGAACATGGTAAATCATGGTAAACTATGGTAAATCATTCTAGAATCATGGTAAATCATACTAGAATGTGGTAAATCATTGTAAACTATGGTAAATCATTCTAGAACATGGTAAATCATTCTAGAACATGGTAAATCATGGTAAACTATGATAAATCATTCTAGAACATGGTAAATCATGGTAAACTATGGTAAATCATTCTAGAATCATGGTAAATCATTCTAGAATCATGGTAAATCATACTAGAATGTGGTAAATCATTGTAAACTATGGTAAATCATTCTAGAACATGGTAAATCATTCTAGAACATGGTAAATTATGGTAAACTATGATAAATCATTCTAGAACATGGTAAATCATGGTAAACTATGGTAAATCATTCTAGAATATGGTAAATCATACAATAACGTAAATCATGGTAAACTATGGTAAATCATTCTAGAACATGGTAAATCATGGTAAACTATGGTAAATCATACTGTAACGTGGTAAATCATGGTAAACTATGGTAAATCATTCTAGAATCTTGGTAAATCATACTATAACGTGGTAAATCATGGTAAACTATGGTAAATCATTCTAGAACATGGTAAATTATGGTGAACTATGGTAAATAATTCTAGAACATGGTAAATCATGGTAAACTATGGTAAATCATTCTAGAATCATGGTAAATCATACTATAATGTGGTAAATTATGATAAACTATGGTAAATCATTCTAGAACATGGTAAATCATGGTAAACTATGATAAATCATTCTAGAACATGGTAAATCATGGTAAACTATGGTAAATCATTCTAGAATCATGGTAAATTATGGTAAACTATGGTAAATCATTCTAGAACATGGTAAATCATTCTAGAACATGGTAAATTATGGTAAACTATGGTAAATCATTCTAGAATCATGGTAAATCATACTAGAATGTGGTAAATCATGGTAAACTATGGTAAATCATTCTAGAACATGGTAAATCATTTTAGAACATGGTAAATCATTCTAGAACATGGTAAATCATTCTAGAACATGGTAAATTATGGTAAACTATGATAAATCATTCTAGAACATGGTAAATCATGGTAAACTATGGTAAATCATTCTAGAACATGGTAAATCATTCTAGAACATGGTAAATTATGGTAAACTATGGTAAATCATTCTAGAATCATGGTAAATCATACTAGAATGTGGTAAATCATGGTAAACTATGGTAAATCATTCTAGAACATGGTAAATCATTTTAGAACATGGTAAATCATTCTAGAACATGGTAAATCATTCTAAAACATGGTAAATTATGGTAAACTATGATAAATCATTCTAGAACATGGTAAATCATGGTAAACTATGGTAAATCATTCTAGAATCATGGTAAATCATACTAGAATGTGGTAAATCATTGTAAACTATGGTAAATCATTCTAGAACATGGTAAATCATTCTAGAACATGGTAAATTATGGTAAACTATGATAAATCATTCTAGAACATGGTAAATCATGGTAAACTATGGTAAATCATTCTAGAATCATGGTAAATCATACTAGAATGTGGTAAATCATTGTAAACTATGGTAAATCATTCTAGAACATGGTAAATCATTCTAGAACATGGTAAATTATGGTAAACTATGGTAAATCATTCTAGAATCATGGTAAATCATACTAGAATGTGGTAAATCATGGTAAACTATGGTAAATCATTCTAGAACATGGTAAATCATTTTAGAACATGGTAAATCATTCTAGAACATGGTAAATTATGGTAAACTATGATAAATCATTCTAGAACATGGTAAATCATGGTAAACTATGGTAAATCATTCTAGAATCATGGTAAATCATACTAGAATGTGGTAAATCATTGTAAACTATGGTAAATCATTCTAGAACATGGTAAATCATTCTAGAACATGGTAAATTATGGTAAACTATGATAAATCATTCTAGAACATGGTAAATCATGGTAAACTATGGTAAATCATTCTAGAACATGGTAAATTATGGTAAACTATGGTAAATCATTCTAGAATCATGGTAAATCATACTAGAATGTGGTAAACTATGGTAAATCATTCTAGAACATGGTAAATCATGGTAAACTATGGTAAATCATACTGTAACGTGGTAAATCATGGTAAACTATGGTAAATCATTCTAGAACATGGTAAATTATGGTAAACTATGGTAAATCATTCTAGAATCATGGTAAATCATACTAGA
Source organism: Coreius guichenoti (assembly GCA_039654105.1). Classification (NCBI taxonomy): domain Eukaryota; kingdom Metazoa; phylum Chordata; class Actinopteri; order Cypriniformes; family Gobionidae; genus Coreius; species Coreius guichenoti. The sequence continues at coordinate 32,743,235 of CM077192.1, read as the reverse complement.
ATGTGGTAAACTATGGTAAATCATTCTAGAACATGGTAAATCATGGTAAACTATGGTAAATCATACTGTAACGTGGTAAATCATGGTAAACTATGGTAAATCATTCTAGAATCTTGGTAAATCATACTATAACGTGGTAAATCATGGTAAACTATGGTAAATCATTCTAGAACATGGTAAATTATGGTAAACTATGGTAAATAATTCTAGAACATGGTAAATCATGGTAAACTATGGTAAATCATGCTAGAATCATGGTAAATCATACTATAACGTGGTAAATCATGGTAAACTATGGTAAATCATTCTAGAATCATTGTAAATTATGGTAAACTATGGTAAATCATTCTAGAATCATGGTAATTATGGTAAACTATGGTAAATCATTCTAGAACATGGTAAATCATTCTAGAACATGGTAAATTATGGTAAACTATGGTAAATCATACTAGAACATGGTAAATCATGGTAAACTATGGTAAATCATTCTAGAACATGGTAAATCATTCTAGAACATGGTAAATCATGGTAAACTATGGTAAATCATTCTAGAATCATGGTAAATCATGGTAAACTATGGTAAATCATACTAGAATCATGGTAAATCATACTATAACGTGGTAAATCATGGTAAATTTTGGTAAATAATTCTAGAATCATGGTAAATTATGGTAAACTATGGTAAATCATTCTAGAGTCATGGTAAATTATGGTAAACTATGGTAAATCATTCTAGAATCATGGTAAATTATGGTAAACTATGGTAAATCATTCTAGAACATGGTAAATTATGGTAAACTATTGTAAATCATACTAGAACATGATAAATCATGGTAAACTATGGTAAATCATTCTAGAACATGGTAAATCATGGTAAACTATGGTAAATCATTCTAGAATCATGGTAAATCATTCTATAATGTGGTAAATCATGGTAAACTATGGTAAATCATACTAGAATCATGGTAAATCATACTATACTGTGGTAAATCATGGTAAACTTTGGTAAATCATTCTAGAATCATGGTAAATCATACTATAATGTGGTAAATTATGATAAACTATAGTAAATCATTCTAGAACATGGTAAATCATGGTAAACTATGGTAAATCATTCTAGAGTCATGGTAAATAATACTAGAATGTGGTAAATCGTGGTAAACTATAGTAAATCATACTAGAATGTGGTAAATCATGCTAGAATCATGGTAAACTATGGTAAATCATACTATAACGTGGTAAATCATGGTAAACTATGGTAAATCATTCTAGAATCATGGTAAATTATGGTAAATCATTCTAGAACATGGTAAATCATGGTAAACTATGGTAAATCATTCTAGAACATGGTAAATTATGGTAAACTATGGTAAATCATTCTAGAATCATGGAAAACTATGGTAAATCATTCTAGAATCATGGTAAATCATACAAGAATGTGATAAATCATGGTAAACTATGGTAAATCATTCTAGAACATGGTAAATTATGGTAAACTATGGTAAATCATTCTAGAATCATGGAAAACTATGGTAAATCATTCTAGAATCATGGTAAATCATACAAGAATGTGATAAATCATGGTAAACTATGGTAAATCATTCTAGAACATGGTAAATTATGGTAAACTATGGTAAATCATTCTAGAACATGGTAAATCATGGTAAACTATGGTAAATCATTCTAGAATCATGGTAAATTATGGTAAACTATGGTAAATCATTCTAGAATCATGGTAAATCGTGCATAACTATCTAAAAAATGCAGAAATAGTTAGTTGCGCCCCTAAAGTTTCTAAATGCGCTCCTAACTTTTTCAGCTTAGGAGCACAGGTGCTCCTTGGGGAAAAAAAGTAAGCGTCAAGCCCTGATGATGGTATTTTGACCAGCTGAGAACTCGTGAAGAGATTATAAAATGTGTAAAGTAGTCAAAACAGCGTCAGGAATCCCTCCGTCACACAAACGAAGATTTGCTGTGAGGAGACGCGGTTCTGATGCCTGTAACGAACTGTGATGGGCAACATCAAATCAAATCAAATCACCTTTATTTATATAGCGCTTTTTACAATGGCAATTGTTTCAAAGCAGCTTCACAGTGGTAACAGGAAAATAATACAACGGAATTTGATTCAGCTGTACAGCCGATCTGGTGAAAACGGTGATGTCATCCAGCTCATTTCAATTATCATATAGTGTCAATGCGGGCAGATCAGTAACATTCTGGCAACATTACAGGTCAGAAGTCATATTAGATCGAAAGATATTCGTAGGATTATTCGAAAGATTGGAGTCGTCACGCCGGGGACGGGTTTAATGAGGATGTCGTGTCGATGCGGCATTTACAGGGGGGAGTTTAATTGACACGGTCTCTACAGACACTTCAGGGATATGGTCGTCATGTCCAGGCTAAGGTCCACCATCTGGTCTGTATACGGCCCGGATCCGGCCGACTGCAGTAAACCTCGGGATAAACAGAGAGACTAACATTAGCGTAGATGCCATTCTTCTTATGATGTAACGAGTACATCAGGTGTTATTGGAAGTGTTCCCGGTTCCGGCTGACCTAGTTAATGCAGCCTAAAACAATCATTTAACTGATTTGAATAATAGAAATTAAAAATGTTTTATGTGTATGCCATAGTAAAGAGATGTGTTTTTAGTCTAGATTTAAACTGACAGAGTGTGTCTGCTTCCCGAACAATGCTAGGAAGACTGTTCCAGAGTTTAGGTGCTAAATAGGAAAAGGACCGACCGCCTGCAGTTGATTTTGATATTCTAGGTATTATCAACTGGCCAGAATTTTGAGACCGCAATAGACGTGATGGAGTATAATGCGTTAAGAGCTCGCTCAAGTACTGGGGCGCTAAACCATTTAGTGCTTTGCAAGTAATCAGCAAGATTTTAAAATGTATACGATGTTTAATAGGGAGCCAATGCAGTGTTCCCAGAACCGGGCTAATATGGTATACAGAATACTTCCTGGTTCTAGTAAGAACTCTAGCTGCTGCGTTTTGGACCAGCTGCAGTTTATTTATTAAGCGAGCAGGGCAACCACCCAGTAGAGCATTACAATAATCTAGCCTTGAGGTCATGAACGCATGAACTAACTGTTCAGCATTTTGCATTAAAAGCATGTGCCGTAATTTAGATATATTTTTAAGATGGTAGAATGCAGTTTTACAGATGCTAGAAACGTGGCTTTCAAATGAGAGATTGGTATCAAAGAGCACACCCAGGTTCCTAACTGACGACGAGGACTTGACAGAGCAGCCATCGAGTGTTAGACAGTATTCTAGGTTACTACTTGTGGAGTTTTTTTTGTCCAATGATTAAAAATTCAGTTTTTTCTGAATTAAGTTGCAGGAAATTACTAGTCATCCAATTTTTTATATCAGCTATGCATTCTGTTAATCTTGTGAATTGATCAGTTTCGTCAGGGCGTGAAGAAATATAGAGCTGAGTATCGTCAGCATAACAATGAAAATTAACGCCATGCTTCCTAATAATATCTCCCAGTGGTAGCATGTACAGGGTGAAAAGCAACGGTCCTAGCACTGAGCCCTGCGGTACTCCATACTGAACTTGTGTTCGGTGTGACATCTCTTCATTTACTGCTACAAACTGATAACGGTCAGATAAGTATGATTTAAACCATGCCAATGAAGTTCCAATAATGCCAACATAATTTTCGAGTCTATTCAAAAGAATATTGTGGTCGATAGTATCGAATGCAGCGCTAAGATCGAGTAACACTAATAGAGATATACAACCACGATCGGATGATAAGAGTAAATCATTTGTAACTCTAATGAGAGCAGTCTCAGTACTATGATACGGCCTAAATCCTGACTGGAAATCCTCACAGATACCATTTCTTTCTAAAAAGGAGCATAATTGTGAGGACACTGCCTTTTCTAGTATTTTTGACAGAAAGGGTAGATTTGAGATTGGCCTGTAATTGACTAATTTTGTAGGATCAAGTTGCGGTTTTTTAATAAGTGGTTTAATAATAGCCAACTTAAAAGTTTTCGGTACATATCCTAATGTCAAGGATGAATTAATGATATTAAGGAGAGGATCTATGACCTCTGGAAGCATCTCTTTTAGTAGTTTAGTCGGTATGGGGTCGAGCATACATGTTGTTGATTTTGATGATTTAACGAGTTTAGCCAATTCTTCTTCTCCTATAGCAGTGAATGAATGTAATTTTTCCTCAGTGACACTACAATGCACTGTCTGATGTGATACTGTAGTAGACGGCTGCATGGTTATAATTTTTTTCCTAATATTATCAATCTTACAGGTAAAGTTCATAAAGTCATTACTGCTGTGCTGTTTACAAACATCAGAAGGTGAAGCTTTATCTTTGGTTAATTTAGCCACTGTATCGAATAAATACCTAGGGTTGTGTTTGTTTTCTTCTAAGAGAGTCGAGAAATAAGCAGATCTAGCAGTTTTTAGGGCCTTTCTGTATGCAATCATGCTCTCTTTCCACGAAAGGCGAAAAACTTCTAGTTTTGTTTTCTTCCAGCTGCGCTCCATTTTTCTGGCTGCTGTTTTAAGGGCCCGGGTGTGCTCGTTGTACCACGGCGTTGGACTATTTTCTTTATTCTTCTTTAAGCGCTGGGGAGCAACTGTGTCTAAAGTGCTGGAAAAGAGAGAGTCAATAGTTTCTGTTGCAACATCGAGTTCCTCTAGGCTATCTGGGATGCTGAGGAGATAAAACTGATGAGGAAGATTATTTACAAAGAAATCTTTAGTCGCAGCCGTGATAGTCCTGCCATATTTAAAGCGAGGGGACGGCTTTGCAGCCTTTGCTAAATTATGTGTACATGATACTAGGTAATGATCTGAGATGTCATCGCTCTGCTGCAGAATTTCAATGGTATCAACATTTATTCCATGTGACAGTATTAGGTCTAACGTATGATTACGGCGATGAGTGGGTCCTGACACGTGTTGCCTTACTCCAATAGAGTTTAGAATGTCTCTAAATGCCAATCCCAATGCGTCTTTTTCATTGTCTACATGGATATTAAAATCACCAACAATTAGGACTTTATCTGCAGCCAGTACTAACTCTGATAGAAAATCATCAAATTCACGACTATGATGAGAAAAAACAGATATGCTTGAGCATTCTGTCCTTTTTAGGGTCTCATCTTCCTGTTTTTGGTCCGTTTATATGTCTTTGGTGCGGTTCAAATGATATATGAATGCAACATGGACCAGAGTTCATTTGGAAGCGGAACGAGACCCATCTTTTCAGATGGCAGCGTTCACACTTATTCAAATGAACCACGGACAGAGACTCCTCCCCTATCAGCCAATCACTGTGTGTATAGTTAGGAAGCGTGTTGACATCATCCATAGCAACAAGGTCAACCGCGCCCTTACTCTTAAGACTTCTTTCTGTTCCTTAGTAAAAGTTGCTCTCAGCAGCTTTGGGAATAGGCTTTAAGAGAAAATTCTTAACTAAGAACTTTTACTGCCATTTAGGAGAAATCCTAGTGGGAAGATAAAATGTTTTGTGAATACGGCCCCAGAAATCTGTCAGAAGTGTCACGACCCATAGACAGAATACCTGCAGAAAGTGAGTTCCAGTCCCGGTTCAAGGTTCAGGCTTTCTCAAGCCAACATCAAAGTTAGTTTCCTTCAGTTATTTTAAAAGATCTTTCATTAGAAAAGAATATCCCAACTTTATTAGTTGAGCATATTTACAGTACAAACCTTGTCAGTGAACTATGAGGGCAAAAAACAAAATAATCGTTCATTAATCGCAATCGAGGTAAAATGTTCAATTATTCGAGATTTTAATTTTAGGTCATATCGTCCAGCCCTAGTAAAATCTCACACACTCTTTATGTTGTTTTCTCTTTGTAGTTCACCATATGGATCTTTGACCGCAAGAATTAGTTTGAGCAGTTCAGAAGAAGAAATAGTTTTTATTTTCTCATCATCTTCTTACTTCAGGTAAGTCTAGATCTTCCTCATGTTTCCTCGTTCTCAACAAACTGTTTGAGTTTATTTATTTATTTTTGACTGATTGAGTTTTGCTGTGGCTGTTAATGATGATGACATCATTTCCTTGAGCATGTTGAGCTTTGAGGACTTTGATCGCCAGTCTGATGACATCACAGCAGGTGTATTGACCCTAGTCAGGAACCATATTTATTCATTTAACTTTATTATTTTATTTATGTATATTTGCATGAAAGCGAGTCTGTGAGGGATCTAGACAGAGACTATGGAATAAAGGCTGGTAAAGTGAATCTCTGTCTGTCACTGACCAACCCGTCTCTCCTCGTCTCTTCCAGGGCTTTGACCCTCCCCATCAGAGACACACACACTGTTTCCATCAGTGCTACTCAAACCATGGGCACTTCTGTGAAGGTGAAAGGAGAACTGATCCTGTGATTTCACGCTTCATTCTGCGGCACAGGCAAGACATGATCAGTAGGGGGCAGTCGTGCTTCATTCTTTAACACACACACACTGTTGAGGCTGATTTATTCTTCTGCGTCGGACCTACGCACAGCCTACGACGTACCCTGAAGTCTTGTTCACACTGGGACGGTTATCGCGCGATTATCACTGATGTTTAACGCCTCGTGACTAAACAGAGGGCACCAATGTGAATGTGCACATCGACGTGCAAAAATTCCAGGCGTAAAAGTGTCATTAAAAAAAAAAAAAACCCTTGGGTACAATTATCTTATAGTCCAGCTGTTTTTAATAGGATGGACAGTTGAATAGGAACCCAACCTCGTTATACTTATTAAATATATTTGCTTCTTCTTAGTGTTCCCTGCAACGGAGTATTCTCTGTCTAGAGCACACAAATGCATGAGCTTATACGGAAGAAGCCATGCCTGAGCTTGCGTTTTGGCTTAAGCTGCGTTGGTTTGACATTGTGGAAAATAGAATAATAGAATCAACATGTATTAGCCTTTTTACCCGTTAGGGATGTGGGACATTACAGTGCTTGAGCGGCTGTGAACGAATGACAGTGTTTTAAAAACAGTTTTAAAATTAGCGCCAATTCGGCTGCGGGTTGCTTAAATGGTGGGTTCATTAGCCTATTATTCTTAATGAAAAACACAACAACAAAACAGTACAATGACAAACTCCCTTAAATAGGTGCGTTTACATTTCGTGTTGAACCCAAATCTTTCGCGATCATCCTGTCATCAGCTCCTCACTCTCATGATGAATGAGATCTGACTCCTGCTGCTGATGTGCTGCGACTCTCGTTCGGCTCACGCGGCACGTTCACTTTTTAATTGTAGTTAATCTGTTCTCTAACTGAACTAAATGATTTTTATTACTATAAAATATCAAAGTGATGGTGGGGGCGGAGCCGCGGTGGATGTAACCGGTGTTATGCCTGAACACTAACACTGACTATCGCAGCAAGCCTAGCGCACCGCTTCTCCAGATTCCTGCCTTTATTAGAGAGAAGAATATGTTCAGCCCCTCCCTCCGAAGCTTCCAGTATTCGCTGTTGATCACTACCGAAGCTTCAAAGCTCAAAAAATGGTATTCGGACCAGCCCTAAAATACATAGATCTGCTGTGAATGTGTGTGAGCTCTATGGTCCAGATCAGGGGTCGGGAACCTTCTTTGACCAAAGAGTCGTTTTTTTCATGTTTGGTTAATGCATTTCTCCAAAAGAGCCACAGTAAAACAATATAATATTATTATTAAAAAACTTACATCTACTGTGTTTATAAAAGAACACAATGAATAAAAAAGATGAAGTAAAAAACTAATCGACAGTGTGCATGTGTCACAAACGCCGGTGAAGATTCCACCGTCGGCCACCAGAGGTCGAACTCACCAGAGTACTAACCTCCATTTCGGACTTCATTTCCCATACACCCTCACTCCTGGACTGATTACTGCACACCTGTTCCTCATCACCTTGCCTATATAAACTCTGCTCTCACACTTATTCAATGCGAAGTCTTGTTTGCATTTCTGAGTGTTAGTCCCTGTGATTATCCTGCCTGTATTTGACTCTGTCTTGGACTACCGTTTACGACCCTGTTCTGCCTGCCCTTGATCTTTGTTTGCCTGGACTTTGATTCTCGTTTGTTTGCTGCCTGTCCTGACCTATTGCCTGTTATGGCCACGATTGATGCACTGCCTCTGATACTGCTGTTCACCCTGGTTTACTGACCCACGCCTGCTTGTACTGTGAATTTGTAAACTGCATAACTGCATAAACTGCACATGGATCCCAATCTGCCTGAGTCCTCGTTACAGCATGGGAAACCCAGGATAACGCACTAAGGATTATTAAAAGCCAGGGAGAATAAATATGTCTTGAGATAAGATTTAAAAGTAGTGAGAGATGGGCATGCCTAATATATAGGGAGGAAGGCTATTCCAAAGTCATTTTTAAGATTAACTGTGAGTAGGGCAAGGTCACGAGATCTCCTAGATAAAAATATATTATAGTACCTTTATTTAACCAGGAGAAAAACTCACTGAGATTAAAATCTCTTTTGCAGGAGTGTCCTGGCCAAGATAGGCAGATTGTACATCAAAGTTACGTATAAACATAAAACATTACACACCATTCATTTACTCTCAAATTATGTAGTAACATTTAAAAATAACTACAAGTCACCAATTCTTTCAGCTTCATCTCAGTCTGGAGAAAAATCCCATCTGAGGTGGCGGCATATTTGAAGGAAGTTTCACCAAGCTCAGTTCTGACAAAGGGCACACAAAGATTATAATTCGATTCAGAATGTAATGAATAATTGCCATGTAGTTTCCGTTGAATAAAACAACAAAGATAAGTTGGCAGATAACCCAATATGGCTTTATAGATCAGCAAATACCAGTGCATTTTTCTTCGGATATTCAACGATGGCCAAGCAACCCTTTTGTATAAATCACAGTGGTGTGTTGAAAATGTACAATCAGTGATAAATCTGAGCACCATGGTACAAAGCATCCAAAGAGACAAGAAGATAAGAGGGAGCGTGCTGGTAAACTACATCCTCATAATCAATAACTGGTAACAAAGTAGCACACTGATTTCTTCCTCACATTGAATGAGAAGCATGACTTGTTTCTAAAATAAAATCCTAATTTTTCCTTGACTTTTTGTCTCAAGTAGTTAATATGTGAACCAAAATGTAATGTGTTATCGATAATAACACCAAGGTATTTATACTCTGTCACTGACGTTATCAAACTCCCTTGAGAAGTCCTAAGAGCGAGGGAATTTTCTGAGGAAGTTTTAGAGTTTGAGAATAACATACATTTAGTTTTTTTATCGTTTAAGACAAGCCTTAAAGCATGGTATCAAAAACAGATCGTAATAAAGCCACAGATTGCTGCTTAGAGGGAGCTGAACAGTAAATAATAGTTTCATCCGCATAAAAATGAACCCTAGCATTATCAATATTACAATCAAGACAATTAATATATATATATATACTAAATAATAGTGGCCCCAACACAGATCCTTGAGGAACTCCAAAGGATCTGACTGAATACCTTCCACCTGTACACATTGGGTTCTTCCCTTTAAGTAAGCAGTGAACCACAAAATTGCATTTTCTGATAATCCTACTGTTCAAAGCCTTTTTAATAATATATTGTGATCCACAGTGTCGAAAGGCCTTTGGAAAATCAATGAAGAGACAAGCACAATGTTTCTTGTCATCTAAGGACTCCTCTATATCCTTTAAGACTTTTAAAACGGCCGTAGTGATACTGTACCCTTTACGGAATCCAGATTGGTTAATAGTCAGAATATTATGATTATTTAGGTACCGTGTCAATTGTTCACTAACTAATTTTTCCAGCAGTTTCGAGAGAATACAAAGCTTAGATATCGGTCTATAATTATCCGTTAAAGAAGGATCGCCTCCTTTTGACAGAGGAACTACAAATGCTGACTTCCAGATCTGAGGAATTTTATTAGTTAACAAAGAAAGATTAAATAAATACACTAGCGAAGGAGAAATAAAATCAACCGCTAATTTTAAAAACAACGGAGCAATATGGTCAGGACCTGGCGATTTATTCACATCTAGTTCTTTTAAAGCAGAACAGACATCGGAAGAAATCATTTGTTCAAAAGCAAACTCTCTTGGCCATAGATTATGTTCTGCTTTGAGGAATTCTAAGTCTTTATAGAAATTTATAGAATTATTTATTTGAAATAAAGACCCTGATGTTAAAACTATTAAGCTTTTGCTTTTTATCTACAAATTTAATAGAATCTTTCAATATAAATGAAGGAAGCGCTGTAGTAGTTTTATTACCAGTTAAAAACTTGATATTCCTCCAAAACTTCCCAGAGTTTGTTGAATTTGTTGTGGTTTTATCAAGAAAATAATCTGATTTAGCCTTTCTGATCGCCACAGTGCATTTATTGCGAATCTGCCTAAAGTGCAGCCAGTCAGAGTTTAAATTTGTTTGTCTAGCCTTAGCCCATGCGGCATCCCGCTCCTGAAAGAGGTCACATAAAGCGGTCGAAAACCATGGATTATCCCGGCATTTAACTCTATATTTTCCTCATAGGAGCGTGCTTATTGATAATTAACATAAAGCTATCATAAAAATATTTCCAAGCGCAATCAACATCCGGTATTAAATTAATTTTATCCCAATCAAATTTAGCAAGATCATATAAGAATGCTTGTTCATTAAAGTATTTCATAGAACACCTAGTAATAATTCTTGGGTTATGCTTAGGCAACTTAAGATCCCTAACCACAGTCACAGCCAACATCCACCCACATGCACACATCGTCACCAGATCTCCACGCTCCGCCCGCTCGTTCACTTCAAGGGGGTAATCCAGCACCCGGAAAGCGTACCTTCCATAGGGGCAGCCATTGCTAACCAAGCCATCACCTGCTGTTAGCATTCCATTGACTCCCATTCATTTTGGGAATAACTTTACATCTGAGGCGTTTAAAGACTCCATTTGTCCATTGTTTATTTCTAAAGAAACACGACAATGTATAAAAGGCTCCATTACCTTGTATCTTACACTATTGCCCCGTAGAAGCCGTTTTTGTAAAAATAGGCTAACGATTGCATCATAACCACTCGACTCTCTGTCGCATAGTAGAGAAATTACCGTATAGACCCGTATAGACAGGAGGAGAAGCTCGCAGGCAATCTGGCGTTACATTTTAAAATAAATAAATACTATGCAAAATGACAAAATAATTAATCAGAATACTTACCAAAAGTTGCTCCTGCTCACGCTCTCCGTCTCTGCAAGATTCGGTGATTCAGATTTCACTTTGCACAACTACTAGAAGACTTACAACCGTCAGACAGGTTGCTCACGTCACATCTACGTGGTCAAGCTCAGTCTGAGGCTGCGCAGTACGCTCAGCCATCAGGAAGTGAGTGCTTCAAATTGACTTCACTTTTCTCCGTTGAAGTCTATGGGGTCGCTGTGTCCATTTCTTTTACTGTCTATGGTTCACTCTCCCCGGAACACTGATCGCCTGCACCCCATCATCACAGACACTTTATAAGCACACTCTCCCTGCACTTCAGTGTCTGGTCTCGTCACAACGTACCTGGACTTCCTACCTGATACTTCTGAGATTCTCCCGTCTACCTCCTTGTCCTCTATTCCTCGTTCCTCGTGTTCTCCATTCCCTACGATCATCATCCACACCATCAGCTAAGTGACTGTTAAGAAGTGCTCATCCATTCATCTCCTGCCTTACCATTACTACCTGTGTTCGTGTCTCTGATAATAAACATACTTTTGAGTTTACCTCTTCCTCTGCCTCCGTCTGTGCCTGACAATTTGCCAATACAGAAACTGAAGAGTATTTATGTGGAACATTTGTAAGGACAAGATCTATACATGTAGATTTTTCCGGAAATTTTGAATTAGGCCTAGTTGGTGAGTCTACCAATTGAAAAAGATTACTATCACAAAGCATTTTAAAATCATCGAATGTGGCATGCATCCAATTCAAATTAAAATCGCCCAGTAAAATCAATTCCTTATAATTCAAGCTAGCCAACGAATTCATTACAGAATGTAAAACACAACTAGTTGCCGACGGAGGTCTATAACAACCCTCTATGGTTAGCTGGAGGTTCTTAGACACAGAAAGATTTAGAACTAATTAGGGATGTAACGATTCACTCAACTCACGATGCTAATTTCACCATACGATTTTCTCACCGTTTTAACAAAATGAGATTTAAGACAAATTATAAATGAATGTGTCCTTTTATTTCTCAGACAAAATTCTGCATATTTCTTTGTAAAATTTAAATATATATTTTGTCAAATAATAACTCAATTGAAATTTTAAAACAAATCCTCAAAAAGTCCCTTCAAGGAGATCTTCCAGTGGTGTTTTCCTGGGAGGAGGTGTTTTAGCTTCTTCACCCTCATCCTGCACTGAGGAAGAGCAGAAATAAAAAGACAACAGGGACAGGGTTTCACATTGTTATAAAGGCAAGATTTTAATTATAATTTGTATCATTACACTTCCAAGAGTTCGAAAAACAGAACACATTTAGATAAATATGACATAATAATCAACAAATTATTGGAAAAGAAATCCATGTACACATTTAGAGAAAGAGATAGTAAAATAAATCCAGCAGCTGGTTCTGCAGCAGCGCAGCGTTCTCCTTCAGTCTGTGAACACATCCTCGCGCTGGTCTTTCTCTTGATGAGGAAGGGCCTGTAATTAATTTACTACGGCAGAAAACAGCCTTATATCTTTCGCTGTGAAAACACCTTGTGATCTCCATTGCAATCGCCCTCGACGCCGCGAGTGGGGCTGCAGATCCGCTGGTCAGTGGTTTGGCCTATGATCTTTCACATGCAGACGGAGGTGACTGGAGCCTCTCACTGTGGTGATTATTAGTCTAAGGAAAGTCAAAATGCCGCCACAACTCCGATTTGAACGAGTCAATGTAAACTACGCGCTTGCCGTCGCCATGCTTCTGTTTGACGGCGCGTGCACACGGGTGCGCTCTTGCCCAACTTCCATATGAATGAACTGAAAACAACTCGCTGATTTCACTCTTCTTCGTGCCAGTGTACATGCACAGTCTGTAACGCTAGCTACAACTTGCTCGTTGCTATCAGGCCTGTAAAGTGAGGCTGTTTAAAACGTGTATCGCGATTCGTTTAACATCTCAACCGACTTGAATTGTCACACGTGTATCGATTTTCAACTGGCATCCCTAGAACTAATATTTCATACTGTTTAGCTATTGAAATTGAAAGTAGCAATGTGGTCTCAAAATGTTCTTTGACATAAATTGCTACGCCCACCAGAAGTTGTGTGTGTTTTCTGTCAGATCTACAGTGGGGAGAACAAGTATTTGATACACTGCCGATTTTGCAGGTTTTCCTACTTACAAAGCATGTAGAGGTCTGTAATTTGTATCATAGGTACTCTTCAACTTTGAGAGACGGAATCTAAAACAAAAATTCAGAAAATCACATTGTATGATTTTTAAATAATTAATTTGCATTTTATTGCATGACATAAGTATTTGATCACCAACCAACCAGTAAGAATTCCGGCTCTCACAGACCTGTTAGTTTTACTTAAAGAAGCCCTCCTGTTCTCCACTCATTACCTGTATTAACTGCACCTGTTTGAACTCATTACCTGTATAAAAGACACCTGTCCACACACTCAATCAAACAGACTCTAACCTCTCCACAATGGCCAAGACCAGAGAGCTGTGTAAGGACATCAGGGATAAAATTGTAGACCTGCACAAGGCTGGGATGGGCTACAGGACAATAGGCAAGCAGCTTGGTGAGAAGGCAACAACTGTTGGCGCAATTATTAGAAAATGGAAGAAGTTCAAGATGATGATCAATCTCCCTCGGTCTGGGGCACCATGCAAGATCTCACCTCGTGGGGCATCATTGATCATGAGGAAGGTGAGGGATCAGCCCAGAACTACACGGCAGGACCTGGTCAATGACCTGAAGAGAGCTGGGACCACAGTCTCAAAGAAAACCATTAGTAACACACTACGCCGTCATGGATTAAAATCCTGCCGCACACGCAAGGTCCCCCCCCCTCAAGCCAGCGCATGTCCAGGCCCGTCTGAAGTTTGCCAATGACCATCTGCATGATCCAGAGGAGGAATGGGAGAAGGTCATGTGGTCTGATGAGACAAAAATAGAGCTTTTTGGTCTAAACTCCACTCGCCGTGTTTGGAGGAAGAAGAAGGATGCGTACAACCCCAAGAACACCATCCCAACCGTGAAGCATGGAGGTGGAAACATCATTCTTTGGGGATGCTTTTCTGCAAAGGGGACAGGACGACTGCACAGTATTGAGGGGAGGATGGATGGGGCCATGTATCGCGAGATCTTGGCCAACAACCTCCTTCCCTCAGTAAGAGCATTGAAGATGGGTCGTGGCTGGGTCTTCCAGCATGATAACGACCCGAAACACACAGCCAGGGCAACTAAGGAGTGGCTCCGTAAGAAGCATCTCAAGGTCCTGGTGTGGCCTAGCCAGTCTCCAGACCTGAACCCAATAGAAAATCTTTGGAGGGAGCTGAAAGTCCGTATTGCCCAGCGACAGCCCCGAAACCTGAAGGATCTGGAGAAGGTCTGTATGGAGGAGTGGGCCAAAATCCCTGCTGCAGTGTGTGCAAACCTGGTCAAGAACTACAGGAAACGTATGATCTCTGTAATTGCAAACAAAGGTTTCTGTACCAAATATTAAGTTCTGCTTTTCTGATGTATCAAATACTTATGGCATGCAATAAAATGCAAATTAATTACCAAACGGTTTCTTGTCCCCATCGACTTCTATAGTATATACTTAAAAATATCTTCATGTAAAAAAAAAAAAAAAGGGTTTAAAGAAACATCAGAGTGAGTAAATAACAATTCATCTGTAAATGAACAAATGCCTTTAAGTAAACTCACTGTAACAATACTACAGCTGAAAATTATGCAAGGAGTGAGCATTTTATTGTCAACAAACATTGACAGCTTATTTGATGTATGTATTACCATCTTTGTCCTAGTCTCTTTATTTTCTAACAATGTGTTTAAGCTCTTCAACAGTTTGACAGGGACCATTTTCCAGAATTTCCTCCTCTGTCTCTACCCCTGGCACAGTCATAGCAGCTAAAAGTCTTCTCTGCAGTGTGAGGATGTCTTGCTGGTTCTCGCAGAGCTCTTGTAACTTCTGCAAAACTTTTGTGCGGTAGTCTAAGAAAAAAAATAAACATTATGGAATCAGTTCCTGAAATGTGTATGCATGTTTGTGACAGACAGATGTAAGCTTACTCTTTGTTGCTTCCTCGGACGAGGCCTGTGGTTCTCTTAACAGAAGAACTGACACTGCTGTGGCATAAAAAAACCTGTTTCAAAATTAACATTACATACACATTTATGAATATCAATGAAATTGTTACACACCATTGTTTTGTTGGGATGGTGACACAGTTTCCAGTGAGCATGTCAATGATGCCTCTGCTGTAAATAAATTTATTTTTAATTGAGCGACAGGTATACATGTACATTAACATTTTTATAAACATGTTAAACTTCTTACAAAATAAGTCAGGAGATCTTGGCTTTTCTTGAATGCCTGTGGAGAAGATAGCGAAAATATTCCTTTGCAAAGTCCACACATTTTTATATATGTATAAAACATGTAGATTTCATTCTACTAACCCTTGTCTTGAGGATATGTTTTGGGCAGTTGCTGATCTGACAATGCAACAGAAATACAAAAAGATGTTTAGGTTGCTTTGAAATATTATTGTAATATTACTGTCTGTGTAAATTATGTAACAACTTACATTTAGGTGGAATAGGTTTCGACACCTTTTTCTTCTTTGCAACTCTGCAATAATCTGAAATTAATGAATTTTTACATGTTTAAATAAAAAGCAAAGTTCACAAATGCCTTTAATTCCATAATTCAATCATGAAAGATAAAATGTAGTTGCAAAATCAAAGTTGTATTTACAAAAGAAAAACAACTGTGGTAGCTGCGAAAACTTACTATTATCATTTTATCAAAAAACAACAACAAAAGTCATCCCAAGCACAATTACTTTGTTTAGCCAATCTGAAATCTCAAGTTCAACCAATATATTCTTCAACTACAAACTTCTTATTCAGCAAATCATTAATTAGGGGGAATAAAAAGGTTGTTTGCAAGAAGACCAGCAGAGCTAAGATAACAAGTCAAGAATGCACATAGACCTCAACAATTCATATAAATAAATAAAATAATTTAAATTTTTTTTAAAAAAACACAATTTGAACACCTACCATCTGAAGAAATTTCTGTTTCAGACTGAAATCTCTTTGGCATATTATGTGGCCTCTTTTTAGTTGTTGTGTCCTCTGTTTCAATATGAGATGTTTCGGTAACAAGCTGGCACTTCTGGGAGGCTTTGGCATAAGAGTCTGTAAAATATATGTCGAAAAATATATGATGGCGTTTAGAAATTTTGGCAGTAATCAGAAAAGGTTTTAACAACATCACCTTCATGATTCAGGCAGCACATTTAAATCTTGAAATAGTATCACTATACCTGTTCTTAACCAAATTTTTTTCAGCAAGAACCGCCTCCACTTTTGCTTGTCAGGAATCGCATTGTTTTTTACCAACTGCCTTGAGTTTGTGTAGGTCCAGAAACAGAATATTCCCTATTTCAAATAAATAAATACATAAGTATAATTACCATTTCACGCTGGATTTTCACATTGTAAGCGTGAGTGTAAGCGTAATGCTGTTTTAAAATTTAGTGAATAAAAGCATACTTCGGTCGTTTCCTCCAACCAAATGGTTGGGATAATTTCTACAGAATTATCATCTGCAAACTCGACCACTGCAAATTTCTTTGTCTCCATCTGTTGAGAAAAAAACCCCCCCAATGTTTTTATATCACAGACGCACAGCCTGTCAATATGCACAGCACAATCTCTGGTCCTGAATTAACACTGCTATTTGTCTATATGAGTTCACTCTACAGCAAGGGTCTTCAAATGGGGATCTGTGACCCCTAGGGGGTCCGTAGCGGTACTGCAGGGGGTCCCCAAATTAGTGTTTGATCACAAATAATTTTTGCTATAACATGGGTAAAAAAAACATCACAAAGTCAAACAGCTTCAAACCGCTAAGTACTGATGACCATCCATGCATGCTCCTCACCTTCAAACAAAAGGATGAACCGTCCTTCGGACTCTTTATCTCAAGAGATAAAGTGGGTAAGAGAGTTAAAATGTATGCAGTATGGCCAAAACATTTTTTTCCTGGTTATCTTCAATCATTATGGCAGTTTTTGTTAGCTGCTGTTCTGGGATTAGTGTCATTTTGTATTGTCTTGACTGCACTTTGAAACAACCAATCATCCGTGAGTCACATGGGTTTTTGAAAAGTGGTTGAGATTTCTCAAAAACCTTGCACAGTAACATTGGGGAGCCGGACTCATCCATCTCTTCCCTCTCTTCAATGGCCACGCAACACTTACCCTCCCCGAGAATGAAAGCATTGTTTGGTCTTGTGGTTTTGAACTTTGTGGTGACCACTGATTGAGTCTGTGGAAAATTTGACTTCTCCATCAGACGTTTGGCCACTTGAACAAGTGGATTCTTTCCTGACCTAACGAGTCGTTTAAGCTTTCCCAGAAAGTTTTCGAATGGGAAAGCGCTGCAAGCGTCAAGACAACCAAAATTCATCGCCTCTGCTGGTAGATGTATCATGGAATGTATGTTGTATACCATGAAATGATCGCCATACAGTTCTTTCGTTTTTTCTACAAAGTATTTCATCAGCTGACTGCTGTAGTAGTTGTGGTCCACTGCCAAGTTTGGTGAAAGAAGAAGACCCAAGGCAACACTGAATGTCATAAAATGATCGTACAGCTGGTCGGTCAGAATTCCTTTTAGTACAATCTTGCCAGTGTACACGGCAAACTGCCGCAGTTCTGTGGCCTTCCACCTATCAATGTCGTCCAGACCCCTTGGTTTCCTGGCAAAACAGCTCGGAATGTCTTTTCTAAGTGCCAGCAGCCGTTGGGTCACTTCACTGATTTGTCCAGCTGACATTCGCACATTCCGATTTCCTCTCATCCACTCTGTGATCATTTTTTTTGTGACCCCTCGACAGGCTTGGTGCATATAGTCTACTGGAAATTGGTTGATCATGTCCAAAGGGAGCCTCAAAAATGGGGACACTGAAATGGCATCATCTTTCTGCCGTCTTGCCATTTCAGCACGGTATGTCTCATTTGTGTGTAGAGTGAGGTTGTCTGCCTCTGGATATGTTACTCTCCCAGAAACCCACATGCCCCTCTGAGTGCATTTATCACACCCATAATATCCTGAGAACTGTTTTATCTTTTTGACCATTGCTCTCGCAGGTGCATCACAGACAACACATCGAATTTTAATTTGCATTCCCTCGAAACCATTGTCCAGAAGATCCTGAATGTCTTTAATGGCTTCATCAACGAAATCCAAATCTTTTTGTTTAGAAGGACCAAGTGTCAGTGTCACCGGAAAGACCCTGATAGGTGTCAGGTGAATGGCACAGAGGATGGGCCATAGATGTTGCTTTTGAAAATGGGCAGTCCATCTATATTGAAGGATAACTCCAGTGTTGTTATTCCATCTGTTACATCCCTTGGATAGTGCTGCAATTACTCGCTAAGACTCTTTCTCAAGTTGAAATGAACACACTCCATCCCTGACTTCATCACTGTTTTAATATGTCTGGGAGTTTGCAGCAAGGTTCTTGCTGTTGAAGGCAGCTCTGGATGTCCATTTTTTCTAAGTCTCTTCAGAAGGTCATCAATGGCATTGTGTTTAATAAGGTGTTTTGTAGCCCAATCCTGCAAAAACGTTGCAAGTGAGGCTGGAGGCATTTGATCCACATCCTCAGGCCCTGAACTGCAGTTTTCTTCACTGACTCCTGTCTCTGCACATTTAAAAGCACCCTTGTCCTTGTCATTTCTTTCATCCACATTGACCTGATCTTGGCCATGTTGAGGTGTTACTGGAAGGCATTTTGATTGTTCTCCAATAATCCTTTTTTTAGTCAGTGACTTCCGGGCACATTTCCATTGGCTTGTGTACCTTTGCCTCCTGGATTTTGAGTCCATTCTAAATTCAGAATATTTGATTTCATGTCAAATGTAGTAAGTACCAGGAGAATACATTACATGGCCAAAGGTATTGAAAAGGGGGTCCACATAGTTTTTGTCATGTGTCATTTCTGAAATTATAATTTATGCAAATAAAATTGTAACAGAACAAGTATTTATTAGGATTGTTTTTCTTTCCAGCCAAAGGTTATTTTAAAAAAGTATTATGAAAGTTACAGTTGTCTCAATATATATAATTGTTTTAATTGTTTATGGGTGAAAGGGTTAAAGAAATTATGTAATAGGATTGGCCAAATAAATTATCCTTATTGGCCAGTCTGGCAATTTTTTTATGTGTTTTCATCTGAAAAGTATTTGTATTGGTATGTGATGAATTTAATATCAAAATGATTAACACATGCATGCACACTTATCCATGAACTTGATAAATGTTGCAGATATGTTTTACTATACACAACCAGATGCCTTTCAACTTGCGTGTTTCATGGATTGTGTGCATGCATGTGTTAATTATTCTGATACTAAATTCTTCACATAGTATTGGACTGTGAATTGGGAAGCTTTGTGTAGTTTGATCCTGATGTTTATAAAAATGATTCCGTTAGATGGCGGTATAAACTAGCGGTGTGTCGTCCACCAATATATTACTAAAGAAGAAAATCCCGCCCACTAACTTCGGCGATCGAGATGCGACGGGAGATTCATCGGGAGACTTTTGCAGTGCTGTCCAAATTATATTAATATAATGGTAACTATACAAGATACGATTAAAAAAAGACCAAAGCAAATCAGGAAAATCCAAGAACGGAAGAAGAAGAACAAACGTCGGTCTTTTGACATGTGCAGCTCCTGCTTGCCGCGGATATTGGACTTAATATTTTGAAGCGCTAAGGTTGATACAGCTAAGCAATTTTACTATTTTCTTATTTTTTTTGAGGATGTTGTACTGTTTGTAGTGGTCTGATTTATCAGTAGTGTGTGAATTCAGCTACTTAACGGAAACAGTGCCCGTTAGAGATTCAACGCTTAACGTTAACTCTAGCTGCAAGGAAAAATAATGATATTCCTTTTATATGATCAATGTTTTAGGGAGGTTTATTCCGATTAAATTGCTGCCACTTAGCTGGCCGCTCAGTGTAACATTAGCAGAAAACAGCTAAAACGGTGTGTCAGCCGGAGGCAGGAGACAATATCAAAAAAATCACTTTCATGAGACGTTTCGCGACGCGTAGGAGGTTATATTAGGGTATTTTGTAAGATTTGTTTTATAATAATTTAGCTTGCATTAAGGCATTTAAATCTGTGCAATGTCTATGGAAATTTGCCATGTCAAATTAGCTAGTACTATTGCATAGTAGGCTACGGTGCCCAGCACATGACATGAGGACAAAATAAATAACATGGCAAACTAGAAACGAATTTAGTTTATAATTAAGTATTCATAATTGTTTTCATTTAACATCAGTTAAATCGTGGTGGCTATGATTTACTAAAACGAGGGAATAAGTTGTGAGAGCGAATCTGCAATATAACTTTTTTTGTGTACAATATTTATATAATGAGCGAGTACATAAATCCATTTCCAAACCGTCTTTGTGTCTTATCCTGAATCACTACGGTACGACTATAATACGTGTTTATATCATGGGAGTCGGAAGCAAAAAAAATCTGGGTGGGTCCTCTCCCAGAAAATGATTACTGGTGTAGATGCCATTTACATTAAGTACAAAAAAAATATATATCCCCTTGTTTAATAAGCGTCTGGTCGGGACAGACAAAATTACGGAAAACACAAACTCTTATACAGCACCAATAGTGTAGGGGTAAGACGCATGACAGCAAGTTTTGACGCAAATCGACTTGAGGTTCAAATCCGCCTTTTGCCGAACTTGCTCTACTCCCTTTTCCCATCACATATCAGGTTGGAAAGGCATTTATTTTTAATAAAAATTAAGAAAATATTAGAACAGTGAAAATAAAGCGTCTAACTTGTTTAGTAATAAGTGTTCATCAGTTAGGGATAGGTAAACAGACGTGCTGAATTACAGACGATAAAAGTGAGTGGGTCCAATATCATTGGTCGTAAAAAGTGGGTGGGTCTTGTCCCACCCACATACAATGCTTCCGACGCCCATTTATAGTCATACTATTTTAGACCAATCGGTTCGCCACCGCTGCGGAGTAGCACAGTACCTGTGTGACTCGTCATAGACATAAACAGAGAGAAGTAGCTCCGGTTGTTCTTCCGCGAGACACATGCAGGTTATGAGTTACGTTTTTGCGTGTTGCCAGGGCAAATAATAAGTAATCTGACTATACATTTTCTTTACATAAAGACTTTAGACCTACAGTTCAAAAGTTTTAGATCTGTATGTTTTTAAAAAAAATAAGTCTCTTCTGCTCACCAAGGCTGGATTTATTTGATCCAAAATAGTAAAAACAGTAAAAACATTTTCTATGTGAATACATGGTAAAGTGTAATTTATTCCTGTGATCAAAGCTGAATTTTCAGCATCATTACTCCAGTCTTCAGTGTCACATGATCCTTCAGAAATCATTCTAATATGATGATTTGATATATATGCTCAGCAAACATTTATGATTATTATCAGTGTTGAAAACAGTTGTGTAATTTTTCAGGATTCTTTAATATTAACGGAAAGTTCAAAAGAACAACATTTATCTGAAATAAAAAGATTTTGTAACATTATAAATGTCTTTTACTGTGTTTTTTTAACAAAATAAGGCATCTTTGTGAATAAAAGTATTAATTTCTTTCAAAAAACAAAACAGCAACAAAAAAACTAAACTCTTACTCAGAATGGTAGTGTGTAATGTTACAATAGATTTCTATTTCAGATAAATGCTGTTGTTTTGAACTTTCTATTTATCAAAGAATCCTGAAATAAATTGTACACAAATGTTTTCAACATTCATAATAATAAGAAATGTTTCTTGAGCAGCAAATCAGCATATTACAATGATTTCTGAAGGATTATGTGAAACTGAAGTAAATAAATGGAATAAATTGCATTTTAAAAATATACCCAAACAGAAAACAATTATTTTAAATTATAAAAATACTTCGCAATATTACTGTTTTTGCTGTATTTTGGATCAAATAAATGCTGCCTTGTTAAGCAGAAGACATTTTTTTGAAAACATTAGAAAATCTAAAACTTTTGAATGGTAGTGTATTTACACATGAAACAACACATAGAGCAGTGGTAAAAAAATACAGCGCAAAAGAGACATTCAGGGCAAAAGTGCAAACAGGGACAGTGCAAGATGAACGAAAACTAATTAGTCTCTCTATTTGAGCGCGCTTGTCGCGCGTCTACATTTAAATTAACGAACTTGAGCGCGCAAAAGACGCAACATATGTGAACGGCCCCTTAGTCAGTGGTTACATCAGCGTAGCAGTCAATAAACACGACATTTAGGCCCAATAAACGGGACGTCCTGGCTAATACGGGACAATTGGCAACCCTACTTTTATATCATGATGTGTTTAATATTATAGAGCATAAGATATTCCCATGTCGTACGTGTATCTTTATTTAGCATTGAAAGGTTGCCTACCTATTTCATATTTCATATGTTTCTGTTGATTTCACACATTTTAGTCTGGCAATAGTTCAACTAATAGCCTACAATGTGAAGTTTATGCAGCAATATCGCTAATATAAGTGAGAAGAAATGTTTTACCTTAAAAATTCTCATAAATCACGTTCTGTTTCTTCTGAGGTAAATCCAAGGCGTTTACAGGTTCCTCGTAGACGATTTGCATGTGAATCATTTGCGCGCGCGTGGGTGTGGTCACATTAAAGTTAATGAGGCGCCGCTGGAGGAACTCTACCTCTCGCTGTTTTTGTACGGATTACATAAACAGAGAATATTTGTTTTTTTATATAAATGACTTAATTTAAAAGTAGACATTCCAAGCTATATAAAGAGATATCTTTCGTGTCTGTGTGACAAGTATTCTCTGAGTTCTGAGTTTATTTTCAGACGCATTTCATAGTAGACATCACAGGGAGACAGACGGGAGAACGCGCATCCTGTTTGTTTTCTTTATTTAGCACAACATTGTTTTTATTTTGAGTGTACATAAAAAAAGTAGACACTTTAAGCTTTGTAAAGACATATCGTTCATGTCTGTGAGGCCAAAAATGACGGAGTATGCCATAGTAAAGAGATGTGTTTTTAGTCTAGATTTAAACTGACAGAGTGTGTCTGCTTCCCGAACAATGCTAGGAAGACTGTTCCAGAGTTTAGGTGCTAAATAGGAAAAGGATCGACCGCGTGCAGTTGATTTTGATATTCTAGGTATTAATCAACTGGCCAGAATTTTGAGAGCGCAATAGACGTGATGGAGTATAATGCATTAAGAGCTCGCTCAAGTACTGGGGAGCTAAACCATTTAGTGCTTTGTAAGTAATCAGCAAGATTTTAAAATGTATACGATGTTTAATAGGGAGCCAATGGAGTGTTGCCAGAACTGGGCTAATATGGTCATACTTCCTGGTTCTAGTAAGAACTCTAGCTGCTGCGTTTTGGACCAGCTGGAGTTTGTTTATTAAGCGAGCAGGGCAACCACCCAGTAGAGCATTACAATAATCTAGCCTTGAGGTCATGAACGCATGAACTAACTGTTCAGCATTTTGCATTGAAAGCATGTGCCGTAATTTAGATATATTTTTAAGATGGCAGAATGCAGTTTTACAGATGCTAGAAACGTGGCTTTCAAATGAGAGATTGGTATCAAAGAGCACACCCAGGTTCCTAACTGACGACGAGGACTTGACAGAGCAGCCGTCGAGTGTTAGACAGTATTCTAGGTTACTACTTGTGGAGTTTTTTTGTCCAATGATTAAAAATTCAGTTTTTTCTGAATTAAGTTGCAGGAAATTACTAGTCATCCAATTTTTTATATCAGCTATGCATTCTGTTAATCTTGTGAATTATTAAGTTTCGTCAGGGCGTGAAGAAATATAGAGCTGAGTATCGTCAGCATAACAATGAAAATTAACGCCATGCTTCCTAATAATATCTCCCAGTGGTAGCATGTACAGGGTGAAAAGCAACGGTCCTAGCACTGAGCCCTGCGGTACTCCATACTGAACTTGTGATCGGTGTGACATCTCTTCATTTACTGCTACAAACTGATAACGGTCAGATAAGTATGATTTAAACCATGCCAATGAAGTTCCACTAATGCCAACATAATTTTCGAGTCTATTCAAAAGAATGTTGTGGTCGATAATATCGAATGCAGCGCTAAGATCGAGTAACACTAACAGAGAGATACAAACACGATCGGATGATAAGAGTAAATCATTTGTAACTCTAATGAGAGCAGTCTCAGTACTATGAAACGGTCTAAATCCTGACTGGAAATCCTCACAGATACCATTTCTTTCTAAAAAGGAGCATAATTGTGAGGACACTGCCTTTTCTAGTATTTTTGACAGAAAGGGTAGATTTGAGATTGGCCTGTAATTGACTAATTTTGTAGGATCAAGTTGCGGTTTTTTAATAAGTGGTTTAATAATAGCAAACCTAAACGTTTTCGGTACATATCCTAATGTCAAGGATGAATTAAGGATATTAAGAAGAGGATCTATGACCTCTGGAAGCATCTCTTTTAGTAGTTTAGTCGGTATGGGTTCGAGCATACATGTTGTTGATTTTGATGATTTAACGAGTTTAGCCAATTCTTCTTCTCCTATAGCAGTGAATGAATGTAATTTCTCCTCAGACACTACAATGCACTGTCTGATGTGATACTGTAATAGACGGCTGCATGGCCATAATTTTTTTCCTAATATTATCAATCTTACAAGTAAAGAAGTTCATAAAGTCATTACTGCTGTGCTGTTTACAAACATCAGAAGGTGAAGCTTTATCTTTGGTTAATTTAGCCACTGTATCGAATAAATACCTAGGGTTGTGTTTGTTTTCTTCTAAGAGAGTCGAGAAATAAGCAGATCTAGCAGTTTTTAGGGCCTTTCTGTATGCAATCATGCTCTCTTTCCACGAAATGCGAAAAACGTCTAGTTTTGTTTTCTTCCAGCTGCGCTCCATTTTTCTGGCTGCTGTTTTAAGGGCCCGGGTGTGCTCGTTGTACCACGGCGTTGGACTATTTTCTTTAATCTTCTTTAAGCGCCGGGGAGCAACTGTGTCTAAAGTGCTGGAAAAGAGAGAGTCAATAGTTTCTGTTGCAACATCGAGTTCCTCTAGGCTATCTGGGATGCTGAGGAGATGAAACTGATGAGGAAGATTATTTACAAAGAAATCTTTAGCCGCAGCAGTGATAGTCCTGCCATATTTGAAGCGAGGGGACGGCTTTGCAGCCTTTGCTAAATTAAGTGTACATGATACTAGGTAATGATCTGAGATGTCATCGCTCTGCTGCAGAATTTCAATGGTATCAACATTTATTCCATGTGACAGTATTAGGTCTAATGTATGATTACGGCGATGAGTGGGTCCTGACACGTGTTGCCTTACTCCAATAGAGTTTAGAATGTCTCTAAATGCCAATCCCAATGCGTCTTTTTCATTGTCTACATGGATATTAAAATCACCAACAATTAGGACTTTATCTGCAGCCAGTACTAACTCTGATAGAAAATCAGCAAATTCTCTGGTAAAGTCTGTATGGTGCCCTGGAGGCCTGTATACAGTAGCCAGCACAAATGTCAAACGGGATTTATCAATTTCACTACATATCGTTACATAAAGCATCAACACTTCAAAGGAATTATATTTGAAACTAGACTTCTGAGTAATACCGAAGATATTATTATAAATTACAGCAACACCTCCCCCTTTACCTTTAAGACGTGGCTCGTGTTTATAACAATAATCTTGGGGGGTGGACTCATTTAAAGTAATGTAATCGTCAGGTTTTAGCCAGGTTTCTGTCAAACACAGCACATCTAGGTTATGATCTGTAATCATATCATTAACAATAAGCGCTTTTGAGGAAAGGAATCGAATATTCAGCAGCCCGAGCTTTATCATTTGATCATCTGTATTATATCTGTTGTTTATTTGTTGGACATCAATTAAATTTTTACCGTTGAATGGTTTTGATGGTTTTTTGTATTTACTCATTCGTGGAACAGACACAGTCTCTATGTGATAATATCTAGGTGAAAGAGTCTCTATGTGCTGGGATTTATCTGACTTCTGTGACGTGAGACAGCTAGCAGGCGGTCGGGTAAGCCAGTCCGTCTGCTTCCTGACCTGGGCCCCAGTTAGTCAATGTTTAGCTCTAAGACTATGTGCCAAATTACTAGAGAGAAGAGCGGCACCATCCCAGGAAGGATGAATACCATCTTTTTTCAACAGGTCAGGTCTGCCCCAAAAGCTTTTCCAATTGTCTATGAACCCTATGTTATTCTGCGGACACCACTTAGACAACCAGCCATTGAGTGATGATAGTCTGCTAAGTATCTCATCACTCCTTTTAACGGGGAGGGGACCAGAGCAAAAAACGTCATCTGCCATCATACTTGCGAGTTTACACACCTCTTTAATGTTAATTTTGGTGATCTCCGACTGGCAAAGTCGAACATCATTTGTGCCGACGTGAATAATAATCTTAGAGAATTTACGGTTAGCATTAGCCAGCACTTTTAAATTTGCTTTGCTTTGATGTCTCTGGCTCCCGGTAAACATGTGACTATGGTGGCTGGTGTCTCTATTTTCACGTTCCGTGTAATAGAATCGCCAATAACTAGGGCACTTTCAACAGGATTCTCAGTGGGTGCATCACTGAGTGGGGAGAACCTGTTTGATGTTCTAATCGGAACGGAAGAGTGGTTTTTTGATCCACGACTATGCCGTCTCACCGTCACCCAGTTGCCCTGCTGCACGGGCTCTACAGCCGGAACCGAACAATGTACAGAGTTCACTAAGCTATTCGCATCCAAAGCAGTGTCTAAAGCTGTTACATTCTCACTACTCTCAAATAAAGTCTGGATGCGTGTCTCTAATTCTGAAATCTTCTCCGTCAGCCTGACTATCTCCTTACATTTATCACATGTGAAGCCCTGTTCGCCAACGGAGAAAGATATACTAAACATGAAACATGCAGTGCAAGTGACAATGACAGGAGAAGAAGACATGGCTTACCGTATTTGTTGATTAATCCAATTTACCACAGTTGTTTGATGGAGTCTATTTACTAATCCAACTCACCACAGTTGTTTAATGAACTCAGAAAATAAGAGACCCGAGTGCAGAGATGGCAAGCTAACAGGGTAGCGAAATGCTAACGCGTGATAGTGATTTAGATTAAAAGCTAGCAGTGTCAGATTTAATGTGGTAGGCAATATTAGACAATATATGGTGATGGGTAAATTATATTTTGCAGTTTAAACAACAGGGAATGATATCAAGCAAAGCGTACACACGAGCACAGCAGTCAGCAGGACAAACAGGAGGCAGACAGCTAATGTAATTTATATAAAAAAACACAAACTTATAGCATTAGCTAAACACACATTTTTTCTATCAAATGTTTTAAAGTGTAAACAGAACCCTGTTTAAGAACAAGTATAACACACCAATGATTATAAATTGCTTACTTACCGAAAATGCAGAGCTGGATGCAGCATTCAAAAGAGTGCATCACGTACAATCCCCCCGCTTTGGCGCCTACAGTGTGTAGTGTGTAGTGTGCAGTGTGTAGCGTGCTGTGTGTAGCGTGCTGTGTGTAGTGTACAGTGTATAGTGTACTGTGTGTAGTGTGTAGTGTAGTGTGTAGTGTACAGTGTGTTGTGTACAGTGTGTAGTGTGCTGTGTTTTGTCTGCTGTGTAGTGTACAGAATGTAGTGTGCAGTGTGTTGCGTGCTGTGTGTAGCGTACAGTGTATAGTGTACTGTGTGTAGTGTGTAGCGTGCTGTGTAGTGTACAGTGTGTAGTGTGCAGTGTGTTGCGTGCTGTGTGTAGCGTACAGTGTGTAGTATACAGTGTGTAGTGTGCAGTTACTAGTGCACAGTGTGTAGTGTGCCAGCAAAAGTTGGGGGTTCCACTGAGCAGCAATCCACGAGAGAACTTTCTAGTGCCCCATGATGGTCATGTATCGAGCATGGGCCTGGAGGAATCCTTCCACCCTGAATTTGAGCACGCTGGGTTTTTCACAAAAGTTATGTGTGTTCAGAGTAAGACAAAAATGCCAAATATCTTACTACTCATGTTGATAGAATTTTGGTGAAACACACATCATTTTTAACAAGAAAAAAAAAAAATCATTTGTAGCATTAATTCTTGCTTTGACTCCAATGAAACTCGCTCAGGGATGTAGTTCTTTGCCACGTCTCTTTCAACAATGGTAAGTGAATATGAATTTTCCCATAATGCACTTCTTTTCCTGGTTTTTCATAGTTTTGTGTAATTTTAATATAAAAACCATTATTTACATTGTTTTATTTAATATTTTTGTAAAAATTTCCATAAAATGTGTAAGTATATACCTGTTGGTAAGGGATGAAAAGGTTTGAAAAGTTTAAATTAAC
Organism: Coreius guichenoti; assembly: GCA_039654105.1. NCBI lineage: Eukaryota > Metazoa > Chordata > Actinopteri > Cypriniformes > Gobionidae > Coreius > Coreius guichenoti. Next base: position 32,714,575 of record CM077192.1, on the reverse strand, counting down.
ATCTTAATTTTTTTTTAAACGTTACCATAATCGTAACAAGTGTCTATTTTAGTTGGGTTTGTGTAGTGCTGCAGAAATCAGCTGTTAATGCTCTAATTCTATATTGTCTATATGGATAATTAGGATTGTTCATAACACCCAATAGATTCAGATATATTAAAGACCCCAGTAATTCATGGGTGTTAAGAGAATGCATGATACATACACAGTTCTTTTTTGCTTTGTTGTTTGCCTGCTTTCATTCTTTCTTGCTATCCAGTGCGTTTGCTTGTTAGCTACTTAGCTTGTTTGTTTTGTAGGGTGCATTTTTGTTTACTTGTTTGTAGTTGGCTTTTGATCTTGTGTATTTGATAATTGGTTTGGTTAGTTTCTCATGTGCCTGAGTACTCACTTACTTGTCAACTATATATTAAAGATCTATAAGAAAATGTCAATATGGTCATGAATTAATAAAGATCTATAAGAAAATGACAGTATGATAACATTTAAAAGTTATTTTACATTTTAATAATATTTCACAATATTACAGCTTTTTTGTATTTTTAATAACAAATCCTTTTACACACACACACACACACACACACCTCTCCTTATGTTTTCACAGTGACAAAGATGGCCACATGTCTGCTGTGAGAGAAACCCCTGCTCATCTGTTCATCCTGGAGAGAGACAACTGATGCTAAACCAATCATTCAATTCACTAATTTGACAGACAGTCTGAGTCTAATCTGTGATTTCTTCTTCAATGCAGTTTCTACCACGTAAAGAATGCCCAGCAAAATTACCACCAAATGCAGTTTGCTTTAAAGAAGCCTCTTCATCTCTGAGGACAGCGAGAAGGCCAAACTGAGCGTAGGCAGTGATGAGGAGATATTTAGCCTGCAGTTGACAGGTAAAGAAAGATGCTCTCCAAGAGATCAAAACTTAAATCCACAAAATCACACTTCCCCTAAAGCCATGAAATCATGTTGATTCTTCCTCTTCCAGGAGGACCTCCACCACCACCACAGGGACATTGGGATTTGACTGAGGAAGGCACAACCGTGGATCTAGCTTCCAAGACATATTCACATCAAACACATCAAAGGTATTTAAATTGACAAATGTATTACATTACTCACTCTTTTGGCTTCAGATGCACTCTATTCATCTATTCTACTTGCTTTTCTTTATATATGAATATGCTTACACTGTCTCTTGATCTCTTACAGTGAGAAATGTCGCTACTGCTTGACAGTAAAGACACAGACAGCTTGTTGCATACAAAGCACAGTGCAACATTGCACTTCAGGCAGATGATATGAGTCTTGACTTTCTTTTCCTCCATTTTGCACATAATGCAAACTCTTCTTGCTTATAAAAAGCTGAAAAAGCTCAAGTGGAGAACACGTAGCATTCATTATCAGCTGAGGTCCTGGTGGTCGTTTTGGAGCACATGAGAACAAAACCAGGTCCTCGTCTGCATCCGTTTCATTGTGCCAGCTTTCTTCATCAGAAGATGATGATGGCTGAGCACTCCTCCCTCTTTGAATGTACATCAATGTTTCAGATTGTGTCCCTTGCGTGATGGACAGTAGGACATCAAACCAATTTAATTATGTTACACGGACCATAATTTACAGTTTAGTCAGGATGAATGTTGAGAAAATGTTTCTGACCCTAACACTAATGACTACATTACAATCAATAGAAAGACTTTATAAGCAGGCTTTGATAATACTGAATAAAAGGTATCATTTAAATCATCATTGTAACTAAATATGTTTTTTTATTATTATTATTAAACCCCCAGCTCTTGCTCTTGCTCTGCCTCTACCTCTTGTTTGTGCAGTGGGGGTTGTGTGCCCAGGTGTGCTCGAGGACGGCAAAGAGTGACGTGGCCTCTTTGCTTGACTTGGAGGAATCCACTCGTCATCAGATGAACTTACACTGTAACACAAACAAACACAGTTTATTCAAATGCTTTCATTTCAATGTGTTTTTGTTAGTAGATGTATATATCATGTATAGTTTATTTTGAATTACAATTTATTTTACATATGTCTCTGTGTACTGGAAGCTTCTTCTTATGTAACCACAATAAATTCCTTGTATGTGTAAAGATACCTGGCAATAAAGCCATTTCTGATTCTGATTGGTTCTGACTGATATCATTTATATATTTATTCACATTTATTTATAGGGCATTTTATACAACACAGATTATTTCAAAGCAGATTTACAGTGATACAAGGAAAATCACCTATTATAGTCGAGATATATATATATATATATATACTACCAGTCAAAAGTTTGGAAACTGTACTATTTTGATTGTTTTTGAAAGAAGTCTCTTCTGCTCACCAAGGCTGCATTTATTTGATCCAAAAAACAGCAAAAACAGTATATTGTGAAATATTTTTACAATTTAAAATAACTTTTTTCAATTTGAATATATTTTAAAATGCAATTTATTTCTGTGATTCAAAGCTGAATTTTCAACATCATTACTCCAGTCTTTAGAGTCACATGATCCTTCAGAAATCATTCTAATATGATGATTTACTGCTCAAGAAACATTTATTATTATTATCAATGTTGAAAACAGTTGAGCATGGTAGGCAATTACTGGAGTTTGCTGGAGGATGAAACCTGATTGGCTGTTTGACCTGGGGGCTGCAGAGGCCATCAACACCTGGCCAGGGTCTGCTGGAGGATGAAACCTGATTGGCTGTTTGACCTGGGGGGTGCAGAGGCCATCAACACCTGGCCAGGGTTTGCTGGAGGATGAAACCTGATTGGCTGTTTGACCTGGGGGCTGCAGAGGCCATCAACACCTGGCCAGGGTCTGCTGGAGGATGAAACCTGATTGGCTGTTTGACCTGGGGGCTGCAGAGGCCATCAACACCTGGCCAGGGTTTGCTGGAGGATGAAACCTGATTGGTTGGTTTGAATAAACTCAGGTTAATAGCCTGTCTGCTCTGAAATGTTTGCAACAATAGTTCTACAGTATCACATGGAGACCAACGTTGGCTTGTGATTCTGTGAATTTACAACAGTTATTTTTTGAGATTTATCTCTGCTTGTGACCATAAAATAATCTAATCTGGAGATCATCAGTTGCTTGTGATTGTGAAAAACTTCAAGTTATTTTTCAGTATCATCTGGAGATAATCTTTTGTTTGTGACCAGTCACTTCTGGTTTTTCAACTCAGGATTTAAAATGGCTTCGGAAGGGTAAGTACATTCTGTCTGCTTTATATATACACTACAAAGAAAGCTCATCTTACTTTTTTTTGTATTGTTTCTATTCCAACTTTCTGAAAATTCTTAAATCAAGAAGCATTTACTAGATACGTACAAAGTACACTGCAAAAAATGCCAATGGTGTAAAAACAAATAATCTTGTCTCTGTTTGAATGAAGATCGTTTTTCTTACCCCATTGGCAGATAATGCTTATTGTCAGTCTAGTCAACTCAATTTGTGTTGCATTTCACCAAGAATAGTCTTTGTGACTGAACAAAAAACAAAACAAAAACAAGTCTGTTGAGAGACTTGGGTTGAGGTTTTTAAAAGAAAAGCATTGTTTTCTGCCTTATTGAATATAATAGCATTTCATACTGGCTAGCAAGTCCAAACCTCTAGTATAACCTATTGGGAACAGTTCATGGTCTATCTATGTATATTCCTTTATTTATAAAAGCTCTCTTAGCCAACATGTAACGCGACTTAATTTTTTTGGTGTAAAGTGCTGAATGAGGCAGGCCGCAATGTGTGATCAGAGTGGCATTTGCATCTTGGCACTACAAAATTTTGATTTTTTTTTTCCAAAAAAAGTTGTACATCTTTACTACGCTGCAGACTAAGTGTTATAATGACATGTTGACTACATGCTATTTAACTTAACTATATGTATTACATAACCATTTTTGTGTTGTTTTTGTTCATACAGATCATTCCACAACAGGTTGTACTACCTCTGCCCTCACTGCAAGAAGGCACCACGCACTCTTCCTGGGCATCTCAGGACGACTTGCATGCGTGACAGCACCGAGACAGAGATTCAGGCTACTGTTGTTGAAGCCAAGAAGGAGATGGCCGAATTCTCTCGCAAGGGACGGTTCTGGGAATACCAGCAGATTTGGGACATTTTGGGAGCTGCTGATCCTCTTGCCAGGTGTGTAGCGAACATTTATGCTTCACTGCTTTGTCATGTCCCTTTGCAGTACAATACTCAATGTTTCATCAAATGTGTGAGTATTCACTGCTATTTTTCTCATATTGTTAGGTTGTTAGAGAAGATGCAAAAGAAGGGCTTGGTCGTAATGAACGTACCTCCAGTCCTCCCTGCCCCCACACTGCCTGTGCCCTCTTTACCTTCAACTGTTCCTCAAAGAAGTGGAGAAGGTGAGGATGAGCCATCGTCCGAGGAGAGCTCTGGCGAGTACTATCAGAGGTAAAGTTTCACATCATCATTCACAGCGGGCATATGCAGAGATTGGACATGATTTCACTTCAACATACACTACCAGTCAAAAGTTTGGAAACTGTACTATTTTGATTGTTTTTGAAAGAAGTCTCTTCTGCTCACCAAGGCTGCATTTATTTGATCCAAAATACAGCAAAAACAGTATTATTGTGAAATATTTTTACAATTTAAAATAAACTTTTTTTTCTATTTGAATATACACTCACCTAAAGGATTATTAGGAACACCATACTAATACTGTGTTTGACCCCCTTTCGCCTTCAGAACTGCCTTAATTCTACGAGGCATTGATTCAACAAGGTGCTGAAAGCATTCTTTAGAAATGTTGGCCCATATTGATAGGATAGCATCTTGCAGTTGATGGAGATTTGTGGGATGCACATCCAGGGCACGAAGCTCCCGTTCCACCACATCCCAAAGATGCTCTATTGGGTTGAGATCTGGTGACTGTGGGGGCCATTTTAGTACAGTGAACTCATTGTCATGTTCAAGAAACCAATTTGAAATGATTCGAGCTTTGTGACATGGTGCATTATCCTGCTGGAAGTAGCCATCAGAGGATGGGTACATGGTGGTCATAAAGGGATGGACATGGTCAGAAACAATGCTCAGGTAGGCCGTGGCATTTAAACGATGCCCAATTGGCACTAAGGGGCCTAAAGTGTGCCAAGAAAATATCCCCCACACCATTACACCACCACCACCAGCCTGCACAGCGGTAACAAGGCATGATGGATCCATGTTCTCACTCTGTTTACGCCAAATTCTGACTCTACCATCTGAATGTCTCAGCAGAAATCGAGACTCATCAGACCAGGCAACATTTTTCCAGTCTTCAACTGTCCAATTTTGGTGAGCTCGTGCAAATTGTAGCCTCTTTTTCCTATTTGTAGTGGAGATGAGTGGTACCCGGTGGGGTCTTCTGCTGTTGCAGCCCATCCGCCTCAAGGTTGTGCGTGTTGTGGCTTCACAAATGCTTTGCCGCATACCTCGGTTGTAACGAGTGGTTATTTCAGCTCAGTTGCTCTTCTATCAGCTTGAATCAGTCGGCCCATTCTCCTCTGACCTCTAGCATCAACAAGGCATTTTCGCCCACAGGACTGCCGCATACTGGATGTTTTTCCCTTTTCACACCATTCTTTGTAAACTCTAGAAATGGTTGTGCGTGAAAATCCCAGTAACTGAGCAGATTGTGAAATACTCAGACCGGCCCGTCTGGCACCAACAACCATGCCACGCTCAAAATTGCTTAAATCACCTTTCTTTCCCATTCTGACATTCAGTTTGGAGTTCAGGAGATTGTCTTGATCAGGACCACACCCCTAAATGCATTGAAGCAACTGCCATGTGATTGGTTGATTAGATAATTGCATTAATGAGAAATTGAACAGGTGTTCCTAATAATCCTTTAGGTGAGTGTATTTTAAAATGCAATTTATTCCTGTGATTCAAAGCTGAATTTTCAGCATCATTAATCCGGTCTTTAGAGTCACATGATCCTTCAGAAACCATTCTAATATGATGATTTACTGCTCAAGAAACATTTATTATTATTATCAATGTTGAAAACAGTTGTGTAAAACATTTTTTCAGGATTATTTGTTGAATAGAAAGTTGAAAAGAACAGTATTTATCTGAAATAGAAAGCTTTTGCAACATTATCAGTGTCTATACTGTCACTTGATGCACTTTTAATGCATCCTTGCTTAATAAATGTATTAATTTCTTTAAGTTCTTTCCCCCCCAAAAAAACTTAGTCTTACCAACCCAAAACTTTTGAACGGTAGTACAATGTTACAAAAGGTTTCTTTCCCTCTCTTTAAGGTTCATGAAGTACACTATTACCTCTACCAGCATCCGTGCCAAAGATCCAAGTCTCTACGATGACTGTAAAAACTTCATGGATCCTCTGGATGGCATACGTGCTGGTATGTCCAAGAAGGTCAACAAGGAGCTGACACAAAAAAGGTAAGGGTTTTTCCTAATTGTCCTTTTTTGTTGTTGTTGTTGTTGATCTATTAATCGCAGGTGAGTTCATCATTAATATTTGTTTTCTCAGGTTCCATGGTTACGGCAAGGAGAAGCTGCCGGCACACTGCGTTACGATCTTGGATGTGGCTTATAAGGATTTCCTGGCTGTCATGGGCAAACTCCAGGGTCCAGGAGCTGTTTCAGGGGAGGCCCTCACCAAAAATGAATGCCTGCTCGTCCTCTATTATCTTGAGGCGATAATTATGCTCAAGCTCCTTCAGCGCCCTGGAGTCGTGACAAACATGACCGTAAGTGTATTTTAGTAATTTTTAGTGTATAACCGGCGATTAGGGTTAGTTAGTGTATAATATAATACCACAGTGGTATTTTCTATGTACCAAGGTACAGTATACCTTTTGAGTATTTGTGACGCCCGTCATTGAAAGTGCACAACTGTCTGTTTTTTGCAGGTTGAGGAATGGGAGGGGAGAACCCGCGGACCGAACGGAGCTCCTGTGGCGGTGAAAGAGCATAAAACGGCCGCATCCCAAGTTGCAGCGGTACCGCTGACGGATGACCAGGAACATGTAAGTTTATATTCAAAATTACATTATAACAGCAAATTTAATATATATTGTGGATAAAGTCATGCAAGACAACAGGGCCATGTGCATGTGTGTGTCTGTGTGTTTTTTACATTTATTAATTTCTTTTTCCCAGTGGTTTGGCCTATACTTCAACTATATTCGGCCAGTGATGCTTCAAGCTAACAAGTCGGGCGATGATGCAACGGGAGAGGACAGGTTTTTTGTTTCTAGCACTGGGAGGCCGATACATAGCCCCTGCAACGACCTGAAAAGACTCCATGCCAAGTGAGTGCCATTATACATATCTGAATATTTTTTTTTACAAAATCTAAAGCACACGAATTTGCTCATGGTCCTCTTGTTGTTTTGCATACTTATGTTGCTCTGTGTTCCAGATACAACATTGCCAAAGTGACCAGCGGCGACGCCCGGACAGCCTTTGAGATGGCTGCTAAAAACCTGCCGGAGGTGGAGAGAAATGCAGTGGCACGGCTCTTGGGACACACCCCGGAAACTGCAGAGAAGTATTACAGGAAGAAAACTCCGACAGATGCGTTCCTGGCCCAGGGCGTGATCGACCAGATTGCTGGAAAAACACGGTATGCAATCTGAAATCTAACGAACGAGATGATTATTATTCATGATGTTGCTACACAAAGCATTCATTGATTGCCACTTTCTTCATTATTTATTCATTGATCTTATAGACGTGGGTTTGGTGGGGCTTGCAGCCGAGAGCAAAGGATGGATGAACGCACGGCGTTTGACTCGCTGGTTCATTCTTGCCCAGTGACTCTTGACGGGCCTCCTCCGAAAAGGGCACGCCGACAGCAACTCTGTGCTGAACACGAGAGACACTGCTATGACCGCTGGCGTAGCGAGCAGCTGAAGCTGCGTCAGCAGCGTGTCCTTGGTGAGTATCCATATTCACGTTTCGCTACAAACATGTACTGTATGTAATGTCAGGGGTGCACAAATAGTGAAATCTCACAGAACACGTATGACTAATGACTAATGCTTCTCGTGATTTGTTTTTATAGAACAGTTTGGTCGCCGTCAGCCGTCTGAGTCACGAGTCGCCGCCTGGATGGGGAAACAAGGGTGGACATCTAATGTCCCACAGGCTTCCCTAATTCTGAATCAGTGGGAGCCCTACGGGACCGTTGACTCTGCCCTTGACAGCGGCTTTGTGAAAAAAATGGCCGACACACAGCGCTGGAAAGGACTGATTGTTCAGGACGTCCCAGGGAAAGGGCATGGTGTCTTCACCAAAAGGTCCTTTAAACAGGGGGAGGTCGTCTCTGAATACCATGGACGGCAGGTCAGCCGAGAAGAGGGCATGAAGATCCATGCCTCGACCGCTGACATGAGACCTGGCTACATGTTCTTCTACAAGAACAAAGCGAGCAACGGCACGTGCGTTGATGCCCGTGAAGAAAGTTGCCACTGTCACCCCCTCAGAGTAACCTATGGGCGCCTGATCAAACACTCCTGTAAGAGTGCCAACATCCGGCCAAGGCTGTTCGTCCACAATGACAGATATGTAATTCTCTTCATTGCATCCAGGGACATTCCAGCTGACGAGGAGCTCCTCTTTGATTACGGCCTAAAGAGAAAATCTTATGGTTCATTTTGAGTTGTGTAAGGAATAAGCTTAATGAATAAATATGTTTGAACAAACAATATTTATTTTTATTAAATTATTTGCTATGTTCTTAAGTAGTTTATTTCAGAAATGATATACTGTTCATGTCCTTACTCTAGTTTGACTCATCTCCATTCCTGGAGTTGAACACACACCTCCACGTGTTCTGATTTGACTGGGGCGAGAAGATAGTTTGAGCAGAGTCAATGTCTGTCTGTATTTGACCGTCACATCGCATAAGCCGATCCAACATTAGACAGTTGGCATGAAACCAATCAGGTCTCATCCTCCAGCAGACCCTGGCCAGAGACAACCCCCCACTCCTCTCATGGCCTGTAGATTTCTAGACCCAGAGCGCCACCCGAAGGAAATGCATAGTTTTGAAGGCACTGTTTGTTTTTCCACACGTCAAAGACACATTGTAACCTTAAAAAGCAATGCAATCATTTTATGCAACTTTAAAGTAAAATACGTAATACATCAGTAAAACTTACGAGTAAGTTATAAATTATGATGATTTTAAAGCTTTATTACACATTTTGTGTGTGTGTGTATATATATATATATATATGGCCTCGAGCCTTGAAACAGGCTCTTTTCTGTCACTTTCTGAACAACATACAGCAAAGTCATTAGGCTCATTGTAAACTGTAAATAATAAGCTTTAATTTGATATAAAACACATGAATGTAACTTATGGATTGGAAAGTTGTATTCATGTAAGAATCCACAACTATTGGTGACATTCTGATAAGAATCACCAGTGGCCTTAAAACAGGCAGAATTTGACCTCTTCTCTTTCGATTTCTGAACGACATACAGCAATGTGCTTGGGCTCGTTGGAAACTGCAAATAATAAGCTTTAATTTGATTGTCATCTGTCATCCTTTGTTTCACCTTGTTGATCTACATTCACAACCTCCCACTCCCTTCATTGCCTGTAGATTTCTAGACCCAGAACGCCACCCGGAGGAAATGCATAGCTTTGCAGCCACTGTTTGTTTTTCCACTAATAAAAACACATTGTCACCTTAAAAAGAAAAGCAATGCAATCAGTTTATACAACTTTAAAGTAAATTACGTAATATATCAGTACATTTAAAAAAAAAAAAAAAAATTATTTTACACTAAAGATCTGTCTGATGAAAATTACGAAAATGTTAATCTGAACCCTTCTGTGATGAGGTCATATTTCCTAATTACAATGTTTTTATTAGGCAAAAGCAACACCATTATTGATGCATTTTGACCATTGTAAAGTTTTTAACATCAAAACTGATTGGTATTCCGGTAATTCAGATGCAACATTTACTTATTTTTAATCTTGCAATGTGCTATTTTGCTTCAGCCTCTTCTCAAGATTTTCAATGCTTTAATGTTAGTAAAACTGTATGTTTTTATCAAAGTCTGCAAATAGAGATCCAGATCCAGATGTTATAGTAGCAGAAAGAGAATTACCAGTAGTCTATGTTAAATATTTAGGCATAATAATAATAGATTTGTTTAAAAAAACAAGTTGAAAAATTGTATTCACTCTGGTGAAACTCTGGCAGGGGGTGGGGGGAGTTAGAGTAGGGAATTAAATTTCATGAAGGCCTAAAATTAAACCTATTTGACCTTTTGCTCTCTCACTTTCTGAACGAGATACAACAAAGTCATTAGACTCATTGGAAACTGTAAATGAAATGTTTTAATTTGACATGAAACATATGTTATTGAATTTTATTTGGCCGAATGACAACAAATTTTGTACAGTTAATTTCACAGTGTAGCTTCCAGCCCTTAAACGATGGCGATTTGATATATGTTCAACAGTTCTGGAATGTTTAAGACAGCTGGTTGACACCCGTGATGTGTTGTAAACCCTCACATTTGACATATCCTTCAGTCTGTCAACAATTATACAATTCCTATTCCTGCATATTCATATCCATTACCAGATCTTTCATAAGTTATTATGCAGAAACAAGTCAATTGTGGGTGAAAAATCCCAAACATTGGTGTTGTTTCAAAGGTTTAGGTTAGGAGCAGGGTAGGCACACGCTGATCCGTCCATTGTGGCGCGCGTGCAGCTCCAGACATCTAAGAGAATCACAGAGCTCTATGGATGAGCACGAATTAATAAAGATCTGTAAGATAATAACAATATGATCACAAATTAATAAAAATCTATAAGAAAATGACAGTATGGATGATCATGAATTAATAAAGATCTATAAGAAAATGACAGTATGGATGATCATGAATTAATAAAGATCTATAAGAAAATAACAGTATGGATGATCATGAATTAATAAAGATCTATAAGAAAAAGACAGTATGGATGATCATGGATTAATAAAGATCTATAAGAAAATGATAGTATGGATGAGCTGAACTGCATGAAAACACATGAAAATGTGTGTTAAGAAAAAGTCAAGAAAAAAAACCCTGTTTGCAGCACTTATTCCTGCTTTGATTCATATAAAACTCGCTCAGGGATGTAGTTCTTTGCCACGTCTGTTTCAACAATGGTAAGTTAATATGATTTTTCCCACAATGCACTTCTTTTCCAGGTTTTTCATAGTTTTGTGTAATTTTAATATAAAAACCATTATTTACATTGTTTTATTTAATATTTTTGTAAAAAATTTGATCAAATGTGTAAGTACATACCTGTTGATAAGGGATGAAAAGGTTTGAAAAGTTTAAATTAACATTTTTTTTTTTTTAAAGTTACCATAATCGTAACAAGCGTCTATTTTAGTTGGGTTTGTGCAGTGCTGCAGTAATTGGTTGTTAATACTCTAATCCCATAATAGTTGGGAATGTCGGTGACACCCAATAGGTTCAGATATGTTGGTGACTCCTATTAACCGTAGGTATCTGGGTTCAAACGTGTGTTTGGTACATGCATATTTCTTTGTTGCTTGGTTGTTTTTTTTGTTGTTTTGCTTATTTGTTTTATAGGGTGCATTTTTGTATAATTTGATTTTTGTATGCTTGTGTGCTTATTTGCTTTTCTACACGTTTGTGTACTTGTCCGCTTGTCTGTCTGTTTATATATAATAAAGATCTATAAGAAAATGACAGTATGATAACATTTAACAGTTATTTTATATTTTAATAATATTTCACAATATTACAGATTTTTTTGTATTTTGGATCAAATAAATGCAGCCTTGGTGAGCAGAAGAGACTTCTTTCAAAAACAATCAAAACAGTACAGTTTCCAAACTTTTGACTGGTAGTATATATATATATATATATATACAGTGGGGAGAACAAGTATTTGATACACTGCCGATTTTGCAGGTTTTCCTACTTTCAAAGCATGTAGAAGTCTGTAATTTTTATCATAGGTACTCTTCAACTGTGAGTGACGGAATCTAAAACAAAAATCACATTGTATGATTTTTAAGTAATTAATTTGCATTTTATTACATGACATAAGTATTTGATACATCAGAAAAGCAGAACTTAATATTTGGTACAGAAACCTTTGTTTGCAATTACAGAGATCATACGTTTCCTGTAGTTCTTGACCAGGTTTGCACACACTGCAGCAGGGATTTTGGCCCACTCCTCCATACAGACCTTCTCCAGATCCTTCAGGTTTCGGGGCTGTCGCTGGGCAATACGGACTTTCAGCTCCATCCAAAGATTTTCTATTGGGTTCAGGTCTGGAGACTGGCTAGGCCACTCCAGGACCTTGAGATGCTTCTTACGGAGCCACTCCTTAGTTGCCCTGGCTGTGTGTTTCGGCTCGTTGTCATGCTGGAAGACCCAGCCACGACCCATCTTCAATGCTCTTACTGAGGGAAGGAGGTTGTTGGCCAAGATCTCGCGATACATGGCCCCATCCATCCTCCCCTCAATACGGTGCCGTCGTCCTGTCCCCTTTACAGAAAAGCATCCCCAAAGAATGATGTTTCCACCTCCATGCTTCACGGTTGGGATGGTGTTCTTGGGGTTGTACTCATCCTTCTTCTTCCTCCAAACACGGCGAGTGGAGTTTAGACCAAAAAGCTCTATTTTTGTCTCATCAGACCACATGACCTTCTCCCATTCCTCCTCTGGATCATCCAGATGGTCATTGGCAAACTTCAGACGGGCCTGGACATGCGCTGGCTTGAGCAGGGGGACCTTGCGTGCGGTGCAGGATTTTAATCCATGACGGCGTAGTTTGTTACTAATGGTTTTCTTTGAGACTGTGGTCCCAGCTCTCTTCAGGTCATTGACCAGGTCCTGCCGTGTAGTTCTGGGCTGATCCCTCACCTTCCTCATGATCATTGATGCCCCACGAGGTGAGATCGACCGTTATCTTGAACTTCTTCCATTTTCTAATAATTGCGCCAACAGTTGTTGCCTTCTCACCAAGCTGCTTGCCTATTGTCCTGTAGCCCATCCCAGCCTTGTGCAGGTCTACAATTTTATCCCTGATGTCCTTACACAGCTCTCTGGTCTTGGCCATTGTGGAGAGGTTGGAGTCTGTTTGATTGAGTGTGTGGACAGGTGTCTTTTATACAGGTAACGAGTTCAAACAGGTGCAGTTAATACAGGTAATGAGTGGAGAACAGGAGGGCTTCTTAAAGAAAAACTAACAGGTCTGTGAGAGCCGGAATTCTTACTGGTTGGTAGGTGATCAAATACTTATGTCATGCAATAAAATGCAAATTAATTATTTAAAAATCATACAATGTGATTTTCTGGTTTTTTGTTTTAGATTCCGTCACTCACAGTTGAAGAGTACCTATGATAAAAATTACAGACCTCTACATGCTTTGAAAGTAGGAAAACCTGCAAAATTGGCAGTGTATCAAATACTTGTTCTCCCCACTGTATTTTGTCTTGCTTTAGTAAAATAACAGTACCTGATGAAGCAAGAGTTGTATTATTATTTTTAAATACCTACATTATGCGTATAGGCTATATGTAAACGTTTACAATGCCATCCAGAGTTCACAATGCCAGACCTTTGTAGATTTACCAGAGCTGTGTTGTAAAACATCTTTAGAAAATGTTTTACAGCCTTTGAAGAGCCAGTATTCACGCGTTACTGATTCTACGTCCCGACCAGACATCCTTTCTCGTTATCTAAAACAGCATAAATATTTACATTCTGTATGATGTGTGTGTGTGTGTGTGGCTGTGCTAGAGTCAAGTCAAGTCACCTTTATTTATATAGCGCTTTTTACAATGCCGATTGTTTCAAAGCAGCTTCACAGTGTTAAACAGGAAAATAAGGACAGATGCTTGAAAGTATTAGGCTTGAAAGATCTAAGAGTGAATAAATAACTAAAAGTAACTTTAAAATAAGATTTTTAACATACTTTTAAGTAATTCTTACCCAAATTTAAATCTACACCTTGTTGTGTGTATGAGTACTTTTCTTTTGGTTGTGGGATACGGCTATACACACCAGACAGGCCAACATAACTCGCAAACGACAAACGTTTGAATGAGGATATGACGTCTCAAACAGAACAGCTAATTACTACAGTTAATGAATCTACTTGATGTTAAAAACAGGAAAACTGCTCATCTGACATATTTTAACTTGCACGATATGTTTAATGCTCACGCATTGTAACGGTCATATTTAAGGTACAATGGCAACTGAGCATGTGCGAGGGGGTGTGTCTGTAAGAGGCGCAAAAAGTGAACAGAAGATAACTTTTCTCTTCCTTTTATATTTGTGACCAGAGTTGAATGTTTATTTGTATACTTTTTCCTCACTCAATCCACATGTATGCGGACGAGTGTGACGGCGCTTAAGTCATTTTATTAAACCGGGGGAATATATACCAGCTCTTCTGAAATTGTTTAACATCATGTGAAAACATTATACCCGCCTTTTGTTTTTAGCATTTTTAATGCTGTATATGTGGGGAAAAACAACCCCCTGAGTGCAGTGTTTAACCTTAAAATCTTGTTTCACATTTATAAAAAAAAAAAAAAAAGGCATATAGTTTTAGACTGTTTCAGAAACAGATTTTACTTTTTCTGATAACATTTTATAATTCCTGAATACTACGTTGTTGTTTACATCTTCATCACTTTAAAGTTGTATGTGAAAAGATCTAGAGTCCCCTCTAGACTCGTGACAGGAGGCGGAGTCCACTCTGGCCTTAGGATGTAAGGAGACGGAGTCCTCTCTGAACTCAGGGGTTGGAGCCACTTCTGGACGATGCTGGTCAGTGGCTGGAGCAGTCTCTGGACGATGCTGGTCAGTGGCTGGAGCCGTCTCTGGACGATGCTGGTCAGTGGTTGGAGCCGTCTCTGGACGATGCTGGTCAGTGGCTGGAGCCGTCTCTGGACGATGCTGGTCAGTGGCTGGAGCCGTCTCTGGACCCTGGACATGGACAGGAGATGCCGCTGGACCCTGGGCGGTGACTATGACGGAACAAGACTGGCGGGTGCTGCGGGAGTGCAGTGTTTCTCTTCTGCGACTCCCACAGTGAATGCAGAGCCACTCAACCATAGGACATAGTCCAGAAACTCAATCAGCGACCCTCGTGGACCATCACGGATGAGTTTAGATTGGTAATAATCCAGTCCATAACAATAAAAGTCAATAAGAGCACAATCTAGAAAGTCTATAAGGTATGCGAGTTCCAGAAAATCTCTAGTGTGGTCCTCGAGTGGTCGGTTACCTTGACGGAGTCGAATGAGGCTTACTGCTGGATCCATGAGTGGTCGGTCGATCTGTCACGTGTGTGCAGGGATGAAGCGGAGTGAGAATCCAAGTGCAGCAAGAACGATTTAATAACACACAACATCAAAAGTAAATACAAGAACAAGGGTATACAGAACCAGGCAGGAGGGTAACAATAGGAACACGCATACAGGAGCACAACAACAGACAAACAACAACTGAAGCACAGAGGTATAAATACACAAAGGGAAACAAGATAACAAGGGGGAGTGGCTAATAGGCAACACCTGGGGAAAACTAATCATGATGAAAAACTACAAAGAACTACAAAATAAAGCACAGGAAACACTTTAATGTAAATGTCCAAGGACAGACACAGAGCATATGTGACACTGTGAGTTTACCTTGGATTTACAACAGAATAAGAACGCGATTTTAAGATGAGAATTTTTTTAAGGTAAAACATTTCTTCTCACTTATATTAGCGTTATTGCTGCATAAACTTCACATTGTAGGCTACTAGTTGAACTATTGCTAGACTAAAATGTGTGAAATCAACGGAAACATGTTGAAATATGAAATAGACAGGTAGGCAACCTTTCAATGCTAAATAAAGATACACGTACGACATGAGGGTATTTTTATGCTCTATAATATTAAACACAGCATGATATTTGTAGATTATATAGCAAATAAGTCATGATATTCAACTGTGATACTGTAATGGGAGATCCAGTTGTGTTCATTTTTTTCAGGATTCTTTGATGAATAGAAAGTAAAACAGCATAAATATGAAATAGAAAGCTTTTGTAACATTAAAATGTCTTTACTGTCTCTCTTGACACGTTTAATGCATTCTTGCAGAACAAAACTATTAATTTCTTAAAAATTATTAATTATTAATAAAACAATTAATTTAAAACAAATTCTTACTGACCCCAAACTTTTGAACGGTAGTGTATAATGCTACAAAAGCTTTAGATGGTTTGTGTGTAACAATTGACATTTATTTCTATGACGTTAAAATTCTTTTTAGGATTAAATTGAGCATTAATAGGTTGAGCAAATCAAATGTGTTTATATCCGAGAACCTTTTATACACACTCTTAACTGCAGACACTGAAATTACATAGACTTTGAGTGTCCCTTATAAAGCACCACGATTGTCCCTTATTTTTGTCCCACTTTTTGTCCTTCGTTGTGTATATTTGGATTATTTTGTGTTGTAAATAAATGCAAACAATTCAAAAAGCCATTCTTTTAATTCTCTTCATATTCTTTGTTCTAGTTCCCTCACAGTCATTCAGCTGATAGGGCCATCAGGGGAGGGTCTTTGTCTTTCTCAGGTGTGAAAAACATCAATATTCATGATGATTCACGCCCTCCCCGCATAAGCCTTCCTGACACAAAACATGTCTTACAAATTTTAAATCAATATATTGTTTTATGTGAATGAGTGGCCAGAGTGATTTTTACATCGTCTTGAAGCAAAAATTCTAGCCTACGTGATCCAGTTTTCATAAGTCTTGTGAACAAATATTCAGTATGGGTTTTATAGCCTTATAACAGTGACTTCATTTTTTTTTCTTTCGACAAACCATGCATAAACGTCATGTTTTCAAAACTACAAACTTGTACACACATGCTGCTCACATATTATTGTGTCAGAGTTTGTGCTGAATACAGAGTAATCAGACTTTAGCCATGAAAATGTTACAAGTAACAGAAATAAGCACAAATGTCAGGGCATGTCAAAACACCTCCAGGGCCCAGAAAACAGCTCAGGGCTCAGAGAGTTAAAGTTGTATGTGAAAGTGTTACATGTGTGACATGTGTGTAAAACTTTCTTAAAATGTAAGAAAGAAAAAAAACTTTCTTTAATAAAAATTAACCCAGTGACGCACTGTTTACCACCCACGTTTCACGTTTTTTAAGTTTAAAGCACATAGTTTTGAACAGTTTCAATATTTTTTACTCCAAAAACACATTCAAACAATGGAGCATAAATTCCTCCATTGGGAGGGGGTGGATGATGGTTTGAAATAGTGAATAAATCAATAAGCTAATGAACAAAAAAAAAAAAAAAAAAAAAGTTAACTATTATTTTTATAAACGTTATTTTGATAAATTCTTTTACCAACATTTAAATCTACGCCTTGTTTTCTCTGTCTGTCTGTGTGTGTGTGTGCTGTTGCAGAGGTGGTGTGAGACTTGAAAGTATTTGTCTTTGAAAGAACAAAGAGTTGCAGAATTAAAGGTGCAGTGTGTGAATTCTAGCGACATCTAGCGGTGAGGTTGTGAATTGCACCCCCCAACGCTCACCCCTCCCTTTCAGAGCACACTAGCTGTGTCCCAATTCAAGGGCTGCGTCCTTTGAAGGACGTGTCCTTCGAAGTGCGCGGCTGACGCGGCCTTCAAAGGACGCACCGAGACTTGTTTACAGTGGAAGGTATAGCGGATTGCGTCACCGCGGCGCGACGAAGGCTGTCCCAATTCGAAGGTCCTTTGAAGGCTCCTTTAAGTACGGCCTGCAAGTGTGTCCTTTTTTTCCAGTGAAATTAAGGATACTCAGATGGGTGCTTCGCAGCCTTGCCTACCCCAGAATTCATTGTGCGCCGTGACGTCAGATTTTTTAAGAGAAATTGCCAGATTATACTTTTAAATGTAAGTATTGGGTTTCAATTTACTCCAGTAATCTATTTTTTAAAAAGATAAAAATGAAAAAAATGCAATAAAGGTTGAAATGTTGACTAATATGTTGCCAACATGAGATTTTATATAGTTTATACTCTTTATTATGTACATAAATTTTGTTTTTAGGCAGTTGAACTTAAGTCCAGTATAAATGTTACTGCCGCTCTTCAACGGCAGCGTCACAGTTGCTAAACATTCCAAATAATGTATCGAAATACCTTTACTCTGTATTTGAGTATAAATGTGAAGTGCTTTAGATTTTTATTCAACTTCATCTCAGAGGCAAATATTGTAGTTTTATGAAAAACTGACTTTACACATGGATATTAGATTTTGATATTAGTTATTGTTTAAAAAAAAAAAAAAACGTATGATAGAATCTAAAAATAAAATACACTAAAAATATGTCTTATAGATCAGGGATAGGCACCGTTGGTCCTGGAGGGCCGCTGTCCTGCAGAGTTCAGCTCATAGAACAGTTATCCATGTTAAAATATTTTATGGTTTGATTTTTGAGGATGTGAGTTAATTTCATTTATTCTTCCCTCTTTCTGAAACATCTTAGCGACATGGCAGCCGTCGACTGATTCAGCACTGCAAACCTGTTGGTAGAGAGTGGAAATATGCACTGATCCCAGATGATGTCCCGCTGACAGAGGCTTTACCAGGGTCTCCCTGCCCAGCTCAATAAAAGTCTACATAAAGACGTTTTCTTCCATCTGTTTACTGTTTTATTTAGTTTTTCTCATCTTAAACGTAACTTATCTTGTAAATAGTTGTAAGTTGTGTAGTTAAAGTACTGTAAATAAAAATGTATAGAACAATTTATTGGTTTCATTTTAAAAGTTTAACTTGCATTACAAAAATAAACAATGCACAGAAATGACTTTGTTTCATTTACAAATTTTAATTTACAAAACCAAAATTTTAGTTCTCTACCAATCTCTCAAGAAGAGAAAACAGTCTGTCCATTCTCTCCCTGCTCTCCTCTGTCTCTCGCTGAAACTTCATGTCCTCCCTAAGTATCTCGATCAGCTCATCCTCTCTGTCTCGTTTCCTCTTGGCTGGTGCTGGCTCCTCCTCATCTTGGTCATCCACTGCTGAACTTGGCCCTCGTGTGCCCTTAGGGATGGAGGCAATGAGGACACGGGGGTTGTTAGATTGTCCTCATGGATGAGGTGTTGGGACAGGCAAACCATGGCCAAGTTTCCCACTCCCTCACTTGTCCCAGGACACTGCGAAGGATCCACTTGTTCTGGTTCTATCCTTCGCGGCCCGGGGAGAAGGACGGTAGGTTGGGTTGCCAGGTCTCTGCAACAAAAGTAGTCCAAAATTCCCAATGCGATTTTCTCCATCGAGCGGCCGAATTCTCCACTGGATTTGTGCGTTTGGGGATGTTGGAGCGGCGAAATCGTACTTACGGGGGTGGAAATCAACAACTTAAAAGTAGCCCAATTCGGCGGGAAAACCGTGGACTTGGCAACACTGACGGCAGACCGCATTTGAAGGCCACTTCGAATTGGGACAGCCTTCGTCGTGCTGCGGTGACGCTATCGGCCTTCGAAGGATGCAGCCCCCGAATTGGGACACAGCTTACAGAGAAGCTACGGTGGCCTACGGTGTCGTCGGAGAGAGCAGAGAGTGACTAGTGCTCTGTAGAGAAGTTTGTCCCTTTAGAGTTACTGTAGAAACATGATGACGCAAAATGGTGATTTCACATCTATATGCATTATTAAACCATTGTTTGTCGTCTTATTGTTCACACAGATCATTCCACAGCAGGATGTTCTTCCTCTGCCCTCACTGCATGAAGACACCGCGCTCTCTTCCTGGGCATCTCAGGACAGCGTGCATGCGCGACCGCACAGAGGCAGAGATAAAGTCCACTGTGATTGAAGCCAAGAAAGAGATGTCCAAATTCACCCACAAGGGACAATTCTGGGAGTGCCAGCGTATTCGAGACATTTTGGCAACTGCTGATCCTCTTGCCAGGTGTGTAACTTACATTTTATGCTTTGCTGCTTTGTCATGTCCCTTTGCAGTACAATACTCAGTATTGAATCAAGTGTGTGTGTGTGTGTATTTACTGTTATGTATTTTATTTCCTTAGGGTGTTAGGGGAGATGCAGAAGAAGGGCCTGGTTGTAATGAACACACCTCCAGTTCTCCCGAGCCACATGTTGAGCCAGACCACGAGAAAAGGATGGATGAACACACGGCATTTGACTCGCTGGTTCAGTCTTGCCCAGTGGCTCTTGACGGCCCTCCTCCGAAAAGGGCATGCAGACAGAAACTGACTGGTGAACACGAGAGGCACTGCTACGACCGCTGGCGTCCTTGGTGAGGATCCATATTCACGTTTCATTAGAAACACATATGTAATGTCAGGGCTGCACAAATAGTGAAATCTCACAGAACACGTAACCACAATGACTAATGCTTCTCATGATTTGTTTTTATAGAACATTTTGGTTGCCGTCAGCCGTCTGAGTCACGAGTCGACGCCTGGATGGGGAAACAAGGGTGGACGTCTAGTGTCCCACAGGCTTCAGTAATACTGAATCAGTGGGAGCCCTACGGGACCGTTGACTCTGCCCTTGACAGCAGATCTGTAAAATGGTCGACGCACAGCACTGGAAAGGACTGATGGTTCAGGACGTCCCAGGGAAAGGGCATGGTGTCTTCACCAAGAGGTCCTTTAAAGAGGGGGAGGTAGTCTCTGAATACCACGGACGGCAGGTCAGCCGAGAAGAGGGCACGAAGATCCATGCCTCGACCGCTGACGTGAATCCTGGCTACATGTTCTTCTACAAGAACAAAGTGGGCAAGGGCATGTGTGTTGATGCCTGTGAAGAAAGTTGCCAGTGTCACCCCCTCACAGTGAGCTATGGGCGCCTGATCAAACGCTCCTGTAAGAGTGCCAACATCCGTCCAAGGCTGTTTATCCACAATGACAGATGTCTACTCTTCATTGCGTCAAGGGACATTCCTGTTAACACAGAGCTCCTCTTTGATTACGGCCTGAAGAGAAAATCATTTGCCGGTGAAGGGGTAAATTTAAGCTGGATGAATGATAAATGAGTGGGCTATTTTCCAAGCCATTAATTTTTTTTGTGCCTACTTTTTTGAGCCAAAAAACACCACCTCTCTTGCTCTCCAAGTTGCCTCTTTTTTCTTTCAGTATTCATACTGGAACTGCACCAGGCAGAGTCAAAACCTTTATACACACTCTCACACACTCACAAACAGAGTCACATACATTCAGCAACATCTCCTTATTACAGACTACTGTGACAGAAACCCCTGCTGCCCATCATCTGCTTGTCCTGGAGAGAGAGAGAGAGATGGATGCCTGCCTGCCTGCTAACCACTGCCTGCTAACCACTGCCTGCCTGTTCCTCAAAGAAGTGGAGAAGGTGAGGATGAGCCATCGTCCGAGGAGAGCTCTGGTGAGTACTATCAGAGGTAAAGTTTCACATCATCATTCACAGTGGGCATATGCAGAGATTGGACATGATTTCACTTCAACATATGTACATTCATCTACATATGTACACATCATATGTATTACAACATATGTATTCATTTGACCCCATGATTTTTTTCATTTCAGCACTGGGGGACCAAGATGGACAACCAAAGTCAGGGTGGAGATGACCAAAAAGGGCCTGTGCAAAAAGTATTCCATTGATCACCCCCTTCTTCGGGGATTTGATCAATATTTGCATGTGGACTTGGGCAACAGGAAGAGCAAACAAGAGATAAGTGAAAATAAAGGATACACACTTTCATACAGAAAAATAAAGAAATGTGAAGATTATTTTTTTATTTTTTATTATTATCCCTAAACTGTGTGTTGTTAACTTGTTAGTTAGTTACATAGATTTGAATGTGAAATGTATAATTACAGGTTGAATCAGTCTCCAGGTTCATGCACTACATGGACCCCAATGAGCCGAACCTGAATTTCGTATGGGAGGTGGAGAAAGTGCGGGAGTACTTCAATGTACTGACCCAAACAAAGCTCTCAAAGCAGACGGTGCTGAACTACTGGAAAAGTCTCAAGAGGTTATTACTGTGTGACGTAACAAACATACAGTATCATGTAAATGTCGACTAATAATTATTGGATAGGCTATCTTCTGACTGTAAAAAAAACCCCATTTCTTTCTCTCTCTTCAACGACCTGAAAAGACTCCATGCCAAGTGAGTGCCATTATACGTATCTGCATAATTTACAAAATCTAAAGTACACAAATTTGCACATGGTCCCCTTTCTCTTCTGCATACTTATGTTGCCCTGTGTTCTAGATTCAACGTTCCCAAAGTGACCAGCGGCAACACCCGGACAGCCTTTGAGGCGGCTGCTAAAAACCTGCCGGAGGCGGAGAGGAATGCAGTGGCACGGCTCTTGGGACACACCCCGGAAACTGCAGAGAAGAGTTACCGGATGAAAACTCTGACGGATGCTTTCCTGGCTCAGAGCGTGATCGACCAGCTTTCTGGAAAAACACGGTATGCAATCTGAAATCTAATGAACAAGATGATTATTATTCATAATGTTGCTACTCAAAGCAGTCATTGATTGCCAGTTTCTCCATTATTTTGTAGTGGACAGCACATTCCAGGGCCCAGTTTATGGCCGGACCCCTCTCTGCCCATAACAGTGGACAAAGGTTTGCTACATTCTGATTGGATCTTGGTGGACTAACACAAACAAACTGTCCAACGCCATCAGATAAAGATGCTAGGACAACAGCCAGACACCTCTTGGAGGGCAAGATGACGACCTCTGGTACCAAGCCCAGGAAGGACAGGACTTCTCATTGGTCCACATGCAGTTTCTGCCCTTCACCCATCTAGAGACTAATCCCTAATGTCCTGGTCTGTGACTGCCATAAAAATTCCTCAGGACCTCAGAAGTAGTGGGTGAAACAAAGAAAGACCACAATGATCCATCCAAATCCATTTATTACTATGTTTGGAAACCTTAAGACTGATGAAAACTACACACATCCATTTCATACTATTCTCAGTGACAGCTATTTGTAATGCAACATCTTACACCGATTCAGCTGTTAATGAACAAATGTATGAACGCATGACAGTTCAATCTTTTTCCATCATGTTTGGTGTCTATTTGTTTAGAATATTGCCACGGGTATTCTGATGGTGGTTTGGAAAGTGAGAAATGCATTGGTAAACTTTAAAGACACTTTAAAGACTTCTAACTGTGTACAGTATGCAAATGAGTTTCACAGGGGAAAGAAGGGTGGGCCACACTGTGTGCCTCCTCTGATGCCAGCAGCCAATCACAACACTGGAATGGAGAAGTGCCAAATTGCAATCTCCTCCTCGTCGGAAGGGGATAAAGGTACCCTTTCAACAGACACTCCTTGTTCTGAGTCTGTCCTGCGAGGATGAGACATACAGATACACCATAACATTCTGAGCCTCTGGTTTATCCAGAGCGACAACAAAAGATCCGAGGATCTGAGTCTACAGCTTGAGGCAGCAACAGATACAACCATGTTCTGAGCCTTCAGCCTGTGAGGTAAAAGAGACATTAACAAACACTATGTTCAGAGTTTTAGTCCAGCGAGACGACTACAGCATGTCATGAGAGACAAAAGCGGATTGACCAAGTTCTGAGTGTCTGGCCCAGAGAGGCAGAAGACACACGAGAAATTTGCAACAAGGTTAAGCTCAGGAGAGTAAACCAGATTAAGGACCTTCTGCACCTGCTTTAGGGCCTCATCTGCGTGTTCCAGATTTTAGGACCCTTTGGTGCTCCAGGAGATCAGCATCCCACAGATCTTTGTGTTCAAGGCTGTTGAAACGGATTCCAGCTTTTCCCCACTGCATTGTCACCCAGCACAACCAGTGGAAGTCGTCACCGCCATCGGACTGCTTACTCAACCACGTGGAACGTAAATATCACTTAACCAAACCAGGGGCACCTGGCGGCACCAGGGCAATATTTTTTGCCACACTAAACGCAGCTGCCGACAAAGAATCTGATATAGAGGCAGGCGTCATGTATTTTGTGTGGTTTGGTTTTACTGTTTGTTCAATAAATTTCATTGTGTTTTCAACTTCGGCTCATCATATATAGGCTATGTGAGCTGAACGTTTACAAAGAAAAATTCATAGTGTAATGCCTGAGAGCCCTGGTGTGCTTGCCCTGTGTCACAGCCTTTGATTCCTCACGGATAGGTGGTAAACCCCTTCCCTCACTTCACATCCATTGAACCAATGTCAAAAAACCCCACTACCTTCATGGTGTTTGGAACTCTAGACCCAGAGTTCCAATCTGATCACTCGATCCCAGTTTCAAAGTTTTCCTCGAGGAGTTCCTGATATATAAGCCGAAAAACTTGGTTGAAATCACAGTCGGTGAATTCATGGATTTGTGCATTTTTGCACATTTTTACAATACTCTTTAAATTGGCGAATGCTGAGAGCTGGAAGATTTTACCACAGTTGATGAGAGGCATCTACTAACACCACCTCCTGCCAGGGAGGCGGGCGGATCTGACTTTGACCGGGAAGAGTGCACACTCCCCGGCTTGGTGTGTGAAAAATCTCTTTGAAAGTGATGGAAAGTTATCTCCTGAACTAACCTAATATCACTCTGGGTGTTTAAGATGGACTCGACATGTGCAGGGGACAGCTGTGCCTGCATGGTGACCGAGTCCCATACAACTAATCCCAACAGCCTGACCAGGATGAGGGGATTCCTGGGTTTGGGTCCAGTAGGCAGTGCCAGTGTCGGGGAATCTCCTTCCCCACTGGACACTTGGATCAGTGACGACCTACAGAAGGCACGAGTTATGAGGATCTTCCCTCTCACTGATTGCCTCCTGGCAGGACAACAAGGAGTTGGTGATGAATTGGTGAGAATTCTCCTTCATGACCTGTATCAGCGCAATGACAGGCTGCCCATGGATTCCCTGAAAGGGCCCAATTGTCCGGTTGGGAAACTCGTTGACTGCAGGACGGTGGAGGAGTTCTCCAGGGAACTGGTTGAACGGTAAGCATTTGGTTATCCCCACACCTTTGGCAGGGCAGTGGAGATGGTAATCTCCATGGGTTTAGATCCTGTGAGTTGTCTACAGCTTGGTCTGTCCCAAGTTTAAGTTCTTCCCCTGGGTTAAATACTGGGACGAGAACCGTTGCCACAAGGCCTGCTGGAACTTCCTGGATTTCCTGGAGCTCCACAAACCGAGCGAGGTGCCCTCTCCCAAAGCCCGGGACGCAACCTCAACAAGACCCCTGCTACATCAGTGTGTTGGATTTATTTACAGTGACTTACTCCTAAATACATTGTCCTCTGGGCAGGAGAGAGAATGCTTATCTTGGTGTTGAGCCTTAACCGCAAAGATACAAGATGCGCTTCGACATCGGGATCAAGCTCTTGAGACTGGGCCAAAATCAGCCAGTCGTCTATGTAATTTATTATGCGGATGCCCTGCAGTCACAACAGAGCCAGAGCTGCATCCATGCATTTTGTGTATGCGGGGTGAAAAGGCTAGGCCGTATGGAAGAACCTAATATTGGTAAGCCCCTGAAAGCAAACCTCAGGAACTTCCTGTGTTGTGGCAGAACTTCTATATGAAAATATGCATCCTTGAGATCGATTGTGACAAACCATTCGTTGTGTTGGATCTGAGACAAAATCATCTTGATCGTTGCATCTTGAACTTGTACGTTCTGAGAGAAAAGCAGAAAATACCGACTGTAATAGCCTGACTCTCTCTCTTGGAGGGGAGCATGTTCTATGTCCCCTTTGCTCAGAAGAGTTTACAGCTCGTGACAGCAGATGCACCTGCTCTGGTTTTTACGGTAATGGGGACCACGCCATTGAAACACGGGGGACGGTGCGCAAACTGTATTCGGTAGCCTTTTTCTATGGTTCTCAAAGCCCAAGGAAATATATTTGGTAGTAGTTTCCTCTGAAAGGGGCACTAATTTTCACACAACGTCTTGTTGGGGGAAGGTTAAATATCCTGTGTCCTGGGGAACAGCAGGAAGCAACTGAATATTTAACATTTTGCTGGAAACCGCTAACACCTGAAACACCGGAAGTGGTGGGGATGGAACACTGCACAAGTCACCATGCACCAGAGGTGGGGGACTCGAGTCACATGACTTGACTCGAGTCAGACTTAAGTCGCACATTTTAGGACTTGAGACTTGCTTGACAAATATTAATAAAAGACTTGACTCGGACTTGAGTTAAATGACTCGAAATAACTTGTCTTTTGTTTAATAAATATCTGTTTTTGAACGCACTGCAACCTAACCACGTGACGCAGCAGGCAAGCAGAGAGAGCTAACGTAAGAGCATTGACAGTCGTGACTGAACATGGAAGGCGCTATACACCTAGTTTCCATGGTAATCAGTCACTCACGGATCACGGCACGCCCATGCTCGCACCCGCGCGCAGTGTTGCCAGATTGGGCGGGTTCCGGGCCGCGCTGTATCCATCATTTTCATACGAAGAAGTCGCGATGATGAGTTCAAAATTGCAAAAAAAATTCTCACTACGAAAACGTCAAGCACTGTAAGTTGAAATGTGGTATCCGAATTGTGTTGCACAATGAAGAATAACTGCATATTTCTCTTGAATAATTAGCCAGTTTTGCTGAAAACGCCTACCGTGAGCGTTTCGACAGCGATGTGTGTGTGTGTTATACGGAATATCCGCGGAAGTGTTACTAGTATCTCAGTTCACAGATTGTTTGTTTCTGTATTGTTTCTATATAAAAATGTCGACACAATGTAAAGTATTTGCTCTGGCTCTTGTTTTCAATCATTTTGCTCCGTTTTTATGCTTGTCATCTGTTGACATTGTACAAGCAAAATGTGGCTGTTGGTTAGTGTTGTATTTGTCCCGCCCCTCCTCCACTATGATTGGACGGCTGGGTAAGTCACTCCATCATTTCTGTGTGTGTTCTGCATTGGAGCTGATTTTTGACAAATTATGTAACAAAGTAATTTTTATAGTCTCCCATTGATTGAATTTATATAAATAAAAAAATGCTTAAATCCCCCCCCCCAACACTGCACAAATGTAAAACATTTTAGTAAAACATGATTAAAATGAGCAATATTACATCTGTTTAAAAACATTACATTATTATGTTACAGAATTTCTCTCACGCAACATACAACCAGTATCATTCCAATTAATTTTGTCTAATTTCTTTTTTAAATTTCAGCAAACTTCATTTGGGGTCAAAAAGACCCAGATAGCTAAATAGTATTTTAAGCCAAACTGGTATAACACTTGACATTCTGTCCCCCTCACTTTTAAAATGATGGCTACACCCCTGTTTGGACATGTTAAGAGTTTATAAAAAGCAATAATCCAAGGCATTCGAATATTATTGAAGAAATATGAAAAGCCTTTATTTCATCATGGCTTTAATATTTTAAAAACAGGTGACAAGTACTGCACACCTACGTGTTGCGGCTAATGAGCCTTCGTCAGTGTGTGAGCCACAAACACAATCTGAGTTCTCTTTAGTTAATGAGTCATATAACAATCACCTGGTCACGCTGTACAGGACAAGCAGGAGAGAGAACATTCAAATAACACAAAAAGAACGCATCTCACCCAATATATTGGCTTAATTTCAGTTACATTTACATTTTAGGCTATGTACAGTAGTTATGTTTTTTATATATATATTTTCATTGTATTAGCATCTCAGCTGTATGTGGACACCTTTTGAGTAGAAATGCATATTGCATAGTCCATAACTACTGTAGTTTTAGCTTATTTTAATATATAAATTCAGTTAAATCATCAAACATTTGTATGACTTGCTTGACCCAAGCTATGAGTTGACTTGCTTGATTCTCACAAAAATTGACTTAGACTTGCTCGTGACTTGAAGGTTAAGACTCGAGACTTGCACGTGTGACTTACTCCCACCTCTGCCATGCACCGAGTAACTCCTCATGCGCTTTATCATCTCCAGATGACTATTTCACCATTTAATTCCTCAGAATAAAATATAGCCAAAGGACAGCCAGACAAGATATTAATACAAGCATCTAACTTCTCAAAATCAGTTGAGTATTTAAATCATTTAATTCCTCAAATAAATGCAGCCAAATATCAACCAGACAAGTAAAAACGGTCTGGATGAAAGGCTGAATATAGTTATTTTAATATAAGAACAGTTTAAAAAATAATCATAAAATCATAGCTTGCAAACACAATTCATTTGCACAAGATCATAGGAACAAGAGAGAGAAAGGGGGTCTTCCGTATCACTGATTCTTGAGAAAAGGGACAAAACATGTCCTACACACAAAAGCCCTCTTTGTTAAAAAATAAAGAAATTCATCAAAATAAAAATACTTAAAGTTATGTCTAAAGAAAATCTGGATACTCAGGACATTCATTGCTTTTCTTTTTAAACAATTTTGTTAGTATTATTTTAAATAAATGCTCTATAAATTTAACCTTTAAAATGCCTATCAAAGTTGTGTCCTCACTGCGTCAACTCCTTCAGGATTTTTTATAACTCTGAATAAATCAGGCAATGTCATGGACGTCTTGACCCCTTTCCTATTTCCTGCACATTGTGGCTCTCACAGTAGGACACACAGTCCTGAAAGTTCTCTTTTTATAATTTATACCAACAATGTTGAAGTCTCTGCAGTCACAGCTTTAAATCTCAGAAATTTTGATGTGTTTATTAAGGCAGATACAACTGAGGAAAAAACAAAATCGCTCCACTGTACAACATGTGGTTAAGGTGGAAAAATATTCAGCTTTGTCAACTCTGTTAGACGTAAACACCGTCAGGTTTTATGTCTGACAGAGTTGACTTGTAAGATGGAGTTGAGAAGTGCTCACAAAACCCTCCATATAGTGAAGGTTGGCCCGTGTGGTCCGATCAAACAGACGAGCTACTGGAGCTGAAATTGCAAGTTAATGCTGGTTCTGATAGAAAGGTGTCAGAATACACAGCGCATCGCAGTTTGTTGCGTTTGTTGTGTATGGGGCCGCATAGCCGCAGACCAGTCAGGGTGCCCATGCCGAAAGCACCGACAGTGGCACGTGAGCATCAGAACTGGACCACGGAGCAATGGAAGAAGGTGGCCTGGTCTGATGAATCACGTTTTCTTTTACATCATGTGGATGGCCAGGCGTGTCTCGTGGCTTACCTGGGGAACACATGGCACCAGGATGCACTATGGGAAGAAGGCAAGCCGGCGGAGGCAGTGTGATGCTTTGGGCAATGTTCTGCTGGGAAACCTTGGGTCCTGCCATCCATGTGGATGTTACTTTGACACGTACCACTTACCTAAGCATTGTTGCAGACCATGTACACCCTTTCATGTACACACTAACAGCTGGAACTCTAACTCCTGACAAAGTGGACAGATAGAGAGTGTAGCACACACACACACAACGGTCTCTGAAAGAAACCTAAAATTGCATCATTTTTTTTACAACCTGTTACTCACAGGAGACAGCAATAGCAAACCCTGATGTAATGGACTTCATAGAGAGTGAACATGCCAGATTCCCACTGCTTAAGTCATGCAGGTCGGCACAAATAAAATGTACGTAATTGATGCGTTGATTTCTGTTGCTGGCCCTTTTTACTGCCCTTTTTCAAAATGAATCAAAAGTTCCCCTCTCAGACAAATAGCAATGATAATATTTCAGTAAAACAAAATTCATTTGAATTATAATTAACATGACTATGTTTTTTTCTTGACTGACTGATAAACTAGGGCCAGTTGTTCAAAGTTTAATCTGGATCAGAATGATCTGGATTTGGAAATCCCATGTTTTGCTATCCAGGATCAGGTAATCCATCTTCCTTTTGTAGCGGTTTTTCAAAGCAAAATTGGATTGGATCACCCTGATCCTGATACACACTTTTTCAGATGACCAAATCTGGATTACTAGTGCTCTACGGAGCCCCTAAAGGGACATGGTGATGGACAAAATATGAGATGGGGAAAAAAATAAATAAATTCATTTTTAGATGCTTTTGCGTTCTCTCTGAAAAGTTTTGCGTAGCGTTCAGCCGAGAAACTGCGTTCGCTCACAAATAACTTCTGACTGGTTCATCTCTTATTGTGCCGTTTACAAAAAGTTATTAAAAAAAACAATGTAATATATTTTAGTTTGATATTTACAGCTGTTCAGGGATTATTTTATGGCGCCAAAATCTTTTTTTACTTTACTGTAGGCTACCAAAAGGCTTAATAGGTAGATATATCTACTTCTAATTTATTACTTAACAGTAAAACTAATCAAGAGCAAAATAAAATGCGTGATACAAAAATTACATGATACAAATGTTGTATTTTTTCACCAGTTTGGCCAAGTTTGTTACATTTTTGTTCCTGAAATCCACCCTTCTGCTGGGATCAGTATAATCCTTTGGATCAAAATGTATCCCAATCTTACTAAAAAGTTTTGAACACAAATTGATGATTTGATCCAGATCAAAACCAAGATTGGATTTTGTGATCTAATCTGATTTCTCTCCTTTTTTTCTTTTGAACAACCCATTTTCAAGATTTGATCCAATCTGAGGTGAAATGCGATTACTTTTGAACAACTGGCCCCTCGGCTCTCGAGCCATATATGGTTCATTCAGTGAGTGCCTATGGGTCGACGGAAGGACAAAATAAACCAAACCATTTTTAAAACTTTTTCTTTCATCAATAAATCAAAGCTAGTGTGTTGATTTAATTAAAAATATTTTATGAATCAAATTGCATCTCTGAGAAAATGAATGTCGACTGACTACAAAGCACTGCAGCACCAAGAGGTTAGTAGTGTCCAATTCACTTGTATTTATGTATATTGATAAACCGTTTACTATTTGATGAAACTATCATAGGTAATGAAGCCCAAGTGCCACCTACAGGCCTGTTATGTGAAGTGTGTGCTGGTGAAATGGTGACATGTAAAGACTTTACCATTTTTGATAATTATGCAGTATTATGAAAGAAGTCTCTTATGCTCATCAAGCCTGCATTTATTTGCTCAAAATACAGAAAAAAAAAAACAGTAATACATTAGCAATATAATAATACTTTTCTATTAATATACTTTAAAAATGAATGCTGGGCAATCGATCGCATCCAAAATAAAAGTTTGTGTTTACATAATATATGTGTGTGTGTGTACTGTGTATAATTATGTATATATAAATACACACTCCTTCATGTATATATTAAAGGAATATTTGCATACACACACACACACACACTTTACACTGTTGTTGGATGAATCAAATTAAAATAACACGTTTATAAAGCGTCTGACGTAGTGGACACAAATTAAATTAAGACAGCAAATATACATTTCAACCGCTTTCAGAAAAAATGCTTCCCTTACATGGTTTGTTAGCTGAGACCTTTGTCTACAAATATATATTAAATATATTAAATAATATAAACTGAGTACTAAAACATGTTTTGTCCCTTATCTCAAGAATCAGTGATATAGCGGCCCGTAATCTGCGCGTTGAAATCCGAGCCACTAGATTCTTTATTGACAACAGAACCACGTCCACAGCCGCTCTGACAACACAATCTCATGTCTTCAGCAGCGGACAGGAGGAGAGAGAATGAGAGAAAGGGAAGGAGAACAACACACAGTGCTCAAACACAAGCACTCAAAGCAGAACTCATGCATATCATCATCAGGGATGGGCCACGAACACGGAGCCACGCATCTCCTGATTGTTTGTGACAATGTTATCTTCTCTCTCTCACATTGAGAAATTTCTGCACACTAACAGCTGGAACTCTAACTCCTGACAAAGTGAACAGACAGAGAGTGTAGCAACACACACACACACACACACACACACACACACACACACACACACACACACACACACACACACACACACACACACACACACACAGATCTCTAAAAGAAACCTAAAAGCGCACCTGCTTCACGTCTATTTATAACCTCTTATGATCGCGCATCCCATTGACGTCATCGTCAGAGTTTATTTAAAGGGATAGTTCACCCAAAAATCTAAATTCTCATTAAATCGCCCTGTCATTCCAAACCCGTAAGACCTTCGTTCATCTTCAGACACAAATGAAGATCTTTCTGATGAAATCTGAGAGCTCTCCATAGACAGCAATTTAATTAACACTTTCGAGGTCCAGAAAGGCAGTAAAAACATTGTTAAAATAGTCCATGTTACGAAGTGACGAGAATACATTTTGTGCGCAAAATCAAACAAAAATAATGACTTTATGCAACAATTTCATTCTAGCCTGTGTCAGTCTCCTACGCAGTATAAGACAAAACATAGTTAGACGATACCATCAATACAAAACACATAAAACCAAAAGTAGGATGTATATGTAATTGTGAAGTGTGTGTGTATAATTGTGTTCAGTATGTCTATATCTCTATTATATGCTTCCTAATATACATGTAGAACAATGCTCATCATTATATATACAATATATATAGTAGTAATGATCAGAGATGTAATAGGAAAACGAAGGAGAAAGAGAGGAAGAAAAGTAAATTATGAGAAGTCAGAGAAATGCTGAGGTTATTGAGGAGAGAAGATGAAGGGGAACCCACTGGATCGTCATCCTCTCACCCTTAACAGGGAGAGTTGATTTACTGCCCGGTATCCTTCAAAACCTTTCCTGAGCCCTGAGGGGGGAGTCAGCTTATTTAGGAGTAAATCCGGTTCTGTGTGTGTTCGACCCACCCGAACGGTTCACTCATTCATACAAAGCCCCATCAGTGTAATCAGATCATGTATCTCATATGTCCCCAGTTACCCCAAAAAACTATAATAAATAAATAAGTAAATAAAAGAGAGAAGAGAAAGAAAAAATAAATAAAGAAAAAAGAGAGAAAAATAAGTAACTAAATGAAAGGGAGGGGTAGAAAGAAAGTAGATGTGCAAATAAAATTGCATATATACAAATAAAACATTCAGTGGTACTATTATAATTCAGAATATATAATAATCACAGAAGTCAGATAAATCCCAGCACATAGAGACTCTTTCACCAAGGTATTATCACATAGAGACTGTGTCTGTTCCACGAATGAGTAAATACAAAAAACCATCAAAACCATTCAACGGTAAAAATTTAATTGATGTCCAACAAATAAACAACAGATATAATACAGATGATCAAATGATAAAGCTCGGGCTGCTGAATATTCGATCCCTTTCCTCAAAAGCGCTTATTGTTAATGATATGATTACAGATCATAACCTAGATGTGCTGTGTTTGACAGAAACCTGGCTAAAACCTGACGATTACATTACTTTAAATGAGTCCACCCCCCAAGATTATTGTTATAAACACGAGCCGCGTCTGAAAGGTAAAGGGGGAGGTGTTGCTGTAATTTATAATAATATCTTCGGTATTACTCAGAAGTCTAGTTTCAAATATAATTCCTTTGAAGTTTTGGTGCTTTATGTAACGTTATGTAGTGAAATTGATAAATCCCGTTTGACATTTGTGCTGGCTACTGTATACAGGCCTCCAGGGCACCATACAGACTTTATCAAAGAATTTGCTGATTTTCTATCAGAGTTAGTACTGGCTGCAGATAAAGTCCTAATTGTTGGTGATTTTAATATCCATGTAGACAATGAAAAAGATGCATTGGGATTGGCATTTAGAGACATTCTAAACTCTATTGGAGTAAGGCAACACGTGTCAGGACCCACTCATCGCCGTAATCATACTGTAGACCTAATATTGTCACATGGAATAAATGTTGATACCATTGAAATTCTGCAGCAGAGCGATGACATCTCAGATCATTACCTAGTATCATGTACACTTAATTTAGCAAAGGCTGCAAAGCCGTCCCCTCGCTTCAAATATGGCAGGACTATCACTGCTGCGACTAAAGATTGCTTTGTAAATAATCTTCCTCATCAGTTTCATCTCCTCAGCATCCCAGATAGCCTAGAGGAACTCGATGTTGCAACAGAAACTATTGATTCTCTCTTTTCCAGCACTTTAGACACAGTTGCTCCCCGGCGCTTAAAGAAGATTAAAGAAAATAGTCCAACGCCGTGGTACAACGAGCACACCCGGGCCCTTAAAACAGCAGCCAGAAAAATGGAGCGCAGCTGGAAGAAAACAAAACTAGACGTTTTTCGCATTTCGTGGAAAGAGAGCATGATTGCATACAGAAAGGCCCTAAAAACTGCTAGATCTGCTTATTTCTCGACTCTCTTAGAAGAAAACAAACACAACCCTAGGTATTTATTCGATACAGTGGCTAAATTAACCAAAGATAAAGCTTCAACTTCTGATGTTTGTAAACAGCACAGCAGTAATGACTTTATGAACTTCTTTACTTGTAAGATTGATAATATTAGGAAAAAAATGATAACCATGCAGCCGTCTACTACAGTATCACATCAGACAGTGCATTGTAGTGTCACTGAGGAAAAACTACATTCATTCACTGCTATAGGAGAAGAAGAATTGGCTAAACTCGTTAAATCATCAAAATCAACAACATGTATGCTCGACCCCATACCGACTAAACTACAAAAAGAGATGCTTCCAGAGGTCATAGATCCTCTTCTTATTATCATTAATTCATCCTTGACATTAGGATATGTACCGAAAGCTTTTAAGTTGGCTATTATTAAACCTCTTATTAAAAAAACGCAAATTGATCCTACAAAATTAGTCAATTACAGTCCAATCTCAAATCTACCCTTTCTGTCAAAAATACTAGAAAAGGCAGTGTCCTCACAATTATGCTCCTTTTTAGAAAGAAATGGTATCTGTGAGGATTTCCAGTCAGGATTTAGACCGTATCATAGTACTGAGACTGCTCTCATTAGAGTTACAAATGGTT
This sequence comes from Coreius guichenoti, assembly GCA_039654105.1. Taxonomy (NCBI): domain Eukaryota; kingdom Metazoa; phylum Chordata; class Actinopteri; order Cypriniformes; family Gobionidae; genus Coreius; species Coreius guichenoti. The sequence continues at coordinate 32,679,695 of CM077192.1, read as the reverse complement.
TACTCTTATCATCCGATCGTGGTTGTATCTCTCTGTTAGTGTTACTCGATTTCATTGGCATGGTTTAAATCATACTTATCTGACCGTTATCAGTTTGTAGCAGTAAATGAAGAGATGTCACACCGAACACAAGTTCAGTATGGAGTACCGCAGGGCTCAGTGCTAGGACCGTTGCTTTTCACCCTGTACATGCTACCACTGGGAGATATTATTGCGAAGCATGGCGTTAGTTTTCATTGTTATGCTGACGATACTCAGCTCAATATTTCTTCACGCCCTGACGAAACTTTCCAATTCACAAGATTAACGGAATGCATAGCTGATATAAAAAATTGGATGACTAGTAATTTCCTGCAACTTAATTCAGAAAAAACTGAATTTTTAATCATTGGACAAAAAAACTCCACAAGTAGTAACCTAGAATACTGTCTAACACTCGATGGCTGCTCTGTCAAGTCCTCGGCGTCAGTTAGGAACCTGGGTGTGCTCTTTGACACCAATCTCTCATTTGAAAGCCACGTTTCTAGCATCTGTAAAACTGCATTCTACCATCTTAAAAATATATCTAAATTACGGTACATGCTTTCAATGCAAAATGCTGAACAGTTAGTTCATGCGTTCATAACCTCAAGGCTAGATTATTGTAATGCTCTACTGGGTGGTTGCCCTGCTCTCTTAACAAATATACTGCAGCTTGTCCAAAACGCAGCAGCTAGAGTTCTTACTAGAACCAGGAAGTATGACCATATTAGCCCGGTTCTGTCAACACTGCATTGGCTCCCTATTAAACATCGTATACATTTTAAATCTTGCTGATTACTTACAAAGCACTAAATGGTTTAGCTCCCCAGTACTTGAGCGAGCTCTTAACGCATTATACTCCATCACGTCTATTACGGTCTCAAAATTCTGGCCAGTTGATAATACCTAGAATATCAAAATCAACTGCAGGCGATCCTTTTCCTATTTAGCTCCTAAACTCTGGAACAGTCTTCCTAGCATTGTTCGGGAAGCAGACACACTCTGTCAGTTTAAATCTAGACTAAAAACACATCTCTTTACTATGGCATACACATAAAACATTTTTAATTTCTATTATTCAAATCAGTTAAATGATTGTTTTAGGCTGCATTAACTAGGTCAGCCGGAACCGGGAACACTTCCCATAACACCCGATGTACTCGTTACATCATAAGAAGAATGGCATCTACGCTAATGTTAGTCTCTCTGTTTATCCCGAGGTTTACTGCAGTCGGCCGGATCCGGGCCGTATCCAGACCAGATGGGGGACCTTAGCCTGGACATGACGACCATATCCCTGAAATGTCTGTAGAGACCGTGTCAATTAAACTCCCCCCTGTAAATGCAGCATCGACACGACATCCTCATTAAACCCGTCCCCGGCGTGACGACACCAGTCTTTCGAATAATCCTACGAATATCTTTCGATCTAATATGACTTCTGACCTGTAATGTTGCCAGAATCATAATCATACACTATTTGTTCGTCGGCCAGAAGAGAACTGGCACCCCGACTGAGCCTAGTTTCTCCCAAGGTTTTTTTCTCCATTCTGGCCCTGAAGGAGTTTTGGTTCCTTGCCACCGTTGCCTTTGGCTTTTGGCTTGCTCAGTTGGGGACACTAAAATTTCAACTATATTACTGATCTGCCCGCATTGACACTATATGATAATTGAAATGAGCTGGATGACATCACCGTTTTCACCAGAGCGGCTGTACAGCCGAATCAAATTCTGTTGCATTATTTTTCTGTTACCACTGTGAAGCTGCTTTGAAACAATTGGCATTGTAAAAAGCGCTATATAAATAAAGGTGATTTGATTTGATTTGAATAATAAAACTGTGCCTTATGTCAATAATATAGATCAATACATGTGTACACATATACACATACATAAACATGTACACATACGTACAAATATCCATATATCTATAAATACATTCTTTCCCTTGTTCCCTTTCTTTCTCTATAAGTTTGTAAAGTGCCTGTTGGGAGAGTGTGGGGGCCCGGAGCCAGGTTTCTGATGTATATTAAGATAAGTCAGAAATGGGTTTCAAATATCAGTTTTTTATTTTGAGTGACGCGAGTCCTGTGAATTATCTTGTACCGTATGAGATGTAGATTTGTATTGCTACCCATTGAAAAGATGTTACAGATTTCCTTCCAGAAGTCGGTATCGGGAGAGAGAGCCAAGTCATTTTCCCATTTAGCCATTGGTAAAATTATTTTTGTGTTGGTATTTGATATAAGTTTATGAAGTTTGGATATAATTTTTTTGGAAATAGTGATTTTCATTATCTCTTCAACTGAGAGGGATGTAGTGCGTTATTTATTATATTAATCCTGGATTTGATAATGATATTTCATGCATTCTGCCTTATTTACACTGTTAAAGAGTTGATTCTCACGCTAAACATGGACAAAGTTTCAAAAAATGAGTTGGACGTATGACGGAGTATTTCTGTGCCAAATACACTCCTTCAGAATTTGAACAAGTTTTTTTAGAGTATGGCCCTGTATGACGTCATAAAGGGCGGAATTACTTGTATGGGCACTTCTCCCGGATGAGCACACACACGCGCACACGCGCGCACACACACACACACACACACACATCACCCAGAGCAAGAGCAAGAGCGTGTCCATCAACGAGCTTCGTTCGAGTGTGTGTGTTTGTTCCCGGTCATGAGTGGAAACCGCAGGCGGTGAGTGAAACTGCATCAAATGTGTGTGTTTTGTTGGCAATCGGCGCGTAAGTGCATATAATGTGAACAACACCAACGTATAGTGAATAGAAAGTTATCCAGGGAGGGATAATGGCCGGATGTGTGTGTGTGTGTGTGTGTGTGTGTGTGCGTGCATGTGCTCTCTTTAGCTCCGCCCACTGCACACCTCCACGAGCTCGGCTGTTTTCGGAAAAAATCGTTGAAACTTTTGGAAACTTTTATAAATATGATAAAACTAAAGACTCTTGAAAGATCACAACAATATGAAGGATGCAATGCTACTCTATAGATACTGTATAGATTAACATGAGATGTGTTACCCCCTTTAAAGGTGTTATTTGTGTTTTAAATAACATAAGATAAGATACAACAAGAACAAAGAAGCAAAGTACAAACAAATGGTCAAATAAATACATAAATATACAATAAAACAAAGATACAAATTCCCTTCTCAGGAAGGTCTACTAACATTACTGTTCAGGTAAGTAATATGGCCCACAAATGAAATATAATAAAGTAATTAAATGTACAATAACTGCATAGTTTTCACTGTATAAATGGATAGATTAATGATTATTAAAGCTAAAGTTATTGATTCAAGAGCTAAAAGAGTATTTTCTCTTTGCCTTTTGTTATTTGATTCACATGAATGGCTCAATCATCAGCAGGTTTATTAGACATCGAATGCAGATAATAATATCATATTCTCCCATTTCTCCAAACTATTTACACCAATCTGTTAAAAGTCCTCTGTTTTGGTCTTTGCAATGCCCCTGCCACATTTGAGCGCTTAATGGAGAGGGTACTGGAAGGCATTCCACAGCAGCAGTGTCTGGTGTTTTTGGACGACATACTGGCACATGGGAGCTCGTTACAGCCCTGAGGGCAGTGCTGGAGAAAATCAGAGCAGCGGGTCTAAAGTTACATCCCAGTAAATGCTGGCTGTTGAGCAAGGAGGTGACCTTCTTGGGGCATCGTATTGGCAGTGAGGGGATTGGCACTGCTGAGGATAAGGTGAGAACCGTACGGGAGTGGCCTGTTCCGGTGAGCCAAAGAGAGTTAAAAAGCTTCCTGGGTTTGGCATCCTATTACAGGAAGTTTGTACAGGTAGTCCTGTATTGCAGCTCCCTTATACAAGCTCCTGCAGAAGCATCAGTGCTTTGTCTGGTCAGAGGGCTGTCAAAAAGCTTTTGATACTCTGGGAGCACAATGACATGGTTAAATATCTTTGAATAATTCATTATAATGCATAACATTTTTTGTTATTTATAAGCCTGAGAGATGAAACAAGAGTTAAATTCAACAAGAAAAAGAGGAAAACATAAAGGAGATTTAAGACACTTTTGCTTGTGTATGAACATGTTTGCATATAAAATAAAGAAATTAGCAACATATTCAAGAGATCACGATTTTGGGTTTTCATAATAAAATAATATATTTAAGGATAAAACGGTGGGTCACATTAGTAGAGTTAAAAATATAAGAACTTAAATCAACCCAAAATGTATTGGTTATACTTCAATCACAAAAATAAATGGGCAGCTGTTTCTTCAACAAGACCACAAAATGATCAAGTTCCCTTTCGAGAGTACTCTCGTATTGCGTAAGTTCAGCTTACAGTATGGGAAAAACTCCTTTTCTCGAGAATATTGAAGCCAAAATTATCCTTATAATTTTATACATGTAAAACGCAGTGCAGCTGCACAACAGACCCCAGCAGAGCATACTAGCATGCTGACTGGCTGTGCTGCAGCAACTGCACGAACCTATGGTGGGGCGGCTGAGACGCACAAACCAATCAGGTCGCTTTGCGCCCTAGCGTGTCAGTGCCCGCCAAAATGGGCATGGCCTATGGCTATAAAAGCCCCCCTTATGCCATAGGATTCAGATTTAATCTCCTTCAGCTCACTTACCTTCGCTGACCTCCGGATTGAGAAGTTGCCGCCGTCGAAAAGACCTTCAGCAGAACGAGCCACCTGCCTTGCAGCTCTGAGGACGCCGGTTCCTATCTTCACTGGACACCGCCTTCAGCCCGCTGTTCTGCTCTGCCATCCGGCGCGCTATATCCTTTACAAGCTGTGTGTGTGTTCGCCGCTGCAACACACACACTCACAAAAGAGCTGAGGCATTGTTTCAAATGTCTCGTGTATCCTGTGCCTCGTGCAGAGGCCCTCTCTTCGGCGGGGATCATCACATCCTTTGCACCGCGTGCTTAGGCCGTGACCACGCTGAAGCTGCACTCTCTAAAGGTGGCTGCCCGGAGTGCGACGAAATGGCGCTGTCGACCCTGCGGGCTCGACACGCCAGCTTCAATGAGGACGCTGTTCCCTCTGCTCTACCTCTTCTCTCACTCGGGCCGCACAGAAAGAAGCGCCGCGGACAGAGAATGCCAGAGCAGACGAGCGAGCCCACGCCGGAGCACTCCCCACGTGTCTCGCTCTCAGAATCTCCTTCGCCGGTCTTGTTCACCCAGGATGACCAACGCCCCTCTCAGTTAGCGGCCGGTCCTATTTCCTTCGGCGGACCAGAAGCGGAGGAGGACGAGGATGACGAGGACGAGGATTTCTGCAAGGCCGCCATCAGGCCCCTCTGCAGAGGCCTGCCCCCTTCTTCCCTGAAGTTCACAACGAGCTGACGAAATCGTGGAAGGCGCCATTTTCAAATCGTCTCAAATCCTCGGCTTCTTCAGCGCTCTCGACACTCGAGGGAGCAAAGGAGAAAGGTTTGTTCATGGCATGTTATAGATAAATAACACAGGCCTACGTGGAGCTAAACTGGATCGAACTTTCAAGCGATAAACATGCTGCATAAGCTTCATTCGGATTCCAATATTATGAATGCACGGATGAACTTTATTTTTAATGAATATCCAGCTCACGTGGGGAAGACATTGCGCGTTTGTTCCTTCATTTCACCACGGATTCGTTTGTAAACAAGAGACTGGATTTGCAGACAGGATGAGATTACATGAATGAATGAAGCAATGCACTTATGTGAGTAAAAAATGTTTTTTATATGTGATAGTATTGCATTGTTACAGATCGTTTGATAGATCGTTGTCGTGCTTGTGATAACGTCATAGGTCACATGATAATGTCAACATGGCGGATGATGTGCGGATCACATTCATACTTAATGCGACCAGGCTTTATAGTACCTACTTTTAGCGCTCGTTAAGTAAGTACTTAAGTACTTAGTGGTAATTTATATATCTATTATCTAACATACATTGCCTTAATCAAAAATGTTCATTAACTTTACCATTGCGTGATAATATTTCAACATTCTGTCATTTTGACATAATAAATTGTACTAGAAACAGTAAACTGCTAATATGGTCACGTATTTCCGGTTTCGAGTGAACGCTGGCTTGTTTGGCTGCCGCTGCTCTCCGTTTTTTTTTTCTTTTTTTTTTTAGCTTTTGCCCATTTTGAGGATATTTTATGCCCTTTCATCGAGGAGATCTCACCTGATTATTGCTGCGTATTCTTTTATCGTTTGCCATGGTTGACTGAGTCAGTGCATCTGAATGTGTGGATCTAATGAGAATCGTTTGGTGAACTTGAACGTGGAGGAGTGAATCCAGATTGATATGTGGTGCTATATCATCTGCGCACTGGTGTGCTGGAGTTCTACTGTTTGTTCTTTGAAGTGGGGTCTGTTTTCCGATCCCGGTGTGAACAATTCTCCAGATATAGTGCTTAAATACTCTTCTGCTGTCTCTCCGACAGAATATACAACCGCTGCGTGGCACTGAGAATTACACACCGCCCCAGCTATAGTAACAACAGCTATAGTAAACAGCTCTTTAGCTAGTTTCAGCTAGTTTCAAACATGCAATTGTGCAACCTCAACTTTATTCCGGAAATGTGCAGTAACTATGGACCAATCTCTAAACTGCACTTTCACGAGTTCACACTTACATATAATTATGGAGAGTAAATTTAAATGCGTATTTGGCGTGCTGTCCAGGGGGAGGGCTTCGAGCTCGGAATTTGGCCCGAACCCAGAGTACCCCCCCGTGTATGTAAGTGGTTAGAATTAAGAGTGTGGAGAAGGGGTGGTGGAGGGATGCTGATAACTGTCAACAAACGGAGGTAGGGCTGCTGCGTATATATACCTCTTATTGTTGATTAGCTGAGTGCTCTCCACTTGTGTCAATTATCTGAACGTGCTCCTTTCGAACCTTGTTAATAAAACATAATTTCACGAGTTCACACTTACATATAATTATGGAGAGTAAATTTAAATGCGTATTTGGCGTGCTGTCCAGGAGGAGGGTTTCGAGCTCGGAATTTGGCCCGAACCCAGAGTACCCCCCAAAAGGCTAAAGAGCATAGGACAGCCGCCTGGCTAAATACAAACCTGATTCCAAAAAAGTTGGGACACTGTACAAATCGTGAATAAAAACAGAATGCAATGATGTGGAAGTTTCAAATTTCAATATTTTATTCAGAATACAACATAGATGACATATCAAATGTTTAAACTGAGAAAATGTATCATTTTAGGGGAAAAATAAGTTGATTTTAAATTTCATTGCATCAACATATCTCAAAAAAGTTGGGACAAGGCCATGTTTACCACTGTGTGGCATCCCCTCTTCTTTTTATAACAGTCTGCAAACGTCTGGGGACTGAGGAGACAAGTTGCTCAAGTTTAGGAATAGGAATGTTGTCCCATTCTTGTCTAATACAGGCTTCTAGTTGCTCAACTGTCTTAGGTCTTCTTTGTCGCATCTTCCTCTTTATGATGCGCCAAATGTTTTCTATGGGTGAAAGATCTGGACTGCAGGCTGACCATTTCAGTACCCGGATCCTCCTTCTACGCAGCCATGATGTTGTAATTGATGCAGTATGTGGTCTGGCATTGTCATGTTGGAAAATGCAAGGTCTTCCCTGAAAGAGACGACATCTGGATGGGAGAATATGTTGTTCTAGAACTTGGATATACCTTTCAGCAGTGATGGTGCCTTTCCAGATGTGTAAGCTGCCCATGCCACACGCACTCATGCAACCCCATACCATCAGAGATGCAGCTTCGAGCGGCCATATCTCGGAAACCGAGCCGACTTGGAGCTCCAAACTCCGGGCGTGGGGAGGTACCCGTGGGCCCCCCGCGACCCCAGAGTATGGAGCCCCGACTCGGCTTGGCCTTGGAGTTATGCCCGGTCAAGGATGGGACTTTGACCGGGTGTATCTCGAAAACCGAGCCGAGTTGGAGCTCCAAACTCCGGGCGTGGGGAGGTACCCGCGGGCCCCCCTCCGCCGCTGAAACCTACACACCACCCACAGACAGCTCCAGGACACCCGGCCTGGACACCCACCTAGCCACCCCTCCCTACCCGACTCAGAGAACCAGAGCCCCGGCCGCACACCCCCACCATACCACCCCTCCCTACCCGACTCAGAGAACCAGAGCCCCGGCCGCACACCCCCACCATACCACCCCTCCCTACCCGACTCAGAGAACCAGAGCCCCGGCCTCGAACCCCCACCACACCACCCCTCCCTACCCGACTCAGAGAACCAGAGCCCCGGCCTCACACCCCCACCATACCACCCCTCCCTACCCGACTCAGAGAACCAGAGCCCCGGCCGCACACCCCCACCACACCACCCCTCCCTACCCGAATCAGAGAACCAGAGCCCCGGCCACATCCTCCGGAGGACCCGCACCTGTTCTCCAGCCGAACCCGGGGGTCCCACTCTTAAGCCCGGGCATTAATGTCCCAGCCAACCCCGGGCCTCCAGAGAGCCACGCAACTGGTAACCTAAAATTAATCGACTTAGGCTTTGGCGGGCTTCCGGACTTCCAGGCGGAGGACCCTCTGCCCCGGCTCTCCGCACCCGCCTCGGAGAACCAGAGCCCCGGACAGGGACCCCCACGGAGGCGTACCCCTGCGTCCGCCTCGGAGAACCACCGCCGCTGGTCGACTGACCGCCTACCCGCCTCCCACTCCCGGGGAGGGGCCGGCCCAGGGGCCGACAAAAAGTTGGATCAAGGGCTGACTTTCAATGGATCGCAGCGAGTGAGCTGCTCTCCCACACACGAAACCCTGACCCAGAATCAGGTCGTCTACGAGTCATTTAGCACCGGGTTCTCCACAAACTTGCAGTGCGATAAGGGGGAGAGGGGCGACGCTCTTTCGGCCGCCCCCCGGTTCCAGTCTCGAGCGGCTCTCCTCGCCAGCCGGAGGCCGTTGTTCCTCTGAGGCCCTGTAATGATCCTTCCGCAGGTTCACCTACGGAAACCTTGTTACGACTTTTACTTCCTCTAGATGGTCAAGTTTGATCGTCTTCTCGACGCTCCGCCAGGGCCCGCGAGGAGCTCCGGCGGGGCCGATCCAAGGACCTCACTAAACCACCCAATCGGTAGTAGCGACGGGCGGTGTGTACAAAGGGCAGGGACTTAATCAACGCGAGCTTATGACCCGCGCTTACTGGGAATTTCTCATTGATGGGAAACAGTTTCAATCCCCAGTCCCGATCACGAGCGGGGTTCAGCGCAGGGTAGGCACACGCTGATCCGCCCATTGTGGCGCGCGTGCAGCCCCGGACATCTAAGGGCATCACAGACCTGTTATTGCTCCATCTCGCGTGGCTGAACGCCACTTGTCCCTCTAAGAAGTTGGACGCCGACCGCTCAGGGCCGCGTAACTATTTAGCATGCCGGAGTCTCGTTCGTTATCGGAATGAACCAGACAAATCGCTCCACCAACTAAGAACGGCCATGCACCACCACCCACAGAATCGAGAAAGAGCTATCAATCTGTCAATCCTTTCCGTGTCCGGGCCGGGTGAGGTTTCCCGTGTTAAGTCAAATTAAGCCGCAGAATCCACTCCTGGTGGTGCCCTTCCGTCAATTCCTTTAAGTTTCAGCTTTGCAACCATACTCCCCCCAGAACCCAAAGACTCGTGGTTTCCCCCACGCTGCCCGGCGGGTCATGGGAATAACGCCGCCGGATCGCGGGTCGGCATCGTTTACGGTCGGAACTACGACGGTATCTGATCGTCTTCGAACCTCCGACTTTCGTTCTTGATTAATGAAAACATTCTTGGCAAATGTTTTCGCTTTCGTCCGTCTTGCGCCGGTCCAAGAATTTCACCTCTAGCGGCGCAATACGAATGCCCCCGGCCGTCCCTCTCAATCATGGCCCCGGGTTCCAGAAACCCACAAAATAGAACCGGAGTCCTATTCCATTATTCCTAGCTGCGGTATTCAGCGGCGACGGGCGGTCTGCTTTGAACGCTCTAATTTTTACAAAATAAACACTCCGGGCCCCCGTTTCTCGGGTGCGTGTTTCGCTGTCGAGTTTCGCCCCTCTCCTCGACAAAACCGAGACGGCCCGTTTTGAGTCCGTCTTTGCTCACCAACACCCTCCGAGAGGGCCCACCGATGCCGACCGTGCCCGGGACCGAGGCACCCTCCCTGGGCTGGCCGGGGAGGTCTGATAGCATGGAGCCTTTGTGTTTGGTTTTTCGGACTTTGTCCATTTTTACGGAGGGTTCACCTCCGGGGGCGCCTGAGCTTTGATTATCACCCCTATCCTCCCCGGGGGGGGGAGGGCCTGACCTGCTCCACATTCGGCAGGTCGTTCCTGGAAGTCTCTCAAGCCCAACCTCACAGCGCACCTCTTTTTTTTACGGGCTTTCGGCAGACCATTCCCTCGGTCCGTTTCTCGGGTGCGTGTTTCGCCGTCGAGTTTCGCCCCTCTCCTCGACAAAACTGAGACGGCCTGTTTTGAGTCCGTCTTTGCTCGCCAACGCCCTCCGAGAGGGCCCACCGATACGACCGTGCACGGGACCAAGGCACCCTCACCGGGCTGGCCGGGGAGGTCTGATAGCATGGAGCCTTTGTGTTTGGTTTTTCAGACTTTGTCCATTTTTACCGAGGGTTCACCTCCGGGGCGCCTGAGCTTTGATTCTCGCCCCTGTCCTCCCCGGGGGGGAGATTCTCCCATGCCTTCCGTCTTTGCATGCCTTCCTTGGATGAGACCGCCATTCGATTTCTGTCTTTGCGACAACCGGGCAGGGATCGACCGGGCAGCACCCCCCAGGGACGGAGAACCGCGACGCGCTGGCTTCCTACACACGGGTCTCGCTCCGCTCGGGCCCGAGGGCGAGAGACGGCGCGGCCGCTCATAGGGCGCGTGCGGAACCCTCCTCCGGTGGGGCGAGAGAGCGGGTTGGCCTCTGGGTCGAGGCCGTAACTGGGAAAGGGTGCTTTTTCTTTGCGAGGGCAGGGGGCCGAGGGTCCGCTCTCCACCGGGGGGTTGCGACTAGCAGAGCCCCCCGCCGTCTGAGCCTCCCTCCACCGCGCACGGCGACGCAGCTCCGAGCCTTCGCTTCCGACGGACCGTCTGAGCCTCCCACGGTCGACGCTCGCCCCGGAGGGCCGGGGCGGCGCCTGATATTCGATGCGCGGAGCGGGGAGGTACACTTTGCCCATAGCGGTTCTCATCGAACCGGGCAATGGCCTGCCCCTGGCGCGTCTCAAGTTCCGTTCGACCGGATGAAAATAACAAACTGCACCCCGCAGAAGGGCCCGGCAGCGGGGGTGCGCATCCGCCGAGCCTCGACCCTGGGCTGGCCGGGGAGGTCTGATAGCACGGAGCCTTTGTGTTTGGCTTTTTTCAGACTTTGTCCGTTTTTACGGAGGGTTCACCTCCGGGAGCGTCTGAGCTTTTGATTCTCGCCCCTGTCCTCCCTGGGGGGAGATTCCGCCACCGTCTTTGCATGCCTTCCTCGAACCACGACGCGCTGGCGCGCTGGCTTCCTACACACGGGTCTCGCTCCGCTCACGCCCGAGGGCGAGAGACGGCGCGGCTGCTCATAGGGCACGTGCGGAACCCTCCTCCGGTGGGGCGAGAGAGCGGGTTGGCCTCTGGGTCGAGGCCGTAACCGGGAAAGGGTGCTTTTCTTTGCGAGGGCGCGGGGCCGAGGGTCCGCTCTCCACCGGGGGGTTGCGACCAGCAGAGCCCCCCGCCGTCTGAGCCTCCCTCCGCCGCGCGTGCCGACGCAGCTCCGAGCCTTCGCTTCCGACGGACCGTCTGAGCCTCCCGCGGTCGACGCTCGCCCCGGAGGGCGGCGCCTGATATTCGATGCGCGGAGCGGGGAGGTACACTTTGCCCATAGCGGTTCTCGTCGAACCGGGCAATGGCCTGCCCCTGGCGCGTCTCAAGTTCCATTCAACCGGATGAAAATAACAAACCGCACCCCGCAGAAGGGCCCGGCGGCGGGGGTGCGCATCCGCCGGGCCTCGACCCTTTTTGTCCGTGTTTCGACTTCGGGGGTTGTCGTACCCGCCTCGACAAGACCCGGACGGCCCGTTTCGAGTCTGTCTCTTTTTGCATCGCCACCACCCTCCGATACCGACCGTGCCCGGAACCGAGGCACCCTCCCTGGGCTGGCCAGGGAGCTCTGATAGCATGGAGCCCTTTGTGTTTGACTTTTTACGGAGGGTTCACCTCCGGGGGCTTCTTGAGCTTTGATTCGTGCCCCGATCCTCCCCGTGGGGTGGGGAGGGCCTGACCTGCTCTGAAATGGGCAAATGTCTGAAATAGGCAGGTTCGTTCCTGGAAGTCTCAGCCCGCACAAAGTGCACCATCAAATCTCTGTGCTTTTTCGGGCGTGCCATTCCCTCGGCACGTGGTTTGATCTCAAAACCGCCAGCGACCGGGGCGGTGCATCTTCCCCGGAATGCCCGCCCCTGGTCTGTGAGTATGGATCCCTGGAATAAGGGCCAGGGCCCCCACAACGGTCTGTGTATAAAGCAGTTGCCACCTTCCCCCGCTCTTCGACATCACCGCGATGGCCTGTTTTGAGTCCGTCTTTGCTCGCCAACCTACCTCCAGAGAAGGGCGGAGAGGTCTGACCGTGCCCAGGACGAGGCACCCTCCCCGGGCTGGCCAGGGAGGTCTGAGAGCATGGAGCTCCCCAGGCATGTTTGGATTTTGGGACTTAGTTTCTTTCACTGCCTTGGGTCCTCCAGAGGGCCCATCCACCTTTACCTGACCGACTAGCGTGGCCTCTTCTGGGCTCGGGTGACCGCCAGCACCGGTTCCCTCTCCTCCAGAGGGGAGGTCCACCTTTGTCTGACCGACTTGCGTAGCCTCTTCTGGGCTTGGGTGACTGCCTTGACCGCCAGCACCGGTTCCCTCTCCTCCAGAGGGGACATCCAAATTTGTCTGACCGACCAGCGTAGCCTCTTCTGGGCTTGGGTGACCGCCTTGACCGCCAGCACCGGTTCCCTCTCCTCCAGAGGGGACATCCACCTTTGTCTGACCGACCAGCGTGGCCTCTCCTGGGCTTGGGTCAGTACCTTGAGCGCCACTGTTTGTCCGGTCCGTGTTTTCCAACCCTCTTGACAAAAGCCCGACGGCCCGTTTTGAGTCCGTCTTTGCTCGCGACCGCCCTCCGGAGAGGCCCACCCGCGATCTGACCGTGCCCAGGACGAGGCACCCTCCCTGGGCTGGCCAGGGAGGTCTGAGAGCATGGAGCTCCCCAGGCGTGTTTGGATTTTGGAACTTGGTTTCTTTCACTGCCTTGGTCCTCCAGAGGGCCCATCCACCTTTGCCTGACCGACTAGCGTGGCCTCTTCTGAGCTTGGGTGACCGCCAGCACCGGTTCCCTCTCCTCCAGAGGGGACATCCACCTTTGTCTGACCGACTTGCGTAGCCTCTTCTGGGCTTGGGTGACTGCCTTGACCGCCAGCACCGGTTCCCTCTCCTCCAGAGGGGACATCCACCTTTGCCTGACCGACTAGCGTGGCCTCTTCTGGGCTTGGGTGACCGCCAGCACCGGTTCCCTCTCCTCCAGAGGGGACATCCACCTTTGTCTGACCGACTTGCGTAGCCTCTTCTGGGCTTGGGTGACTGCCTTGACCGCCAGCACCGGTTCCCTCTCCTCCAGAGGGGACGTCCACCTTTGTCTGACCGACCAGCGTGGCCTCTTCTGGGCTTGGGTGACCACCTTGATCGCCAGCACCGGTTCCCTCTCCTCCAGAGGGGACATCCACCTTTGTCTGACCGACCAGCGTGGCCTCTTCTGGGCTTGGGTGACTGCCTTGATCGCCAGCACCGGTTCCCTCTCCTCCAGAGGGGACATCCACCTTTGACTGACCGACCAGCGTGGCCTCCCCTGGGCTTGGGTCAGTGCCTTGAGCGCCACTGTTTATCGGGTCCGTGTTTTCCAACCCTCTTGACAAAAGCCAGACGGCCCGTTTTGAGTCCGTCTTTGCTCGCGACCGCCCTCCGGAGAGGCCCACCCGCGATCTGGCCGTGCCCAGGACGAGGCACCCTCCCTGGGCTGGCCAGGGAGGTCTGAGAGCATGGAGCTCCCCAGGCGTTTTTGGACCGTGTTTTCCAACCCTCTTGACAAAAGCCCGACGGCCCGTTTTGAGTCCGTCTTTGCTCGCGACCGCCCTCCGGAGAGGCACACCCGCGATCTGACCGTGCCCAGGACGAGGCATCTGATAGCATGGAGCTCCCAGGCGTGTTTGGATTTTGGGACTTGGTTTCTTTCACTGCCTTGGTCCTCCAGAGGGCCCATCCACCTTTGCCTGACCGACTAGCGTGGCCTCTCCTGGGCTTGGGTCACTGCCTCGACCGCCACTGTTTGTCTGGTCCGTGTTTTCCAACCCTCTTGACAAAAGCCCGACGGCCCGTTTTGAGTCCGTCTTTGCTCGCGACCGCCCTCCGGAGAGGCCCACCCGCGATCTGGCCGTGCCCAGGACGAGGCACCCTCCCTGGGCTGGCCAAGGAGGTCTGAGAGCATGGAGCTCCCAGGCGTGTTTGGATTTCGGGGGGGATCGCTCTGGAGAACACCCCCCCCCCCGTCCATCCGCCTCCTCTGCCCAGCCGGGGCTCACCCCGGTCGGCCTGGGGTACCTGCCAAGGACACCCTGGAGCTTCCCACCTCCAGAGCTCCATCGCGGTGGAAAGCGAGTTCCCAGCCCGCCCAGTGGGAATCTGAGCGGGCCTCGCCGCGGGCAGAAGAGAGGGTCGGTCCACGGTCGCCCGTGTCCTTCCCCTCTCCATCACCTAGATGGTGGGTATTTGTGTATTCTACTTCCCATACCGGACCTCCAGGAGAGGCTCCCCCCGGCCGCCTCGGCCCACCGGGGTGGACCCAGGCTGGCAGGGAGGGAGCCCCTGCCCGGAGGGTGGAGGACGTGTGCGTGTTTGGCAGGGACCCCAGAAGCCTAGCCGTCGCACGCACACCCACCCCCAGGCGCTCGGACTTCCAGATGGGGTCTGGAACTCGTCCGAGCTCAGGGTTCCGGTGGCCTGAATCTGAATCCCGAGCCCAGAGAAGGTGGCCTGCGGTGGGGGGGACGGCTCCACGGCCGCCCCCCCACCTCACCTCGTCGGGCCCCCCGGGCACGGGGGAGGGATCCAGCACCGCGGGAGAATCCGCTTTTGGCCGGGAATGGAGAGCTCTCCCTGGCTTGGGCATACCAGCGCTGAGGGCCTGGTTGTTTCAGTCATGGTGAGAAAAGTCAAAAAACCCAAATCTCCACGGCCGTGGGTGGTCTCGTTCGAACCGTCTCGAGACGTACTATGCACGGTATGAATTTCGCGCGTTTTCGTCGCGTTTCGGCCGAATTATAAGCGATTTTCCCCCGGCCGCGAGCTAAAATGGCCGCCGCCGGCCGCCATTGGCCCGGCCGGAAAAACGCTCGTATCTCGCGAACGGAAAGACCCAGCGCGCTCAAACTCGGGGTGGAAGGACCCCTCCTGGCCCTTGCCCGAACCCGACCGTCGCGGGGCTCCGGGACGCCCCCTCGCGGATCGCTACTCGGCGGGACCCCCGACTTTGAACGGCCGTAACTCCCGTTGTCCCGCGAGGATCGGGGCGGGGGTGGACTCTTTCGAAAGGCCTCGTCCGGCACTACTATTGCCCCGAATTACAGACGGTTTCGCAGGCGCGTTTCCGAGATACGGCCGGTTAAAGTTTCGACTTCGACCGGCTGTAACTCGGGAACCCCGAGGACTTCCGGGGCGTGGTCGGTCTCTTTCGACCCGTCCCTACGAGCGCTACGCGCGGCCCGCGTTTGGGAATTTCTCTTCCGGAGATATAAGCGAAAAACGGAAAAATGATTTCCCCGGGTCGACCTCCGGGGTCGCGGGGGCCGAATCTGACCGCGGCCAGGAACGGGTGAGCCTTCCCCGGCTTGGCCGAGAGCGGCTGAGGGGGTCGGAGGTCGGACTCCATTCGGATTTTTGGACTCGGTCTTTCCCTAGTCTCCGAACTTCGAACGGCTGTAACTCCGCCACCGAGCCGCCTAGAGGCACTAAACTCCCATCCTTGACCGGGCATAACTCCAAGGCCAAGCCGAGTCGGGGCTCCATACTCTGGGGTCGCGGGGGGCCCACGGGTACCTCCCCACGCCCGGAGTTTGGAGCTCCAAGTCGGCTCGGCTCCCGAGATGCGGCCGCTCAAAACTGGACCGGAAGTGGCCGTATCTCGGAACCCGAAGGTCCCAGGAGCCAGGGACGGCGGAGTCAGAAGGGGCCCCGTGGGAGCTCTCCCAGCCCGGAGTTTGGAGCTGCGACTCGCCCCCGCTCCCGAGATACGCCCGGTTACGCGCGAGAGACTTTCGGACAAAGCTGCCCATATCTCGGAAAGGACGAATCCCAGAGGCTCGTCCTTCGGAGTAGCGAGGGGTACCTCGGGGCCCTCTCAGCCCCCTGAGTCCCGAGCCTCTGGGACCCTTCCTTCTGAAACGCACCCTTTCCCTTCGGGCCCCGTATCTCGGTCGAAGTCGAAACTTTAACCGGCCGTATCTCGGAAGCGCGCCAGCGAAACCGTCTGTAATTCGTAAGCCAACCCACACCCCGAACCTCGCCGGACAACGGGAGTTACGGCCGTTCAAAGTCGGGGGTCCCGACGAGTAGCGATCCGCGAGGGGGCGTCCCGGAGTCCGGCGACGGTCCGGTTCGGGCAAGGGCCAGGAGGGGTCCTTCCACCCCGAGTTTGAGCGCGCTGGGTCTTTCCGTTCGCGAGATACGAGCGTTTTTCCAGCCGGGCCAATGGCGGTCGGCGGCGGCCATTTTAGCTCGCGGCCGTGGGAAAAAGGCAGTCACCCAAGCCCAGAAGAGGCTAAACTAGTCGGTCAGACAAAGGTGGATGTCCCAGACGAGTCATAGTTACTCCCACCATAAGAGAGTCAGTTACTCCTATCATAAATGAGTCATAGTTACTCCCGCCATAAGAGAGTCACAGTTACTCCCACCATAAGAGAGTTATAGTTACTCCCACCATTAGAGAGTCATAGTTAATCCCACCATAAGAGTCATAGTTACTCTCGCCATGAGAGTCATAATTACTCCCACCATAAAAGTGTCATAGTTACTCCCGCCATAAGAGAGTCATAGTTACTCACACCATAAAAGAGTCATAGTTACTCCCGCCATAAGAGTCATAGTTACTCCCACCATAAAAGTGTCATAGTTACTCCCGCCATAAGAGAGTCACAGTTACTTCCACCATAAGAGAGTCAGTTATTCACACCACAAGAGTAATAGTTACTCCCACGATAAGAGAGTCATGGTTACTCCCACCATAAGTAGTCCCACCATAAGAGAGTCATAGTTGCTCCCACCATAAAAGTGTCATAGTTACTCCCGCCATAAGAGAGTAATAGTTACTCCCACCATAAGAGAGTCAGAGTTACTCCCACCATAAGAGAGTCAGAGTTACTCCCACCATAAGAGATTCATAGTTACTCCCACCATAAGAGTGTCATAGTTACTCCCGCCATAAGAGTCATATTTACTCACAACATAAGAGTAATAGTTACTCCCACCATAAGAGAGTCATGGTTACTCCCACCATAAGTAGTCCCACCATAAGAGAGTCAGAGTTACTTCCTCCATAAGAGTCACAGTTACTCCCACCATAAGAGAGCTATAGTTACTCCCACCTTTAGAGAGTCATAGTTACTCCCACCATAAGAGTAATAGTTACTCCCACCATAAAAGTGTCATAGTTACTCCCACCATAAGAGAGTCATAGTTACTCATGCCATAAGAATAATAGTTACTCACGCCATAAGAGTAATAGTTACTCCCACCATAAGAGTCATAGTTACTCCCACCATAAGAGAGTCATAGTTACTCGAGCCAAAAGTAGTCCCACCATAAGAGAGTTATAGTTACTCCCACCATTAGAGAGTCATAGTTTTCCCACCATAAGAGAGTCATAGTTACTCCCACCATAAGAGAGTCATAGTTACTCCCACCATAAGAGTGTCATAGTTACTCCCACCATAAAAGTGTCATAGTTACTCCCGCCATAAGAAAGTCAGAGTTACTTCCACCATAAAAGAGTCAGTTACTCACACCACAAGAGTAATAGTTACTCCCACCATAAGAGAGTCATGGTTACTCCCACCATAAGTAGTCCCACCATAAGAGAGTCATAGTTGCTCCCACCATAAAAGTGTCATAGTTACTCCCGCCATAAGAGAGTAATAGTTACTCCCACAATAAGAGAGTCAGAGTTACTCCCACCATAAGAGATTCACAGTTACTCCCACCATAAGAGTGTCATAGTTACTCCCGCCATAAGAGTCATATTTACTCACAACCTAAGAGTAATAGTTACTCCCAGCATAAGAGAGTCATGGTTACTCCCACCATAAGAGAGTCAGAGTTACTCCCTCCATAAGAGTCACAGTTACTCCCACCATAAGAGAGTTATAGTTACTCCCACCTTTAGAGAGTCATAGTTACTCCCACCATAAGAGTAATAGTTACTCCCACCATAAAAGTGTCATAGTTACTCCCACCATAAGAGAGTCATAGTTACTCATGCCATAAGACTAATAGTTACTCACGCCATAAGAGTAATAGTTACTCCCACCATAAGAGTCATAGTTACTCCCACCATAAGAGAGTCATAGTTACTCGAGCCAAAAGTAGTCCCACCATAAGAGAGTTATAGTTACTCCCACCATTAGAGAGTCATAGTTTTCCCACCATAAGAGTCATAGTTACTCCCACCATAAGAGAGTCATAGTTACTCCCACCATAAGAGTGTCATAGTTACTCCCACCATAAGAGTGTCATTGTTACTCCCGCCATAAGAGAGTCCTATTTACTAACACCATAAGAGTAATAGTTACTCCCACCATAAGAGAGTCATAGTTACTCCCACCATAAGAGTGTCATTGTTACTCCCGCCATAAAAGAGTCATGGTTACTCCCACCATAAGTAGTCCCACCATAAAAGAGTCAGAGTTACTCCCTCCATAAGAGAGTCACAGTTACTGCCACCATAAGAGAGTTATAGTTACTCCCACCATTAGAGAGTCATAGTTACTCCCACCATAAGAGAGTCATAGTTAGTCCCGCCATAAGAGTAATAGTTACTCCCACCATAAAAGTGTCACAGTTACACCCGCCATAAGAGTCATAGTTACTCCCGCCATAAGAATCATAGTTACTCAGACCATAAGAGTGATTGTTACTCCATCATAAGAGAGTCATGGTTACTCCCATCATAAGAGAGTCAGAGTTACTCCCTCCATAAGTGAGTCATAGTTACTCCCACTATAAGAGAGTCATAGTTACTCCCGCCATAAGAGAGTCATAGTTACTCCCACCATAAGAGTGTCATATTTACTAACACCATAAGAGTAATAGTTACTCCCACCATAAGAGAGTCATGGTTACTCCCACCATAAGTAGTCCCACCATAAGAGAGTCAGAGTTACTCCCTCCATAAGAGTCACAGTTACTCCCACCATAAGAGAGTCATAGTTACTCCCACCATAAGAGAGTCATAGTTACTCCCGCCATAAGAGAGTCATAGTTACTCACACCATAAGAGAGTCAGAGTTACTCCCTCCATAAGAGAGTCATAGTTACTCCCACCATAAGAGAGTCATAGTTACTCCTGCTGTAAGAGACTCATAGTTACTCCTGACATAAGAGAGGCATAGTTACTCCCACCATAAGAGAGTCATAGTTACTCCCACCATAAGAGAGTCATAGTTACTCCCGCCATAAGAGAGTCATAGTTACTCACACCATAAGAGAGTCAGAGTTACTCCCTCCATAAGAGAGTCATAGTTACTCCCACCATAAGAGAGTCATAGTTACTCCTGCTGTAAGAGACTCATAGTTACTCCTGACATAAGAGAGGCATAGTTACTCCAGCCATAAGAGAGTCATAGTTACTCCCACCATAAGAGAGTCATAGTTACTCCCGCCATAAGAGAGTAATCTTATTCACAAAATCACGTTTAACTTAAAAGAAGTAATCTGACTATACATTTTCTTTACATAAAGAATTGAGACCTACAGTACTGTTCAAAAATTTTAGATCTGTATGTTTTTTTAAAAAACAAATAAGTCTCTTCTGCTCACCAAGGCTGGATTTATTTGATCCAAAATAGTAAAAACAGCAATATTGTGGAATATTTTTACAATTTAAAATAAATGTTTTCTATGTGAATACATGGTAAAGTGTAATTTATTCCTGTGATGTCAAAGCTGAATTTTCAGCATCATTACTCCAGTCTTCAGTGTCACATGATCCTTCAGAAATCATTATGATTATTTGCTCAACAAACATTTCTTATTATTATGAATGTTGAAAACAGTTGTGTAATTTTTTTCAGGATTCTTTGATAAATCAAAGATTTAACCCAACGGAAACGGAAAGTTCCCTCTGGGTTCAAAAAATAACATTTATCTGAAATAAAAAGATTTTGTAACATTATAAATGTCTTTACTGTGTTTTTTGATCAATATAAGCCATCTTTGTGAATAAAAGTATTAATTTCTTTCAAAAAACAAAAAACAAAACAGCAACAAAAAAACTAAACTCTTACTCAGAATGGTAGTGTATAATGTTACAATAGATTTCTATTTCAGATAAATGCTGTTGTTTTGAACTTTCTGTTTATCAAAGAATCCTGAAATAAATTGTACACAAATGTTTTCAACATTCACAATAATAAGAAATGTTTCTTGAGCAGCAAATCAGCATATTACAGTGATTTCTGAAGGACTATGTGAAACTGAAGTAAATAAAATGGAATAAATTGCATTTTAAAAATATACCCAAACAGAAAACAATTATTTTAAATTATAAAAATACTTCGCAATATTACTGTTTTTGCTGTATTTTGGATCAAATAAATGCAGCCTTGTTAAGCAGAAGAATTTTTTTTGAAAACATTAGAAAATCTAAAACTTTTGAATGGTAGTGTATTTACACATGAAACAACACATAGAGCAGTGGTAAAAAAATACAGCGCAAAAGAGACGTTGAGGGCAAAAGTGCAAACAGGGACAGTGCAAGATGAACGAAAACTAATTAGTCTCTCTATTTGAGCGCGCTTGTCGCGCGTCTACATTTAAATTAACGAACTTGAGCGCGCAAAAGACGCAACATATGTGAACGGCCCCTTAGTCAGTGGTTACATCAGCGTAGCAGTCAATAAATGCGACATTTGCGACAATAAACGGGACGTCCCGGCTAATACGGGACAGTTGGCAACCCTACTTTTATATCATGCTGTGTTTAATATTATAGAGCATAAGATATTCCCATGTCGTACGTGTATCTTTATTTAGAATTGAAAGGTTGCCGACCTATTTCATATTTCAACATGTTTCCGTTGATTTCACACATTTTAGTCTGGCAATAGTTCAACTAGTAGCCTACAATGTGAAGTTTATGCAGCAATAACGCTAATATAAGTGAGAAGAAATGTTTTACCTTAAAAATTCTCATAAATCACGTTCTGTTTCTTCTGAGGTAAATCCAAGGTAAACTCACAGCGTGTCTTCCAAACTCGATGAAAATCAGAAGAATGAAGAAGCTGATTCTTTGTTTTGAGGTGATAGGGGGGCGTTTACAGGTTCGCGTTCCTTCCTCGTGGACGATTTGCATGTGAATCGCTTTGCGCGCGCGTGGGTGTGGTCACATTAAAGATAATGAGGCTCCGCTTGAGGAACTCTACCTCTCGTTGTTTTCATACGGATTACATAAACAGAGAATATCTGTTTTTTATATAAATGACTTCATTTAAAAGTAGACATTCCAAGCTTTATAAAGAGATATCTTTCGTGTCTGTGTGACAAGTATTCTCTGAGTTCTGAGTTTATTTTCAGACGCATTTCAGAGTAGGCATCACAGGGAGACATCCTTTTTGTTTTCTTTATTTAGCGAAAAGCACAACATTTAGTTTTTATTTTGAGTGTACATAAAAAAAGTAGACACTTTAAGCTTTGTAAAGACATATCGTTCATGTCTGTGAGGCCAAAAATGACGGAGTATTTTAAGTTGTTTTACACTGCCATGAGGAAAAATCCAGCAAAACGCGCGGGCGCGTTCTTCGGGTTCAGGGGGTTAACAAATTACAGTCACTATAAGATTGAGAACAACACAGAGGTAAATAAATTGAAGCTTGAGTCTTAGATCTTTTTAATGATGTATAGTGTGTCAAGGTAATTACTTACATCTGACAGTAATTTTGAGCTAATTTAAACAAAGAACGCTTCAGTGCGTCGGCGTCCTCACACAGTTTAAGAGGTTAATAATCCCTAAACCCCTGGGATTAATAATAGGAATAATCCCTAAAAAAGAATCCCTGGAACGGGAGATTTGTTCAATGTTGAAAAACATTAGCAGTTGTGAAGTTTTAAATAAAATGTTCATAAATAATAACAGTTATTTTCTGGGAATAAAAATGATTATTATTAGGCCTATTATTGTTATAAATAACACCCATCACCATCCAGATGGACTACACCGTTTTATTAATATAATTGATGCATTAAACAACAATCAGAATGGTAAAAGAGAGAAAAAATACAACCATACTGATATAGCAAACAATAATCTTGGACAGCTTGTGTAAGAGTATTTGAGAGTAAAATAACCTGTTGTAAAGCACCGCACACTTCAGCACTTCAGAAGACACGTGACCACGCTCATGTTAAGGTGCACGAGCGCCAGGCGCGTTGTCTGCGAGACGTTCTAACCATAAATATCTATGGTTCTAATAACATACTGGTCTAACAGAACAGTCACTGACAGACGCGCGCGATCATTTCTGTGTTCTTGCTCCACTTCCTCTGCCAGTAAATGCCTCGCTCTAATAGCTCTGCTGCCGCCATGTTTCCAACACCTGGCCCCGCCTTGATGCAGTGATTGACAGGGCGGGGCGGAGACTTGATCGGCTCAGATTGCATTTTCAATTCCACATTGAATTTTGCTGCATTCATTGCGGGACATGTAATGAAAATGCAATCGCAAGTATCTTAACTGTGAGTGTAAATGCAATTAAGAAAAATAACATTTAAAATGATCGTTTTGCTACAATGTTAAACACATCTAATCCTTTCTGTAACACATTTTCATTTGAATTTTGCAACTTATAAAGCGTTAAAAATGTACATATAATATGTTTAAATTATATGTTAAAAATAGTGTAGGAAATAGCAAATGTAAATTATATTATTCAATTTGAATTTTCATTTTGCTCCAAATGTTGCACACATGTAAATTTAAATACTGAAATGCATTGCCATTTTACATATTGCATTGCAAATTGAATTCTGCTACACATATGCTTCCATAGTAACACCTGTAACACCTCACAGTATATCAGCAGCACTCTCACCTCACTTCAGTGTCTGGTCTCGTCTCTACAAGACAAGCGATTGACTCCCTTCTATCTTTACCTCCTGAGATCTTACCTGATCATCCGTCATCAGTGATCGTCTGCCTGTGTCATCGCTCCTGCCCACGCCGACCGCTCATCATCTGCCTACAAGAGAAAGATCTATTCATCACCAGATAAGATGTTGTGTTCACTCGTCTGCTGCTGAGATACTCACCATCACTGATCCATCCTCAGTCTTCACTTCATAAACCCGTTTATCACATTCCTCGTCTGTTTCCTTCTGTTGTCTGACAGTACCAGCACTTTGAGCTCAAGATGAGTACAGGTTGCAGGTCTGTGTGTCCCTTGTTTACATGCACAATAAAACATTAAATTAATAAAATAAATATGGTTCCTGACTAGAACAATACAATACACCTGCTGTGATGTCATCAGACTGGCGGTCAAAGTCCTCAAAGCTCAACATGCTCAAGGAAATGATGTCATCGTCATTAACAGCCACAGCAAAACTCAATCAGTCAAAAATAAATAAATAAACTCAAACAGTTTGTTGAGAACGAGGAAACATGAGGAAGATGTAGACTTACCTGAAGTAAGAAGATGATGAGAAAATAAAAACTATTTCTTCTTCTGAACTGCTCAAACTAATTCTTGCGGTCAAACATCCATATGGTGAACTACAAAGAGAAAACAACATAAAGAGTGTGTGAGATTTTAATATCAAATCCACAAGCAGAGAAGGAAAACACACTGTGTAGCTTTGCATCTGTAGACAGACATACGAGGAAAACAACCTCTGCCAAACCTTTTCTGGAGTCGCTTATAAAACTTGTGTAACATTGAGAATGAATTTTGGGCCAGAGACTCAGTTCTTATCAATAAAGAAAGGAGGAAAAAAGGGAAATCCTTACTAGTTCAGACTCCAGATCCGTGAGGCTCGCAATCATTTTACACATTATCTTCTCCATCCCTGCCAAAAACAACAACCTGACCTGTGTTTTAGGCCAAACAACATTATAAATCTGTATCCTTTAATTATGAAATAAAGTAATACAGTCACTCTTCATCAATCATTAGGATTAAACACAAATACAACATCTTCAAAGAGTTTCCTTAAGGATATAAAGTCATTACACATGAACATATTATAGAAATATACATAAATGTAATAATTCAAGAGTGCGTGTGTAATGGTGTCAAATTAATCAATTATCCCCTGAGCGTCAATTAACGTCTTATTACACATTAATTTTGAACAGAAACAATCACTGAACACTCACGAAATCCATGTTATGTTGTAATGATATTATTTTTATCCAAATGTGGTCCAAACGCAGATTTAACAGTCTTAAAATCAGCATTAAGTTTTCACTTCGCTTCTCTCAAAATGGCGGATCTCTAATCCTCTCAACGTTGATCTTAAACACACTTAAAGGGATAGTTCACCGAAAATTACAATTCTGTCATCATTTAGTCTTTCATCAGTACTGGGGACCCCCTAACACAAAGTCTTCTCATATATTGTTGCTCTTTTTAAATCCTGGTTATGATAAACGGATAGAAATCGTCTTTACCTGCAGCACAGGGTCATTCTCGAGCTGCACACGCAATAAACAGCTGCTTCCTCTGACAAACGATAGAAGACATTTACACGTTTGGTTTCCTTTAACGGACTGTAGGTAAATATCCACCTCATCCAGCGCTCTTTCTGTTTTCTGTCTTCTGTTTTATAAAATATCCCGTTATATTTCTGTGAGAAACCGCTGCAAACGAGTCAGTGCTGAGAGTGAACTCCCCGAATGAATCAAACTGAATCAGTTTCAGACTTGTTTGAAAACCCGTTCGAGCGATTGGATCAAACGAGTGACTGATTCTGAATCTGCCATCGCTAGTTCTGATTCAGGTCCGGCGCCACGAAGGGGGATTTGTGTGTATTATTCGTGTATTACAGTTTTTCTTAATTGCTAAAACACATTTCTTGAAACATCACTAATTTTCTCACAACATTAAACGCATCAAAATCTTCAAACTACACAAAACCCCTGACTCTTCTGGCAAAATCAAACAATTGCCTCAAAACTATTTCACCTGTTCTCAAAATCAAACAAAGCTTCAGATCATACACACGAGTCAATAATAAGCACTACAGATCATTCATTAGACACTGCATCAAAAACACCAGAACATCCAGAACAAGAGCTCTCAATTATCTGTATCATGTTGTATAAGAGAACATAGTTATAAAATACTATGAAAATCTGGACAGAATAATACAATTTAAAAAAAAAAAAACTATGCCATTAGGTGTCAGAACATTTTTGTACTCAGCTCACTAGGGGGAAAAATGTTAGGCAATCAGGCAAAGTTTTTCAAGGTATACCATTACATATGCATTGTTGGGCCATAATCTTTTGGTCAAAAAAACAAAAACAAACACTACAATTACACAACAGTGTTGAACAGTTTTATTAAAATAGGAACAAATGGAACAAACCAAAGTTTTACAATGGACATTTATACCTCAGAGAGGAGATCTGCATTTTGGAGCCTCACTGTGAGGATGGAATAGTTCCAGCTATATGCATACTAGAGCAATAAAACAACTCATTAGGAATAAAGTCAATCCCAGGTGGAACTTTTTTAAAAAAAAATTAATAATATTAATAATAATAACAAAAATAAAAAAATAAAATCCACAAGGACATACAGCACATACCATCATTGCAACAACAAGAACAGTGTGGCAAACTCAGAAAGAGTGATGGTCAAGGGTGGAGTGTGTCCAGTCTGAATGAGTCAGGTTCTCCAGTGCACATCTCACTAGAAAAGAAGATGGGGAAATGGGTAAATCGTTTATAATCTCATACATTAAAATAATCTCAAACATTGCTCATGAAAAAGCATTCATTATTTTAATGTATAAGGTAATATCTATAAGACGAATAAAACAAGATAATCTAACAACTGGGAAAATAACTCAACAGGTCCCTTTGCACTTCCACAATCTTTTTCACAATTTTTAATGTGATAAACTAAATAATGCTCACAAAAGCCAAAAAACAACAACAACAAAACATTTAAAAAGTTACATCTAATGTATACGTTTAATTGAAAAAGTTATTTATATATATATATATATATATATATATAAACACAGTTAATATTAATATAAACTTAAGTTACACGAATTTGATAAAATTGGTTATAGAATCGCAGAATTTATTTAGTAATAACGCAATTATTAGTAATATAACGAAATGTATCATTATATAAATGTACATTAAATTCTTTAAAAAATAAAATATATAAACTTTAATACTTCTTTCACAAATTCTTACTAGCGTGCCAAGCCCGCGAAACCTGGCAACAGGCATATATAAGACCATCGCGCGCACAGCCCGACTCACTTCTGAGTGGACATCCCCGGCATATATACGCATACATATCTATCCCCAGCACCGCCAGTTTTTCTGAGGTAAAGTTTTTTTTTTTTTTTTTTACTTAACCGTTTTATTTAAATTAAATTATTCAAAACATATGCCCAACGAAACAAAATTACATATAAAATATGTAGACAGGATAATAATAAAATGGGTTAGTCTGAGAGGAAGTTCGTTTTTCTCAGGGTAATAACGGCCGCTTACACAAGAAACTCAATAAATTGTCATAAAATTGACGGACTGTCTTTTCCAGTAAATGTACCACATTTACTTCTCACACTGTTTCTTTACTGTTTCCGTCTTTTTGGTGCTATAACCACTCGTCCGCACTGTTAAACGCCGTTATAGGCGCCGTTAAATTCCGTTATGTCTGTGTGACGTCGATCGTGTGCGCTATCAATCATATCACTCATTAGAAGCTCCTTCGTTTTTTGCGATTATATCTGTCCTGTTAACATAACTTTACAATAAATAATTTAAACAATTATCATCAATAATAATAATCTTCACTTTGTTTGGAAATTAACGCGCTGTCTGAGGCTTGGCTATGAGCGCGCGAGCTGTCACAGAAAAGACTGGCCATCCGTCATTTTATAATTAACTAATAATAATTTATAACTTTGGGAATTTATAACATTAAAATAATTATCTTCTCTCTTTTTCAGTGTCTATTCCTGTCTGATTTTTGTAAGTGTTCAATCTAGCAGTCATCCTGCATTTCTCATTTGCCATACTGATTAGTCAATAATGATCAATGAAAACTGAATGCATTTTTAACTTGTACAGACATTTGCAATATCTCGCTTACATTCTGTCATGTTTCTTCTTTTTCTCCCCTCTGCTTGTGTCTCAACAGACGCTAAAATAAACCCCCAAAGGCTCTTTTCAGTGCCACTACACCAAATGTATCTTTGGCTTTGTAAGTATATGTTTTGACTGTCAAACACCTTCTCATTATTTAGGTTTTTATTTATTATATATATATATATTTCTTATAACTATTCTTGAACTTTTTTCTTAATTAATCTTATTAGTAAAACTTAACTTATTTTTTTTTTTACTAAGGACTATACTGTAATAGTGTGTATAGTAATTTTAATTGTGAGTAATATATTGTTATTTCTTTCGTTTTTTAGACTTTCAAACAGCCACAGCCACAGCTTTTGCATTTTGCACTGCCACCTCCAAAAAAAATTTCCGTCATCTTTTATTTGAAGGTAAGTAATAATTCTTTAGCTTCACTTAAAGGTCCTCTCAACAATGTTTGATTCACTATTTTTATTATTTATGTAGTGATCTTGGTTGTGCCATGTGTTTTCAGTGATGGGGTAACTATCTGGATATAGGCTAGGTTCACATAGACAAAAAGTTATTTTTTATTTTCTGACCATTAAAGGAACACGCCACTATTTTTGAAAATAGGCTCATTTTCCATCTCCCCTAGAGTTAAACAGTTGGGTTTTACCGTTTTCAATCAGATTCAATGATCTATGCTAAGCTATGCTAAAAGTGCTACCGCCAGACCCGGAGATCGGCTGAATGGATTCCAAAATGGTAAAACTCAACTGTTTAACTCTAGGGGAGTTGGAAAATGAGCCTATTTTCAAAAATAGTGGAGTGTTCCTTTAAGATTTCTGTAGGGACGTATTCACATTAGTTTATGGTTAACGTTAAATAACCAAAGAATTCTCCTGATTAGCGGACTTATCCCAAAGAGATAAACATACAAAAGTTAAACAAGTCTCTGTGTTTAACCTAAGTTTACATTGGCTAATTTAGCTGATGTTAACTCACTCACCAGTTTATCTTACCACAGTTATGATGGCAATCACTGACCACCCCCAGCCAATAGCCAGAAAAAAATCTTCAAAAGTCACTACCAACATCAAAAACCAAACCACAAACTTAAATAAAAAACAAAAGATGCACTTGACAATATTGTTAAAAAAAAAACATGCTTGACTCACTTTATTCCAGTGACTCATGTTAGTTTGCTGTTAACATTGCAAGAAAACATTTCAAAATGTCAAATTTTTCCCTATAATAATAATAATAGTAATAATAATTGCACCATGGTCTGTTCAAATGCTTGATTCTGATTGGTTTAATCATGATTAATTGCATACAAAATAAAAGTTTGTTTACATAATAAATGTGTACGCAACTACTTTATCTCAGTGTCTGATTAAAAGTGAGGAGAATGCTAGATCTAACATGCCACTTGTCATTTTTACCCTTCCAGTCAAATGCTGACAAATGACCATCATACAAGCGTCACATTCTGTGCCTCCACATCATGATAGCTGTGAATTATCCCTTACATAATATACTAACCTTTTATTGAGTTACCTACCAATACATATGTAATTGTTCTTTTAAACAAATAAATACATTTAAAAAGACATATAGAACTGAAGCATACTGACATTGTAGCATTATAAAGCTGGTTGAAAATCGGTCAACTTACCCTTCAATATAGATGGACTGCCCATTTCCAATAGCAACAGGGCACATCTGTGGCGCTGGCCCATCCTCTGTGCCATTCATCTGATAGCCATCAGTCTTTCTGGTGACACTGACACTTGGTCCTTCCAAATCATTAGATTTGTTGAGGAAGCCATTAAAGATATTAAGAAACTCCTTGACAATGCTTTAGAGGAAAACAAAAATATTGAAGAAAAAAAAGTCAATATTCAATATTTGTCAAGACAATCTAAAAACCACTAGTGACAAAAATGCCTTGTACTAACTAACTTGTTTAAAATAAGTAAATTAGACAAGAGCAATTTTATTTTATTGTATTTTTTGAACATATGTAAAGAGGTATTATTCCCATTCGAGATTGGGAACCAGCATGGAACAATGAAGTTGAAAAGAGCCATCTGGAGACAGCTACCTGTTTGCATTGCTATTCATTTCAATGGTAGCTCCTTGTGCAGGACCACTGAGGACACGATAATGAGGATCTTTGAACTATATGTCATGTAACAAACCACTCAGAACAGCAGGAATATGACATCCTCACAATTTACAGCAAGTGGATATGAAAGCAAGCATGGGCACTTGTATGCAATGCTGATTGTATTAAAGCCCTGGCAACACGCAAAAACGTAACTCATAACCTGCATGTGTCTCGCGGAAGAAAAACCGGAGCTACTTCTCTCTGTTTATGTCTATGACGAGTCACACAGGCACTGTGCTACTCCGCAGCGGTGGCGAACCGATTGGTCTAAAATAGTATGAATATAAATGGGCGTCGGAAACATTGTATGTGGGTGGGACAAGACCCACCCACTTTTTACGACCAATGATATTGGACCCACTCACTTTTATCGTCTGTAATTCAGCACGTCTGTTTACCTATCCCTAACTGATGAACACTTATTATTAAACAAGTTAGACGCTTTATTTTCACTGTTCTAATATTTTCTTAATTTTTATTAAAAATAAATGCCTTTCCAACCTGATATGTGATGGGAAAAGGGAGTAGAGCAAGTTCGGCAAAAGGCGGATTTGAACCTCAAGTCGATTTGCGTCAAAACTTGCTGTCATGCGTCTTACCCCTACACTATTGGTGCTGTATAAAAGTTTGTGTTTTCCGTAATTTTGTCTGTCCCGACCAGACGCTTACTAAACAAGGGGATATATTTTTTTTTGTACTTAATGTAAATGGCATCTACACCAGTAATCATTTTCTGGGAGAGGACCCACCCAGATTTTTTTTGCTTCCGACTCCCATGATATAAACGCGTATTATAGTCGTACCGTAGTGATTCAGGATAAGACACAAAGACGGTTTGGAAATGGATTTATGTACTCGCTCATTATATAAATATTGTACACAAAAAAAGTTATATTGCAGATTCGCTCTCACAACATATTCCCTCGTTTTAGTAAATCATAGCCACCACGATTTAACTGACGTTAAATGAAAACAATTATGAATACTTAATTATAAACTAAATTCGTTTCTAGTTTGCCATGTTATTTATTTTGTCCTCATGTCATGTGCTGGGCACCGTAGCCTACTATGCAATAGTACTAGCTAATTTGACATGGCAAATTTCCATAGACATTGCACAGATTTAAATGCCTTAATGCAAGCTAAATTATTATAAAACAAATCTTAGAAAATACCCTAATATAACCTCCTACGCGTCGCGAAACGTCTCATGAAAGTGATTTTTTTTTATATTGTCTCCTGCCTCCGGCTGACACACTGTTTTAACGTTAACGTTAAGCGTTGAATCTCTAACGGGCACTGTTTCCGTTAAGTAGCTGAATTCACACACTACTGATAAATCAGACCACTACAAACAGTACAACATCCTCAAAAAATAAGAAAATAGTAAAATGCGCTGGCTTGAGCAGGGGGACCTTGCGTGCGCTGCAGGATTTTAATCCATGACGGCGTAGTGTGTTACTAATGGTTTTCTTTGAGACTGTGGTCCCAGCTCTCTTCAGGTCATTGATCAGGTCCTGCCGTGTAGTTTTGGGCTGATCCCTCACCTTCCTCATGATTATTGATGCCCCACGAGGTGAGATCTTGCATGGTGCCCCAGACCGAGGGAGATTGACCGTCATTTTGAACTTCTTCCATTTTCTAATAATTGCGCCAACAGTTGTTGCCTTCTCACCAAGCTGCTTGCCTATTGTCCTGTAGCCCATCCCAGCCTTGTGCAGGTCTACAATTTTATCCCTGATGTCCTTACACAGCTCTCTGGTCTTGGCCATTGTGGAGAGGTTGGAGTCTGTTTGATTGAGTGTGTGGACAGGTGTCTTTTATACAGGTAACGAGTTCAAACAGGTGCAGTTAATACAGGTAATGAGTGGAGAACAGGAGGGCTTCTTTAAGAAAAACTAACAGGTCTGTGAGAGCTGGAATTCTTACTGGTTGGTAGGTGATCAAATACTTATGTCATGCAATAAAATGCAAATTAATTAAAAATAATACAATGTGATTTTCTGGATTTTTGTTTTAGATTCCATCTCTCACAGTTGAAGTGTACCTATGATAAAATTTACAGACCTCTACATGCTTTGTAAGTAGGAAAACTTGCAAAATCGGCATTGTATCAAATACTTGTTCTCCCCACTGTATGAGTTTCAGAATTAGGAATGGCAAAATTGCTCGATAGCGCCACCTACAACATTTCAACGAAGTGCCCCTCCCGCTACGTTTCACGTACAGGTATGAAATTCGGTAGACACATGTAACAGCCCAATACCTACAAAAAAGTCTCCTGGTACGAAATCTGAAAACCAACAGGAAGTCAGATATTTTGAATTTTCTTTGCAAAATTCTTGCAAATTTTGCCATTTCCAGACGCTGTACTTTAACGAACTCCTCCTAGAGATTTAATCAGATCAACATTATATTTGCTCAGTCTAATCTAAAGGCCTTTGTGATGTTAAATTGTGAAGATCTTGAGTTTTCCCAGAAGGGCGTGTCCGTGGCGGTCTGACAAATTTCGATGTTTCGCCATGAAACAGGAAGTTGTTGTAACTCGGACATACAATTTCCGATCTGCCCCAAACTTCACATGTTTGATTAGAGTCCTGGCCTGAAGACATCTACACGCCAATATTCAGTTACAGGCATAGCGCCACCTGTGGGCAACAGGAAAGATCATGTTTTACACTGTAATGAGTATCCTCATTGAGATTTAACCAGAACAACATCATGTTTGGTCAGTCTAATCTTAAGGCCTTGGTGATGTTAAATTGTGAAGATCTTAAGTTTTCGCTGAAGGGCATGCTTTACACTGTAATTCCCTCCCAGAAACACATTTAAATGTGCCATCAAGTCCCAAACATGCTAGAAACACATTAAATCAAGCAAAACTTGGCTAAGTGCTAATGTATGTGATTTACGCCACAAAACAGGAAGTTGTTGTAACTCAGGCATACAGTGTCCGATCTGCCCCAAACTTCACTTGTTTGATAATAGTCCTGGCCTGAAGACATCTACATGCCAATATTCGGTTATAGTCAAAGCGCCACCTGCTGGCAGCAGGAAGTGTGGCACATTGAAGTGACTTTGCCATATTTCTCCTATATTTACCCACTTAAATGCATGTCGCCCACTATTCGCTGTTTTCCTGAGGCCACCGGGTTGTGGTGCTCCCGGGTGCGAGGGCCCTTTCATCGCTGCTTGCAGTTTTAATTATTATTATTATTAGGGCCAGAGCACCGATGGTGTGAGGACCCTATTGGAATTGCTCCGTTTATTAGGGGTTCAAGCCCGTAAGGGCTGAAACCCTATTGTAATTGTAAGGATTTTTATTATTATTATTATTAGGGGTTCAAGCCCGTAAGGGCTGAAACCCTATTGTAATTGTAAGGATTTTTATTATTATTATTATTATTATTATTATTCTCCCTTAAAACGCATCGTGCAGCCCAAACTGTAAATGCTAGAGACTTGAAACTTTGTCAGATGGTAGTACAAAAATCGAGGAGAGGTTGACAGAGTATGACCCCGATTGGCCAATAGGTGGCGCTACAGCGATCAAAAGCGCGAAATGGCTCATAACTCCTAAACCGTTTGTCCCACACTCAAGTGTCTTATATCATTGGAAAGCTGAAGAAACAAAATGTATATCCGATTTTATTTCCGGTATGCAAATTTTTCCGCCATTTTGAATTTTGTCGAAAACCTACTTTTGCGAACTAGTCCTAGGTTTTTTGCCCGATTGGAACCAAACCAGCGCAGAAATGTTCTCTGGTGTCTGACTATCAATAATTATCAAAAAAAAAGTAGAAATTTCGATTCACGGAAGCTAAGGGGTGTAAAAATGTACATTCAGGGCGGAGCCAATTTTACTAAAAAGGCTATAACTCAAGAACAAAATGATATATCTTCACCAAACTTGGTACACATGTGTATGGGCTCAGTCTTTGGTCACGATAAAAAAATCGCCACGATTGAACACTTGGTGGTGCTATAACATGAAAAAAACATGAAAAGGACTATGACCACCTGACCGTTAGTCCGATTGACTTGAAAATCGGTATGCAGTGTCTTGGCCCAAGGTACCATGTATGTCTATGAGGACATTGGCGTATCTCAAAAAACATGGCCGCCATCGGCCAATGAATTTTGAGCACCTATTAGACAAGGTTAACGGAGGCTGATCAGAACGAAACTCGGTGGGCATGTTCGACTCATCGTCCTAGAGGTCTGTAAGAATTTCAAAAGAAATCGGCCACTAGTTGGCGCTAACAAGTTTTACGACTCTGTAATCACGTGGTGTTTGACATATCCACACAATATGCATATCATTTGATAGATCTCCTCATGCTAAACAACTTTGCCTCAAGAACCACTGCTGTCAATCAAATCGTTGATTAAATATTCACGATTATATTAAAAACCTACTTTTGCAAACTAGTCCTAGGTTTTTTGCCCGATCGGAACCAAACCACTGCAGTATGATTCTCTGGACTCTCCTGATCAATAGTTATCAAAAAAATGTTGAACTTTACCCTTTGCGTAGCTATAACAGAGTCATTTAGAGAATGGGTCTGGCAAAACATGCTCAAAAGCCTATTAATCCTGAACAAAAACTCAAAACTTCACGGAAATAGGTGGGCACGTGTAGCATGTGACTCTAAACAAGCATGCAAAATTTCATGGAGATCGAGCAATAGATGCCTCTATAACAGTTAAAAAGGTGACAATGTGCCAATGCTTATAATGGCGTATTAACTAAAATTGCCATAAAGCCACCAGAGGGCAGCAGAAGACCACTCATTGGTTCATTCTGCTCACTAAGCATATATAAACTTTATAAAATCATTATATTAACATTGCAAATCACATTTTGTCAAGGTTTATCAATTCATTTGTTCATTTGATGTATGTTTTTTACAATAATATTACATTACAATTAACATAACACCTGAAATATGTTTTAAAGGGGAAAACCTGGAATAAGCAATTTGTTACCTATCCTTTATTTTAAATATCTATATCTGCAACAAAATGTGTATGTGAGTTAGCACGTTTGAAGGCATTAACTTGGAAAATTTGCCCATTAAATGAAAAACAGACATTTAAAATGAAAGTGAGCCAATGAGTGGTTCTCTACTGCCACCTGCTGGTTAAAATAGTCATTTTGTCATACTACATACTTATACTGTTCTGTAATTTATATTTAGACATTATAAAAACACTATTATAACATTTACAATCACATTTTGTCAAATTTGATCAATTAATTTCTATTTAAGTATTGGTATTGACAATTCTGCCAAAAAATGATGGTGTGATTAATGTGTGAAAATGACCACCAGACTAGGAGTAAGCATTTTGTTACTAATAATGTATTTAAAATATCTATATGTAAAACAGAAGAGTGTGTGTGTGTGTGTGTGTGTGTGTGTGTGTGTGTGTGTGTGTGTGTGTGGCCAATATCTACTCAAGAAATGCTCAGACGTTATTCAAATAAGCACATGTGACATATAAGATGACATTTGGCAATAGTTTTTGATGTTAAATTCATGTTTAGGCATTGTAAAATCATTATAATAACATTTAATATCAAAATTTGGTCAATGTTTATCAATGCCACTTGTGTTGGCTGTAATATTAATGTTGTCCTATAGAGGGGGCTGCAGGATAAGAAATGTACTTGCTTGTGTTTCCAGCTGTTAAAATGAAATGTGTATCTACAAGTTAGGATTGTTTACATCATCTAAATACCTAATATTTTTCGGGGTAATGCACATTAAACAGTTCATCATACAGGTAAGTTCAACTCTGTTGTCAGAAAGTCTGTCATAGGAACCAAAGTTGTTTTCCATGTACGTTGTTGCACACAGGAAGAAAGGATGGCAAACGAAATGAAATTAAATCACAATATAAGTACAGTGAGACCTAAAAAATGATATTTTGGTTTTGTTAGCAACTATGGTAAATCATGCTAGAATCATGGTAAATCATATTAAAATGTGGTAACTCATGGTAAACTATGGTAAATCATGTTAGAATCGTGGTAAATCATATTAGAATGTGGTAACTTGTGGTAAATCATGGTAAACTATGGTAAATCATGCTAGAATCATAGTAAACCATACTACAATGTGGTAAATCATGGTAAATCATATTAAAATGTGGTAACTCATGGTAAACTATGGTAAATCATGGTAAACTATGGTAAATCCTGGTAAGCTATGGTAAATCATAATAGAATCATGGTAAATCATACTAGAACGTGGTAAATCATGGCAAACCATGCTAGAATCAAAATCAAATCAAATCACCTTTATTTATATAGCGCTTTTTACAATGCCAATTGTTTCAAAGCAGCTTCACAGTGGTAACAGGAAAATAATGCAGCAGAATTTGATTCGGCTGTACAGCCGCTCTGGTGAAAACGGTGATGTCATCCAGCTCATTTCAATTATCATATAGTGTCAATGCGGGCAGATCAGTAATATACTTGAAATTTAAGTGAGAACATGGTAAAGTTAGAACATGGTAAACTATGGTAAATCATGCTAGAATCATGATAAATCATACTAGATTGTGGTAAACTATGGTAAATCATACTAGAACATGGTAAATCATGGTAAACCATGCTAGCAACGTGGTAAATCGTGTTAACATCATGTTAGCAAAATGTTAATCATACTAACAACATGCTAATCGTGTTAGCATCGTACTAGCAACATGCTAAGTGAGTTAGCATGATGATATCAAACATGCTAATTGTTACCATCATGCTAATTGTGTTAGCATCTTACCTATCTATCTATCTTCTGAGAGACTGTATTGACTTCAAAGCCGTCAAACTTCAAACTACTTCAAACCGAAAATCTTCAAACTTTAAGCTTTTAATACATTTTCAAACTTTCTGGTCCGGCTTTTCTCAAGCCAACTTAAAGTTTGTCTCAACAAACTTTTTTATCTAGTCTATCATATAACTGCACACAAAAGCCTATAGCAGTCTTTAAAATGGTACTGTCCTTCTATGACTGTTACATGCTTGCTAAATAAACCTTAATATCTTTTTATGCATGTGTGCCTTAAATGACCTTAAATGCTTGAACCCCGATAAATGCTGCTTGCAGCTTTAATTATTATTATTATTATTAGGGCCCGAGCACCGATGGTGGGAGGACCCTATTGGAATTGCTCCGTTTTTTATTATTATTATTATTATTATTAGGGCCCGAGCACCGATGGTGTGAGGACCCTATTGGAATTGCTCCATTTATTATTATTATTATTAGGGCCCGAGCACCGATGGTGTGAGGACCCTATTGTAATTGCTCCGTTTATTATTATTATTATTCTCCCAAATTAATCCCTTTTTTGGGGGCCTAAACACGCTCGAAAACTCACAAAACTTTGCACGCGCGTCAGAAGTGGCGAAAATTTACGTCTGTTATGGGTTTCAGAATTAGGCGTGGCAAAATGACTCGATAGCGCCACCTACAAAATTTCAACGAAGTGCCCCTCCCGCTACGTTTCACGTACAGGTATGAAATTCGGTAGACACATGTAACAGCCCAATACCTACAAAAAAGTCTCCTATTACGAAATCTGAAAACCAACAGGAAGTCAGATATTTCAAACTTTCTTTTCAAAATTGTTGCAAATTTTGCCATTTCCAGACGTTGTACTTTAATGAACTCCTCCTAGAGATTTAATCAGATCATCATCATATTTGCACAGTCTAACCTAAAGGCATTTGCGACGTTAAATTGCGAAGATCTTGAGTTTTCCCTGGAGGGCGTGTCCGTGGCGCCCTGACAAAGTTCGATGTTTCGCCATGAAACAGGAAGTTGTTGTAACTCGGACATAAAATGTCCGATCTGCCCCAAACTTCATATGTTTGATAGGAGTCCGGACCTGAACACATCTACACACCAATATTCAGTGACAGTCATAGCACCACCTGCAGGCAACAGGAAATGTCATGCTTTACACTGTGATTAACTCCTCATTGAAATTTAACCAGAACAACATCATATTAGGTCAGTCTAATCTTAAGGCCTTGGTGATGTTAAACTGTGAAGATCTTGAGTTTTCGCTGAAGGGCGTGTCCGTGGCGACCTCACAAAGTTTGTTGTTTCGCCATGAAACATGAAGTTGTTGTAACTCGGACATACAATGTCCGATCTGCCCCAAACTTCACATGTTTTATTAGAGTCCTGACCTGAAGACATCTACATGCCAATATTCAATTACAGTCATAGCGCCACCTGCAGGCAACAGGAAATGTCATGCTTTACACTGTGATTAACTCCTCATTGAGATTCAACCAGAACAACATCATATTTGGTCAGTCTAATCTTAAGGTCTTGGTGATGTTAAATTGTGAAGATCTTCAGTTTTCGCTGAAGGGCGTGTCCGTCGCGGCCTGACAAAATCTGATGTTTCGCCATGAAAGAGGAAGTTGTTGTAACTCGGACATACAATGTCCGATCTGCCCCAAACTTCATATGTTTGATAATAGTCCTGTCCTGAAGACATCTACATGGCAATATTCATTATAGTCATAGCGCCACCTGCTGGAAACAGGAAATGGCATGCTTTACACTATAATTCATTCCCAGAAACTCGTTTAAATATGCCATGAAGTACCAAACATGCTAGAAACACATTAAATCATACAACACGTGGCTAAGTGCTAATGTATGCGATTTAAGCCACGAAACAGGAAGTTGTTGTAACTCATGCATACAATGTCTGATCTGCCCCAAACTTCACTTGTTTGATAATAGTCCTGGCCTGAAGACATCTACATGCCAATATTCGGTTATAGTCAAAGCGCCACCTGCTGGCAGCAGGAAATGTGGCACATTGTAGTGACTTTGCCATATTTCTCCTATATTTACCGGCTTAAATGCATGTCGCCCACTATTCGCTGTTTTCCTGAGGCCACCGGGTGGCGGTGCTCCCGTGTGCGAGGGCCCTTTCATTGCAGCTTTAATTTCATTTGTATTTTTGTTCTGTTGTATTTTTGTTGGTTTTGTTTGTACAAACCCGATTCCAAAAAAGTTGGGACACTGTACAAATTGTGAATAAAAAAGGAATGCAATAATTTACAAATCTCATAAACTTATGTTATCTATATTCTATTGTGAATAAAATATATCAAATGTTGAAAGTGAGACATTTTGAAATGTCATGCCAAATATTGGCTCATTTTGGATTTCATGAGAGCTACACATTCCAAAAAAGTTGGGACAGGTAGCAATAAGAGGCAGGAAAAGTTAAATGTACATATAAGGAACAGCTGGAGGACCAATTTGCAACTTATTAGGTCAATTGGCAACATGATTGGGTATAAAAAGAGCCTCTCAGAGTGGCAGTGTCTCTCAGAAGTCAAGATGGGCAGAGGATCACCAATTCCCCCAATGCTGCGGCGAAAAATAGTGGAGCAGTATCAGAAACGAGTTTCTCAGAGAAAAATTGCAAAGAGTTTGAAGTTATCATCATCTACAGTGCATAATATCATCCAAAGATTCAGAGAATCTGAAACAATCTCTGTGCGTAAGGGTCAAGGCCGGAAAACCATACTGGATGCCTGTGATCTTCGGGCCCTTAGACGGCACTGCATCACATACAGGAATGCTACTGTAATGGAAATCACAACATGGGCTCAGGAATACTTCCAGAAAACATTGTCGGTGAACACAATCCACCGTGCCATTCGCCGTTGCCGGCTAAAACTCTATAGGTCAAAAAAGAAGCCATATCTAAACATGATCCAGAAGCGCAGGCGTTTTCTCTGGGCCAAGGCTCATTTAAAATGGACTGTGGCAAAGTGGAAAACTGTTCTGTGGTCAGACGAATCAAAATTTCAAAATTCGCCATGTCATCCGGACTAAAGAGGACAAGGACAACCCAAGTTGTCATCAGCGCTCAGTTCAGAAGCCTGCATCTCTGATGGTATGGTGTTGCATGAGTGCGTGTGGCATGGGCAGCTTACACATCTGGAAAGGCACCATCAATGCTGAAAGGTATATCCAAGTT
This sequence comes from Coreius guichenoti, assembly GCA_039654105.1. Taxonomy (NCBI): domain Eukaryota; kingdom Metazoa; phylum Chordata; class Actinopteri; order Cypriniformes; family Gobionidae; genus Coreius; species Coreius guichenoti. The sequence goes on along the minus strand of CM077192.1, from coordinate 32,639,869 downwards.
CTAGAACAACATATGCTCCCATCCAGACGTCATCTCTTTCAGGGAAGACCTTGCATTTTCCAACATGACAATGCCAGACCACATACTGCATCAATTACAACATCATGGCTGCGTAGAAGAAGGATCCGGGTACTGAAATGGCCAGCCTGCAGTCCAGATCTTTCACCCATAGAAAACATTTGGCGCATCATAAAGAGGAAGATGCGACAAAGAAGACCTAAGACAGTTGAGCAACTAGAAGCCTGTATTAGACAAGAATGGGACAACATTCCTATTCCTAAACTTGAGCAACTTGTCTCATCAGTCCCCAGACGTTTGCAGACTGTTATAAAAAGAAGAGGGGATGCCACACAGTGGAAAACATGGCCTTGTCCCAACTTTTTTGAGATGTGTTGATGCCATGAAATTTAAAAATCAACTTATTTTTCCCTTAAAATTATACATTTTCTCAGTTTAAACATTTGATATGTCATCTATGTTGTATTTTGAATAAAATATTGAAATTTGAAACTTCCACATCATTGCATTCTGTTTTTATTCACAATTTGTACAGTGTCCCAACTTTTTTGGAATCGGGTTTGTAATTTGGTTTCTTTGTTCTTGTTGTATTGCTGACTGTTTACGGTCTTTTGTAACTGTTTTGAGGACCTTTTACATTAATTAATTGAGCATTAGCTTTTGATGAAGTATCGATAATTGTGAAATTGCACTTTTAAAACATTTAAAATTACTCATATCAAGAAATAATACTTTGATCATATCACCCACCAATAATTGTGCTAAATAATCGTGATGTCAATATTGACCAAAATAATCGTGATTATGATTTTTGCCGTAACCGAGCAGCCCTAATTTCTCATATCTGAGGCAAGTAGCCTATACACTGAGTTTCTGTTTATTTATGTGACGCGCTGCAGTTCACAGAGACCGAGACGGCAGAAAGTGTGTGTTTTCTTTATTTTACAAAGACACAACGTTTTCTTGTTATTGTGAGTGCACACAAATAAAAGTGACCCTTTACAGTTTCGAATGAGGCGTTACTCTTATCTGACCAAAAATGGCGGAGTATTTTATGTTGTTTCCGCTGTTATCATGAAAAAATGCAAGTGAACGCACCGGCGCCTCATGTCTATGAGGACCAAACCTGCAGAAATTAAAAATAAATAAATTAATGAATGAATAAGTAAATAAATATACAAATATGTAAATGAATAAATAGATAAATAAATGTGATAATAGGAAAATAAATAACAGAATAAATGACTTGATAAAATATGATTCATTTTTAATCAAATAAAATTTTGTATTATCTTTCCCTTAATTTATTATTTTCTGCTTTTAAATATTTTTTTTTAAACAATATTTACCTTTTATTTATTTGTTAATTAATTTTAATATTTATTTATGCATTCATTTATTTTTATATTTATTTATTTATGCATTCATTTATTTTTAGATGTATTTATTCCCACATGTATTTATTTTTAGATTTATTTATTTATTGATTCATTTATTTGTACTTTTCCGTGTGCAATATGGAAATGAGGAGGGCGGTCCTTGTGTAGCTTCAGTGCATCATTGGTTGAGAGCTCACGCATAGAATCGTCAGACCAGCTAAGCGAGAGGAGAGTTTTCAAAGTAAATGGCGGCCAGATAGTTCTTTCTGACACCAAACAACTTAGCAATGTTTCTAGCAGTTTGACCCATTGAGAGATTGGTTTCATTGGTACTTAACGGAAGCAAGTACGATGGACGTCACGTCCCACCGTAGTGCCATCTGACTCGCACAGATTTTGAATGTGCTGTGAAATATTTTGCAGAGTGCCTAACAATTCAGTCTGTACTTCCACATTCATATCGGAATATAGCGCTCCTAAAACATCGATAAGCACATCTAATCTAAACAACAGTCATTTGATTTTCGACTTCATTCGCTAAGATGCGCAACTCTCTAACGTTAGCTTTTTGTGAAACGTCCGCCATAGTATACATGCAAGAGCTACAACCTGTCGAATTCAAAATCTGTGCGAGTCAGATGGCACTACGGTGGGACGTCTATCGTACTTGCTTCCGATACCAATGAAACTTATCTCTAAAAGTAAAAATAAATGAGTCAATAAATAAATAAATGTAAAAATAAATACATGTGGGAATGAATGCATAAATAAATATAAAAATAAATGTAAAAATAAATAAATAAATATTAAAATGAATTAACAAATAAGTTAAAAATATTTTTTAAAAATGTATAAAAGCAGAAAATAATAAATTAAGGGAAAGATAATATGAAATTTTTGTTTATTCTGTTATTTATTTTCCTATTATCACATTTATCTATTTATTCATTTGCATATTTGTATATTCATTTATTTATTCATTTTTTTACTTATTCATTCTACTAATATCAGCTTTCCAGCGCTGGAGAGAACTCAAGGAGTGAAGGCCGAGGTTGCTTTATTTCTTCTCGATAGGCGAGTAACATTGATTTTGTTTTGTTTCACAGAACTAATATATGCTGGCTTTTGCTTGAATATGCTCATGTGTCACGTTCCCTTGTTTGTCCATTTGCGATCGTATTGTCGTTCACATCAGCGATGATAAAGACCCATTCATTTCCACACCCGATAAGCCTGGAGCGTCTAAACCTCCTCCACGGTCTGTTTCAAGCGTCAGCTCCCGAAGTGTGTCCGAACAGTAAGATAATATACTCTAATATATGTTTGTTTCCTTTGGTTCCTCTTTTCGTGATCGATATAACCCTCTAATCTTGTCATATTTGTAATATGTTCGTTAGTTGGACTGTCGTGCTCGTGTTATCGAGTTGTTCATGAGAACTGTGTTTGTGTTTTTGGGATGGAAGGGATGACTTTTTCATTGAACATTGGACCTGGATTACCATAGTAACACACAGATTCCCATAGTTGTTGCTTGGGTTACGTATGTGTAGGGTGGAGCTATCAAAATAGGGGCGTGTTTGTTTTGGTGATTTGAAATATCAACATTGGTTACCAGAAAGCACTTACCCCACCTTTAAGTAATCTCAATAGAACCGTGCCTTGCCGCCATCTACTGGCGGTTTTACTTTTACATTTACTATATGTATGTAGTTTTTTTTTTTTTTTAAATCACAAACCTAAATAAAGATATAGGCTAGCCTATGTTAAATAGCTATTAACGTGATTTTCTCTGCTGTTGAAAATTACTTCATCTAATTTAATAATAGCTTAAATGATCAAATATTGTAGCCCACACTGTTTGAACGGTGTCTCAAATAAGACAAGCCCATCATACAAGTAGCTGTAGCCTGTATAACAGTGTGCATATGTGCACTAGTTTGAAATTAGCCAAGGCACGTTAAGTATGGCGCTAAGACGAATGAACGTTCTCCACACGTCAACACGTCTTTAAGCTTGGTTAGATAATAGAAGACACAAATCGAGCACCATACAACAGAGGGTTTTTCCCTTTGCCTGGTAAGAGACAACATTGCCTGTGATGTGGAGTCCTCAACAATATTCAACAATATGATTGACTGCATTCACACTATTGGACGAGAACTGAACTGAGCTGGACGATGACATCACTGTTTTCTCCAGAGCTGCTTTATAGATGAAATAAACTAATTTAATAATTGATGATCTTCACAACGGAACTGAATCAACACTGAACTGACTTCAGCTGAACTCTGAAGTCTCTCTTTGCATCACTGATCATCATTTTCCTGTTATCACTGTAAAGCTGCTTTGAACCAATCTGTATTGTGTAAAGCACTATAGAAATAAAGAGGACTGACTCGACTCAGGCTATAGCACAAAGACGTGATGCTGAGGCAGAATCAATCTCTCACTGACTTTGATTTTGCAGTTGCACAACTTTTTTTTAAAGGTACTGTAACACTTTTCATTTAGAGTTTTCTTTGACCTTTTGGGTTTAGACTGCTGTATTTTTTACAGTAAAAGTGTTGAAGTGTTCATTACCAAACCATATTCAATACAATACTGTACTTGCAGTACACAGTATACAATATATTCACCATACTTTGCTTTTGATACTATACTTTTTTTACATATTGCAAAAAAATTACTGCACACAATATACATTTGTTCTGTAACCTCCCAGCTAACAATTTTTGGTTCCCAGAACGTTATTTTTTTATGGTTTGTTTTTGGTTTGCTAGGAAAGTTTTCTTAACGAAAATATAACGCTAGTTTTTGGTTTGTAGAACGTTATTCTAACGTTCTCCTAACCTCAATTCATAATTTTCTTACTTTAATAAAATAAAACAGTAAATCTATATAAATAATCAGCCTACAGTCCATGTTTTTGTCGATTTGTTGTTTAACTGTTGATATAACATACAAATAATAATAATAAAAACACAGTCATGGGCTATGAATCGCATTCAAAACATGAGCAACAATAAACTAACTAACTACTTAACTGCTACTTTAAAATTTTAGTTTCATTTAACACTACTTTTAACACTAACTATTAATTGTAGATTGTACACATTAAAAACATTTAATAGATTCACAAAAAAAGTATATTACAAATGAACTACATTAAAATAAAAATAGCTACTTTTAAATTTATTTTAACACTTTCAAACACGTTTTACTAGTAGGCTAACGTTGATTCGAATTGTAGATTCTGCACTTGAAAGCCTCTTCCATCTTCACCACAGTCATCTGTAAATATAACAAAGAATAGTAATATTATAACAAAGAAAAGTAAAAGTAATATTATGGTTCGAGTTAGTCGACAAAGCACTTTTTGCTAATTACATAAATATATAGGCCTACTGGAGAGAATTCTAAACCATAATGAGCGTTTACGTAATATATTAGCCTATTCCTATTTAAGCGCCGGCGCCTCTGATTATATTGTCTGCTATATTTGCTTATTGTTTATTAAATCCAGGCAAATGGTTGATAAAACATTGATTAAAAGTAAGATACAATTTATACAAAACGAAATTCACTTTAAAGAAAGGCTTTCTACAAAGCAAAACTTAATGAAGTGGTCAAAATCATTCTTCCAACATATTGCGCATCTTATGATGTGTCCTATTTTACTCATTCTGTTCACTTTTCATAATCAACATAGATGGAATAAAAAAAAAATAGCATTATAATATTTTTTTGCATTTTGAAATTGCATGTCGGAGCGGGATTTGAGCGAACGTAGTTTTGAGCGTGAGCGGTTCATGAGTGGAGCGTTTTGCCGGATTTTACCGGAAATGCAGAAATAAGCCATCATTTTGTTTTATTTGTAACTCTTTGGTAGATGATACATTTATAATTTATATTGCGTTACTACTAGTAGGTCTACTGTTACTACTAATAAAACCGTGCGCTCTCTTGTAGGCCTATGCATGTCTTGTTTCATTTTGGGTGTTCTGTCTTTGTTCACCCCTAAACCCTGACAAATACAGTGCGTTTACCATTTTAAATTCCTGTGTGGGGCGAATTTCAGGGCCAGTGAGATTAGGTCCTCCACTTGTATTGATTTAAGTGATTTGAAGTTCCTCTGTGTTGCTCCTAGAAATTAGATGAAATAATCTGATAATACAACAAATCATCTCCGCATTGTAACTAGTTTAATTGACAATCAATATGTTTTAAAGGATTATGGAATTAAACTTTCCTATGATAAGAGAGCAAATCCTAAGGTCCTGGAATGACAGTTTTGTTTTCTTCCCCCTCAAGCTGTAGGCACTTAGGACTTCGTTGGTGGCTACTTTACGTAGCATTTTACGTACAGCCGCCCCTGGATTGGTACCCCCAATGGAGCGTAGGTAGTTAACCTAAAAAAAAACTAAAAAAAACATGACAGTTATTTGCCATAAAACTATAGAAATTAACCTAAAGGGATAGTTCACCCACAAATGAACATTGTTGTTATTTAAGCACACTCACGTTTCTTTAAACCAGTTTTTTATTTTTATTTTTTACATGAAGATATTTTGAAGTGTGCTGGTAACCAAACGGTTTCTTGTCCCCATCGACTTCCATAGTATATACTTCAAAATATCTTCATGTAAAAAAAAAAAAAAAAAAAGGGTTTAAAGAAACATCAGAGTGAGTAAATAACAATTCATCTGTAAATGAACAAATGCCTTTAAGTAAACTCACTGTAACAATACTACAGCTGAAAATTATGCAAGGAGTGAGCATTTTATTGTCAACAAACATTGACAGCTTATTTGATGTATGTATTACCATCTTTGTCCTAGTATCTTTATTTTCTAACAATGTGTTTAAGCTCTTCAACAGTTTGACAGGGACCATTTTCCAGAATTTCCTCCTCTGTCTCTACCCCTGGCACAGTCATAGCAGCTAAAAGTCTTCTCTGCAGTGTGAGGATGTCTTGCTGGTTCTCGCAGAGCTCTTGTAACTTCTGCAAAACTTTTGTGCGGTAGTCTAAGAAAAAAAATAAACATTATGGAATCAGTTCCTGAAATGTGTATGCATGTTTGTGACAGACAGATGTAAGCTTACTCTTTGTTGCTTCCTCGGACGAGGCCTGTGGTTCTCTTAACAGAAGAACTGACACTGCTGTGGCATAAAAAAACCTGTTTCAAAATTAACATTACATACACATTTATGAATATCAATGAAATTGTTACACACCATTGTTTTGTTGGGGTGGTGACACAGTTTCCAGTGAGCATGTCAATGATGCCTCTGCTGTAAATAAATGTATTTTTAATTGAGCGACAGGTATACATGTACATTAACATTTTTATAAACATGTTAAACTTCTTACAAAATAAGTCAGGAGATCTTGGCTTTTCTTGAATGCCTGTGGAGAAGATAGCGAAAATATTCCTTTGCAAAGTCCACACATTTTTATATATATATAAAACATGTAGATTTCATTCTACTAACCCTTGTCTTGAGGATATGTTTTGGGCAGTTGCTGATCTGACAATGCAACAGAAATACAAAAAGATGTTTAGGTTGCTTTGAAATATTATTGTAATATTACTGTCTGTGTAAATTATGTAACAACTTACATTTAGGTGGAATAGGTTTCGACACCTTTTTCTTCTTTGCAACTCTGCAATAATCTGAAATTAATGAATTTTTACATGTTTAAATAAAAGGCAAAGTTCACAAATGCCTTTAATTCCATAATTCAATCATGAAAGATAAAATGTAGTTGCAAAATCAAAGTTGTATTTACAAAAGAAAAACAACTGTGGTAGCTGCGAAAACTTACTATTATCATTTTATCAAAAAACAACAACAAAAGTCATCCCAAGCACAATTACTTTGTTTAGCCAATCTGAAATCTCAAGTTCAACCAATATATTCTTCAACTACAAACTTCTTATTCAGCAAATCATTAATTAGGGGGAATAAAAAGGTTGTCTGCAAGAAGACCAGCAGAGCTAAGATAACAAGTCAAGAATGCACATAGACCTCAACACTTTATAGAAATAAATAAAATAATTTAAATTAAAAAAAAAAAAAAACACAATTTGAACACCTACCATCTGAAGAAATTTCTGTTTCAGACTGAAATCTCTTTGGCATATTATGTGGCCTCTTTTTAGTTGTTGTGTCCTCTGTTTCAATATGAGATGTTTCGGTAACAAGCTGGCACTTCTGGGAGGCTTTGGCATAAGAGTCTGTAAAATATATGTCGAAAAATATATGATGGCGTTTAGAAATTTTGGCAGTAATCAGGTTTTAACAACATCACCTTCATGATTCAGGCAGCACATTTAAATCTTGAAATAGTATCACTATACCTGTTCTTAACCAAATTTTTTTCAGCAAGAACCGCCTCCACTTTTGCTTGTGTGTAGGTCCAGAAACAGAATATTCCCTATTTCAAATAAATAAATACATAAATAAAATTACCATTTCACGCTGGATTTTCACATTGTAAGCGTGAGTGTAAGCGTAATGCTATTTTAAAATTTAGTGAATAAAAGCATACTTCGGTCGTTTCCTCCAACCAAGTGGTTGGGATAATTTCTACAGAATTATCATCTGCAAACTCGACCACTGCAAATTTCTTTGTCTCCATCTGTTGAGAAAAAAACCCCCCAATGTTTTTATATCACAGACGCACAGCCTGTCAATATGCACAGCACAATCTCTGGTCCTGAATTAACACTGCTATTTGTCTATATGAGTTCACTCTACAGCAAGGGTCTTCAAATGGGGATCTGTGACCCCTAGGGGGTCCGTAGCGGTACTGCAGGGGGTCCCCAAATTAGTGTTTGATCACAAATAATTTTTGCTATAACATGGGTAAAAAAAACATCCCAAAGTCAAACAGCTTCAAACCGCTAAGTACTGATGACCATCCATGCATGCTCCTCACCTTCAAACAAAAGGATGAACCGTCCTTCGGACTCTTTATCTCAAGAGATAAAGTGGGTAAGAGAGTTAAAATGTATGCAGTATGGCCAAAACATTTTTTTCCTGGTTATCTTCAATCATTATGGCAGTTTTTGTTAGCTGCTGTTCTGGGATTAGTGTCATTTTGTATTGTCTTGACTGCACTTTGAAACAACCAATCATCCGTGAGTCACATGGGTTTTTGAAAAGTGGTTGAGATTTATCAAAAACCTTGCACAGTAACATTGGGGAGCCGGACTCATCCATCTCTTCCCTCTCTTCAATGGCCACGCAACACTTACCCTCCCCGAGAATGAAAGCATTGTTTGGTCTTGTGGTTTTGAACTTTGTGGTGACCACTGATTGAGTCTGTGGAAAATTTGACTTCTCCATCAGACGTTTGGCCACTTGAACAAGTGGATTCTTTCCTGACCTAACGAGTCTTTTAAGCTTTCCCAGAAAGTTTTCGAATGGGAAAGCGCTGCAAGCGTCAAGACAACCAAAATTCATCGCCTCTGCTGGTAGATGTATCATGGAATGTATGTTGTATACCATGAAATGATCGCCATACAGTTCTTTCGTTTTTTCTACAAAGTATTTCATCAGCTGACTGCTGTAGTAGTTGTGGTCCACTGCCAAGTTTGGTGAAAGAAGAAGACCCAAGGCAACACTGAATGTCATAAAATGATCGTACAGCTGGTCGGTCAGAATTCCTTTTAGTACAATCTTGCCAGTGTACACGGCAAACTGCCGCAGTTCTGTGGCCTTCCACCTATCAATGTCGTCCAGACCCCTTGGTTTCCTGGCAAAACAGCTCGGAATGTCTTTTCTAAGTGCCAGCAGCCGTTGGGTCACTTCACTGATTTGTCCAGCTGACATTCACACATTCCGATTTCCTCTCATCCACTCTGTGATCATTTTTTTTGTGACCCCTCGACAGGCTTGGTGCATATAGTCTACTGGAAATTGGTTGATCATGTCCAAAGGGAGCCTCAAAAATGGGGACACTGAAATGGCATCATCTTTCTGCCGTCTTGCCATTTCAGCACGGTATGTCTCATTTGTGTGTAGAGTGAGGTTGTCTGCCTCTGGATATGTTACTCTCCCAGAAACCCACATGCCCCTCTGAGTGCATTTATCACACCCATAATATCCTGAGAACTGTTTTATCTTTTTGACCATTGCTCTCGCAGGTGCATCACAGACAACACATCGAATTTTAATTTGCATTCCCTCGAAACCATTGTCCAGAAGATCCTGAATGTCTTTAATGGCTTCATCAACGAAATCCAAATCTTTTTGTTTAGAAGGACCAAGTGTCAGTGTCACCGGAAAGACCCTGATAGGTGTCAGGTGAATGGCACAGAGGATGGGCCATAGATTTGCTTTGTTGCTTTTGAAAATGGGCAGTCCATCTATATTGAAGGATAACTCCAGTGTTGTTATTCCATCTGTTACATCCCTTGGATAGTGCTGCAATTACTCGCTAAGACTCTTTCTCAAGTTGAAATGAACACACTCCATCCCTGACTTCATCACTGTTTTAATATGTCTGGGAGTTTGCAGCAAGGTTCTCGCTGTTGAAGGCAGCTCTGGATGTCCATTTTTTCTAAGTCCCTTCAGAAGGTCATCAATGGCATTGTGTTTAATAAGGTGTTTTGTAGCCCAATCCTGCAAAAACGTTGCAAGTGAGGCTGGAGGCATTTGATCCACATCCTCAGGCCCTGAACTGCAGTTTTCTTCACTGACTCCTGTCTCTGCACATTTAAAAGCACCCTTGTCCTTGTCATTTCTTTCATCTACATTGACCTGATCTTGGCCATGTTGAGGTGTTACTGGAAGGCATTTTGATTGTTCTCCAATAATCCTTTTTTTAGTCAGTGACTTCCGGGCACATTTCCATTGGCTTGTGTACCTTTGCCTCCTGGATTTTGAGTCCATTCTAAATTCAGAATATTTGATTTCATGTCAAATGTAGTAAGTACCAGGAGAATACATTACATGGCCAAAAGTATTGAAAAGGGGGTCCACATAGTTTTTGTCATGTGTCATTTCTGAAATTATAATTTATGCAAATAAAATTGTAACAGAACAAGTATTTATTAGGATTGTTTTTCTTTCCAGCCAAAGGTTATTTTAAAAAAGTATTATGAAAGTTACAGTTGTCTCAATATATATAATTGTTTTAATTGTTTATGGGTGAAAGGGTTAAAGAAATTATGTAATAGGATTGGCCAAATAAATTATCCTTATTGGCCAGTTTGGCAATTTTTTTATGTGTTTTCATCTGAAAAGTATTTGTATTGGTATGTGATGAATTTAATATCAAAATGATTAACACATGCATGCACACTTATCCATGAACTTGATAAATGTTGCAGATATGTTTTACTATACACAACCAGATGCCTTTCAACTTGCGTGTTTCATGGATTGTGTGCATGCATGTGTTAATTATTCTGATACCAAATTCTTCACATAGTATTGGACTGTGAATTGGGAAGCTTTGTGTAGTTTGATCCTGATGTTTATAAAAATGATTCCGTTAGATGGCGGTATAAACTAGCGGTGTGTCGTCCACCAATATATTACTAAAGAAGAAAATCCCGCCAACTAACTTCGGCGAACGAGATGCGGCGGGAGATTCATCGGGAGACTTTTGCAGTGCTGTCCAAATTATATTAATATAATGGTAACTATACAAGATACGATTAAAAAAAGACCAAAGCAAATCAGGAAAATCCAAGAACGGAAGAAGAAGAACAAACGTCGGTCTTTTGACATGTGCAGCTCCTGCTTGCCGCGGATATTGGACTTAATATTTTGAAGTGCTAAGGTTGATACAGGTAAGCAATTTTACTATTTTCTTTTTTTTTTTTTTTGAGGATGTTGTACTGTTTGTTGTACTGTTTGTAGTGGTCTGATTTATCAGTAGTGTGTGAATTCAGCTACTTAACGGAAACAGTGCCCGTTAGAGATTCAACGCTTAACGTTAACTCTAGCTGTAAGGAAAAATAATGATATTCCTTTTATATGATCAATGTTTTAGGGAGGTTTATTCCGATTAAATTGCTGCCACTTAGCTGGCCGCTCAGTGTAACATTAGCAGAAAACAGCTAAAACGGTGTGTCAGCCGGAGGCAGGAGACAATATCAAAAAAATCACTTTCATGAGACGTTTCGCGACGCGTACGAGGTTATATTAGGGTATTTTCTAAGATTTGTTTTATAATAATTTAGCTTGCATTAAGGCATTTAAATCTGTGCAATGTCTATGGAAATTTGCCATGTCAAATTAGCTAGTACTATTGCATAGTAGGCTACGGTGCCCAGCACATGACATGAGGACAAAATAAATAACATGGCAAACTAGAAACGAATTTAGTTTATAATTAAGTATTTATAATTGTTTTCATTTAACGTCAGTTAAATCGTGGTGGCTATGATTTACTAAAACGAGGGAATAAGTTGTGAGAGCGAATCTGCAATATAACTTTTTTTGTGTAGAATATTTATATAATGAGCGAGTACATAAATCCATTTCCAAACCGTCTTTGTGTCTTATCCTGAATCACTACGGTACGACTATAATACGTGTTTATATCATGGGAGTCGGAAGCAAAAAAAATCTGGGTGGGTCCTCTCCCAGAAAATGAAAATTATTACTGGTGTAGATGCCATTTACATTAAATACAAAAAAAATATGTATCTCCTTGTTTAGTAAGCGTCTGGTCGGGACAGATAAAATTACGGAAAACATAAGATGCATAACAGCAAGTTTTGACGCAAATCGACAAGAGGTTCGAATCTGCCTTTTGCCGAACTTGCTCTACTCCCTTTTCCCATCACATATCAGGTTGGAAAGGCATTTATTTTTAATAAAAATTAAGAAAATATTAGAACAGTGAAAATAAAGCGTCTAACTTGTTTAATAATAAGTGTTTATCAGTTAGGGATAGGTAAACAGACGTGCTGAATTACAGACGATAAAAGTGAGTGGGTCCAATATCATTGGTCGTAAAAAGTGGGTGGGTCTTGTCCCACCCACATACAATGTTTCCGACGCCCATTTATATTCATACTATTTTAGACCAATCGGTTCGCCACCGCTGCGGAGTAGCACAGTACCTGTGTGACTCGTCATAGACATAAACAGAGAGAAGTAGCTCCGGTTGTTCTTCCGCGAGACACATGCAGGTTATGAGTTACATTTTTGCGTGTTGCCAGGGCTTTAATACAATCAGAATTGCATACAAGTGCCCATGCTTGCTTTCATATCCACTTGCTGTAAATTGTGAGGATGTCATATTCCTGCTGTTCTGAGTGGTTTGTTACATGACATATAGTTCAAAGATCCTCATTATCGTGTCCTCAGTGGTCCTGCGCAAGGAGCTACCATTGAAATGAATAGCAATGCAAACAGGTAGCTGTCTCCAGATGGCTCTTTTCAACTTCATTGTTCCATGCTGGTTCCCAATCTCGAATGGGAATAATACCTCTTTACATATGTTCAAAAAATACAATAAAATTGCTCTTGTCTAATTTACTTATTTTAAACAAGTTAGTTAGTACAAGGCATTTTTGTCACTAGTGGTTTTTAGATTGTCTTGACAAATATTGAATATTGACTTTTTTTTCATCAATATTTTTGTTTTCCTCTAAAGCATTGTCAAGGAGTTTCTTAATATCTTTAATGGCTTCCTCAACAAATCTAATGATTTGGAAGGACCAAGTGTCAGTGTCACCAGAAAGACTGATGGCTATCAGATGAATGGCACAGAGGATGGGCCAGCGCCACAGATGTGCCCTGTTGCTATTGGAAATGGGCAGTCCATCTGTATTGAAGGGTAAGTTGACCGATTTTCAACCAGCTTTATAATGCTACAATGTCAGTATGCTTCAGTTCTATATGTCTTTTTAAATGTATTTATTTGTTTAAAAGAACAATTACATATGTATTGGTAGGTAACTCAATAAAAGGTTAGTATATTATGTAAGGGATAATTCACAGCTATCATGATGTGGAGGCACAGAATGTGACGCTTGTATGATGGTCATTTGTCAGCATTTGACTGGAAGGGTAAAAATGACAAGTGGCATGTTAGATCTAGCATTCTCCTCACTTTTAATCAGACACTGAGATAAAGTAGTTGCGTACACATTTATTATGTAAACAAACTTTTATTTTGTATGCAATTAATCATGATTAAACCAATCAGAATCAATTACTATTATTATTATTATAGGGAAAAATTTGACATTTTGAAATGTTTTCTTGCAATGTTAACAGCAAACTAACATGAGTCACTGGAACAAAGTGAGTCAAGCATGTTTTTTTTTTTAACAATATTGTCAAGTGCATCTTTTGTTTTTTTATTTAAGTTTGTGGTTTGGTTTTTGATGTTGGTAGTGACTTTTGAAGATTTTTTTCTGGCTATTGGCTGGGGGTGGTCAGTGATTGCCATCATAACTATTGAAAATATTTTTGTCAGTTAAATAAAGGTTCATGTGAATTAACAAATCACAGATTTTTGTTTTTATGGCATTGTGGAAAATATCCAAACTTTTCTGCAAATGGAGCAGAGACACAGAAGTCAGAATAGATTGAGAGATGGACTAACAGTAGTAACCTAGAATACTGTCTAACACTCGATGGCTGCTCTGTCAAGTCCTCTTCGTCAGTTAGGAACCTGGGTGTGCTCTTTGATAACAATCTCTCATTTGAAAGCCACGTTTCTAGCATCTGTAAAACTGCATTCTACCATCTTAAAAATATATCTAAATTACGGCACATGCTTTCAATGCAAAATGCTGAACAGTTAGTTCATGCGTTCATGACCTCAAGGCTAGATTATTGTAATGCTCTACTGGGTGGTTGCCCTGCTCGCTTAATAAACAAACTCCAGCTGGTCCAAAACGCAGGAGCTAGAGTTCTTACTAGAACCAGGAAGTATGACCATATTAGCCCAGTTCTGGCAACACTGCACTGGCTCCCTATTAAACATCGTATATATTTTAAAATCTTGCTGATTACTTGCAAAGCACTAAATGGTTTAGCTCCCCAGTACTTGAGCGAGCTCTTAACGCATTATACTCCATCACGTCTATTGCGCTCTCAAAATTCTGGCCAGTTGATTAATACCTAGAATATCAAAATCAACTGCAGGCGGTCGATCCTTTTCCTATTTAGCACCTAAACTTTGGAACCGTCTTCCTAGCATTGTTCGGGAAGCAGACACACTCTGTCAGTTTAAATCTAGACTAAAAACACATCTCTTTACTATGGCATACTCCGTCATTTTTGGCCTCACAGACATGAACGATATGTCTTTACAAAGCTTAAAGTGTCTACTTTTTTTATGTACACTTAAAATAAAAACAATGTTGTGCTTTTCGCTAAATAAAGAAAACAAACAGGTTGCGCGTTCTCCCGTCTGTCTCCCTGTGATGCCTACTCTGAAATGCGTCTGAAAATAAACTCAGAACTCAGAGAATACTTGTCACACAGACACGAAAGATATCTCTTTATAAAGCTTGGAATGTCTACTTTTAAATGAAGTCATTTATATAAAAAACAAATATTCTCTGTTTATGTAATCCGTATGAAAACAGCGAGAGGTAGAGTTCCTCAAGCGGAGCCTCATTATCTTTAATGTGACCACACCCACGCGCGCGCAAATCGATTCACATGCAAATCGTCCACGAGGAAGGAACGCGAACCTGTAAACGCCCCCCCATCACCTCAAAACAAAGAATCAGCTTCTTCATTCTTCTGATTTGCATCGAGTTTGGAAGACACGCTGTGAGTTTACCTTGGATTTACCTCAGAAGAAACAGAATGTGATTTATGAGAATTTTTAAGGTAAAACATTTCTTCTCACTTATATTAGCGTTATTGCTGCATAAACTTCACATTGTAGGCTACTAGTTGAACTATTGCCAGACTAAAATGTGTGAAATCAACAGAAACATGTTGAAATATGAAATAAGTAGGCAACCTTTCAATGCTAAATAAAGATACACGTACGACATGGGAATATTTTATGCTCTATAATATTAAACACAGCATGATATAAAAGTAGGGTTGCCAACTGTCCCGTATTAGCCGGGACGTCCCGTTTATTGGGCCTAAATGTCGCGTTTATTGACTGCTACGCTGATGTAACCACTGACTAAGGGGCCGTTCACATATGTTGTGTCTTTTGCGCGCTCAAGTTCGTTAATTTAAATGTAGACGCGCGACAAGCGCGCTCAAATAGAGAGACTAATTAGTTTTCGTTCATCTTGCACTGTCCCTGTTTGCACTTTTGCCCTCAACGTCTCTTTTGCGCTGTATTTTTTTTACCACTGCTCTATGTGTTGTTTTCATGTGTAAATCCAAGTAGCTATACACTACCATTCAAAAGTTTTAGATTTTCTAATGTTTTCAAAAAAATTTCTTCTGCTTAACAAGGCTGCATTTATTTGATCCAAAATACAGCAAAAACAGTAATATTGCGAAGTATTTTTATAATTTAAAATAATTGTTTTCTGTTTGGGTATATTTTTAAAATGCAATTTATTCCATTTTATTTACTTCAGTTTCACATAGTCCTTCAGAAATCACTGTAATATGCTGATTTGCTGCTCAAGAAACATTTCTTATTATTGTGAATGTTGAAAACATTTGTGTACAATTTATTTCAGGATTCTTTGATAAACAGAAAGTTCAAAACAACAGCATTTATCTGAAATAGAAATCTATTGTAACATTATACACTACCATTCTGAGTAAGAGTTTAGTTTTTTTGTTGCTGTTTTGTTTTTTGTTTTTTGAAAGAAATTAATACTTTTATTCACGAAGATGGCTTATATTGATCAAAAAACACAGTAAAGACATTTATAATGTTACAAAATCTTTTTATTTCAGATAAATGTTATTTTTTGAACCCAGGGGGAACTTTCCGTTTCCTTTGGGTTAAATCTTTGATTTATCAAAGAATCCTGAAAAAAATTACACAACTGTTTTCAACATTCATAATAATAAGAAATGTTTGTTGAGCAAATAATCATAATGATTTCTGAAGGATCATGTGACACTGAAGACTGGAGTAATGATGCTGAAAGTTCAGCTTTGACATCACAGGAATAAATTACACTTTACCATGTATTCACATAGAAAACATTTATTTTAAATTGTAAAAATATTCCACAATATTACTGTTTTTACTATTTTGGATCAAATAAATCCACCCTTGGTGAGCAGAAGAGACTTTTTTTTCTTTCTTTTTTTTTAAAACATACAGATCTAAAACTTTTGAACAGTACTGTAGGTCTCAATTCTTTATGTAAAGAAAATGTATAGTCAGATTACTTCTTTTAAATTAAACGTGATTTTGTGAATAAGATTACTCTGTTATGGCGGGAGTAACTATGACTCTCTTATGGCGGGAGTAAAAATTACTCTTATGGTGGGACTACTTATGGTGGAAGCAACCATGACTCTCTTATGGTGGGAGTAAATATGACTCTTATTGTGGGAGTAACTATGACTCTCTTATGGCGGTAGTAACTATGACTCTCTTATGGATTGATTAACTCTGACTCTCTTATGGTCGGACTACTTATGGTGGGAGTCACCATGAATCTCTTATGGTTGGAGTAACTATTACTCTTATGGCGGGAGTAACTATGACTCTTATGGTGGGAGTAACTATGACTCTTATGGTGGGATTAACTCTGATACTCTTATGGAGGGAGTAACTATGACTCTCTTATGGCGGGAGTAACTATTACTCTCTTATGGCGGGAGTAAATATGACTCTCTTATGGATGGAGTAACTATGACTCTCTTATGGTGGGACTACTTTTGGCGGGAGTAACTATGACACTCTTATGGTGGGAGTAACTATGACTCTCTAATGGTGGGAGTAACTATGACTCTCTTATAGTGGGAGTAACTATGACTCTTATGGTGGGAGTAACTATGACTCTCTAATGGTGGGAGTAACTATAACTCTTATGGCGGGAGTAACTATGACACTCTTATGGTGGGAGTAACTATGACACTCTTATGGTGGGAGTAACTATGAATCTTATGGCGGGAATAACTATGACTCTCTTATGGTGGGAGTAACTATGACTCTCTTATGGCGGGAGTAACAATAACTCTTATGGTGGGACTACTTATGGTGGAAGCAACCATGACTGTCTTATGGTGGGAGTGACTATGACTCTCTCACGGCAGGAGTAACTATGACTCTCTTATTGTGGGAGTAACTATGACTCTCTTATGGTGGGAGTAACTAGGACTCTCTTATGGAGGGAGTAACTACGACTCTTATGGTTGGAGTAACTATTACTCTTATGGTGTTAGTAAATATGACTCTTATGGCAGGAGTAACTATGACACTCTTATGGTTGGAGTAACAATGACTCTTATGGTGGGAGTAACTCTGACTCTTATGGCGGAAGTAACTATGACTCTGTTATGGT
This sequence comes from Coreius guichenoti, assembly GCA_039654105.1. NCBI lineage: Eukaryota > Metazoa > Chordata > Actinopteri > Cypriniformes > Gobionidae > Coreius > Coreius guichenoti. Next base: position 32,622,039 of record CM077192.1, on the reverse strand, counting down.
GGGAGTAACTCTGCCACTCTTATTGTGGGAGTAACTATGACTCTCTTATGGCGGTAGTAACTATGACTCTCTTATGGATTGATTAACTCTGACTCTCTTATGGTCGGACTACTTATGGTGGGAGTCACCATGAATCTCTTATGGTTGGAGTAACTATTACTCTTATGGCGGGAGTAACTATGACTCTTATGGTGGGAGTAACTATGACTCTTATGGTGGGATTAACTCTGATACTCTTATGGAGGGAGTAACTATGACTCTCTTATGGCGGGAGTAACTATTACTCTCTTATGGCGGGAGTAAATATGACTCTCTTATGGATGGAGTAACTATGACTCTCTTATGGTGGGACTACTTTTGGCGGGAGTAACTATGACACTCTTATGGTGGGAGTAACTATGACTCTCTAATGGTGGGAGTAACTATGACTCACTCCCACTATAAGAAACTATGACTCTCTTATGGTGGGAGTAACTATGACTCTCTAATGGTGGGAGTAACTATAACTCTTATGGTGGGAGTAACTGTGATTCTCTTATGGTGGGAGCAACTATTACTCTTATGGTGGGAGTAACTCTGACTCTCTTATGGTGGGAGTAACTATGACTCTTATGGTGGGAGTAACTGTGACTCTCTTATGGAGGAAGTAACTATGAATTTCTTATGGCGGGAGTAACTATGCCAATCTTATGGCGGGAGTAACTGACTCTCTAATGGTGGGAGTAACTATGACTCTCTTATGGTGGGAGTAACTATGACTCTCTTATTTTGGGAGTAACTATGACTCTCGAATGGTGGGAGTAACTATGACTCTAATGGTGGGAGTAACTATGACTCTCTTATGGTGGGAGTAACTATGACTCTTATGGTGGGAGTAACTGTAACTCTCTTATGGTGGGAGTAACTGTGACTCTCTTATTGAGGGAGTAACTCTGACTCTCTTATGGTGGGAGTAACCATGACTCTCTTATGGTAGGAGGAACTAATACTCTTATGGTGTGAGTAAATATGACTCTTATGGCGGGATTAACTATGATACTCTCATGGTGGGAGTAACTATGAGTCTCTTATAGTGGGAGTAACTCTGACTCTCTTAGTTCGGGAGTAATTATGACTCTTATGGTGGGACTACTTATGGTGGAAGCAACCATGACTCTCTTATGGTGGGAGTAAATATAACTCTTATGGTGTGAGTAACTATGACTCTCTTACGGCAGGAGTGACTATGACACTCTTATGGCGGGAGTAACAATTACTCTTATGGCGGGAGTAACTATGACTCTCTTATGGCGGGAGTAACTATGACACTCTTATGGTGGGAGTAACTATGACACTCGTGGTGGGAGTAACTATGACTCTCTTATGGTGGGAGTAACTATGCCTCTCTTATAGTGTGAGTAACTATGACTCTTACGGCGGGAGTAACTATGACACTTTTATGGCGGGAATAACTATGACTCTCTTATGGCGGGATTAACTATGACTCTCTTATGGTGGGAGTAACTATAACTCTTATAGTGGGAGTAACTGACTCTCTTATGGAGGGAGTAACTGACTCTAATGGTGGGAGTAACTATAACTCTCTTATGGAGGGAGTAACTCTGACTCTCTTATGGTGAGACTACTTATGGTGGGAGTAACCATGACTGTCTTATCTTGGGAGTAACTGTTACTCTTATTTTGTGAGTAACTATGACTCTCTTATGGCGGGAGTAACTATGACAGTCTTATGGTGGGAGTAACTGACCCTCTTATGTTGGGAGTAACTATGACTCTCTTATGGTGGGAGTAACTATGACACTCTTATGGTGGGAGTAACTATGACTCTTATGGCGGGAGTAACTATAACTCTCTTACGGTGGGAGTAACTCTGACTCTTATGGAGGGAGTAACTCTGACTCTTTTATGGTGGGAGTAACCATGACTCTCTTATAGTGGGAGTAACTATTTCTCTTATGGTGTTAGTAAATATGACTCTTTTATGGTGGGAGTAACTATGACACTCTTATGGTGGGAGTAACTATGACACTCTTATGGTGGGAGTAACTATGACTCTCTTATGGCGGTAGTAACTATGACTCTCTTATGGATTGATTAACTCTGACTCTCTTATGGTCGGACTACTTATGGTGGGAGTCACCATGAATCTCTTATGGTGGGAGTAACTATGACTCTCTTATGGTGAGAGTAACTATTACTCTTATGGCGGGAGTAACTATGACTCTCTTATGGAGGGAGTAACTATGACTCTCTTATGGCGGGAGTAACTATTACTCTCTTATGGCGGGAGTAAATATGACTGTCTTATGGATGGAGTAACTATGACTCTCTTATGGTGGGACTACTTTTGGCGGGAGTAACTAAGACACTCTTATGGTGGGAGTAACTATGACTCTAATGGTGGGAGTAACTATGACTCTCTTATAGTGGGAGTAACTATGGCTCTCTTATGGTGGGAGTAACTATGACTCTCTTATGGTGGGAGTAACTATGACTCTAATGGTGGGAGTAACTATAACTCTTATGGTGGGAGTAACTGTGACTCTCTTATGGTGGAGTAACTATTACTCTTAAGTTGTGAGTAACACTGACTCTCTTATGGTGGGAGTAACTATGACTCTCTTATGGTGGGAGTAACTATGACCCATGGCGGGAGTAACTCTGATACTCTTATGGTGGGAGTAACTATGACTCTTATGGTGGGAGTAACCATGACTCTCTTATGGTGGGAGTAACTATGACTCTCTTATGGCGGGAGTAACTATTACTCTCTTATGGCGGGAGTAAATATGACTCTTATGGATGGAGTAACTATGACTCTCTTATGGTGGGACTACTTTTGTCTTGAGTAACTATGACACTCTTATGGTGGGAGTAACTATGACTCTCTAATGGTGGGAGTAACTATGACTCTCTTATAGTGGAAGTAACTATGACTCTCTTATGGTGGGAGTAACTATGACTCTAATGGTGGGAGTAACTATAACTCTTATGGTGGGAGTAACTGTGACTCTCTTATGGTGGGAGTAACTATGACACTCTTATGGTGGGAGTAACTATGACATTCTTATGGTGGGAGTAACTATGACACTCTTATGGTGGGAGTAACTATGACTCTCTTATGGTGGGAGTAACTCTGACACTCTTATGGATGGAGTAACTATGATTCTCTTATGGTGGGAATACTTTTGGCGGGAGTAACTATGACTCTCTTATGGTGGGAGTAACTATGACTCTCTTATGGTGGGAGTATCTCTGACACTCTTATGGTGGGAGTAACTATGACTCTCTTATGGTGGGAGTAACTATGACTCTCTTATGGTGGGACTACTTATGGTGGAAGCAACCATGACTCTCTTATGGCGGGAGTAACTATGACACTTTTATAGTGGGAGTAAGTATGACTCTCTTATGGCGGGAGTAACTATGACACTTTTATAGTGGGAGTAACTATGACTCTCTTATGGCAGAAGTAACTGACTCTCTTATGGTGGGAGTAACTATGACTCTCTTATGGTGGGAGTAACTATGACTCTCTAATGGTGGGAGTAACTTTAACTCTCTTATGGTGGGAGTAACTGTGACTCTTATTGAGGGAGTAACTCTGACTCTCTTATGGTGGGACTACTTGTGGTGGGAGTAACCATGACTCTCTTATGGTGGGAGTAACTAATACTCTTATGGTGTGAGTAAATATGACTCTTATGGTGGGAGTAACTATGATACTCTTATGGTGGGAGTAACTATGACTCTCTTATAGTGGGAGTAACTCTGACTCTCTTATGGTGGGAGTAACTTGCTTTTATGGCGTGAGTAACTATGACTCTCTTATGGTGGGAGTAACTATGACTCTCTTATGGCGGGAGTAACTATGACACTCTTATGGTGGGAGTAACTATGACTCTTATGGCGGGAATAACTATGACTCTCTTATGGTGGGAGTAACTATGACTCTCTTATGGCGGGAGTAACAATAACTCTCTTAGTTCGTGAGTAACTATGACTCTTATGGTGGGACTACTTATGGTGGAAGCAACCATGACTGTCTTATGGTTGGAGTAACTATGACTCTCTCACGGCAGGAGTAACTATGACTCTCTTATTTTGGGAGTAACTATGACTCTCTTATTTTGGGAGTAACTATGACTCTCTTATGGTGGGAGTAACTATGACACTCTTATGGTGGGAGTAACTATGACTCTTATGGCGGGAGTAACTATAACTCTCTTACGGTGGGAGTAACTCTGACTCTTATGGAGGGAGTAACTCTGACTCTTTTATGGTGGGAGTAACCATGACTCTTATAGTGGGAGTAACTATTTCTCTTATGGTGTTAGTAAATATGACTCTTTTATGGTGGGAGTAACTATGACACTCTTATGGTGGGAGTAACTATGACTCTCTTATGGCGGTAGTAACTATGACTCTCTTATGGATTGATTAACTCTGACTCTCTTATGGTCGGACTACTTATGGTGGGAGTCACCATGAATCTCTTATGGTGGGAGTAACTATTACTCTTATGGCGGGAGTAACTATGACTCTCTTATGGTGGGAGTAACTATGACTCTTATAGTGGGAGTAACTCTGATACTCTTACGGAGGGAGTAACTATGACTCTCTTATGGTGGGAGTAACTATTACTCTTATGGCGGGAGTAACTATGACTCTCTTATGGAGGGAGTAACTATGACTCTCTTATGGCGGGAGTAACTATTACTCTCTTATGGCGGGAGTAAATATGACTGTCTTATGGATGGAGTAACTATGACTCTCTTATGGTGGGACTACTTTTGGCGGGAGTAACTAAGACACTCTTATGGTGGGAGTAACTATGACTCTAATGGTGGGAGTAACTATGACTCTCTTATAGTGGGAGTAACTATGGCTCTCTTATGGTGGGAGTAACTATGACTCTCTTATGGTGGGAGTAACTATGACTCTAATGGTGGGAGTAACTATAACTCTTATGGTGGGAGTAACTGTGACTCTCTTATGGTGGAGTAACTATTACTCTTAAGTTGTGAGTAACACTGACTCTCTTATGGTGGGAGTAACTATGACTCTCTTATGGTGGGAGTAACTATGACCCATGGCGGGAGTAACTCTGATACTCTTATGGTGGGAGTAACTATGACTCTTATGGTGGGAGTAACCATGACTCTCTTATGGTGGGAGTAACTATGACTCTTATGGTGGGATTAACTCTGATACTCTTATGGAGGGAGTAACTATGACTCTCTTATGGCGGGAGTAACTATTACTCTCTTATGGCGGGAGTAAATATGACTCTTATGGATGGAGTAACTATGACTCTCTTATGGTGGGACTACTTTTGGCTTGAGTAACTATGACACTCTTATGGTGGGAGTAACTATGACTCTCTAATGGTGGGAGTAACTATGACTCTCTTATAGTGGGAGTAACTATGACTCTCTTATGGTGGGAGTAACTATGACTCTCTAATGGTGGGAGTAACTATAACTCTTATGGTGGGAGTAACTGTGACTCTCTTATGGTGGGAGTAACTATTACTCTTATGGTGGGAGTAACTCTGACTCTCTTATGGTGGGAGTAACTATGACTCTTATGGTGGGAGTAAATGTGACTCTCTTATGGAGGAAGTAACTATGAATTTCTTATGGCGGGAGTAACTATGCCAATCTTATGGCGGGAGTAACTGACTCTCTAATGGTGGGAGTAACTATGACTCTCTTATGGTGGGAGTAACTATGACTCTCTTATGGTGGGAGTAACTATGACTCTTATGGTGGGAGTAACTGTAACTCTCTTATGGTGGGAGTAACTGTGACTCTCTTATTGAGGGAGTAACTCTGACTCTCTTATGGTGGGAGTAACCATGACTCTCTTATGGTAGGAGTAACTAATACTCTTATGGTGTGAGTAAATATGACTCTTATGGCGGGATTAACTATGATACTCTCATGGTGGGAGTAACTATGAGTCTCTTATAGTGGGAGTAACTCTGACTCTCTTAGTTCGGGAGTAATTATGACTCTTATGGTGGGACTACTTATGGTGGAAGCAACCATGACTCTCTTATGGTGTGAGTAACTATGACTCTCTTACGGCAGGAGTGACTATGACACTCTTATGGTGGGAGTAACAATTACTCTTATGCCGGGAGTAACTATGACTCTCTTATGGCGGGAGTAACTATGACACTCTTATGGTGGGAGTAACTATGACACTCGTGGTGGGAGTAACTATGACTCTCTTATGGTGGGAGTAACTATGCCTCTCTTATAGTGTGAGTAACTATGACTCTTACGGCGGGAGTAACTATGACACTTTTATGGCGGGAGTAACTATGACTCTCTTATGGCGGGAGTAACTTTGACTCTCTTATGGTGGGAGTAACTATAACTCTCTTATAGTGGGAGTAACTGACTCTCTTATGTAGGGAGTAACTGACTCTAATGGTGGGAGTAACTATAACTCTCTTATGGAGGGAGTAACTGACTCTTATGGAGGGAGTAACTCTGATTCTCTTATGGTGAGACTACTTATGGTGAGAGCAACCATGACTGTCTTATCTTGGGAGTAACTGTTACTCTTATTTTGTGAGTAACTATGACTCTCTTATGGCGGGAGTAATTATGACAGTCTTATGGTGGGAGTAACTGACCCTCTTATGTTGGGAGTAACTATGACTCTCTTATGGTGGGAGTAACTATGACACTCTTATGGTGGGAGTAACTATGACTCTTATGGCGGGAGTAACTGTAACTCTCTTACGGTGGGAGTAACTCTGACTCTTATGGAGGGAGTAACTCTGACTCTTTTATGGTGGGAGTAACCATGACTCTCTTATGGTGGGAGTAACTATTTCTCTTATGGTGTTAGTAAATATGACTCTCTTATGGCGGGAATAACTATGAAACTTTTATGGCGGGAGTAACTATGAATGTCTTATGGCAGGAATAACTATGACTCTCTTAGGGCGGGAGTAACTATGACTCTTATTGTGGGAGTAATTATGACTCTCTTATGGAGGGAGTAACTATGACACTCTTATGGTTGGAGTAACTATTTCTCTTATGGCGTGATTAACTATGACTCTCTTATGGCGGGAATAACTATGAAACTTTTATTGTGGGAGTAACTATGAATGTCTTATGGCAGGAATAACTATGACTCTCTTATGGAGGGAGTAACTATGACTGTCTTATGGCGGGAATAACTATGATACTTTTATGGTGGGAGTAACTATGAATGTCTTATGGCAGGAATAACTATGACTCTCTTATGGTGGGAGTAACTATGACTCTCTTATGGCGGGAGTAACTATGACTCTCTTATGGCGGCACTAACTATGACTCTTTTGGATGGAGTAACTATGACTCTTATGGTGGGACTACTTATGGTGGGAGTAACCATGACTCTCTCATGGTGTTAGTAAATATGACTCTCTTATGGCGGTAGTAACTATGACACTCTTATGGTGTGAGTAACTATGACTCTCTTATGGTGGGAGTAACAATGTCTCTCTTATGGTGGGAGTAACTATGACACTCTATTGGTGGGAGTAACTATGACACTCTTATGGTGGGAGTAACTATGACACTCTTATGGTGGGAGTAACTGTTACTCTCTTATGGAGGGAGTAACTACGACTCTCTTATTGTTGGAGTAACTATTACTATTATGGTGTTAGTAACTATGACTCTCTTATGGCGGTAGTAACTATGACTCTCTTATGGATTGATTAACTCTGACTCTCTTATGGTCGGACTACTTATAGTGGGAGTAACTATGACTCTCTTATGGAGGGAGTAACTATGACTCTCTTATGGCGGGAGTAACTATTACTCTCTTATGGCGGGAGTAAATATGACTCTCTTATAGTGGGAGTAACTATGGCTCTCTTATGGTGGGAGTAACTATGACTCTAATGGTGGGAGTAACTATAACTCTTATGGTGGGAGTAACTGTGACTCTCTTATGGTGGAGTAACTATGACTCTCTTATGGTGGGAGTAACTATGACCCATGGCGGGAGTAACTCTGATACTCTTATGGCGGGAGTAACTATAACTCTTATGGTGGGAGTAACCATGACTCTCTTATGGTGGGAGTAACTATGACTCTCTTACGGCGGGAGTAACTATGACTCTCTTGTGGCGGGAGTAACTGACACTTATGGTGGGAGTAACTATGACTCTCTTATGGTGGGTGTAACTATGACTATCTTATGGCGGGAGTAACTATGACTCTCTTATGGTGGGAGTAACTATGACTCTCTTATGGTGGGAGTAACTATGACTCTCTTATGGTGGGAGTAACTATGACTCTCTTATGGTGGGAGTAACTATGACTCTCTTATGGTGGGAGTAACTATGACTCTCTTATGGTGGGAGCAACTCTAACTCTCTTATGGCGGGAGTAACTATGACTCTCTTATGGTGGGAGTAACTATGACTCTCTTATGGCGGTAGTAACTGACTCTCTTATGGATGGAGTAACTATGACTCTTATGGTGGTAATACTTTTGGCGGGAGTAACTATGACTCTCATATGGTGGGAGTAACTATGACTCTCTTATGGTGGGAGTAACTATGACTCTCTTATGGTGGGAGTAACTCTAACTCTCTTATGTCGTGAGTAACTATGACTCTCTTATGGTGTGAGTAACTCTGACACTCTTATGGCGGTAGTAACTGACTCTCTTATGGATGGAGTAACTATGACTCTTACGGTGGGAATACTTTTGGCGGGAGTAACTATGACTCTCTTGTGGTGGGAGTAACTGACTCTCTTATGGTGGGAGTAACTATGACTCTCTTATGGTGGGACTACTTTTGGCGGGAGTAACAATGACTCTTATGGTGGGAGTAACTATTACTCTTATGGTGTGAGTAACTATGACTCTCTTATGGCGGGAGTAACTATGACACTTTTATGGATGGAATAACTATGACTCTCTTATGGTGGGAGTAACTATAACTCTCTTATGGTGGAAGTAACTGACTCTTATGGAGGGAGTAACTCTGACTCTCTTATGGTGGGACTACTTATGGTGGGAGTAACCATGACTGTATATCTTGGGAGTAACTGTTACTCTTATTTTGTGAGTAACTATGACTCTCTTATGGCGGGAGTAACTATGACACTCTTATGGTGGGAGTAACTGACCCTCTTATGGTGGGAGTAACTATGACACTCTTATGGTGGGAGTAACTATGACACTCTTATGGTGGGAGTAACTATGACTCTTATGGCAGGAGTAACTATAACTCTCTTACGGTGGGAGTAACTCTGACTCTTATGGAGGGAGTAACTCTGACTCTTTTATGGTGGGAGTAACTATGACTCTCTTATGGCGGGAGTAAAAATTACTCTTAGTTCGGGAGTAACTATGACTCTTATGGTGGGACTACTTATGGTGGAAGCAACCATGACTCTCTTATGGTGGGAGTAAATATGACTCTTATTGTGGGAGTAACTATGACTCTCTTATGGCGGTAGTAACTATGACTCTCTTATGGATTGATTAACTCTGACTCTCTTATGGTCGGACTACTTATGGTGGGAGTCACCATGAATCTCTTATGGTTGGAGTAACTATTACTCTTATGGCGGGAGTAACTATGACTCTTATGGTGGGAGTAACTATGACTCTTATGGTGGGATTAACTCTGATACTCTTATGGAGGGAGTAACTATGACTCTCTTATGGCGGGAGTAACTATTACTCTCTTATGGCGGGAGTAAATATGACTCTCTTATGGATGGAGTAACTATGACTCTCTTATGGTGGGACTACTTTTGGCGGGAGTAACTATGACACTCTTATGGTGGGAGTAACTATGACTCTCTAATGGTGGGAGTAACTATGACTCTCTTATAGTGGGAGTAACTATGACTCTTATGGTGGGAGTAACTATGACTCTCTAATGGTGGGAGTAACTATAACTCTTATGGTGGGAGTAACTGTGATTCTCTTATGGTGGGAGTAACTATTACTCTTATGGTGGGAGTAACTCTGACTCTCTTATGGTGGGAGTAACTATGACTCTTATGGTGGGAGTAACTGTGACTCTCTTATGGAGGAAGTAACTATGAATTTCTTATGGCGGGAGTAACTATGCCAATCTTATGGCGGGAGTAACTGACTCTCTAATGGTGGGAGTAACTATGACTCTCTTATGGTGGGAGTAACTATGACTCTCTTATTTTGGGAGTAACTATGACTCTCGAATGGTGGGAGTAACTATGACTCTAATGGTGGGAGTAACTATGACTCTCTTATGGTGGGAGTAACTATGACTCTTATGGTGGGAGTAACTGTAACTCTCTTATGGTGGGAGTAACTGTGACTCTCTTATTGAGGGAGTAACTCTGACTCTCTTATGGTGGGAGTAACCATGACTCTCTTATGGTAGGAGTAACTAATACTCTTATGGTGTGAGTAAATATGACTCTTATGGCGGGATTAACTATGATACTCTCATGGTGGGAGTAACTATGAGTCTCTTATAGTGGGAGTAACTCTGACTCTCTTAGTTCGGGAGTAATTATGACTCTTATGGTGGGACTACTTATGGTGGAAGCAACCATGACTCTCTTATGGTGGGAGTAAATATAACTCTTATGGTGTGAGTAACTATGACTCTCTTACGGCAGGAGTGACTATGACACTCTTATGGCGGGAGTAACAATTACTCTTATGGCGGGAGTAACTATGACTCTCTTATGGCGGGAGTAACTATGACACTCTTATGGTGGGAGTAACTATGACACTCGTGGTGGGAGTAACTATGACTCTCTTATGGTGGGAGTAACTATGCCTCTCTTATAGTGTGAGTAACTATGACTCTTACGGCGGGAGTAACTATGACACTTTTATGGCGGGAGTAACTATGACTCTCTTATGGCGGGAGTAACTATGACTCTCTTATGGTGGGAGTAACTATAACTCTCTTATAGTGGGAGTAACTGACTCTCTTATGGAGGGAGTAACTGACTCTAATGGTGGGAGTAACTATAACTCTCTTATGGAGGGAGTAACTCTGACTCTCTTATGGTGAGACTACTTATGGTGGGAGTAACCATGACTGTCTTATCTTGGGAGTAACTGTTACTCTTATTTTGTGAGTAACTATGACTCTCTTATGGCGGGAGTAACTATGACAGTCTTATGGTTGGAGTAACTGACCCTCTTATGTTGGGAGTAACTATGACTCTCTTATGGTGGGAGTAACTATGACACTCTTATGGTGGGAGTAACTATGACTCTTATGGCGGGAGTAACTATAACTCTCTTACGGTGGGAGTAACTCTGACTCTTATGGAGGGAGTAACTCTGACTCTTTTATGGTGGGAGTAACCATGACTCTTATAGTGGGAGTAACTATTTCTCTTATGGTGTTAGTAAATATGACTCTTTTATGGTGGGAGTAACTATGACACTCTTATGGTGGGAGTAACTATGACTCTCTTATGGATTGATTAACTCTGACTCTCTTATGGTCGGACTACTTATGGTGGGAGTCACCATGAATCTCTTATGGTGGGAGTAACTATTACTCTTATGGCGGGAGTAACTATGACTCTCTTATGGCGGGAGTAACTATTACTCTTATGGCGGGAGTAACTATGACTCTCTTATGGAGGGAGTAACTATGACTCTCTTATGGCGGGAGTAACTATTACTCTCTTATGGCGGGAGTAAATATGACTGTCTTATGGATGGAGTAACTATGACTCTCTTATGGTGGGACTACTTTTGGCGGGAGTAACTAAGACACTCTTATGGTGGGAGTAACTATGACTCTAATGGTGGGAGTAACTATGACTCTCTTATAGTGGGAGTAACTATGGCTCTCTTATGGTGGGAGTAACTATGACTCTCTTATGGTGGGAGTAACTATGACTCTAATGGTGGGAGTAACTATAACTCTTATGGTGGGAGTAACTGTGACTCTCTTATGGTGGAGTAACTATGACTCTCTTATGGTGGGAGTAACTATGACTCTCTTATGGTGGGAGTAACTATGACTCTCTTATGGTGGGAGTAACTATGACCCATGGCAGGAGTAACTCTGATACTCTTATGGTGGGAGTAACTATGACTCTTATGGTGGGAGTAACCATGACTCTCTTATGGTGCGAGTAACTATGACTCTTATGGTGGGATTAACTCTGATACTCTTATGGAGGGAGTAACTATGACTCTCTTATGGCGGGAGTAACTATTACTCTCTTATGGCGGGAGTAAATATGACTCTTATGGATGGAGTAACTATGACTCTCTTATGGTGGGACTACTTTTGTCTTGAGTAACTATGACACTCTTATGGTGGGAGTAACTATGACTCTCTAATGGTGGGAGTAACTATGACTCTCTTATAGTGGGAGTAACTATGACTCTCTTATGGTGGGAGTAACTATGACTCTCTAATGGTGGGAGTAACTATAACTCTTATGGTGGGAGTAACTGTGACTCTCTTATGGTGGGAGTAACTATGACACTCTTATGGTGGGAGTAACTATGACACTCTTATGGTGGGAGTAACTATGACACTCTTATGGTGGGAGTAACTATGACTCTCTTATGGTGGGAGTAACTCTGACACTCTTATGGATGGAGTAACTATGATTCTCTTATGGTGGGAATACTTTTGGCGGGAGTAACTATGACTCTCTTATGGTGGGAGTAACTATGACTCTCTTATGGTGGGAGTATCTCTGACACTCTTATGGTGGGAGTAACTATGACTCTCTTATGGTGGGAGTAACTATGACTCTCTTATGGTGGGACTACTTATGGTGGAAGCAACCATGACTCTCTTATGGCGGGAGTAACTATGACACTTTTATAGTGGGAGTAACTATGACTCTCTTATGGCGGGAGTAACTATGACACTTTTATAGTGGGAGTAACTATGACTCTCTTATGGCAGAAGTAACTGACTCTCTTATGGTGGGAGTAACTATGACTCTCTTATGGTGGGAGTAACTATGACTCTCTAATGGTGGGAGTAACTTTAACTCTCTTATGGTGGGAGTAACTGTGACTCTTATTGAGGGAGTAACTCTGACTCTCTTATGGTGGGACTACTTGTGGTGGGAGTAACCATGACTCTCTTATGGTGGGAGTAACTAATACTCTTATGGTGTGAGTAAATATGACTCTTATGGTGGGAGTAACTATGATACTCTTATGGTGGGAGTAACTATGACTCTCTTATAGTGGGATTAACTCTGACTCTCTTATGGTGGGAGTAACTTGCTTTTATGGCGTGAGTAACTATGACTCTCTTATGGTGGGAGTAACTATGACTCTCTTATGGCGGGAGTAACTATGACACTCTTATGGTGGGAGTAACTATGACACTCTTATGGTGGGAGTAACTATGAATCTTATGGCGGGAATAACTATGACTCTCTTATGGTGGGAGTAACTATGACTCTCTTATGGCGGGAGTAACAATAACTCTTATGGTGGGACTCATTATGGTGGAAGCAACCATGACTGTCTTATGGTGGGAGTGACTATGACTCTCTCACGGCAGGAGTAACTATGACTCTCTTATTGTGGGAGTAACTATGACTCTCTTATGGTGGGAGTAACTAGGACTCTCTTATGGAGGGAGTAACTACGACTCTTATGGTTGGAGTAACTATTACTCTTATGGTGTTAGTAAATATGACTCTTATGGCAGGAGTAACTATGACACTCTTATGGTTGGAGTAACAATGACTCTTATGGTGGGAGTAACTCTGACTCTTATGGCGGAAGTAACTATGACTCTGTTATGGTGGGAGTAACTCTGCCACTCTTATTGTGGGAGTAACTATGACTCTCTTATGGCGGTAGTAACTATGACTCTCTTATGGATTGATTAAATCTGACTCTCTTATGGTCGGACTACTTATGGTGGGAGTCACCATGAATCTCTTATGGTTGGAGTAACTATTACTCTTATGGCGGGAGTAACTATGACTCTTATGGTGGGAGTAACTATGACTCTTATGGTGGGATTAACTCTGATACTCTTATGGAGGGAGTAACTATGACTCTCTTATGGCGGGAGTAACTATTACTCTCTTATGGCGGGAGTAAATATGACTCTCTTATGGATGGAGTAACTATGACTCTCTTATGGTGGGACTACTTTTGGCGGGAGTAACTATGACACTCTTATGGTGGGAGTAACTATGACTCTCTAATGGTGGGAGTAACTATGACTCACTCCCACTATAAGAAACTATGACTCTCTTATGGTGGGAGTAACTATGACTCTCTAATGGTGGGAGTAACTATAACTCTTATGGTGGGAGTAACTGTGATTCTCTTATGGTGGGAGCAACTATTACTCTTATGGTGGGAGTAACTCTGACTCTCTTATGGTGGGAGTAACTATGACTCTTATGGTGGGAGTAACTGTGACTCTCTTATGGAGGAAGTAACTATGAATTTCTTATGGCGGGAGTAACTATGCCAATCTTATGGCGGGAGTAACTGACTCTCTAATGGTGGGAGTAACTATGACTCTCTTATGGTGGGAGTAACTATGACTCTCTTATTTTGGGAGTAACTATGACTCTCGAATGGTGGGAGTAACTATGACTCTAATGGTGGGAGTAACTATGACTCTCTTATGGTGGGAGTAACTATGACTCTTATGGTGGGAGTAACTGTAACTCTCTTATGGTGGGAGTAACTGTGACTCTCTTATTGAGGGAGTAACTCTGACTCTCTTATGGTGGGAGTAACCATGACTCTCTTATGGTAGGAGGAACTAATACTCTTATGGTGTGAGTAAATATGACTCTTATGGCGGGATTAACTATGATACTCTCATGGTGGGAGTAACTATGAGTCTCTTATAGTGGGAGTAACTCTGACTCTCTTAGTTCGGGAGTAATTATGACTCTTATGGTGGGACTACTTATGGTGGAAGCAACCATGACTCTCTTATGGTGGGAGTAAATATAACTCTTATGGTGTGAGTAACTATGACTCTCTTACGGCAGGAGTGACTATGACACTCTTATGGCGGGAGTAACAATTACTCTTATGGCGGGAGTAACTATGACTCTCTTATGGCGGGAGTAACTATGACACTCTTATGGTGGGAGTAACTATGACACTCGTGGTGGGAGTAACTATGACTCTTTTATGGTGGGAGTAACTATGCCTCTCTTATAGTGTGAGTAACTATGACTCTTACGGCGGGAGTAACTATGACACTTTTATGGCGGGAATAACTATGACTCTCTTATGGCGGGATTAACTATGACTCTCTTATGGTGGGAGTAACTATAACTCTCTTATGGTGGGAGTAACTATGACACTCTTATGGTGGGAGTAACTATGACTCTTATGGCGGGAGTAACTATAACTCTCTTACGGTGGGAGTAACTCTGACTCTTATGGAGGGAGTAACTCTGACTCTTTTATGGTGGGAGTAACCATGACTCTCTTATAGTGGGAGTAACTATTTCTCTTATGGTGTTAGTAAATATGACTCTTTTATGGTGGGAGTAACTATGACACTCTTATGGTGGGAGTAACTATGACACTCTTATGGTGGGAGTAACTATGACTCTCTTATGGCGGTAGTAACTATGACTCTCTTATGGATTGATTAACTCTGACTCTCTTATGGTCGGACTACTTATGGTGGGAGTCACCATGAATCTCTTATGGTGGGAGTAACTATGACTCTCTTATGGTGAGAGTAACTATTACTCTTATGGCGGGAGTAACTATGACTCTCTTATGGAGGGAGTAACTATGACTCTCTTATGGCGGGAGTAACTATTACTCTCTTATGGCGGGAGTAAATATGACTGTCTTATGGATGGAGTAACTATGACTCTCTTATGGTGGGACTACTTTTGGCGGGAGTAACTAAGACACTCTTATGGTGGGAGTAACTATGACTCTAATGGTGGGAGTAACTATGACTCTCTTATAGTGGGAGTAACTATGGCTCTCTTATGGTGGGAGTAACTATGACTCTCTTATGGTGGGAGTAACTATGACTCTAATGGTGGGAGTAACTATAACTCTTATGGTGGGAGTAACTGTGACTCTCTTATGGTGGAGTAACTATTACTCTTAAGTTGTGAGTAACACTGACTCTCTTATGGTGGGAGTAACTATGACTCTCTTATGGTGGGAGTAACTATGACCCATGGCGGGAGTAACTCTGATACTCTTATGGTGGGAGTAACTATGACTCTTATGGTGGGAGTAACCATGACTCTCTTATGGTGGGAGTAACTATGACTCGTATGGTGGGATTAACTCTGATACTCTTATGGAGGGAGTAACTATGACTCTCTTATGGCGGGAGTAACTATTACTCTCTTATGGCGGGAGTAAATATGACTCTTATGGATGGAGTAACTATGACTCTCTTATGGTGGGACTACTTTTGTCTTGAGTAACTATGACACTCTTATGGTGGGAGTAACTATGACTCTCTAATGGTGGGAGTAACTATGACTCTCTTATAGTGGAAGTAACTATGACTCTCTTATGGTGGGAGTAACTATGACTCTAATGGTGGGAGTAACTATAACTCTTATGGTGGGAGTAACTGTGACTCTCTTATGGTGGGAGTAACTATGACACTCTTATGGTGGGAGTAACTATGACATTCTTATGGTGGGAGTAACTATGACACTCTTATGGTGGGAGTAACTATGACTCTCTTATGGTGGGAGTAACTCTGACACTCTTATGGATGGAGTAACTATGATTCTCTTATGGTGGGAATACTTTTGGCGGGAGTAACTATGACTCTCTTATGGTGGGAGTAACTATGACTCTCTTATGGTGGGAGTATATCTGACACTCTTATGGTGGGAGTAACTATGACTCTCTTATGGTGGGAGTAACTATGACTCTCTTATGGTGGGACTACTTATGGTGGAAGCAACCATGACTCTCTTATGGCGGGAGTAACTATGACACTTTTATAGTGGGAGTAAGTATGACTCTCTTATGGCGGGAGTAACTATGACACTTTTATAGTGGGAGTAACTATGACTCTCTTATGGCAGAAGTAACTGACTCTCTTATGGTGGGAGTAACTATGACTCTCTTATGGTGGGAGTAACTATGACTCTCTAATGGTGGGAGTAACTTTAACTCTCTTATGGTGGGAGTAACTGTGACTCTTATTGAGGGAGTAACTCTGACTCTCTTATGGTGGGACTACTTGTGGTGGGAGTAACCATGACTCTCTTATGGTGGGAGTAACTAATACTCTTATGGTGTGAGTAAATATGACTCTTATGGTGGGAGTAACTATGATACTCTTATGGTGGGAGTAACTATGACTCTCTTATAGTGGGAGTAACTCTGACTCTCTTATGGTGGGAGTAACTTGCTTTTATGGCGTGAGTAACTATGACTCTCTTATGGTGGGAGTAACTATGACTCTCTTATGGCGGGAGTAACTATGACACTCTTATGGTGGGAGTAACTATGACTCTTATGGCGGGAATAACTATGACTCTCTTATGGTGGGAGTAACTATGACTCTCTTATGGCGGGAGTAACAATAACTCTCTTAGTTCGTGAGTAACTATGACTCTTATGGTGGGACTACTTATGGTGGAAGCAACCATGACTGTCTTATGGTTGGAGTAACTATGACTCTCTCACGGCAGGAGTAACTATGACTCTCTTATTTTGGGAGTAACTATGACTCTCTTATTTTGGGAGTAACTATGACTCTCTTATGGTGGGAGTAACTATGACACTCTTACGGTGGGAGTAACTCTGACTCTTATGGAGGGAGTAACTCTGACTCTTTTATGGTGGGAGTAACCATGACTCTTATAGTGGGAGTAACTATTTCTCTTATGGTGTTAGTAAATATGACTCTTTTATGGTGGGAGTAACTATGACACTCTTATGGTGGGAGTAACTATGACTCTCTTATGGCGGTAGTAACTATGACTCTCTTATGGATTGATTAACTCTGACTCTCTTATGGTCGGACTACTTATGGTGGGAGTCACCATGAATCTCTTATGGTGGGAGTAACTATTACTCTTATGGCGGGAGTAACTATGACTCTCTTATGGTGGGAGTAACTATGACTCTTATAGTGGGAGTAACTCTGATACTCTTACGGAGGGAGTAACTATGACTCTCTTATGGTGGGAGTAACTATTACTCTTATGGCGGGAGTAACTATGACTCTCTTATGGAGGGAGTAACTATGACTCTCTTATGGCGGGAGTAACTATTACTCTCTTATGGCGGGAGTAAATATGACTGTCTTATGGATGGAGTAACTATGACTCTCTTATGGTGGGACTACTTTTGGCGGGAGTAACTAAGACACTCTTATGGTGGGAGTAACTATGACTCTAATGGTGGGAGTAACTATGACTCTCTTATAGTGGGAGTAACTATGGCTCTCTTATGGTGGGAGTAACTATGACTCTCTTATGGTGGGAGTAACTATGACTCTAATGGTGGGAGTAACTATAACTCTTATGGTGGGAGTAACTGTGACTCTCTTATGGTGGAGTAACTATTACTCTTAAGTTGTGAGTAACACTGACTCTCTTATGGTGGGAGTAACTATGACTCTCTTATGGTGGGAGTAACTATGACCCATGGCGGGAGTAACTCTGATACTCTTATGGTGGGAGTAACTATGACTCTTATGGTGGGAGTAACCATGACTCTCTTATGGTGGGAGTAACTATGACTCTTATGGTGGGATTAACTCTGATACTCTTATGGAGGGAGTAACTATGACTCTCTTATGGCGGGAGTAACTATTACTCTCTTATGGCGGGAGTAAATATGACTCTTATGGATGGAGTAACTATGACTCTCTTATGGTGGGACTACTTTTGGCTTGAGTAACTATGACACTCTTATGGTGGGAGTAACTATGACTCTCTAATGGTGGGAGTAACTATGACTCTCTTATAGTGGGAGTAACTATGACTCTCTTATGGTGGGAGTAACTATGACTCTCTAATGGTGGGAGTAACTATAACTCTTATGGTGGGAGTAACTGTGACTCTCTTATGGTGGGAGTAACTATTACTCTTATGGTGGGAGTAACTCTGACTCTCTTATGGTGGGAGTAACTATGACTCTTATGGTGGGAGTAACTGTGACTCTCTTATGGAGGAAGTAACTATGAATTTCTTATGGCGGGAGTAACTATGCCAATCTTATGGCGGGAGTAACTGACTCTCTAATGGTGGGAGTAACTATGACTCTCTTATGGTGGGAGTAACTATGACTCTCTTATGGTGGGAGTAACTATGACTCTTATGGTGGGAGTAACTGTAACTCTCTTATGGTGGGAGTAACTGTGACTCTCTTATTGAGGGAGTAACTCTGACTCTCTTATGGTGGGAGTAACCATGACTCTCTTATGGTAGGAGTAACTAATACTCTTATGGTGTGAGTAAATATGACTCTTATGGCGGGATTAACTATGATACTCTCATGGTGGGAGTAACTATGAGTCTCTTATAGTGGGAGTAACTCTGACTCTCTTAGTTCGGGAGTAATTATGACTCTTATGGTGGGACTACTTATGGTGGAAGCAACCATGACTCTCTTATGGTGTGAGTAACTATGACTCTCTTACGGCAGGAGTGACTATGACACTCTTATGGTGGGAGTAACAATTACTCTTATGCCGGGAGTAACTATGACTCTCTTATGGCTGGAGTAACTATGACACTCTTATGGTGGGAGTAACTATGACACTCGTGGTGGGAGTAACTATGACTCTCTTATGGTGGGAGTAACTATGCCTCTCTTATAGTGTGAGTAACTATGACTCTTACGGCGGGAGTAACTATGACACTTTTATGGCGGGAGTAACTATGACTCTCTTATGGCGGGAGTAACTTTGACTCTCTTATGGTGGGAGTAACTATAACTCTCTTATAGTGGGAGTAACTGACTCTCTTATGTAGGGAGTAACTGACTCTAATGGTGGGAGTAACTATAACTCTCTTATGGAGGGAGTAACTGACTCTTATGGAGGGAGTAACTCTGATTCTCTTATGGTGAGACTACTTATGGTGAGAGCAACCATGACTGTCTTATCTTGGGAGTAACTGTTACTCTTATTTTGTGAGTAACTATGACTCTCTTATGGCGGGAGTAACTATGACAGTCTTATGGTGGGAGTAACTGACCCTCTTATGTTGGGAGTAACTATGACTCTCTTATGGTGGGAGTAACTATGACACTCTTATGGTGGGAGTAACTATGACTCTTATGGCGGGAGTAACTGTAACTCTCTTACGGTGGGAGTAACTCTGACTCTTATGGAGGGAGTAACTCTGACTCTTTTATGGTGGGAGTAACCATGACTCTCTTATGGTGGGAGTAACTATTTCTCTTATGGTGTTAGTAAATATGACTCTCTTATGGCGGGAATAACTATGAAACTTTTATGGCGGGAGTAACTATGAATGTCTTATGGCAGGAATAACTATGACTCTCTTAGGGCGGGAGTAACTATGACTCTCTTATTGTGGGAGTAATTATGACTCTCTTATGGAGGGAGTAACTATGACACTCTTATGGTTGGAGTAACTATTTCTCTTATGGCGTGATTAACTATGACTCTCTTATGGCGGGAATAACTATGAAACTTTTATTGTGGGAGTAACTATGAATGTCTTATGGCAGGAATAACTATGACTCTCTTATGGAGGGAGTAACTATGACTGTCTTATGGCGGGAATAACTATGATACTTTTATGGTGGGAGTAACTATGAATGTCTTATGGCAGGAATAACTATGACTCTCTTATGGTGGGAGTAACTATGACTCTCTTATGGCGGGAGTAACTATGACTCTCTTATGCCGGCACTAACTATGACTCTTTTGGATGGAGTAACTATGACTCTTATGGTGGGACTACTTATGGTGGGAGTAACCATGACTCTCTTATAGTGGGAGTAACTATTTCTCTTATGGTGTTAGTAAATATGACTCTTTTATGGTGGGAGTAACTATGACACTCTTATGGTGGGAGTAACTATGACACTCTTATGGTGGGAGTAACTATGACTCTCTTATGGCGGTAGTAACTATGACTCTCTTATGGATTGATTAACTCTGACTCTCTTATGGTCGGACTACTTATGGTGGGAGTCACCATGAATCTCTTATGGTGGGAGTAACTATGACTCTCTTATGGTGAGAGTAACTATTACTCTTATGGCGGGAGTAACTATGACTCTCTTATGGAGGGAGTAACTATGACTCTCTTATGGCGGGAGTAACTATTACTCTCTTATGGCGGGAGTAAATATGACTGTCTTATGGATGGAGTAACTATGACTCTCTTATGGTGGGACTACTTTTGGCGGGAGTAACTAAGACACTCTTATGGTGGGAGTAACTATGACTCTAATGGTGGGAGTAACTATGACTCTCTTATAGTGGGAGTAACTATGGCTCTCTTATGGTGGGAGTAACTATGACTCTCTTATGGTGGGAGTAACTATGACTCTAATGGTGGGAGTAACTATAACTCTTATGGTGGGAGTAACTGTGACTCTCTTATGGTGGAGTAACTATTACTCTTAAGTTGTGAGTAACACTGACTCTCTTATGGTGGGAGTAACTATGACTCTCTTATGGTGGGAGTAACTATGACCCATGGCGGGAGTAACTCTGATACTCTTATGGTGGGAGTAACTATGACTCTTATGGTGGGAGTAACCATGACTCTCTTATGGTGGGAGTAACTATGACTCGTATGGTGGGATTAACTCTGATACTCTTATGGAGGGAGTAACTATGACTCTCTTATGGCGGGAGTAACTATTACTCTCTTATGGCGGGAGTAAATATGACTCTTATGGATGGAGTAACTATGACTCTCTTATGGTGGGACTACTTTTGTCTTGAGTAACTATGACACTCTTATGGTGGGAGTAACTATGACTCTCTAATGGTGGGAGTAACTATGACTCTCTTATAGTGGAAGTAACTATGACTCTCTTATGGTGGGAGTAACTATGACTCTAATGGTGGGAGTAACTATAACTCTTATGGTGGGAGTAACTGTGACTCTCTTATGGTGGGAGTAACTATGACACTCTTATGGTGGGAGTAACTATGACATTCTTATGGTGGGAGTAACTATGACACTCTTATGGTGGGAGTAACTATGACTCTCTTATGGTGGGAGTAACTCTGACACTCTTATGGATGGAGTAACTATGATTCTCTTATGGTGGGAATACTTTTGGCGGGAGTAACTATGACTCTCTTATGGTGGGAGTAACTATGACTCTCTTATGGTGGGAGTATCTCTGACACTCTTATGGTGGGAGTAACTATGACTCTCTTATGGTGGGAGTAACTATGACTCTCTTATGGTGGGACTACTTATGGTGGAAGCAACCATGACTCTCTTATGGCGGGAGTAACTATGACACTTTTATAGTGGGAGTAAGTATGACTCTCTTATGGCGGGAGTAACTATGACACTTTTATAGTGGGAGTAACTATGACTCTCTTATGGCAGAAGTAACTGACTCTCTTATGGTGGGAGTAACTATGACTCTCTTATGGTGGGAGTAACTATGACTCTCTAATGGTGGGAGTAACTTTAACTCTCTTATGGTGGGAGTAACTGTGACTCTTATTGAGGGAGTAACTCTGACTCTCTTATGGTGGGACTACTTGTGGTGGGAGTAACCATGACTCTCTTATGGTGGGAGTAACTAATACTCTTATGGTGTGAGTAAATATGACTCTTATGGTGGGAGTAACTATGATACTCTTATGGTGGGAGTAACTATGACTCTCTTATAGTGGGAGTAACTCTGACTCTCTTATGGTGGGAGTAACTTGCTTTTATGGCGTGAGTAACTATGACTCTCTTATGGTGGGAGTAACTATGACTCTCTTATGGCGGGAGTAACTATGACACTCTTATGGTGGGAGTAACTATGACTCTTATGGCGGGAATAACTATGACTCTCTTATGGTGGGAGTAACTATGACTCTCTTATGGCGGGAGTAACAATAACTCTCTTAGTTCGTGAGTAACTATGACTCTTATGGTGGGACTACTTATGGTGGAAGCAACCATGACTGTCTTATGGTTGGAGTAACTATGACTCTCTCACGGCAGGAGTAACTATGACTCTCTTATTTTGGGAGTAACTATGACTCTCTTATTTTGGGAGTAACTATGACTCTCTTATGGTGGGAGTAACTATGACACTCTTATGGTGGGAGTAACTATGACTCTTATGGCGGGAGTAACTATAACTCTCTTACGGTGGGAGTAACTCTGACTCTTATGGAGGGAGTAACTCTGACTCTTTTATGGTGGGAGTAACCATGACTCTTATAGTGGGAGTAACTATTTCTCTTATGGTGTTAGTAAATATGACTCTTTTATGGTGGGAGTAACTATGACACTCTTATGGTGGGAGTAACTATGACTCTCTTATGGCGGTAGTAACTATGACTCTCTTATGGATTGATTAACTCTGACTCTCTTATGGTCGGACTACTTATGGTGGGAGTCACCATGAATCTCTTATGGTGGGAGTAACTATTACTCTTATGGCGGGAGTAACTATGACTCTCTTATGGTGGGAGTAACTATGACTCTTATAGTGGGAGTAACTCTGATACTCTTACGGAGGGAGTAACTATGACTCTCTTATGGTGGGAGTAACTATTACTCTTATGGCGGGAGTAACTATGACTCTCTTATGGAGTTAGTAACTATGACTCTCTTATGGCGGGAGTAACTATTACTCTCTTATGGCGGGAGTAAATATGACTGTCTTATGGATGGAGTAACTATGACTCTCTTATGGTGGGACTACTTTTGGCGGGAGTAACTAAGACACTCTTATGGTGGGAGTAACTATGACTCTAATGGTGGGAGTAACTATGACTCTCTTATAGTGGGAGTAACTATGGCTCTCTTATGGTGGGAGTAACTATGACTCTCTTATGGTGGGAGTAACTATGACTCTAATGGTGGGAGTAACTATAACTCTTATGGTGGGAGTAACTGTGACTCTCTTATGGTGGAGTAACTATTACTCTTAAGTTGTGAGTAACACTGACTCTCTTATGGTGGGAGTAACTATGACTCTCTTATGGTGGGAGTAACTATGACCCATGGCGGGAGTAACTCTGATACTCTTATGGTGGGAGTAACTATGACTCTTATGGTGGGAGTAACCATGACTCTCTTATGGTGGGAGTAACTATGACTCTTATGGTGGGATTAACTCTGATACTCTTATGGAGGGAGTAACTATGACTCTCTTATGGCGGGAGTAACTATTACTCTCTTATGGCGGGAGTAAATATGACTCTTATGGATGGAGTAACTATGACTCTCTTATGGTGGGACTACTTTTGGCTTGAGTAACTATGACACTCTTATGGTGGGAGTAACTATGACTCTCTAATGGTGGGAGTAACTATGACTCTCTTATAGTGGGAGTAACTATGACTCTCTTATGGTGGGAGTAACTATGACTCTCTAATGGTGGGAGTAACTATAACTCTTATGGTGGGAGTAACTGTGACTCTCTTATGGTGGGAGTAACTATTACTCTTATGGTGGGAGTAACTCTGACTCTCTTATGGTGGGAGTAACTATGACTCTTATGGTGGGAGTAACTGTGACTCTCTTATGGAGGAAGTAACTATGAATTTCTTATGGCGGGAGTAACTATGCCAATCTTATGGCGGGAGTAACTGACTCTCTAATGGTGGGAGTAACTATGACTCTCTTATGGTGGGAGTAACTATGACTCTCTTATGGTGGGAGTAACTATGACTCTTATGGTGGGAGTAACTGTAACTCTCTTATGGTGGGAGTAACTGTGACTCTCTTATTGAGGGAGTAACTCTGACTCTCTTATGGTGGGAGTAACCATGACTCTCTTAT
This sequence comes from Coreius guichenoti, assembly GCA_039654105.1. NCBI lineage: Eukaryota > Metazoa > Chordata > Actinopteri > Cypriniformes > Gobionidae > Coreius > Coreius guichenoti. The sequence goes on along the minus strand of CM077192.1, from coordinate 32,597,113 downwards.
GGTAGGAGTAACTAATACTCTTATGGTGTGAGTAAATATGACTCTTATGGCGGGATTAACTATGATACTCTCATGGTGGGAGTAACTATGAGTCTCTTATAGTGGGAGTAACTCTGACTCTCTTAGTTCGGGAGTAATTATGACTCTTATGGTGGGACTACTTATGGTGGAAGCAACCATGACTCTCTTATGGTGTGAGTAACTATGACTCTCTTACGGCAGGAGTGACTATGACACTCTTATGGTGGGAGTAACAATTACTCTTATGCCGGGAGTAACTATGACTCTCTTATGGCGGGAGTAACTATGACACTCTTATGGTGGGAGTAACTATGACACTCGTGGTGGGAGTAACTATGACTCTCTTATGGTGGGAGTAACTATGCCTCTCTTATAGTGTGAGTAACTATGACTCTTACGGCGGGAGTAACTAAGACACTTTTATGGCGGGAGTAACTATGACTCTCTTATGGCGGGAGTAACTTTGACTCTCTTATGGTGGGAGTAACTATAACTCTCTTATAGTGGGAGTAACTGACTCTCTTATGTAGGGAGTAACTGACTCTAATGGTGGGAGTAACTATAACTCTCTTATGGAGGGAGTAACTGACTCTTATGGAGGGAGTAACTCTGATTCTCTTATGGTGAGACTACTTATGGTGAGAGCAACCATGACTGTCTTATCTTGGGAGTAACTGTTACTCTTATTTTGTGAGTAACTATGACTCTCTTATGGCGGGAGTAACTATGACAGTCTTATGGTGGGAGTAACTGACCCTCTTATGTTGGGAGTAACTATGACTCTCTTATGGTGTTAGTAACTATGACACTCTTATGGTGGGAGTAACTATGACTCTTATGGCGGGAGTAACTGTAACTCTCTTACGGTGGGAGTAACTCTGACTCTTATGGAGGGAGTAACTCTGACTCTTTTATGGTGGGAGTAACCATGACTCTCTTATGGTGGGAGTAACTATTTCTCTTATGGTGTTAGTAAATATGACTCTCTTATGGCGGGAATAACTATGAAACTTTTATGGCGGGAGTAACTATGAATGTCTTATGGCAGGAATAACTATGACTCTCTTAGGGCGGGAGTAACTATGACTCTCTTATTGTGGGAGTAATTATGACTCTCTTATGGAGGGAGTAACTATGACACTCTTATGGTTGGAGTAACTATTTCTCTTATGGTGTTAGTAAATATGACTCTCTTATGGCGGGAATAACTATGAAACTTTTATTGTGGGAGTAACTATGAATGTCTTATGGCAGGAATAACTATGACTCTCTTATGGAGGGAGTAACTATGACTGTCTTATGGCGGGAATAACTATGATACTTTTATGGTGGGAGTAACTATGAATGTCTTATGGCAGGAATAACTATGACTCTCTTATGGTGGGAGTAACTATGACTCTCTTATGGCGGGAGTAACTATGACTCTCTTATGGCGGCACTAACTATGACTCTTTTGGATGGAGTAACTATGACTCTTATGGTGGGACTACTTATGGTGGGAGTAACCATGACTCTCTCATGGTGTTAGTAAATATGACTCTCTTATGGCGGTAGTAACTATGACACTCTTATGGTGTGAGTAACTATGACTCTCTTATGGTGGGAGTAACAATGTCTCTCTTATGGTGGGAGTAACTATGACACTCTATTGGTGGGAGTAACTATGACACTCTTATGGTGGGAGTAACTATGACACTCTTATGGTGGGAGTAACTGTTACTCTCTTATGGAGGGAGTAACTACGACTCTCTTATTGTTGGAGTAACTATTACTATTATGGTGTTAGTAACTATGACTCTCTTATGGCGGTAGTAACTATGACTCTCTTATGGATTGATTAACTCTGACTCTCTTATGGTCGGACTACTTATAGTGGGAGTAACTATGACTCTCTTATGGAGGGAGTAACTATGACTCTCTTATGGCGGGAGTAACTATTACTCTCTTATGGCGGGAGTAAATATGACTCTCTTATAGTGGGAGTAACTATGGCTCTCTTATGGTGGGAGTAACTATGACTCTCTTATGGTGGGAGTAACTATGACTCTAATGGTGGGAGTAACTATAACTCTTATGGTGGGAGTAACTGTGACTCTCTTATGGTGGAGTAACTATGACTCTCTTATGGTGGGAGTAACTATGACCCATGGCGGGAGTAACTCTGATACTCTTATGGCTTGAGTAACTATAACTCTTATGGTGGGAGTAACCATGACTCTCTTATGGTGGGAGTAACTATGACTCTCTTACGGCGGGAGTAACTATGACTCTCTTGTGGCGGGAGTAACTGACACTTATGGTGGGAGTAACTATGACTCTCTTATGGTGGGTGTAACTATGACTATCTTATGGCGGGAGTAACTATGACTCTCTTATGGTGGGAGTAACTATGACTCTCTTATGGTGGGAGTAACTATGACTCTCTTATGGTGGGAGTAACTATGACTCTCTTATGGTGGGAGTAACTATGACTCTCTTATGGTGGGAGTAACTATGACTCTCTTATGGTGGGAGCAACTCTAACTCTCTTATGGCGGGAGTAACTATGACTCTCTTATGGTGGGAGTAACTATGACTCTCTTATGGCGGTAGTAACTGACTCTCTTATGGATGGAGTAACTATGACTCTTATGGTGGTAATACTTTTGGCGGGAGTAACTATGACTCTCATATGGTGGGAGTAACTATGACTCTCTTATGGTGGGAGTAACTATGACTCTCTTATGGTGGGAGTAACTCTAACTCTCTTATGTCGTGAGTAACTATGACTCTCTTATGGTGTGAGTAACTCTGACACTCTTATGGCGGTAGTAACTGACTCTCTTATGGATGGAGTAACTATGACTCTTACGGTGGGAATACTTTTGGCGGGAGTAACTATGACTCTCTTGTGGTGGGAGTAACTGACTCTCTTATGGTGGGAGTAACTATGACTCTCTTATGGTGGGACTACTTTTGGCGGGAGTAACAATGACTCTTATGGTGGGAGTAACTATTACTCTTATGGTGTGAGTAACTATGACTCTCTTATGGCGGGAGTAACTATGACACTTTTATGGATGGAATAACTATGACTCTCTTATGGTGGGAGTAACTATAACTCTCTTATGGTGGAAGTAACTGACTCTTATGGAGGGAGTAACTCTGACTATCTTATGGTGGGACTACTTATGGTGGGAGTAACCATGACTGTATATCTTGGGAGTAACTGTTACTCTTATTTTGTGAGTAACTATGACTCTCTTATGGCGGGAGTAACTATGACACTCTTATGGTGGGAGTAACTGACCCTCTTATGGTGGGAGTAACTATGACACTCTTATGGTGGGAGTAACTATGACACTCTTATGGTGGGAGTAACTATGACTCTTATGGCAGGAGTAACTATAACTCTTTTATGGTGGGAGTAACTCTGACTCTTATGGAGGGAGTAACTATGATTCTCTTAGGGCGGGAATACTTTTGGCGGGAGTAACTATGACTCTCTTATGGTGGGAGTAACTATGACTCTCTTATGGTGGGACTACTTTTGGCGGGAGTAACCATGACTCTCTTATGGTGGGAGTAACAATTACTCTTATGGTGGGAGTAACTATGACTCTTATGGCGGGAATAACTATGACTCTCTTATGGTGGGAGTAACTATGACTCTCTTATGGCGGGAGTAACAATGACTCTCTTAGTTCGTGAGTAACTATGACTCTTATGGTGGGACTACTTATGGTGGAAGCAACCATGACTCTCTTATGGTGGGAGTAACTATGACTCTCTCACGGCAGGAGTAACTATGACTCTCTTATTGTGGGAGTAACTATGACTCTCTTATGGTGGGAGTAACTAGGACTCTCTTATGGAGGGAGTAACTACGACTCTTATGGTTGGAGTAACTATTACTCTTATGGTGTTAGTAAATATGACTCTTATTGCGGGAGTAACTATGTCACTCTTATGGTGGGAGTAACTATGACTCTTATGGTTGGAGTAACTGATTCTCTTATGGTGGGAGTAACTCTGACTCTTATGGCGGGAGTAACTATAACTCTCTTACGGTGGGAGTAACTCTGACTCTTATGGAGGGAGTAACTCTGACTCTTTTATGGTGGGAGTAACCATGACTCTCTTATAGTGGGAGTAACTATTTCTCTTATGGTGTTAGTAAATATGACTCTCTTATGGTGGGAGTAACTATGACACTCTTATGGTGGGAGTAACTATGACTCTGTTATGGTGGGAGTAACTCTGACACTCTTATGGATGGAGTAACTATGATTCTCTTATGGCGGGAATACTTTTTGTAGGAGTAACTATTACTCTCTTATGGTGGGAATAACTATGACTCTCTTATGGTGGGAGTATCTCTGACACTCTTATGGTGTTAGTAACTATGACTCTGTTATGGTGTGAGTAACTATGACTCTCTTATGGTGGGACTACTTTTGGCGGGAGTAACCATGACTCTCTTATGGTGGGAGTAACAATTACTCTTATGGTGGGAGTAACTATGACTCTTATGGCGGGAATAACTATGACTCTCTTATGGTGGGAGTAACTATGACTCTCTTATGGCGGGAGTAACAATGACTCTCTTATTGCTTGAGTAACTATAACTCTCTTACGGTGGGAGTAACTCTGACTCTTATGGATGGAGTAACTCTGACTCTTTTATGGTGGGAGTAACCGTGACTCTCTTATAGTGGGAGTAACTATTTCTCTTATGGTGTTAGTAAATATGACTCTCTTATGGTGGGAGTAACTATGACACTCTTATGGTGGGAGTAACTATGACTCTCTTATGGTGGGAGTAACTCTGACACTCTTATGGATGGAGTAACTATGATTCTCTTATGGTGGGAATACTTTTGGCGGGAGTAACTATGACTCTGTTATGGTGGGAGTAACTCTGCCACTCTTATTGTGGGAGTAATTATGACTCTCTTATGGCGGTAGTAACTATGACTCTCTTATGGATTGATTAACTCTGACTCTCTTATGGTCGGACTACTTATGGTGGGAGTCACCATGAATCTCTTATGGTGGGAGTAACTATTACTCTTATGGCGGGAGTAACTATGACTCTCTTATGGTGGGAGTAACTATGACTCTCTTATGGTGGGAGTAACTATGACTCTTATGGTGGGAGTAACTCTGATACTCTTATGGAGGGAGTAACTATGACTCTCTTATGGCGGGAGTAACTATTACTCTCTTATGGCGGGAGTAAATATTACTCTCTTATGGATGGAGTAACTATGACTCTCTTATGGTGGGACTACTTTTGGCGGGAGTAACTATGACACTCTTATGGTGGGAGTAACTATGACACTCTTATGGTGGGAGTAACTATGACTCTCTAATGGTGGGAGTAACTATGACTCTCTTATAGTTGGAGTAACTATGACTCTCTTATGGTGTGAGTAACTATGACTCTCTAATGGTTGGAGTAACTATAACTCTTATGGTGGGAGTAACTGTGACTCTCTTATGGTGGAAGTAACTATTACTCTTATGGTGTGAGTAACTCTGACTCTCTTATGGTGGGAGTAACTCTGACTCTCTTATGGTGGGAGTAACTATGACCCATGGCGGGAGTAACTCTGATACTCTTATGGTGGGAGTAACTATGACTCTGTTATGGCGTGAGTAACTATAACTCTTATGGTGGGAGTAACCATGACTCTCTTATGGTGGGAGTAACTATTACTCTTATGGTGTGAGTAACACTGACTCTCTTATGGTGGGAGTAACTATGACTCTCTTATGGTGGGAGTAACCATGACTCTCTTATGGCGGGAGTAAATATGACTCTTATGGATGGAGTAACTATGGCTCTCTTATGGTGGGACTACTTTTGGCGGGAGTAACTTTGACTCTCTTATGGTGGGAGTAACTATGAATCTCTAAAGGTGGGAGTAACTATAACTCTGTAATGTTGGGAGTAACTATAACTCTCTTATGGTCTGAGTAAGTGTGACTCTCTTATGGTGGGAGTAACTATGACTCTCTTATGGTGGGAGTAACTATGACACTCTTATGGTGGGAGTAACTATGACTCTCTTATGGTGGGAGTAACTATGACTCTCTAAAGGTGGGAGTAACTACAACTCTCTTATGGTGGGAGTAACTATGACTCTCTTGTGGCGGGAGTAACTATGACACTCTCATGGCGGGAGTAACTATGACTCTTTAGTGATGGGACTACTTTTGGCTAGAGTAACTATGACTCTCTTATGGTGGGAGTAGCTATGACTGTCTAAAGGTGGGAGTAACTATAACTCTCTTATGGTGTGGAGTAACTATGACTCTCTTGTGGCGGGAGTAACTATGACTCTTTTATGGTTGGAGTAACTATAACTCTCTAATGGTGGGAGTAACTGTGATTCTCTTTTGGAGGTAGTAACTATGACTCTCTTATGGTGGGAGTAACTGTGACTCTTATAGAGGGAGTAAATATGACTCTTAATGCTCGAGTAACTAACACTCTTATGGTGGGAGTAACTATGACTCTTATGGCGGGAGTAACTATGACACTTTTATGGTGGGAGTAACTATGACTCACTTATGGCGGTAGTAACTATGACTCTTATGGTGGGAGTAACTCTGACACTCTTATGGTGGGAGTAACTATGACTCTCTTATGGTGGTAGTAACTATGATTCTGTAATGGTGGGAGTAACTATAACTCTTATGATGGGAGTAACTGTGACTCTTATGGAGGGAGTAACTATGACTCTTATGGTGGGAGTAACTATGACTCTCTTGTGGCGGTAGTAACTATGACTCTCTTATGGCGGGAGTAACTATGACTCTCTTATGGCGGGAGTAACTATGACTCTCTTATGGCGGGAGTAACTGACTCTTCTGGTGGGAGTAACTCTGACACTCTTATGGTGGGAGTAACTCTGACTCTTATGGTGGGAGTAACTCTAACTCTCTTATGGTGGGAGTAACTGTGGCTCTCTTATGGAGGGAGTAACTAAGACTCTCTTATGGTTGGAGTAACTATGACTTATGGCGGGAGTAACTATGACTCTCTTACGGCGGGAGTAACTGTGACTCTCTTATGGCGGGAGTAACTGACACTTATGGTGGGAGTAACTATGACTCTCTTATGGTGGGAGTAACTATGACTTTCTTATGGCGGGAGTAACTGACTTTCTTATGGCGGGAGTAACTGTGACTCTCTTATGTCGGGAGTAACTATGACTCTTTTATGGCGGTAGTAACTATGAATTTCTTATGGATGTAGTAACTATGACCCTCTTATGGTGGGACTACTTTTGGCTAGAGTAACTATGACTCTCTTATGGTGGGAGTAACTATGACTCTCTTATGGTGGGAGTAACTATGACTCTCTAAAGGTGGGAGTAACTACAACTCTCTTATGGTGGGAGTAACTATGACCCTCTTGTGGCGGGAGTAACTATGACACTCTCATGGCGGGAGTAACTATGACTCTTTAATGGTGGGACTACTTTTGGCTAGAGTAACTATGACTCTCTTATGGTGGGAGTAACTATGACTCTAAAGGTGGGAGCAACTATAACTCTCTTATGGTAGGAGTAACTATGACTCTTGTGGCGGGAGTAACTATGACTCTTATGGCGGGAGTAACTATGACTCTTATGGCGGGAGTAACTATGACACTTTTATGGTGGGAGTAACTATGACTCACTTATGGTGTTAGTAACTATGACTCTCTTATGGTGGGAGTAACTATTACTCTTATGACGTGAGTAACTATGACTCTCTTATGGCGGGAGTAACTATGACACTCTTATGGTGGGAGTAACTATGACTAAATTGTGTCGGGAGTAACTATGACTCTCTTATGGCGGGAGTAACTGACTCTTATGGTGGGAGTAACTCTTACACTCTTATGGTGGGACTAACTATGGCTCTCTTGTGGCTGGAGTAACTATGACTCTTTTATGGTGGGAGTAACTATGACTCTCTAATGGTGGGAGTAACTATAACTCTCTTATGGTGGGAGTAACTGTGATTCTCTTTTGGAAGGAGTAACTATGACTCTCTTATGGTGGGACTAACTATGACTTTTATGGCGGTAGTAAGTGTAACTCTCTTATGGTGGGAGTAACTATAACTCTTATGGTGGGAGTAACTGTGACTCTTATGGAGGGAGTAAATATGACTCTTAATGCTCGAGTAACTATGACACTCTTATGGTGGGAGTAACTATGACTCTTATGGCGGGAGTAACTATGACACTTTTATGGTGGGAGTAACTATGACTCACTTATGGCGGTAGTAACTATGACTCTCTTATGGTGGGAGTAACTATTACTCTTATGACGTGAGTAACTATGACTCTCTTATGGTGGGAGTAACTATGACTCTCTAAAGGTGGGAGTAACTACAACTCTCTTATGGTGGGAGTAACTATGACTCTCTTGTGGCGGGAGTAACTATGACACTCTTGTGGCGGGAGTAACTATGACACTCTCATGGCGGGAGTAACTATGACTCTCTAATGGTGGGACTAATTTTGGCTAGAGTAACTATGACTCTCTTTTGGTGGGAGTAGCTATGACTCTCTAAAGGTGGGAGTAACTATGACTCTCTTCTGGAGGGAGTAACTATGACTCTCTTATGGTGGGAGTAACTCTAACTCTCTTGTGGCGGGACTAACTATGACTCTCTTATGTCGGGAGTAACTATGAGTCACTTACGGCGGGAGTAACTATGACTCTCTTATGGTGGGAGTAACTATGACTCTTATGGATTGAGTAACTGACTCTCATGATGGGAGTAACCATGACTCTCTTATGGTGGGAGTAACAATTACTCTTATGGTGTGAGTAACTATGACTCTTATGGCGGTAGTAACTATGACTCTATAATGGTGGGAGTAACTATAGCTCTTATGGTGGGATTAACTATGACTCTCTTGTGGCGGGAGTAACTATGACTCTCTTATGGCGGGAGTAACTGACTCTTCTGGTGGGAGTAACTCTGACACTCTTATGGTGGGAGTAACTCTGACACTCTTATGGTGGGAGAAACTCTGACTCTCTTATGGTGGGAGTAACTGTGACTCTCTTATGGAGGGAGTAGCTATGACTCTCTTATGGCTGGAGTAACTATGACTTTCTTATGGCGGGAGTAACTATGACTCTCTTTCGGCGGGAGTAACTATGACTCTTATGGCGGGAGTAACTGACACTTTTGGTGGGAGTAACTATGACTCTCTTATGGTGGGAGTAACTATGACTTTCTTATGGCGGGAGTAACTATGACTCTTATGGCGGGAGTAACTATGACTCTCTTATGGCGGGAGTAACTATGACTCTCTTATGGTGTGAGTAACTATGAATTTCTTATGGCGGGAGTAACTATGACTCTCTTATGGCGGGAGTAACTATGACTCTTTTATGGCGGTAGTAACTATGAATTTCTTATGGATGGAGTAACTATGACTCTCTTATGGTGGGACTACTTTTGGCTAGAGTAACTATGACTCTCTTATGGTGGGAGTAACTATGACTCTCTAAAGGTGGGAGTAACTATAACTCTCTTATGGTGGGAGTAACTATGACTCTCTTGTGGCGGGAGTAACTATGGCTCTTTTATGGTTGGAGTAACTATGACTCTCTAATGGTGGGAGTAACTATAACTCTCTTATGGTGGGAGTAACTGTGATTCTCTTCTGGAGTGAGTAACTATGACTCTCTTATGTATGGAGTAACTATGACTCTCTTATGTATGGAGTAACTATAACTCTTATGGTGGGAGTAACTGTGACTCTTATGGCGGGAGTAACTATGACTCTTATAGTGGGAGTAACTATGACTCTCTTGTGGTGGTAGTAACAATTACTCTTATGGTGTGAGTAAGTATGACTTTCTTATGGCGGGAGTAACTATGACTCTCTTATGGCGGGAGTAACTATGACACTTTTATGGTGGGAGTAACTATGACTCTCTTATGGCGGTAGTAACTATGACTCTCTAATGGTGGGTTTAATTATAACTCTAATGGTGGGAGTAACTATGACTCTCTTATGGCGGGAGTAACTATGACTCTCTAAAGGTGGGAGTAACTCTGACTCTTATGGTGGGACTATTTATGGTGGGAGTAACTATGACTCTCTTATGGTGGAATTAACTATTACTCTTATGGTGTGAGGAAATATGACTCTTATGGCGGGAGTAACTATGACACTCTTATGGCGGGAGTAACTATGACTCTCTTATGTTGGGAGTAACTGACTTTTATGGCGGGAGTAACTCTGATACTCTTATGGTGGGAGTAACTATGACTCTCTTAAAGTGGGAGTAACTATGACTCTCTAAAGGTGGGAGTAACTATAACTCTCTTATGGTGGGAGTAACTATGACTCTCTTGTGTCGGGAGTAACTATGAGTCAGTAACGGCGGGAGTGACAATGACTCTCTTATGGTGGGAGTAACTATGACTCTCTTATGGTGGGAGTAATTATGACTCTCTAAAGGTGGGAGTAACTATAACTCTCTTATGGTGGGAGTAACTGTGACTCTCTTATGGTGGGAGTAACTGTGACTCTTATTGTGGGAGTAACTCTGACTCTCTTATGATGGGAGTAACAATGACTCTCTTATGGTGGGAGTAACTCTGACACTCTTATGGTGGGAGTAACTATGACTCTCTTATGGCGGTAGTAACTGTGACTCTCTTATGGATGGAGTAACTATGACTCTCTTATGGTGGGAGTAACTATGACTCTCTAAAGGTGGGAGTAATTATGACTCTCTTATGGTGGGAGTAACTATGACTCTCTTGTGGCGGGAGTAACTTTGACTCTCTTATCCCGGGAATAACAATGAGTCATTTACGGCAGGAGTAACTATGACTCTCTTATGGTGGGAGTAACTATGACTCTTATGGAGGGAGTAACTGACTCTCATGATGGGAGTAACCATGACTCTCTTATGGTGGGAGTAACAATTACTCTTATGGTGTGAGTAACTATGACTCTTATGGCGGTAGTAACTATGACTCTATAATGGTGGGAGTAACTATAACTCTTATGTTGGGAGTAACTGTGACTCTTATGGAGGGAGTAACTATGACTCTTATTGTGGGAGTAAGTATTACTCTTATGACGTGAATAACTATGACACTCTTATGGTGGGAGTAACTATGACTCTCTTATGGCGGGAGTAACTATGACTCTCTTATGGCGGGAGTAACTGACTCTTCTGGTGGGAGTAACTCTGACACTCTTATGGTGGGAGTAACTCTGACTCTCTTATGGTGGGAGTAACTATGACTCTCTTATGGTGGGAGTAACTGTGACTCTCTTATGAAGGGAGTAACTATGACTGTTATGGTTGGAGTAACTATGACTTTCTTATGGCGGGAGTAACTATGACTCTCTTACGGCGGGAGTAACTATGACTCTCTTATGGCGGGAGTAACTGACACTTATGGTGGGAGTAACTTTGATACTCTTATGGTGAGAGTAACTATGACTCTTATAGTGGGAGTAACTATGACTCTCTTGTGGTGGGAGTAACAATTACTCTTATGGTGTGAGTAAGTATGACTTTCTTATGGCGGGAGTAACTATGACTCTCTCATGGCGAGAGTAACTATGACACTTTTATGGTGGGAGTAACTATGACTCTCTTATGGCGGTAGTAACTGTGACTCTCTAATGGTGGGTTTAATTATAACTCTCTAATGGTGGGAGTAACTATGACTCTCTAATGGTGGGAGTAACTATGACTCTCTTACAGCGGGAGTAACTATGACTCTCTAAAGGTGGGAGTAACTCTGACTCTCTTATGGTGGGACTATTTATGGTGGGAGTAGCTATGACTTTCTTATGGCGGGAGTAACTATGACTCTCTTACGGCGGGAGTAACTATGACTCTCTTATGCCGGGTCTAACTTACTCTTATGGTGGGAGTAACTATGACTCTCATGGTGGGAGTAACTATGACTCTTTTGTGTCGGGAGTAACTATGAGTCACTTACGGCGGGAGTGACAATGACTCTCTTATGGTGGGAGTAACTATGACTCTCTTATGGTGGGAGTAACTGTGACTCTTATTGTGGGAGTAACTCTGACTCTCTTATGGTGTGAATAACTATGACTCTCTTATGGTGGTAGTAACTCTGACACTCTTATGGTGGGAGTAACTATGACTCTCTTATGGCGGTAGTAACTGTGACTCTCTTATGGATGGAGTAACTATGACTCTCTTATGGCGGGAGTAACTATGACACTCTTATGGTGGGAGTAACTATGACTATCTTGTGTCGGGAGTAACTATGACTCTCTTATGGCGGGAGTAACTGACTTTTATGGTGGGACTACTTTTGGCTAGAGTAACTATGACTCTCTTATTGTGGGAGAAACTATAACTCTCTTATGGTGGGAGTAACTGTGATTCTCTTTTGGAGGGAGTAACTATGACTCTCTTATGGTGGGACTAACTATGACTTATGGCGGTAGTAACTATGACTCTCTTATGTATGGAGTAACTATGACTCTCTTATGGTGGGAGTAACTATAACTCTTATGGTGGGAGTAACTGTGACTCTTATGGAGGGAGTAAATATGACTCTTAATGCTCTAGTAACTATGACACTCTTATGGTGGGAGTAACTATGACACTTTTATGGTGGGAGTAACTATGACTCACTTAAGGCGGTAGTAACTATGATTCTCTTATGGTGGGAGTAACTATTACTCTTATGACGTGAGTAACTATGACTCTCTTATGACGTGAGTAACTATGACTATCTTGTGTCGGGAGTAACTATGACTCTCTTATGGCGGGAGTAACTGACTCTTATGGTGGGAGTAACTCTGACACTTATGGTGGGAGTAACTATGACTCTCTTATGGAGGGAGTAACTATGACTCTCTTATGGTGGGAGTAACTCTAACTCTCTTATGGTGGGACTAACTATGACTCTCTTATGTCGGGAGTAACTATGAGTCACTTACGGCGGGAGTAACTATGACTCTCTTATGGTGGGAGTAACTATGACTCTTATGGAGTGAGTAACTGACTCTCATGATGGGAGTAACCATGACTCTCTTATGGTGGGAGTAACAATTACTCTTATGGTGTGAGTAACTATGACTCTTATGGCGGTAGTAACTATGATTCTATAATGGTGGGAGTAACTATAACTCTTATGGTGGGAGTAACTGTGACTCTTATGGAGGGATTAACTATGACTCTTATGGTGGGAATAAGTATTACTCTTGTGACGTGTGTAACTATGACACTCTTATGGTGTGAGTAACTGTGACTCTTTTGTGGCGGTAGTAACTATGACTCTTATGGCGGGAGTAACTCTGACTCTCTTATGGTGGGAGTAACTCTAACTCTCTTATGGTGGGAGTAACTGTGACTCTCTTATGGAGGGAGTAACTATGACTCTCTTATGGTTGGAGTAACTATGACTTTCTTATGGCCTGAGTAACTATGACTCTCTTACGACGGGAGTAACTATGACTCTCTTATGGCGGGAGTAACTGACACTTATGGTGGGAGTAACTATGACTCTCTAATGGTGGGAGTAACTATGACTCTCTTATAGTGGGAGTAACTATGACTCTCTTATGGTGGGAGTAACTATGACTCTCTTATGGTGGGAGTAACTACGACTCTCTTATGGTTGGAGTAACTATTACTATTATGGTGTTAGTAACTATGACTCTCTTATGGCGGTAGTAACTATGACTCTCTTATGGATTGATTAACTCTGACTCTTATGGTCGAACTACTTATGGTGGGAGTCACCATGAATCTTTTATGGTGGGAGTAACTATTACTCTTATGGTGGGAGTAACTCTGATACTCTTATGGAGGGAGTAACTATGACTCTCTTATGGGGGGACTGCTTTTGGCGGGAGTAACTATGACACTCTTATGGTGGGAGTAACTATGACTCTCTAATGGTGGGAGTAACTATGACTCTCTTATAGTGGGAGTAACTATGACTCTCTTATGGTGGGAGTAACTATGACTCTCTTATGGTGGGAGTAACTATGACTCTAATGGTGGGAGTAACTATAACTCTTATGGTGGGAGTAACTGTGACACTCTTATGGTGGGAGTAACTCTGACTCTCTTATGGTGGGAGTAACTAACTCTCTTATGGTGGGAGTAACTGTGACTCTCTTATGGAGGGAGTAACTATGACTTTCTTATGGCAGGAGTAACTATGACTCTTATGGCGGGAGTAACTATGACTCTCTTATCGCGGGAGTAACTATGACTCTCTTATGGTGGGAGTAACTACGACTTTCTTATGGCGGGAGTAACTGACTCTTCTGGTGTGAGTAACTCTGACACTCTTCTGGTGGGAGTAACTCTGACTCTCTTAAGGTGGGAGTAACTCTAACTCTCTTATGGTGGGAGTAACTGTGACTCTCTTATGAAGGGAGTAACTATGACTCTCTTATGGTTGGAGTAACTATGACTTTCTTATGGCGGGAGTAACTATGACTCTCTTATGTTGCAGTAACTATGACTCTCTTATTGCGGGAGTAACTGACACTTATGGTGGGAGTAACTATGACTCTCTTATGGTGGGAGTAACTATGACTCTCTTATGGTGGGAGTAACTGTGACTCTTATTTTGGGAGGAACTCTGACTCTCTTATGGTGGGAGTAACTATGAGTCACTTACGGCGGGAGTGACAATGACTCTCTTATGGTGGGAGTAACTATGACTCTCTTATGGTGGGAGTAACTGTGACTCTTATTTTGGGAGGAACTCTGACTCTCTTATGGTGGGAGTAACTATGACTCTCTTATGGTGGGAGTAACTCTGACACTCTTATGGTGGGAGTAACTATGACTCTCTTATGGCGGTAGTAACTGACTCTCTTATGGATGGAGTAACTGACTCTCTTATGGTGGGTGTAACTATGACTCTCTTATGGTGGGAGTAACTATGACTCTCTTATGGTGGGAGTAACTATGACTTTCTAAAGGTGGGAGTAATTATGGCTCTCTTATAGTGGGAGTAACTATGACTCTCTTGTGGCGGGAGTAACTATGACTCTCTTATGCCGGGAATAACTATGACTCTTATGGAGGGAGTAACTATAACTCTCTTATGGTGGGAGTATCTGTGATTCTCTTTTGGAGGGAGTAACTATTACTCTCTTATGGTGGGAGTAACTGTGAGTCTTATGGAGGGAGTAAATATGACTCTTAATGCTCGAGTAACTATGACACTCTTATGGTGGGAGTAACTATGACTCTTATGGCGGGAGTAACTATGACACTTTTATGGTGGGAGTAACTATGACACTTTTATGGTGGGAGTAACTATGACTCACTTATGGCGGTAGTATCTATGACTCTCTTATGGTGGGAGTAACTATGACACTCTTATGGTGGGAGTAACTGTGACTATCTTGTGTCGGGAGTAACTATGACTCTCTTATGGCGGGAGTAACTGACTCTTATGGTGGGAGTAACTCTGACACTCTTATGGTGGGAGTAACTATGACTCTCTTATGGAGGGGGTAACTATGACTCTCTTATGGTGGGAGTAACGATGACACTCTTATGGTGGGAGTAACTATGACTCTTATGGTGGGAGTAACTATGACTCTCTAAAGGTGGGAGTAACTATGACACTCTCATGGCGGGAGTAACTATGACTCTCTAATGGTGGGACTACGTTTGGCTAGAGTAACTATGACTCTCTTATGGTGGGAGTAACTATGACTCTCTAAAGGTGGGAGTAACTATAACTCTCTTATGGTGAGAGTAACTATGACTCTCTTGTGGCGGGAGTAACTATGACTCTTTTATGTTGGTAGTAACTATGACTCTCTAATGGTGGGAGTAACTATAACTCTCTTATGGTGGGAGTAACTGTGATTCTCTTTTGGAGGGAGTAACTATGACTCTTATGGTGGGACTAACTGACTCTTATGGCGGTAGTAACTATGACTCTCTTATGGTGGGAGTAACTATAACTCTTATTGTGGGAGTAACTGTGACTCTTCTGGAGGGAGTAAATATGACTCTTAATGCTCGAGTAACTGTGACACTCTTATGGTGGGAGTAACTATGATTCTTATGGCGGGAGTAACTATGACACTTTTATGGTGGGAGTAACTATTACTATCTTGTGTCGGGAGTAACTATGACTCTCTTATGGTGGGAGTAACTGACTCTTATGGTGGGAGTAACTCTGACACTCTTATGGTGGGAGTAACTATGACTCTCTTATGGAGGGAGTAACTATGACTCTTATGGTGGGAGTAACTATGACACTCTTATGGTGGGAGTAACTATTACTATCTTGTGTCGGGAGTAACTATGACTCTCTTATGGTGGGAGTAACTGACTCTTATGGTGGGAGTAACTCTGACACTCTTATGGTGGGAGTAACTATGACTCTCTTATGGAGGGAGTAACTATGACTCTTATGGTGGGAGTAACTCTAACTCTCTTATGGTGGGAGTAACTATGACACTCTTATGGTGGGAGTAACTATGACTCTAAAGGTGGGAGTAACTACAACTCTCTTATGGTGGGAGTAACTATGACTCTCTTGTGGCGGGAGTAACTATGACACTCTCATGGCGGGAGTAACTATGACTCTCTAATGATCGGACTACTTTTGGCTAGAGTAACTATGACTCTCTTATGGTGGGAGTATCTATGACTCTCTAAAGGTGGGAGTAACTATAACTCTCTTATGGTGGGAGTAACTATGACTCTCTTGTGGCAGTAGTAACTATGACTCTCTTATGGCGGGAGTAACTATGACACTCTTATGGTGGGAGTAACTATAACTCTCTTATGGTGGGAGTAACTATGACTCTCTTGTGTCGGGATTAACTATGACTCTCTTATGGCGGGAGTAACTGACTCTTATGGTGGGAGTAACTATGACTCTCTTATGGAGGGAGTAACTATGACTCTCTTCTGGTTGGAGTAACTATGACACTCTTATGGTGGGAGTAACTGTGACTCCCATGGTGGGAGTAACTATGACTCTCTAAAGGTGGGTGTAACTACAACTCTCTTATGGTGGGAGTAACTATGACTCTCTTGTGGCGGGAGTAACTATGACACTCTCATGGCGGGAGTAACTATGACTCTCTAATGGTGGGACTAATTTTGGCTAGAGTAACTATGACTCTTATGGTGGGAGTAGCTATGACTCTCTAAAGGTTTGAGTAACTATAACACTCTTATGGTGGGAGTAACTATGACTCTCTTATGGAGGGAGTAACTATGACTCTCTTATGGTGGGAGTAACTCTAACTCTCTTGTGGCGGGACTAACTATGACTCTCTTATGTTGGGAGTAACTATGAGTCACTTACGGCGGGAGTAACTATGACTCTCTTATGGTGGGAGGAACTATGACTCTTATGGAGGGAGTAACTGACTCTCATGATGGGAGTAACCATGACTCTCTTATGGCGGGAGTAACTATGACACTCTTATGGCGGGAGTAACTATGACTCTATAATGGTGGGAGTAACTATAACTCTTATGGTGGGAGTAACTGTGACTCTTATGGAGGGAGTAACTATGACTCTTATGTTGGGAGTAAGTATTACTCTTATGACGTGAGTAACTATGACACTCTTATGGTGGGAGTAACTATGACTCTCTTGTGTGCGGGAGTAACTATGACTCTCTTATGGCGGGAGTAACTATGACTCTCTTATGGCGGGAGTAACTCTGACACTCTTATGGTGGGAGTAACTCTGACTCTCTTATGGTGGGAGTAACTCTAACTCTCTTATGGTGGGAGTAACTGTGACTCTCTTATGAAGGGAGTAACTATGACTCTCTTATGGTTGGAGTAACTATGACTTTCTTATGGCGGGAGTAACTATGACTCTCTTACGGCGGGAGTAACTATGACTCTCTTATGGCGGGAGTAACTGACACTTATGGTGGGAGTAACTATGACTCTCTTATGGTGGGAGTAACTATGACTCTCTTGTGTCGGGAGTAACTATGAGTCACTTACGGCGGGAGTGACAATGACTCTCTTATGGTGGGAGTAACTATGACTCTCTTATGGTGGGAGTAACTGTGACTCTGATTGTGGGAGTAACTCTGACTCTCTTATGGTGGGAGTAACTATGTCTCTCTTATGGTGGGAGTAACTCTGACACTCTTATGGTGGGAGTAACTATGACTCTCTTATGGCGGTAGTAACTGTGACTCTCTTATGGATGGAGTAGCTATGACTCTCTTATGGTGGGAGTAACTATGACTCTCTTATGGCGGTAGTAACTGTGACTCTCTTATGGATGTAGTAGCTATGACACTCTTATGGTGGGAGTAACTATGACTCTCTTATGGCGGTAGTAACTGTGACTCTCTTATGGATGGAGTAACTATGACTCTCTTATGGTGGGAGTAACTATGACTCTCTAAAGGTGGGAGTAATTATGACTCTCTTATGGTGGGAGTAACTATGACTCTCTTGTGGCGGGAGTAACTATGACTGTCTTATGGTGGGAGTAACTATGACTCTCTTATGGTGGGAGTAACTATGACTCTTATGGAGGGAGTAACTGACTCTCATGATGGGAGTAACCATGACTCTCTTATGGTGTGAATAACAAGTACTCTTATGGTGTGAGTAACTATGACTCTTATGGCGGTAGTAACTATTACTCTATAATGGTGGGAGTAACTATAACTCTTATGGAGGGAGTAACTGTGACTCTTATGGAGGGAGTAACTATGACTCTTATGGCGGGAGCAACTATGACACTTTTATGGTGGGAGTAACTATGACTCACTTATGGCGGTAGTAACTGACTCTTCTGGTGGGAGTAACTCTGACTCTCTTATGGTGGGAGTAACTCTAACTCTCTTATGGTGGGAGTAACTGACTCTCTTATGGAGGGAGTAACTATGACTCTCTTATGGTTGGAGTAACTTTGACTTTCTTATGGCGGGAGTAACTATGACTCTTACGGCGGGAGTAACTATGACTCTCTTATGGCGGGAGTAACTGACACTTATGGTGGGAGTAACTATGACTCTCTTATGGTGGGAGTAACTATGACTTTCTTATGGCAGGAGTAACTATGACTCTTATGGTGGGAGTAACTTTGACTCTCTTATGGCGGGAGTAACTATGACTCTTATGGTGGGATTAACTATGACTTTCTTATGGCGGGAGTAACTATGACTCTCTTATGGCGGGAGTAACTATGTCTCTTTTATGGCGGTAGTAACTATGAATTTCTTATGGATGAAGTAACTATGACTCTCTTATGGTGGGACTACTTTTGGCTAGAGTAACTATGACTCTCTTATGGTGGGAGTAACTATGACTCTCTAAAGGTGGGAGTAACTATAACTCTCTTATGGTGGGAGTAACTATGACTCTCTTGTGGCGTGAGTAACTATTACTCTTTTATGGTTGGAGTAACTATGACTCTCTAATGGTGGGAGTAACTATAACTCTCTTATGGTGGGAGTAACTGTGATTCTCTTTTGGAGTGAGTAACTATGACTCTCTTATGGTGGGACTAACTATGACTCTTATGGCGGTAGTAACTATGACTCTCTTATGTATGGAGTAACTATGACTCTCTTATGGTGGGAGTAACTATAACTCTTATGGTGGGAGTAACTGTGAATCTTATGGCGGGAGTAACTATGACACTCTTATGGTGGGAGTAACTATGACTCTTATAGTTGGAGTAACTATGACTCTCTTGTGGTGGGAGTAACAATTACTCTTATGGTGTGAGTAAGTATGACTTTCTTATGGCGGGAGTAACTATGACTCTCTTATGGCGGGAGTAACTATGACTCTCTTATGGCGGTAGTAACTATGACTCTCTAATGGTGTGTTTAATTATAACTCTCTAATGGCGAGAGTAACTATGACTCTCTAAAGGTGAGAGTAACTCTGACTCTCTTATGGTGGGACTATTTATGGTGGGAGTAACTATGACTCTCTTATGGTGGGATTAACTATTACTCTTATGGTGTGAGGAAATATGACTCTTATGGTGGGAGTAACTATGACACTCTTATGGCGGGAGTAACTATGACTCTCTTATGTTGGGAGTAACTATGACTTTTATGGCGGGAGTAACTATGACTCTCTAAAGGTGGGAGTAACTATAACTCTCTTAATGTGGGAGTAACTATGACTCTCTTGTGCCGGGAGTAACTATGAGTCACTTACGGCTGGAGTGACAATGACTCTCTTATGGTGGCAGTAACTATGACTCTCTTATGGTGGGAGTAACTCTGACACTCTTATGGTGGGAGTAACTATGACTCTCTTATGGCAGTAGTAACTGTGACTCTCTTATGGATGGAG
Organism: Coreius guichenoti; assembly: GCA_039654105.1. Lineage (NCBI taxonomy): Eukaryota > Metazoa > Chordata > Actinopteri > Cypriniformes > Gobionidae > Coreius > Coreius guichenoti. The sequence continues at coordinate 32,576,786 of CM077192.1, read as the reverse complement.
TAACTATGACTCTCTTATGGTGGGAGTAACTATGACTCTCTAAAGGTGGGAGTAATTATGACTCTCTTATGGTGGGAGTAACTATGACTCTCTTGTGGCGGGAGTAACTATGACTCTTATGGAGGGAGTAACTGACTCTCATGATGGGAGTAACCATGACTCTCTTATGGTGGGAGTAACAATTACTCTTATTGTGTGAGTAACTATGACTCTATAATGGTGGGAGTAAGTATTACTCTTATGGTGGGAGTAACTGTGACTCTTATGGAGGGAGTAACTATGACTCTTACGGCGGGAGTAACTATGACTCTCTTATGGCGGGAGTAACTGACACTTATGGTGGGAGTAACTATGACTCTCTTATGGTGGGAGTAACTATGACTTTCTTATGGCAGGAGTAACTATGACTTTTATGGTGGGAGTAACTTTGACTCTCTTATGGCGGGAGTAACTATGACTCTTATGGTGGGATTAACTATGACTTTCTTATGGCGGGAGTAACTATGACTCTCTTATGGCGGGAGTAACTATGTCTCTTTTATGGCGGTAGTAACTATGAATTTCTTATGGATGAAGTAACTATGACTCTCTTATGGTGGGACTACTTTTGGCTAGAGTAACTATGACTCTCTTATGGTGGGAGTAACTATGACTCTCTAAAGGTGGGAGTAACTATAACTCTCTTATGGTGGGAGTAACTATGACTCTCTTGTGGCGTGAGTAACTATTACTCTTTTATGGTTGGAGTAACTATGACTCTCTAATGGTGGGAGTAACTATAACTCTCTTATGGTGGGAGTAACTGTGATTCTCTTTTGGAGTGAGTAACTATGACTCTCTTATGGTTGGAGTAACTATAACTTTCTTATGGCGGGATTAACTGTGACTCTTACGGCGGGAGTAACTATGACTCTCTTATGGCGGGAGTAACTGACACTTATGGTGGGAGTAACTATGACTCTCTTATGGTGGGAGTAACTATGACTTTCTTATGGCAGGAGTAACTATGACTCTTATGGCTAGAATAACTATGACTCTCTTTTGGCGGGAGTAACTATGACTCTCTTATGGTGGGAGTAACTATGACTTTCTTATGGCGGGAGTAACTATGACTCTCTTATGGCGGGAGTAATTATGACTCTTTTATGGCGGTAGTAACTATGAATTTTTAATGGATGGAGTAACTATAACTCTCTTATGGTGGGAATAACTATGACTCTCTTGTGGCGGGAGTAACTATGACACTCTCATGGTGTGAGTAACTATGACTCTCTAATGGTGGGACTACTTTTGGCTAGAGTAACTATGACTCTCTTATGGTGGGAGTAACTATGACTCTCTAAAGGTGGGACTAACTATAACTCTCTTATGGTGGGAGTAACTATGACTCTCTTGTGGCGGGAGTAACTATGACTCTTTTATGGTGGGAGTAACTATGACTCTCTAATGGTGGAAGTAACTATGACTCTCTTATGGTGGGAGTAACTATTACTCTTATGACGGGAGTAACTATGACTCTCTTATGGTGGGAGTAACTATTACTCTTATGACGTGAGTAACTATGACTCTCTTATGGCGGGAGTAACTATGACTCTCTTATGGCGGGAGTAACTGACTCTTATGGTGGGAGTAACTCTGACACTGTTATGGTGGGAGTAACTATGACTCTCTTATGGAGGGAGTAACTATGACTCTCTTATGGTGTGAGTAACTCTAACTCTCTAAAGGTGGGAGTAACTACAACTCTCTTATGGTTGGAGTAACTATGACTCTCTTGTGGCGGGAGTAACTATGACACTCTCATGGCGGGAGTAACTATGACTCTCTAATGGTGGGACTACTTTTGGCTTGAGTAACTATGACTCTCTCATGGTGGGAGTAGCTATGACTCTCTGAAGGTGGGAGTAACTATAATTCTCTTATGGTGGGAGTAACTATGACTCTTTTATGGTTTGAGTAACTATGACTCTCTAATGGTGGGAGTAACTTTAACTCTCTTATGGTGGGAGTAACTGTGATTCTCTTTTGGAGGGAGTAACTATGACTCTCTTATGGTGGGAGTAACTATAACTCTTATGGTGGGAGTAACTGTGACTCTTATGGAGGGAGTAAATATGACTCTTAATGCTTGAGTAACCATGACACTCTTATGGTCGTAGTAACTATGACTCTTATGGCGGGAGTAACTATGACACTTTTATGGTGGGAGTAACTGTGACTCTTATGGAGGGAGTAACTATGACTCTTATGGTGGGAGTAAGTATTACTCTTATGACGTGAGTAACTATGACACTCTTATGGTGGGAGTAACTATGACTCTCTTGTAGCGGTAGTAACTATGACTCTCTTGTGGCGGGAGTAACTGACTCTTCTGGTGGGAGTAACTCTGACACTCCTATGGTGGGAGTAACTCTGACTCTCTTGTGGTGGGAGTAAGTATTACTCTTATGACGTGAGTAACTATGACACTCTTATGGTGGGAGTAACTGTGACTCTCTTGTGGCGGTAGTAACTATGACTCTCTTATGGCGGGAGTAACTGACTCTTCTGGTGGGAGTAACTCTGACACTCTTATGGTGGGAGTAACTGTGACTCTCTTATGGAGGGAGTAACTATGACTCTCTTATGGTTGGAGTAACTATAACTTTCTTATGGCGGGATTAACTGTGACTCTTACGGCGGGAGTAACTATGACTCTCTTATGGCGGGAGTAACTGACACTTATGGTGGGAGTAACTATGACTCTCTTATGGTGGGAGTAACTATGACTTTCTTATGGCAGGAGTAACTATGACTCTTATGGCTAGAGTAACTATGACTCTCTTTTGGCGGGAGTAACTATGACTCTCTTATGGTGGGAGTAACTATGACTTTCTTATGGCGGGAGTAACTATGACTCTCTTATGGCGGGAGTAATTATGACTCTTTTATGGCGGTAGTAACTATGAATTTTTAATGGATGGAGTAACTATAACTCTCTTATGGTGGGAGTAACTATGACTCTCTTGTGGCGGGAGTAACTATGACACTCTCATGGTGTGAGTAACTATGACTCTCTAATGGTGGGACTACTTTTGGCTAGAGTAACTTTGACTCTCTTATGGTGGGAGTAACTATGACTCTCTAAAGGTGGGACTAACTATAACTCTCTTATGGTGGGAGTAACTATGACTCTCTTGTGGCGGGAGTAACTATGACTCTTTTATGGTGGGAGTAACTATGACTCTCTAATGGTGGAAGTAACTATAACTCTCTTATGGTGGGAGTAACTGATTCTCTTTTGGAGGGAGTAACTATGACTCTCTTATGGTGAGACTAACTATGACTCTTATGGCGGTAGTAACTATGACTCTCTTATTGTGGGAGTAACTATAACTCTTATGGTGGGAGTAACTATTACTCTTATGACGGGAGTAACTATGACTCTCTTATGGTGGGAGTAACTATTACTCTTATGACGTGAGTAACTATGACTCTCTTATGGCGGGAGTAACTATGACTCTCTTATGGCGGGAGTAACTGACTCTTATGGTGGGAGTAACTCTGACACTGTTATGGTGGGAGTAACTATGACTCTCTTATGGAGGGAGTATCTATAACTCTCTTATGGTGTGAGTAACTCTAACTCTCTAAAGGTGGGAGTAACTACAACTCTCTTATGGTGGGAGTAACTATGACTCTCTTGTGGCGGGAGTAACTATGACACTCTCATGGCGGGAGTAACTATGACTCTCTAATGGTAGGACTACTTTTGGCTTGAGTAACTATGACTCTCTTATGGTGGGAGTAGCTATGACTCTCTGAAGGTGGGAGTAACTATAATTCTCTTATGGTGGGAGTAACTATGACTCTCTTGTGGCGGGAGTAACTATGACTCTCTAATGGTGGGAGTAACTTTAACTCTCTTATGGTGGGAGTAACTGTGATTCTCTTTTGGAGGGAGTAACTATGACTCTCTTATGGTGGGACTAACTATGACTCTTATGGCGGTAGTAACTATGACTCTCTTATGTATGGAGTAACTATGACTCTCTTATGGTGGGAGTAACTATAACTCTTATGGTGGGAGTAACTGTGACTCTTATGGAGGGAGTAAATATGACTCTTAATGCTTGAGTAACCATGACACTCTTATGGTCGTAGTAACTATGACTCTTATGGCGGGAGTAACTATGACACTTTTATGGTGGGAGTAACTATGACTCACTTATGGCGGTAGTAACTATGACTCTCTTATGGTGGGAGTAACTATTACTCTTAAGACGTGAGTAACTATGACTCTCTTATGGCGGGAGTAACTATGACACTCTTATGGTGGGAGTAACTCTGACACTCTTATGTTGGGAGTAACAATGACTCTCTTATGGAGGGAGTAACTATGACTCTCTTATGGTGGGAGTAACTCTAACTCTCTTGTGGCGGGACTAACTATGACTCTCTTATGTCGGGAGTAACTATGAGTCACTTACGGCGGGAGTAACTATGACTCTCTCATGATGGGAGTAACCATGACTCTCTTATGGTGGGAGTAACAATTACTCTTATGGTGTGAGTAACTATGACTCTTATGGCTGTAGTAACTATGATTCTATAATGGTGAGAGTAACTATAACTCTTATGGTGGGAGTAACTGTGACTCTTATGGAGGGAGTAACTGACACTCTTATGGTGGGAGTAACTATGACTCTTATGGCGGGAGTAATTATGACTCTCTTATGGCGGGAGTAACTGACTCTTCTGGTGGGATTAACTGTGACACTCTTATGGTGGGAGTAACTCTGACTCTCTTATGGTGGGAGTAACTGTGACTCTCTTATGGCGGTAGTAACTATGACTCTCTTATGGCGGTAGTAACTATGACTCTCTTATGGTGGGAGTAACTATTACTCTTATTACGTGAGTAACTATGACTCTCTTATGGAGGGAGTAACTGACTCTTATGGTGGGAGTAACTCTGACACTGTTATGGTGGGAGTAACTATGACTCTCTTATGGTGTGAGTAACTCTAACTCTCTAAAGGTGGGAGTAACTACAACTCTCTTATGGTGGGAGTAACTATGACTCTCTTGTGGCGGGAGTAACTATGACACTCTCATGGCGGGAGTAACTATGACTTTCTAATGGTGGGACTACTTTTGGCTAGAGTAACTATGACTCTCTTATGGTGGGAGTAGCTATGACTCTCTGAAGGTGGGAGTAACTATAATTCTCTTATGGTGGGAGTAACTATGACTCTCTTGTGGCGGGAGTAACTATGACTCTTTTATGGTGGGAGTAACTTTAACTCTCTTATGGTGGGAGTAACTGTGATTCTCTTTTGGAGGGAGTAACTATGACTCTCTTATGTATTGAGTAACTATGACACTCTTATGGTGGGAGTAACTATGACACTTTTATGGTGGGAGTAACTATGACTCACTTATGGCGGTAGTAACTATGACTCTCTTATGGCGAGAGTAACTATGACACTCTTATGGTGGGAGTAACTAAGACTATCTTGTGTCGGGATTAACTATGACTCTCTTATGGCGGGAGTAACTGACTCTTATGGTGGGAGTAACTCTGACACTCTTATGGTGGGAGTAACTCTGACACTCTTATGGTGGGAGTAACTATGACTTTCTTATGGCTGGAGTAACTATGACTCTCTTACGGCGGGAGTAACTATGACTCTCTTATGGTGGGAGTAACTGACACTTATGGTGGGAGTAACTATGACTCTCTTATGCTGGGAGTAACTATGACTTTCTTATGGAGGGAGTAACTATGACTCTCTTATGGTGGGAGTAACTCTAACTCTCTTATGGTGGGAGTAACTATGACACTCTTATGGTGGGAGTAACTATGACTCTCTTATGGTGGGAGTAACTATGACTCTCTAAAGGTGGGAGTAACTACAACTCTCTTATGGTGGGAGTAACTATGACTCTCTTGTGGCAGAAGTAACTATGACACTCTCATGGCGGGAGTAACTATGACTCTCTAATGATGGGACTACTTTTGGCTAGAGTAACTATGACTCTCTTATGGTGGGAGTAGCTATGACTCTCTAAAGGTGGGAGTAACTATGACTCTCTAATGGTGGGAGTAACTAACTCTCTTATGGTTTGAGTAACTGTGATTCTCTTTTGGAGGGAGTAACTATGACTCTCTTATGTATTGAGTAGCTATGACTCTCTTATGGTGGGAGTAACTGTGACTCTTATGGAGGGAGTAAATATGACTCTTATGGTGGGAGTAGCTATGACTCTCTAAAGGTGGGAGTAACTATAACACTCTTATGGTGGAGTAACTATGACTCTCTTATGTCGGGAGTAACTATGAGTCACTTACGGGGGGAGTAACTATGACTCTCTTATGGTGGGAGGAACTATGACTCTTATGGAGGGAGTAACTGACTCTCATGATGGGAGTAACCATGACTCTCTTATGGTGGGAGTAACAATTACTCTTATGGTGTGAGTAACAATTACTCTTATGGTGTGAGTAACTATGACTCTTATGGCGGTAGTAACTATGACTCTATAATGGTGGGAGTAACTATAACTCTTATGGTGGGAGTAACTATGACTCTTTTTTGGCGGTAATAACTATGAATTTCTTATGGATGGAGTAACTATGACCCTCTTATGGTGTGACTACTTTTGGCTAGAGTAACTCTGACACTCTTATGGTGGGAGTAACTATGACTATCTTGTGTCGGGATTAACTATGACTCTCTTATAGCGGGAGTAACTGACTCTTATGGTGGGAGTAACTCTGACACTCTTATGGTGGGAGTAAGTATTACTCTTATGACGTGAGTAACTATGACACTCTTATGGTGGGATTAACTATGACTCTCTTGTGGCGGGAGTAACTATGACTCTCTTATGTATGGAGTAACTATGACTCTCTTATGGTGGGAGTAACTATAACTCTTATGGTGGGAGTAACTGTGACTCTTATGGAGGGAGTAAATATGACTCTTAATGCTCGAGTAACTATGACACTCTTGGTGGGAGTAACTATGACTCTTATGGCGGGAGTAACTATGACACTTTTATGGTGGGAGTAACTATGACTCACTTATGGCGGTAGTAACTATGACTCTCTTATGGCGGGAGTAACTATGACACTCTTATGGTGGGAGTAACTATGACTATCTTGTGTCGGGAGTAACTATGACTCTCTTATGGCGGGAGTAACTGACTCTTATGGTGGGAGTAACTCTGACACTCTTATGGTGGGAGTAACTATGACTCTGTTATGGAGGGAATAACTATGACTCTCTTATGGTGGGAGTAACTATGACTCTTATGGCGGTAGTAACTATGATTCTATAATGGTGGGAGTAACTATAACTCTTATGGTGGGAGTAACTGTGACTCTTATGGAGGGAGTAACTATGACTCTTATGGTGGGAGTAAGTATTACTCTTATGACGTGAGTAACTATGACACTCTTATGGTGGGAGTAACTATGACTCTCTTGTTGCGGTAGTAACTATGACTCTTATGGCGGGAGTAACTGACTCTTCTGGTGGGAGTAACTCTGACACTCTTATGGTGGGAGTAACTCTGACTCTCTTATGGTGGGAGTAAGTATTACTCTTATGACGTGAGTAACTATGACACTCTTATGGTGGGAGTAACTATGACTCTCTTGTGGCGGTAGTAACTATGACTCTCTTATGGCGGGAGTAACTGTGACTCTTACGGCGGGAGTAACTATGACTCTCTTATGGCGGGAGTAACTGACACTTATGGTGGGAGTAACTATGACTCTCTTATGGTGGGAGTAACTATGACTTTCTTATGGCAGGAGTAACTATGACTCTTATGGCTGGAGTAACTTTGACTCTCTTTTGGCGGGAGTAACTATGACTCTCTTATGGTGGGAGTAACTATGACTTTCTTATGGCGGGAGTAACTATGACTCTCTTATGGCGGGAGTAACTATGACTCTTTTATGGCGGTAGTAACTATGAATTTTTAATGGATGGAGTAACTATAACTCTCTTATGGTGGGAGTAACTATGACTCTCTTGTGGCGGGAGTAACTATGACACTCTCATGGTGTGAGTAACTATGACTCTCTAATGGCGGGACTACTTTTTGCTATAGTAACTATGACTCTCTTATGGTGGGAGTAACTATGACTCTCTAAAGGTGGGACTAACTATAACTCTCTTATGGTGGGAGTAACTATGACTCTCTTGTGGCGGGAGTAACTATGACTCTCTAATGGTGGAAGTAACTATAACTCTCTTATGGTGGGAGTAACTGTGATTCTCTTTTGGAGGGAGTAACTATGACTCTCTTATGGTGAGACTAACTATGACTCTTATGGCGGTAGTAACTATGACTCTCTTATTGTGGGAGTAACTATAACTCTTATGGTGGGAGTAACTGTGACTCTTATGGAGGGAGTAAATATGACTCTTAATGCTCGAGTAACTATGACACTCTTATGGTGGGAGTGACTGACTCTCTTATGGAGGTAGTAACTATGACTCTCTTATGGTTGGAGTAACTATGACTTTCTTATGGCGGGAGTAACTGTGACTCTTACGGCGGGAGTAACTATGACTCTCTTATGGCGGGAGTAATTGACACTTATGGTGGGAGTAACTATGACTCTCTTATGGTGGGAGTAACTATGACTTTCTTATGGCAGGAGTAACTATGACTCTTATGGCTGGAGTAACTATGACTCTCTTATGGCGGGAGTAACTATGACTCTCTTATGGTGGGAGTAACTATGACTTTCTTATGGCGGGAGTAACTATGATTCTCTTATGGCGGGAGTAACTATGACTCTTTTATGGCGGTAGTAACTATGAATTTTTAATGGATGGAGTAACTATGACCCTCTTATGGTGGGACTACTTTTGGCTAGAGTAACTATGACTCTCTTATGGAGGGAGTAACTATGACTCTCTTATGGTGTGAGTAACTCTAACTCTCTAAAGGTGGGAGTAACTACAACTCTCTTATGGTGGGAGTAACTATGACTCTCTTGTGGCGGGAGTAACTATGACACTCTCATGGCGGGAGTAACTATGACTCTCTAATGGTGGGACTACTTTTGGCTTGAGTAACTATGACTCTCTTATGGTGGGAGTAGCTATGACTCTCTGAAGGTGGGAGTAACTATAATTCTCTTATGGTGGGAGTAACTATGACTCTCTTGTGGCGGGAGTAACTATGACTCTTTTATGGTTTGAGTAACTATGACTCTCTAATGGTGGGAGTAACTTTAACTCTCTTATGGTGGGAGTAACTGTGATTCTCTTTTGGAGGGAGTAACTATGACTCTCTTATGGTGGGACTAACTATGACTCTTATGGCGGTAGTAACTATGACTCTCTTATGTATGGAGTAACTATGACTCTCTTATGGTGGGAGTAACTATAACTCTTATGGTGGGAGTAACTGTGACTCTTATGGAGGGAGTAAATATGACTCTTAATGCTTGAGTAACCATGACACTCTTATGGTCGTAGTAACTATGACTCTTATGGCGGGAGTAACTATGACACTTTTATGGTGGGAGTAACTATGACTCACTTATGGCGGTAGTAACTATGACTCTCTTATGGTGGGAGTAACTATTACTCTTAAGACGTGAGTAACTATGACTCTCTTATGGCGGGAGTAACTATGACACTCTTATGGTGGGAGTAACTCTGACACTCTTATGTTGGGAGTAACAATGACTCTCTTATGGAGGGAGTAACTATGACTCTCTTGTGGTGGGAGTAACTCTAACTCTCTTGTGGCGGGACTAACTATGACTCTCTTATGTCGGGAGTAACTATGAGTCACTTACGGCGGGAGTAACTATGACTCTCTCATGATGGGAGTAACCATGACTCTCTTATGGTGGGAGTAACAATTACTCTTATGGTGTGAGTAACTATGACTCTTATGGCTGTAGTAACTATGATTCTATAATGGTGAGAGTAACTATAACTCTTATGGTGGGAGTAACTGTGACTCTTATGGAGGGAGTAACTATGACTCTTATGGTGGGAGTAAGTATTACTCTTATGACGTGAGTAACTGACACTCTTATGGTGGGAGTAACTATGACTCTTATGGCGGGAGTAATTATGACTCTCTTATGGCGGGAGTAACTGACTCTTCTGGTGGGATTAACTGTGACACTCTTATGGTTTGAGTAACTCTGACTCTCTTATGGTGGGAGTAACTGTGACTCTCTTATGGCGGTAGTAACTATGACTCTCTTATGGCGGTAGTAACTATGACTCTCTTATGGTGGGAGTAACTATTACTCTTATGACGTGAGTAACTATGACTCTCTTATGGCGGGAGTAACTATGACTCTCTTATGGCGGGAGTAACTGACTCTTATGGTGGGAGTAACTCTGACACTGTTATGGTGGGAGTAACTATGACTCTCTTATGGAGGGAGTAACTATGACTCTCTTATGGTGTGAGTAACTCTAACTCTCTAAAGGTGGGAGTAACTACAACTCTCTTATGGTGGGAGTAACTATGACTCTCTTGTGGCGGGAGTAACTATGACACTCTCATGGCGGGAGTAACTATGACTCTCTAATGGTGGGACTACTTTTGGCTAGAGTAACTATGACTCTCTTATGGTGGGAGTAGCTATGACTCTCTGAAGGTGGGAGTAACTATAATTCTCTTATGGTGGGAGTAACTATGACTCTCTTGTGGCGGGAGTAACTATGACTCTTTTATGGTGGGAGTAACTTTAACTCTCTTATGGTGGGAGTAACTGTGATTCTCTTTTGGAGGGAGTAACTATGACTCTCTTATGTATTGAGTAACTATGACACTCTTATGGTGGGAGTAACTATGACACTTTTATGGTGGGAGTAACTATGACTCACTTATGGCGTTAGTAACTATGACTCTCTTATGGCGAGAGTAACTATGACACTCTTATGGTGGGAGTAACTAAGACTATCTTGTGTCGGGATTAACTATGACTCTCTTATGGCGGGAGTAACTGACTCTTATGGTGGGAGTAACTCTGACACTCTTATGGTGGGAGTAACTATGACTCTCTTATGGTTGGAGTAACTATGACTTTCTTATGGCTGGAGTAACTATGACTCTCTTACGGCGGGAGTAACTATGACTCTCTTATGGTGGGAGTAACTGACACTTATGGTGGGAGTAACTATGACTCTCTTATGCTGGGAGTAACTATGACTTTCTTATGGAGGGAGTAACTATGACTCTCTTATGGTGGGAGTAACTCTAACTCTCTTATGGTGGGAGTAACTATGACACTCTTATGGTGGGAGTAACTATGACTCTCTTATGGTGGGAGTAACTATGACTCTCTAAAGGTGGGAGTAACTACAACTCTCTTATGGTGGGAGTAACTATGACTCTCTTGTGGCAGGAGTAACTATGACACTCTCATGGCGGGAGTAACTATGACTCTCTAATGATGGGACTACTTTTGGCTAGAGTAACTATGACTCTCTTATGGTGGGAGTAGCTATGACTCTCTAAAGGTGGGAGTAACTATGACTCTCTAATGGTGGGAGTAACTAACTCTCTTATGGTTTGAGTAACTGTGATTCTCTTTTGGAGGGAGTAACTATGACTCTCTTATGTATTGAGTAGCTATGACTCTCTTATGGTGGGAGTAACTGTGGCTCTTATGGAGGGAGTAAATATGACTCTTAATGCTTGAGTAACTATGACACTCTTATGGTGGGAGTAACTATGACACTTTTATGGTGGGAGTAACTATGACTCACTTATGGCGGTAGTAACTATGACTCTCTTATGGCGAGAGTAACTATGACACTCTTATGGTGGGAGTAACTATGACTATCTTGTGTCGGGATTAACTATGACTCTTATGGCGGGAGTAACTGACTCTTATGGTGGGAGTAACTCTGACACTCTTATGGTTTGAGTAACTATGACTCTCTTATGGAGGGAGTAACTATGACTCTCTTATGGTGGGAGTAACTATGACACTCTTATGGTGGGAGTAACTATGACTCTCTTATGGTGGGAGTAACTATGACTCTCTAAAGGTGGGAGTAACTACAACTCTCTTATGGTGGGAGTAACTATGACTCTCTTGTGGCGGGAGTAACTATGACACTCTCATGGCGGGAGTAACTATGACTCTAATGGTGGGACTAATTTTGGCTAGAGTAACTATGACTCTTATGGTGGGAGTAGCTATGACTCTCTAAAGGTGGGAGTAACTATAACACTCTTATGGTGGAGTAACTATGACTCTCTTATGTCGGGAGTAACTATGAGTCACTTACGGGGGGAGTAACTATGACTCTCTTATGGTGGGAGGAACTATGACTCTTATGGAGGGAGTAACTGACTCTCATGATGGGAGTAACCATGACTCTCTTATGGTGGGAGTAACAATTACTCTTATGGTGTGAGTAACAATTACTCTTATGGTGTGAGTAACTATGACTCTTATGGCGGTAGTAACTATGACTCTATAATGGTGGGAGTAACTATAACTCTTATGGTGGGAGTAACTATGACTCTTTTTTGGCGGTAATAACTATGAATTTCTTATGGATGGAGTAACTATGACCCTCTTATGGTGGGACTACTTTTGGCTAGAGTAACTCTGACACTCTTATGGTGGGAGTAACTATGACTATCTTGTGTCGGGATTAACTATGACTCTCTTATAGCGGGAGTAACTGACTCTTATGGTGGGAGTAACTCTGACACTCTTATGGTGGGAGTAAGTATTACTCTTATGACGTGAGTAACTATGACACTCTTATGGTGGGATTAACTATGACTCTCTTGTGGCGGGAGTAACTATGACTCTCTTATGTATGGAGTAACTATGACTCTCTTATGGTGGGAGTAACTATAACTCTTATGGTGGGAGTAACTGTGACTCTTATGGAGGTAGTAAATATGACTCTTAATGCTCGAGTAACTATGACACTCTTGGTGGGAGTAACTATGACTCTTATGGCGGGAGTAACTATGACACTTTTATGGTGGGAGTAACTATGACTCACTTATGGCGGTAGTAACTATGACTCTCTTATGGCGGGAGTAACTATGACACTCTTATGGTGGGAGTAACTATGACTATCTTGTGTCGGGAGTAACTATGACTCTCTTATGGCGGGAGTAACTGACTCTTATGGTGGGAGTAACTCTGACACTCTTATGGTGGGAGTAACTATGACTCTGTTATGGAGGGAATAACTATGACTCTCTTATGGTGGGAGTAACTCTAACTCTCTTGTGGCGGGACTAACTATGACTCTCTTATGTCGGGAGTAACTATGAGTCACTTACGGCGGGAGTAACTATGACTCTCTTATGGTGGGAGTAACTATGACTCTTATGGCGGTAGTAACTATGATTCTATAATGGTGGGAGTAACTATAACTCTTATGGTGGGAGTAACTGTGACTCTTATGGAGGGAGTAACTATGACTCTTATGGTGGGAGTAAGTATTACTCTTATGACGTGAGTAACTATGACACTCTTATGGTGGGAGTAACTATGACTCTCTTGTTGCGGTAGTAACTATGACTCTTATGGCGGGAGTAACTGACTCTTCTGGTGGGAGTAACTCTGACACTCTTATGGTGGGAGTAACTCTGACTCTCTTATGGTGGGAGTAAGTATTACTCTTATGACGTGAGTAACTATGACACTCTTATGGTGGGAGTAACTATGACTCTCTTGTGGCGGTAGTAACTATGACTCTCTTATGGCGGGAGTAACTGTGACTCTTACGGCGGGAGTAACTATGACTCTCTTATGGCGGGAGTAACTGACACTTATGGTGGGAGTAACTATGACTCTCTTATGGTGGGAGTAACTATGACTTTCTTATGGCAGGAGTAACTATGACTCTTATGGCTGGAGTAACTTTGACTCTCTTTTGGCGGGAGTAACTATGACTCTCTTATGGTGGGAGTAACTATGACTTTCTTATGGCGGGAGTAACTATGACTCTCTTATGGCGGGAGTAACTATGACTCTTTTATGGCGGTAGTAACTATGAATTTTTAATGGATGGAGTAACTATAACTCTCTTATGGTGGGAGTAACTATGACTCTCTTGTGGCGGGAGTAACTATGACACTCTCATGGTGTGAGTAACTATGACTCTCTAATGGCGGGACTACTTTTTGCTATAGTAACTATGACTCTCTTATGGTGGGAGTAACTATGACTCTCTAAAGGTGGGACTAACTATAACTCTCTTATGGTGGGAGTAACTATGACTCTCTTGTGGCGGGAGTAACTATGACTCTCTAATGGTGGAAGTAACTATAACTCTCTTATGGTGGGAGTAACTGTGATTCTCTTTTGGAGGGAGTAACTATGACTCTCTTATGGTGAGACTAACTATGACTCTTATGGCGGTAGTAACTATGACTCTCTTATTGTGGGAGTAACTATAACTCTTATGGTGGGAGTAACTGTGACTCTTATGGAGGGAGTAAATATGACTCTTAATGCTCGAGTAACTATGACACTCTTATGGTGGGAGTGACTGACTCTCTTATGGAGGTAGTAACTATGACTCTCTTATGGTTGGAGTAACTATGGCTTTCTTATGGCGGGAGTAACTGTGACTCTTACGGCGGGAGTAACTATGACTCTCTTATGGCGGGAGTAACTGACACTTATGGTGGGAGTAACTATGACTCTCTTATGGTGGGAGTAACTATGACTTTCTTATGGCAGGAGTAACTATGACTCTTATGGCTGGAGTAACTATGACTCTCTTATGGCGGGAGTAACTATGACTCTCTTATGGTGGGAGTAACTATGACTTTCTTATGGCGGGAGTAACTATGATTCTCTTATGGCGGGAGTAACTATGACTCTTTTATGGCGGTAGTAACTATGAATTTTTAATGGATGGAGTAACTATGACCCTCTTATGGTGGGACTACTTTTGGCTAGAGTAACTATGACTCTCTTATGTTGAGAGTAACTATGACTCTCTAAAGGTGGGAGTAACTACAACTCTCTTATGGTGGGAGTAACTATGACTCTCTTGTAGTGGGAGTAACTATGACTCTCTTGTGGTGGGAGTAACTATGACTCTCTTATGGTGGGAGTAACTATGACTCTCTAAAGGTGGGAGTAACTACAACTCTCTTATGGTGGGAGTAACTATGACTCTCTTGTGGCGGGAGTAACTATGACACTCTCATGGCTGGAGTAACTATGACTCTCTAATGGTGGGACTAATTTTGGCTAGAGTAACTATGACTCTTATGGTGGGAGTAGCTATGACTCTCTAAAGGTGGGAGTAACTATAACACTCTTATGGTGGGAGTAACTATGACTCTCTTATGGAGGGAGTAACTATGACTCTCTTATGGTGGGAGTAACTCTAACTCTCTTGTGGCGGGACTAACTATGACTCTCTTATGTCGGGAGTAACTATGAGTCACTTACGGCGGGAGTAACTATGACTCTCTTATGGTGGGAGGAACTGTGACTCTTATGGAGGGAGTAACTGACTCTCATGATGGGAGTAACCTTGACTCTCTTATGGTGGGAGTAACAATTACTCTTATGGTGTGAGTAACTATGACTCTTATGGCGGTAGTAACTATGACTCTATAAGGGTGGGAGTAACTATAACTCTTATGGCGGAAGTAACTATGACTCTTTTATGGCGGTAGTAACTATGAATTTCTTATGGATGGAGTAACTATGACCCTCTTATGGTGGGACTACTTTTGGCTAGAGTAACTATGACTCTCTTATGGTGGGAGTAACTATGACTCTCTAAAGGTGGGAGTAACTACAACTCTCTTATGGTGGGAGTAACTATGACTCTCTTGTGGCGGGAGTAACTATTACTCTTATGACGTGAGTAACTATGACTCTCTTATGGCGGGAGTAACTATGACACTCTTATGGTGGGAGTAACTATGACTGTCTTGTGTCGGGAGTAACTATGACTCTCTTATGGTGGGAGTAACTGACTCTTCTGGTGGGAGTAACTCTGACACTCTTATGGTGGGAGTAACTGTGACTCTTATGGAGCGAGTAACTATGACTCTCTTATGGTTGGAGTAACTATAACTTTCTTATGGCGGGATTAACTGTGACTCTTACGGCGGGAGTAACTATGACTCTCTTATGGCGGGAGTAACTGACACTTATGGTGGGAGTAACTATGACTCTCTTATGGTGGGAGTAACTATGACTTTCTTATGGCAGGAGTAACTATGACTCTTATGGCTAGAGTAACTATGACTCTCTTTTGGCGGGAGTAACTATGACTCTCTTATGGTGGGAGTAACTATGACTTTCTTATGGCGGGAGTAACTATGACTCTCTTATGGCGGGAGTAATTATGACTCTTTTATGGCGGTAGTAACTATGAATTTTTAATGGATGGAGTAACTATAACTCTCTTATGGTGGGAGTAACTATGACTCTCTTGTGGCGGGAGTAACTATGACACTCTCATGGTGTGAGTAACTATGACTCTCTAATGGTGGGACTACTTTTGGCTAGAGTAACTATGACTCTCTTATGGTGGGAGTAACTATGACTCTCTAAAGGTGGGACTAACTATAACTCTCTTATGGTGGGAGTAACTATGACTCTCTTGTGGCGGGAGTAACTATGACTCTTTTATGGTGGGAGTAACTATGACTCTAATGGTGGAAGTAACTATAACTCTCTTATGGTGGGAGTAACTGATTCTCTTTTGGAGGGAGTAACTATGACTCTCTTATGGTGAGACTAACTATGACTCTTATGGCGGTAGTAACTATGACTCTTATTGTGGGAGTAACTATAACTCTTATGGTGGGAGTAACTGTGACTCTTATGGAGGGAGTAAATATGACTCTTAATGCTCGAGTAACTATGACACTCTTATGGTGGGAGTAACTATGACTCTTATGGCGGGAGTAACTATGACACTTTTATGGTGGGAGTAACTATGACTCTCTTATGGTGGGAGTAACTATTACTCTTATGACGTGAGTAACTATGACTCTCTTATGGCGGGAGTAACTATGACTCTCTTATGGCGGGAGTAACTGACTCTTATGGTGGGAGTAACTCTGACACTGTTATGGTGGGAGTAACTATGACTCTCTTATGGAGGGAGTAACTATGACTCTCTTATGGTGTGAGTAACTCTAACTCTCTAAAGGTGGGAGTAACTACAACTCTCTTATGGTGGGAGTAACTATGACTCTCTTGTGGCGGGAGTAACTATGACACTCTCATGGCGGGAGTAACTATGACTCTCTAATGGTGGGACTACTTTTGGCTTGAGTAACTATGACTCTCTTATGGTGGGAGTAGCTATGACTCTCTGAAGGTGGGAGTAACTATAATTCTCTTATGGTGGGAGTAACTATGACTCTCTTGTGGCGGGAGTAACTATGACTCTTTTATGGTTTGAGTAACTATGACTCTCTAATGGTGGGAGTAACTTTAACTCTCTTATGGTGGGAGTAACTGTGATTCTCTTTTGGAGGGAGTAACTATGACTCTCTTATGGTGGGACTAACTATGACTCTTATGGCGGGAGTAACTATGAGTCACTTACGGCGGGAGTAACTATGACTCTCTTATGGTGGGAGTAACTATGACTTTCTTATGGCAGGAGTAACTATGACTCTTATGGCTGGAGTAACTTTGACTCTCTTTTGGCGGGAGTAACTATGACTCTCTTATGGTGGGAGTAACTATGACTTTCTTATGGCGGGAGTAACTATGACTCTCTTATGGCGGGAGTAACTATGACTCTTTTATGGCGGTAGTAACTATGAATTTTTAATGGATGGAGTAACTATAACTCTCTTATGGTGGGAGTAACTATGACTCTCTGGTGGCGGGAGTAACTATGACACTCTCATGGTGTGAGTAACTATGACTCTCTAATGGCGGGACTACTTTTTGCTATAGTAACTATGACTCTCTTATGGTGGGAGTAACTATGACTCTCTAAAGGTGGGACTAACTATAACTCTCTTATGGTGGGAGTAACTATGACTCTCTTGTGGCGGGAGTAACTATGACTCTCTTACGGCGGGAGTAACTATGACTCTCTTATGGCGGGAGTAACTGACACTTATGGTGGGAGTAACTATGACTCTCTTATGGTGGGAGTAACTATGACTTTCTTATGGCAGGAGTAACTATGACTCTTATGGCTGGAGTAACTATGACTCTCTTATGGCGGGAGTAACTATGACTCTCTTATGGTGGGAGTAACTATGACTTTCTTATGGCGGGAGTAACTATGATTCTCTTATGGCGGGAGTAACTATGACTCTTTTATGGCGGTAGTAACTATGAATTTTTAATGGATGGAGTAACTATGACCCTCTTATGGTGGGACTACTTTTGGCTAGAGTAACTATGACTCTCTTATGGTGAGAGTAACTATGACTCTCTAAAGGTGGGAGTAACTACAACTCTCTTATGGTGGGAGTAACTATGACTCTCTAATGGTGGGACTAACTATAACTCTCTTATGGTGGGAGTAACTATGACTCTCTTGTGGCGGGAGTAACTATGACTCTCTAATGGTGGAAGTAACTATAACTCTCTTATGGTGGGAGTAACTGTGATTCTCTTTTGGAGGGAGTAACTATGACTCTCTTATGGTGAGACTAACTATGACTCTTATGGCGGTAGTAACTATGACTCTCTTATTGTGGGAGTAACTATAACTCTTATGGTGGGAGTAACTGTGACTCTTATGGAGGGAGTAAATATGACTCTTTTATGGCGGTAGTAACTATGAATTTTTAATGGATGGAGTAACTATGACCCTCTTATGGTGGGACTACTTTTGGCTAGAGTAACTATGACTCTCTTATGGTGAGAGTAACTATGACTCTCTAAAGGTGGGAGTAACTACAACTCTCTTATGGTGGGAGTAACTATGACTCTCTTGTGGTGGGAGTAACTATGACTCTCTTATGGTGGGAGTAACTATGACTTTCTAAAGGTGGGAGTAACTACAACTCTCTTATGGTGGGAGTAACTATGACTCTCTTGTGGCGGGAGTAACTATGACACTCTCATGGCTGGAGTAACTATGACTCTCTAATGGTGGGACTAATTTTGGCTAGAGTAACTATGACTCTTATGGTGGGAGTAGCTATGACTCTCTAAAGGTGGGAGTAACTATAACACTCTTATGGTGGGAGTAACTATGACTCTCTTATGGAGGGAGTAACTATGACTCTCTTATGGTGGGAGTAACTCTAACTCTCTTGTGGCGGGACTAACTATGACTCTCTTATGTCGGGAGTAACTATGAGTCACTTACGGCGGGAGTAACTATGACTCTCTTATGGTGGGAGGAACTGTGACTCTTATGGAGGGAGTAACTGACTCTCATGATGGGAGTAACCTTGACTCTCTTATGGTGGGAGTAACAATTACTCTTATGGTGTGAGTAACTATGACTCTTATGGCGGTAGTAACTATGACTCTATAAGGGTGGGAGTAACTATAACTCTTATGGCGGAAGTAACTATGACTCTTTTATGGCGGTAGTAACTATGAATTTCTTATGGATGGAGTAACTATGACCCTCTTATGGTGGGACTACTTTTGGCTAGAGTAACTATGACTCTCTTATGGTGGGAGTAACTATGACTCTCTAAAGGTGGGAGTAACTACAACTCTCTTATGGTGGGAGTAACTATGACTCTCTTGTGGCGGGAGTAACTATTACTCTTATGACGTGAGTAACTATGACTCTCTTATGGCGGGAGTAACTATGACACTCTTATGGTGGGAGTAACTATGACTATCTTGTGTCGGGAGTAACTATGACTCTCTTATGGTGGGAGTAACTGACTCTTCTGGTGGGAGTAACTCTGACACTCTTATGGTGGGAGTAACTGACTCTTATGGAGGGAGTAACTATAACTTTCTTATGGCGGGATTAACTGTGACTCTTACGGCGGGAGTAACTATGACTCTCTTATGGCGGGAGTAACTGACACTTATGGTGGGAGTAACTATGACTCTCTTATGGTGGGAGTAACTATGACTTTCTTATGGCAGGAGTAACTATGACTCTTATGGCTAGAGTAACTATGACTCTCTTTTGGCGGGAGTAACTATGACTCTCTTATGGTGGGAGTAACTATGACTTTCTTATGGCGGGAGTAACTATGACTCTCTTATGGCGGGAGTAATTATGACTCTTTTATGGCGGTAGTAACTATGAATTTTTAATGGATGGAGTAACTATAACTCTCTTATGGTGGGAGTAACTATGACTCTCTTGTGGCGGGAGTAACTATGACACTCTCATGGTGTGAGTAACTATGACTCTCTAATGGTGGGACTACTTTTGGCTAGAGTAACTATGACTCTCTTATGGTGGGAGTAACTATGACTCTCTAAAGGTGGGACTAACTATAACTCTCTTATGGTGGGAGTAACTATGACTCTCTTGTGGCGGGAGTAACTATGACTCTTTTATGGTGGGAGTAACTATGACTCTCTAATGGTGGAAGTAACTATAACTCTCTTATGGTGGGAGTAACTGATTCTCTTTTGGAGGGAGTAACTATGACTCTCTTATGGTGAGACTAACTATGACTCTTATGGCGGTAGTAACTATGACTCTTATTGTGGGAGTAACTATAACTCTTATGGTGGGAGTAACTATGACTCTTATGGCGGGAGTAACTATGACACTTTTATGGTGGGAGTAACTATGACTCTCTTATGGTGGGAGTAACTATTACTCTTATGACGGGAGTAACTATGACTCTCTTATGGTGGGAGTAACTATTACTCTTGTGACGTGAGTAACTATGACTCTCTTATGGCGGGAGTAACTATGACTCTCTTATGGCGGGAGTAACTGACTCTTATGGTGGGAGTAACTATTACTCTTATGACGTGAGTAACTATGACTCTCTTATGGAGGGAGTAACTATGACTCTCTTATGGTGTGAGTAACTCTAACTCTCTAAAGGTGGGAGTAACTACAACTCTCTTATGGTGGGAGTAACTATGACTCTCTTGTGGCGGAGTAACTATGACACTCTCATGGCGGGAGTAACTATGACTCTCTAATGGTGGGACTACTTTTGGCTTGAGTAACTATGACTCTCTTATGGTGGGAGTAGCTATGACTCTCTGAAGGTGGGAGTAACTATAATTCTCTGATGGTGGGAGTAACTATGACTCTCTTGTGGCGGGAGTAACTATTACTCTTTTATGGTTTGAGTAACTATGACTCTCTAATGGTGGGAGTAACTTTAACTCTCTTATGGTGGGAGTAACTGTGATTCTCTTTTGGAGGGAGTAACTATGACTCTCTTATGGTGGGACTAACTATGACTCTTATGGCGGTAGTAACTATGACTCTCTTATGTATGGAGTAACTATGACTCTCTTATGGTGGGAGTAACTATAACTCTTATGGTGGGAGTAACTGTGACTCTTATGGAGGGAGTAAATATGACTCTTAATGCTTGAGTAACCATGACACTCTTATGGTCGTAGTAACTATGACTCTTATGGCGGGAGTAACTATGACACTTTTATGGTGGGAGTAACTATGACTCACTTATGGCGGTAGTAACTATGACTCTCTTATGGTGGGAGTAACTATTACTCTTATGACGTGAGTAACTATGACTCTCTTATGGCGGGAGTAACTGACTCTTATGGTGGGAGTAACTCTGACACTCTTATGGTGGGAGTAACTATGACTCTGTTATGGAGGGAGTAACTATGACTCTCTTAAGGTGGGAGTAACTCTAACTCTCTTGTGGCGGGACTAACTATGACTCTCATGTCGGGAGTAACTATGAGTCACTTACGGCGGGAGTAACTATGACTCTCTTATGGTGGGAGTAACTATGACTCTCTTATGGTGGGAGTAACAATTACTCTTATGGTGTGAGTAACTATGACTCTTATGGCAGTAGTAACTATGATTCTATAATGGTGGGAGTAACTATAACTCTTATGGTGGGAGTAACTGTGACTCTTATGGAGGGAGTAACTATGACTCTTATGGTGGAAGTAAGTATTACTCTTATGACGTGAGTAACTATGACACTCTTATGGTGGGAGTAACTATGACTCTCTTGTTGCGGTAGTAACTATGACTCTCTTGTGGCGGGAGTAACTGACTCTTCTGGTGGGAGTAACTCTGACACTCCTATGGTGGGAGTAACTCTGACTCTCTTGTGGTGGGAGTAAGTATTACTCTTATGACGTGAGTAACTATGACACTCTTATGGTGGGAGTAACTGTGACTCTCTTGTGGCGGTAGTAACTATGACTCTCTTATGGCGGGAGTAACTGACTCTTCTGGTGGGAGTAACTCTGACACTCTTATGGTGGGAGTAACTGTGACTCTCTTATGGAGGGAGTAACTATGACTCTCTTATGGTTGGAGTAACTATAACTTTCTTATGGCGGGATTAACTGTGACTCTTACGGCGGGAGTAACTATGACTCTCTTATGGCGGGAGTAACTGACACTTATGGTGGGAGTAACTATGACTCTCTTATGGTGGGAGTAACTATGACTTTCTTATGGCAGGAGTAACTATGACTCTTATGGCTAGAGTAACTATGACTCTCTTTTGGCGGGAGTAACTATGACTCTCTTATGGTGGGAGTAACTATGACTTTCTTAATGCGGGAGTAACTATGACTCTCTTATGGCGGGAGTAATTATGACTCTTTTATGGCGGTAGTAACTATGAATTTTTAATGGATGGAGTAACTATAACTCTCTTATGGTGGGAGTAACTATGACACTCTCATGGTGTGAGTAACTATGACTCTCTAATGGTGGGACTACTTTTGGCTAGAGTAACTTTGACTCTCTTATGGTGGGAGTAACTATGACTCTCTAAAGGTGGGACTAACTATAACTCTCTTATGGTGGGAGTAACTATGACTCTCTTGTGGCGGGAGTAACTATGACTCTTTTATGGTGGGAGTAACTATGACTCTCTAATGGTGGAAGTAACTATAACTCTCTTATGGTGGGAGTAACTGATTCTCTTTTGGAGGGAGTAACTATGACTCTCTTATGGTGAGACTAACTATGACTCTTATGGCGGTAGTAACTATGACTCTCTTATTGTGGGAGTAACTATAACTCTTATGGTGGGAGTAACTATTACTCTTATGACGGGAGTAACTATGACTCTCTTATGGTGGGAGTAACTATTACTCTTATGACGTGAGTAACTATGACTCTCTTATGGCGGGAGTAACTATGACTCTCTTATGGCGGGAGTAACTGACTCTTATGGTGGGAGTAACTCTGACACTGTTATGGTGGGAGTAACTATGACTCTCTTATGGAGGGAGTAACTATGACTCTCTTATGGTGTGAGTAACTCTAACTCTCTAAAGGTGGGAGTAACTACAACTCTCTTATGGTGGGAGTAACTATGACTCTCTTGTGGCGGGAGTAACTATGACACTCTCATGGCGGGAGTAACTATGACTCTCTAATGGTGGGACTACTTTTGGCTTGAGTAACTATGACTCTCTTATGGTGGGAGTAACTATGACTCTCTTGTGGCGGGAGTAACTATGACTCTTTTATGGTTTGAGTAACTATGACTCTCTAATGGTGGGAGTAACTTTAACTCTCTTATGGTGGGAGTAACTGTGATTCTCTTTTGGAGGGAGTAACTATGACTCTCTTATGGTGGGACTAACTATGACTCTTATGGCGGTAGTAACTATGACTCTCTTATGTATGGAGTAACTATGACTCTCTTATGGTGGGAGTAACTATAACTCTTATGGTGGGAGTAACTGTGACTCTTATGGAGGGAGTAAATATGACTCTTAATGCTTGAGTAACCATGACACTCTTATGGTCGTAGTAACTATGACTCTTATGGCGGGAGTAACTATGACACTTTTATGGTGGGAGTAACTATGACTCACTTATGGCGGTAGTAACTATGACTCTCTTATGGTGGGAGTAACTATTACTCTTATGACGTGAGTAACTATGACTCTCTTATGGCGGGAGTAACTATGACACTCTTATGGTGGGAGTAACTCTGACACTCTTATGTTGGGAGTAACAATGACTCTCTTATGGAGGGAGTAACTATGACTCTTATGGTGGGAGTAACTCTAACTCTCTTGTGGCGGGACTAACTATGACTCTCTTATGTCGGGAGTAACTATGAGTCACTTACGGCGGGAGTAACTATGACTCTCTCATGATGGGAGTAACCATGACTCTCTTATGGTGGGAGTAACAATTACTCTTATGGTGTGAGTAACTATGACTCTTATGGCTGTAGTAACTATGATTCTATAATGGTGGGAGTAACTTTAACTCTTATGGTGGGAGTAACTGTGACTCTTATGGAGGGAGTAACTATGACTCTTATGGTGGGAGTAAGTATTACTCTTATGACGTGAGTAACTGACACTCTTATGGTGGGAGTAACTATGACTCTCTTGTGGCGGTAGTAACTATGACTCTTATGGCGGGAGTAATTATGAACTCTCTTATGGCGGGAGTAACTGACTCTTCTGGTGGGATTAACTGTGACACTCTTATGGTGGGAGTAACTCTGACTCTCTTATGGTGGGAGTAACTCTAACTCTCTTATGGTGGGAGTAACTGTGACTCTCTTATGGCGGTAGTAACTATGACTCTCTTATGGCGGTAGTAACTATGACTCTCTTATGGTGGGAGTAACTATTACTCTTATGACGTGAGTAACTATGACTCTCTTATGGCGGGAGTAACTATGACTCTCTTATGGCGGGAGTAACTGACTCTTATGGTGGGAGTAACTCTGACACTGTTATGGTGGGAGTAACTATGACTCTCTTATGGAGGGAGTAACTATGACTCTCTAAAGGTGGGAGTAACTACAACTCTCTTATGGTGGGAGTAACTATGACTCTCTAATGGTGGGACTACTTTTGGCTAGAGTAACTATGACTCTCTTATGGTGGGAGTAGCTATGACTCTCTGAAGGTGGGAGTAACTATAATTCTCTTATGGTGGGAGTAACTATGACTCTCTTGTGGCGGGAGTAACTATGACTCTTTTATGGTGGGAGTAACTTTAACTCTCTTATGGTGGGAGTAACTGTGATTCTCTTTTGGAGGGAGTAACTATGACTCTCTTATGTATTGAGTAGCTATGACTTTCTTATGGTGGGAGTAACTGTGACTCTTATGGAGGGAGTAAATATGACTCTTAATGCTTGAGTAACTATGACACTCTTATGGTGGGAGTAACTATGACACTTTTATGGTGGGAGTAACTATGACTCACTTATGGCGGTAGTAACTATGACTCTCTTATGGCGAGAGTAACTATGACACTCTTATGGTGGGAGTAACTAAGACTATCTTGTGTCGGGATTAACTATGACTCTCTTATGGTGGGAGTAACTATGACTCTCTTATGGTTGGAGTAACTATGACTTTCTTATGGCTGGAGTAACTATGACTCTCTTACGGCGGGAGTAACTATGACTCTCTTATGGTGGGAGTAACTGACACTTATGGTGGGAGTAACTATGATTCTCTTATGCTGGGAGTAACTATGACTTTCTTATGGAGGGAGTAACTATGACTCTCTTATGGTGGGAGTAACTCTGACTCTCTTATGGTGGGAGTAACTATGACACTCTTATGGTGGGAGTAACTATGACTCTCTTATGGTGGGAGTAACTATGACTCTCTAAAGGTGGGAGTAACTACAACTCTCTTATGGTGGGAGTAACTATGACTCTCTTGTGGCAGGAGTAACTATGACACTCTCATGGCGGGAGTAACTATGACTCTCTAATGATGGGACTACTTTTGGCTAGAGTAACTATGACTCTTATGGTGGGAGTAGCTATGACTCTCTAAAGGTGGGAGTAACTATGACTCTTTTATGGTGGGAGTAACTATGACTCTTTTATGGTTGGAGTAACTATGACTCTCTAATGGTGGGAGTAACTAACTCTCTTATGGTTTGAGTAACTGTGATTCTCTTTTGGAGGGAGTAACTATGACTCTCTTATGTATTGAGTAGCTATGACTCTCTTATGGTGGGAGTAACTGTGACTCTTATGGAGGGAGTAAATATGACTCTTAATGCTTGAGTAACTATGACACTCTTATGGTGGGAGTAACTATGACACTTTTATGGTGGGAGTAACTATGACTCACTTATGGCGGTAGTAACTATGACTCTCTTATGGCGAGAGTAACTATGACACTCTTATGGTGGGAGTAACTATGACTATCTTGTGTCGGGATTAACTATGAGTCTCTTATGGCGGGAGTAACTGACTCTTATGGTGGGAGTAACTCTGACACTCTTATGGTGGGAGTAACTATGACTCTCTTATGGAGGGAGTAACTATGACTCTCTTATGGTGGGAGTAACTATGACACTCTTATGGTGGGAGTAACTATGACTCTCTTATGGTGGGAGTAACTATGACTCTCTAAAGGTGGGAGTAACTACAACTCTCTTATGGTGGGAGTAACTATGACTCTCTTGTGGCGGGAGTAACTATGACACTCTCATGGCGGGAGTAACTATGACTCTAATGGTGGGACTAATTTTGGCTAGAGTAACTATGACTCTTATGGTGGGAGTAGCTATGACTCTCTAAAGGTGGGAGTAACTATAACACTCTTATGGTGGAGTAACTATGACTCTCTTATGTCGGGAGTAACTATGAGTCACTTACGGGGGGAGTAACTATGACTCTCTTATGGTGGGAGGAACTATGACTCTTATGGAGGGAGTAACTGACTCTCATGATGGGAGTAACCATGACTCTCTTATGGTGGGAGTAACAATTACTCTTATGGTGTGAGTAACTATGACTCTTATGGCGGTAGTAACTATGACTCTATAATGGTGGGAGTAACTATAACTCTTGTGGTGGGAGTAACTATGACTCTTTTTTGGCGGTAATAACTATGAATTTCTTATGGATGGAGTAACTATGACCCTCTTATGGTGGGACTACTTTTGGCTAGAGTAACTCTGACACTCTTATGGTGGGAGTAACTATGACTATCTTGTGTCGGGATTAACTATGACTCTCTTATAGCGGGAGTAACTGACTCTTATGGTGGGAGTAACTCTGACACTCTTATGGTGGGAGTAAGTATTACTCTTATGACGTGAGTAACTATGACACTCTTATGGTGGGATTAACTATGACTCTCTTGTGGCGGGAGTAACTATGACTCTCTTATGTATGGAGTAACTATGACTCTCTTATGGTGGGAGTAACTATAACTCTTATGGTGGGAGTAACTGTGACTCTTATGGAGGGAGTAAATATGACTCTTAATGCTCGAGTAACTATGACACTCTTTTGGTGGGAGTAACTATGACTCTTATGGCGGGAGTAACTATGACACTTTTATGGTGGGAGTAACTATGACTCACTTATGGCGGTAGTAACTATGACTCTCTTATGGCGGGAGTAACTATGACACTCTTATGGTGGGAGTAACTATGACTATCTTGTGTCGGGAGTAACTATGACTCTCTTATGGCGGGAGTAACTGACTCTTATGGTGGGAGTAACTCTGACACTCTTATGGTGGGAGTAACTATGACTCTGTTATGGAGGGAATAACTATGACTCTCTTATGGTGGGAGTAACTCTAACTCTCTTGTGGCGGGACTAACTATGACTCTCTTATGTCGGGAGTAACTATGAGTCACTTACGGCGGGAGTAACTATGACTCTCTTATGGTGGGAGTAACTATGACTCTTATGGCGGTAGTAACTATGATTCTATAATGGTGGGAGTAACTATAACTCTTATGGTGGGAGTAACTGTGACTCTTATGGAGGGAGTAACTATGACTCTTATGGTGGGAGTAAGTATTACTCTTATGACGTGAGTAACTATGACACTCTTATGGTGGGAGTAACTATGACTCTCTTGTTGCGGTAGTAACTATGACTCTCTTATGGCGGGAGTAACTGACTCTTCTGGTGGGAGTAACTCTGACACTCTTATGGTGGGAGTAACTCTGACTCTCTTATGGTGGGAGTAAGTATTACTCTTATGACGTGAGTAACTATGACACTCTTATGGTGGGAGTAACTATGACTCTCTTGTGGCGGTAGTAACTATGACTCTCTTATGGCGGGAGTAACTGTGACTCTTACGGCGGGAGTAACTATGACTCTCTTATGGCGGGAGTAACTGACACTTATGGTGGGAGTAACTATGACTCTCTTATGGTGGGAGTAACTATGACTTTCTTATGGCAGGAGTAACTATGACTCTTATGGCTGGAGTAACTTTGACTCTCTTTTGGCGGGAGTAACTATGACTCTCTTATGGCGGGAGTAACTATGACTTTCTTATGGTGGGAGTAACTATGACTCTCTTGTGGCGGGAGTAACTATGACACTCTCATGGCTGGAGTAACTATGACTCTCTAATGGTGGGACTAATTTTGGCTAGAGTAACTATGACTCTTATGGTGGGAGTAGCTATGACTCTCTAAAGGTGGGAGTAACTATAACACTCTTATGGTGGGAGTAACTATGACTCTCTTATGGAGGGAGTAACTATGACTCTCTTATGGTGGGAGTAACTCTAACTCTCTTGTGGCGGGACTAACTATGACTCTCTTATGTCGGGAGTAACTATGAGTCACTTACGGCGGGAGTAACTATGACTCTCTTATGGTGGGAGGAACTGTGACTCTTATGGAGGGAGTAACTGACTCTCATGATGGGAGTAACCTTGACTCTCTTATGGTGGGAGTAACAATTACTCTTATGGTGTGAGTAACTATGACTCTTATGGCGGTAGTAACTATGACTCTATAAGGGTGGGAGTAACTATAACTCTTATGGCGGAAGTAACTATGACTCTTTTATGGCGGTAGTAACTATGAATTTCTTATGGATGGAGTAACTATGACCCTCTTATGGTGGGACTACTTTTGGCTAGAGTAACTATGACTCTCTTATGGTGGGAGTAACTATGACTCTCTAAAGGTGGGAGTAACTACAACTCTCTTATGGTGGGAGTAACTATGACTCTCTTGTGGCGGGAGTAACTATTACTCTTATGACGTGAGTAACTATGACTCTCTTATGGCGGGAGTAACTATGACACTCTTATGGTGGGAGTAACTATGACTGTCTTGTGTCGGGAGTAACTATGACTCTCTTATGGTGGGAGTAACTGACTCTTCTGGTGGGAGTAACTCTGACACTCTTATGGTGGGAGTAACTGTGACTCTTATGGAGCGAGTAACTATGACTCTCTTATGGTTGGAGTAACTATAACTTTCTTATGGCGGGATTAACTGTGACTCTTACGGCGGGAGTAACTATGACTCTCTTATGGCGGGAGTAACTGACACTTATGGTGGGAGTAACTATGACTCTCTTATGGTGGGAGTAACTATGACTTTCTTATGGCAGGAGTAACTATGACTCTTATGGCTAGAGTAACTATGACTCTCTTTTGGCGGGAGTAACTATGACTCTCTTATGGTGGGAGTAACTATGACTTTCTTATGGCGGGAGTAACTATGACTCTCTTATGGCGGGAGTAATTATGACTCTTTTATGGCGGTAGTAACTATGAATTTTTAATGGATGGAGTAACTATAACTCTCTTATGGTGGGAGTAACTATGACTCTCTTGTGGCGGGAGTAACTATGACACTCTCATGGTGTGAGTAACTATGACTCTCTAATGGTGGGACTACTTTTGGCTAGAGTAACTATGACTCTCTTATGGTGGGAGTAACTATGACTCTCTAAAGGTGGGACTAACTATAACTCTCTTATGGTGGGAGTAACTATGACTCTCTTGTGGCGGGAGTAACTATGACTCTTTTATGGTGGGAGTAACTATGACTCTAATGGTGGAAGTAACTATAACTCTCTTATGGTGGGAGTAACTGATTCTCTTTTGGAGGGAGTAACTATGACTCTCTTATGGTGAGACTAACTATGACTCTTATGGCGGTAGTAACTATGACTCTTATTGTGGGAGTAACTATAACTCTTATGGTGGGAGTAACTGTGACTCTTATGGAGGGAGTAAATATGACTCTTAATGCTCGAGTAACTATGACACTCTTATGGTGGGAGTAACTATGACTCTTATGGCGGGAGTAACTATGACACTTTTATGGTGGGAGTAACTATGACTCTCTTATGGTGGGAGTAACTATTACTCTTATGACGTGAGTAACTATGACTCTCTTATGGCGGGAGTAACTATGACTCTCTTATGGCGGGAGTAACTGACTCTTATGGTGGGAGTAACTCTGACACTGTTATGGTGGGAGTAACTATGACTCTCTTATGGAGGGAGTAACTATGACTCTCTTATGGTGTGAGTAACTCTAACTCTCTAAAGGTGGGAGTAACTACAACTCTCTTATGGTGGGAGTAACTATGACTCTCTTGTGGCGGGAGTAACTATGACACTCTCATGGCGGGAGTAACTATGACTCTCTAATGGTGGGACTACTTTTGGCTTGAGTAACTATGACTCTCTTATGGTGGGAGTAGCTATGACTCTCTGAAGGTGGGAGTAACTATAATTCTCTTATGGTGGGAGTAACTATGACTCTCTTGTGGCGGGAGTAACTATGACTCTTTTATGGTTTGAGTAACTATGACTCTCTAATGGTGGGAGTAACTTTAACTCTCTTATGGTGGGAGTAACTGTGATTCTCTTTTGGAGGGAGTAACTATGACTCTCTTATGGTGGGACTAACTATGACTCTTATGGCGGGAGTAACTATGAGTCACTTACGGCGGGAGTAACTATGACTCTCTTATGGTGGGAGTAACTATGACTTTCTTATGGCAGGAGTAACTATGACTCTTATGGCTGGAGTAACTTTGACTCTCTTTTGGCGGGAGTAACTATGACTCTCTTATGGTGGGAGTAACTATGACTTTCTTATGGCGGGAGTAACTATGACTCTCTTATGGCGGGAGTAACTATGACTCTTTTATGGCGGTAGTAACTATGAATTTTTAATGGATGGAGTAACTATAACTCTCTTATGGTGGGAGTAACTATGACTCTCTGGTGGCGGGAGTAACTATGACACTCTCATGGTGTGAGTAACTATGACTCTCTAATGGCGGGACTACTTTTTGCTATAGTAACTATGACTCTCTTATGGTGGGAGTAACTATGACTCTCTAAAGGTGGGACTAACTATAACTCTCTTATGGTGGGAGTAACTATGACTCTCTTGTGGCGGGAGTAACTATGACTCTCTTACGGCGGGAGTAACTATGACTCTCTTATGGCGGGAGTAACTGACACTTATGGTGGGAGTAACTATGACTCTCTTATGGTGGGAGTAACTATGACTTTCTTATGGCAGGAGTAACTATGACTCTTATGGCTGGAGTAACTATGACTCTCTTATGGCGGGAGTAACTATGACTCTCTTATGGTGGGAGTAACTATGACTTTCTTATGGCGGGAGTAACTATGATTCTCTTATGGCGGGAGTAACTATGACTCTTTTATGGCGGTAGTAACTATGAATTTTTAATGGATGGAGTAACTATGACCCTCTTATGGTGGGACTACTTTTGGCTAGAGTAACTATGACTCTCTTATGGTGAGAGTAACTATGACTCTCTAAAGGTGGGAGTAACTACAACTCTCTTATGGTGGGAGTAACTATGACTCTCTAATGGTGGGACTAACTATAACTCTCTTATGGTGGGAGTAACTATGACTCTCTTGTGGCGGGAGTAACTATGACTCTCTAATGGTGGAAGTAACTATAACTCTCTTATGGTGGGAGTAACTGTGATTCTCTTTTGGAGGGAGTAACTATGACTCTCTTATGGTGAGACTAACTATGACTCTTATGGCGGTAGTAACTATGACTCTCTTATTGTGGGAGTAACTATAACTCTTATGGTGGGAGTAACTGTGACTCTTATGGAGGGAGTAAATATGACTCTTTTATGGCGGTAGTAACTATGAATTTTTAATGGATGGAGTAACTATGACCCTCTTATGGTGGGACTACTTTTGGCTAGAGTAACTATGACTCTCTTATGGTGAGAGTAACTATGACTCTCTAAAGGTGGGAGTAACTACAACTCTCTTATGGTGGGAGTAACTATGACTCTCTTGTGGTGGGAGTAACTATGACTCTCTTATGGTGGGAGTAACTATGACTTTCTAAAGGTGGGAGTAACTACAACTCTCTTATGGTGGGAGTAACTATGACTCTCTTGTGGCGGGAGTAACTATGACACTCTCATGGCTGGAGTAACTATGACTCTCTAATGGTGGGACTAATTTTGGCTAGAGTAACTATGACTCTTATGGTGGGAGTAGCTATGACTCTCTAAAGGTGGGAGTAACTATAACACTCTTATGGTGGGAGTAACTATGACTCTCTTATGGAGGGAGTAACTATGACTCTCTTATGGTGGGAGTAACTCTAACTCTCTTGTGGCGGGACTAACTATGACTCTCTTATGTCGGGAGTAACTATGAGTCACTTACGGCGGGAGTAACTATGACTCTCTTATGGTGGGAGGAACTGTGACTCTTATGGAGGGAGTAACTGACTCTCATGATGGGAGTAACCTTGACTCTCTTATGGTGGGAGTAACAATTACTCTTATGGTGTGAGTAACTATGACTCTTATGGCGGTAGTAACTATGACTCTATAAGGGTGGGAGTAACTATAACTCTTATGGCGGAAGTAACTATGACTCTTTTATGGCGGTAGTAACTATGAATTTCTTATGGATGGAGTAACTATGACCCTCTTATGGTGGGACTACTTTTGGCTAGAGTAACTATGACTCTCTTATGGTGGGAGTAACTATGACTCTCTAAAGGTGGGAGTAACTACAACTCTCTTATGGTGGGAGTAACTATGACTCTCTTGTGGCGGGAGTAACTATTACTCTTATGACGTGAGTAACTATGACTCTCTTATGGCGGGAGTAACTATGACACTCTTATGGTGGGAGTAACTATGACTATCTTGTGTCGGGAGTAACTATGACTCTCTTATGGTGGGAGTAACTGACTCTTCTGGTGGGAGTAACTCTGACACTCTTATGGTGGGAGTAACTGACTCTTATGGAGGGAGTAACTATAACTTTCTTATGGCGGGATTAACTGTGACTCTTACGGCGGGAGTAACTATGACTCTCTTATGGCGGGAGTAACTGACACTTATGGTGGGAGTAACTATGACTCTCTTATGGTGGGAGTAACTATGACTTTCTTATGGCAGGAGTAACTATGACTCTTATGGCTAGAGTAACTATGACTCTCTTTTGGCGGGAGTAACTATGACTCTCTTATGGTGGGAGTAACTATGACTTTCTTATGGCGGGAGTAACTATGACTCTCTTATGGCGGGAGTAATTATGACTCTTTTATGGCGGTAGTAACTATGAATTTTTAATGGATGGAGTAACTATAACTCTCTTATGGTGGGAGTAACTATGACTCTCTTGTGGCGGGAGTAACTATGACACTCTCATGGTGTGAGTAACTATGACTCTCTAATGGTGGGACTACTTTTGGCTAGAGTAACTATGACTCTCTTATGGTGGGAGTAACTATGACTCTCTAAAGGTGGGACTAACTATAACTCTCTTATGGTGGGAGTAACTATGACTCTCTTGTGGCGGGAGTAACTATGACTCTTTTATGGTGGGAGTAACTATGACTCTCTAATGGTGGAAGTAACTATAACTCTCTTATGGTGGGAGTAACTGATTCTCTTTTGGAGGGAGTAACTATGACTCTCTTATGGTGAGACTAACTATGACTCTTATGGCGGTAGTAACTATGACTCTTATTGTGGGAGTAACTATAACTCTTATGGTGGGAGTAACTATGACTCTTATGGCGGGAGTAACTATGACACTTTTATGGTGGGAGTAACTATGACTCTCTTATGGTGGGAGTAACTATTACTCTTATGACGGGAGTAACTATGACTCTCTTATGGTGGGAGTAACTATTACTCTTGTGACGTGAGTAACTATGACTCTCTTATGGCGGGAGTAACTATGACTCTCTTATGGCGGGAGTAACTGACTCTTATGGTGGGAGTAACTATTACTCTTATGACGTGAGTAACTATGACTCTCTTATGGAGGGAGTAACTATGACTCTCTTATGGTGTGAGTAACTCTAACTCTCTAAAGGTGGGAGTAACTACAACTCTCTTATGGTGGGAGTAACTATGACTCTCTTGTGGCGGAGTAACTATGACACTCTCATGGCGGGAGTAACTATGACTCTCTAATGGTGGGACTACTTTTGGCTTGAGTAACTATGACTCTCTTATGGTGGGAGTAGCTATGACTCTCTGAAGGTGGGAGTAACTATAATTCTCTGATGGTGGGAGTAACTATGACTCTCTTGTGGCGGGAGTAACTATTACTCTTTTATGGTTTGAGTAACTATGACTCTCTAATGGTGGGAGTAACTTTAACTCTCTTATGGTGGGAGTAACTGTGATTCTCTTTTGGAGGGAGTAACTATGACTCTCTTATGGTGGGACTAACTATGACTCTTATGGCGGTAGTAACTATGACTCTCTTATGTATGGAGTAACTATGACTCTCTTATGGTGGGAGTAACTATAACTCTTATGGTGGGAGTAACTGTGACTCTTATGGAGGGAGTAAATATGACTCTTAATGCTTGAGTAACCATGACACTCTTATGGTCGTAGTAACTATGACTCTTATGGCGGGAGTAACTATGACACTTTTATGGTGGGAGTAACTATGACTCACTTATGGCGGTAGTAACTATGACTCTCTTATGGTGGGAGTAACTATTACTCTTATGACGTGAGTAACTATGACTCTCTTATGGCGGGAGTAACTGACTCTTATGGTGGGAGTAACTCTGACACTCTTATGGTGGGAGTAACTATGACTCTGTTATGGAGGGAGTAACTATGACTCTCTTAAGGTGGGAGTAACTCTAACTCTCTTGTGGCGGGACTAACTATGACTCTCTTATGTCGGGAGTAACTATGAGTCACTTACGGCGGGAGTAACTATGACTCTCTTATGGTGGGAGTAACTATGACTCTCTTATGGTGGGAGTAACAATTACTCTTATGGTGTGAGTAACTATGACTCTTATGGCAGTAGTAACTATGATTCTATAATGGTGGGAGTAACTATAACTCTTATGGTGGGAGTAACTGTGACTCTTATGGAGGGAGTAACTATGACTCTTATGGTGGAAGTAAGTATTACTCTTATGACGTGAGTAACTATGACACTCTTATGGTGGGAGTAACTATGACTCTCTTGTTGCGGTAGTAACTATGACTCTCTTGTGGCGGGAGTAACTGACTCTTCTGGTGGGAGTAACTCTGACACTCCTATGGTGGGAGTAACTCTGACTCTCTTGTGGTGGGAGTAAGTATTACTCTTATGACGTGAGTAACTATGACACTCTTATGGTGGGAGTAACTGTGACTCTCTTGTGGCGGTAGTAACTATGACTCTCTTATGGCGGGAGTAACTGACTCTTCTGGTGGGAGTAACTCTGACACTCTTATGGTGGGAGTAACTGTGACTCTCTTATGGAGGGAGTAACTATGACTCTCTTATGGTTGGAGTAACTATAACTTTCTTATGGCGGGATTAACTGTGACTCTTACGGCGGGAGTAACTATGACTCTCTTATGGCGGGAGTAACTGACACTTATGGTGGGAGTAACTATGACTCTCTTATGGTGGGAGTAACTATGACTTTCTTATGGCAGGAGTAACTATGACTCTTATGGCTAGAGTAACTATGACTCTCTTTTGGCGGGAGTAACTATGACTCTCTTATGGTGGGAGTAACTATGACTTTCTTAATGCGGGAGTAACTATGACTCTCTTATGGCGGGAGTAATTATGACTCTTTTATGGCGGTAGTAACTATGAATTTTTAATGGATGGAGTAACTATAACTCTCTTATGGTGGGAGTAACTATGACACTCTCATGGTGTGAGTAACTATGACTCTCTAATGGTGGGACTACTTTTGGCTAGAGTAACTTTGACTCTCTTATGGTGGGAGTAACTATGACTCTCTAAAGGTGGGACTAACTATAACTCTCTTATGGTGGGAGTAACTATGACTCTCTTGTGGCGGGAGTAACTATGACTCTTTTATGGTGGGAGTAACTATGACTCTCTAATGGTGGAAGTAACTATAACTCTCTTATGGTGGGAGTAACTGATTCTCTTTTGGAGGGAGTAACTATGACTCTCTTATGGTGAGACTAACTATGACTCTTATGGCGGTAGTAACTATGACTCTCTTATTGTGGGAGTAACTATAACTCTTATGGTGGGAGTAACTATTACTCTTATGACGGGAGTAACTATGACTCTCTTATGGTGGGAGTAACTATTACTCTTATGACGTGAGTAACTATGACTCTCTTATGGCGGGAGTAACTATGACTCTCTTATGGCGGGAGTAACTGACTCTTATGGTGGGAGTAACTCTGACACTGTTATGGTGGGAGTAACTATGACTCTCTTATGGAGGGAGTAACTATGACTCTCTTATGGTGTGAGTAACTCTAACTCTCTAAAGGTGGGAGTAACTACAACTCTCTTATGGTGGGAGTAACTATGACTCTCTTGTGGCGGGAGTAACTATGACACTCTCATGGCGGGAGTAACTATGACTCTCTAATGGTGGGACTACTTTTGGCTTGAGTAACTATGACTCTCTTATGGTGGGAGTAACTATGACTCTCTTGTGGCGGGAGTAACTATGACTCTTTTATGGTTTGAGTAACTATGACTCTCTAATGGTGGGAGTAACTTTAACTCTCTTATGGTGGGAGTAACTGTGATTCTCTTTTGGAGGGAGTAACTATGACTCTCTTATGGTGGGACTAACTATGACTCTTATGGCGGTAGTAACTATGACTCTCTTATGTATGGAGTAACTATGACTCTCTTATGGTGGGAGTAACTATAACTCTTATGGTGGGAGTAACTGTGACTCTTATGGAGGGAGTAAATATGACTCTTAATGCTTGAGTAACCATGACACTCTTATGGTCGTAGTAACTATGACTCTTATGGCGGGAGTAACTATGACACTTTTATGGTGGGAGTAACTATGACTCACTTATGGCGGTAGTAACTATGACTCTCTTATGGTGGGAGTAACTATTACTCTTATGACGTGAGTAACTATGACTCTCTTATGGCGGGAGTAACTATGACACTCTTATGGTGGGAGTAACTCTGACACTCTTATGTTGGGAGTAACAATGACTCTCTTATGGAGGGAGTAACTATGACTCTTATGGTGGGAGTAACTCTAACTCTCTTGTGGCGGGACTAACTATGACTCTCTTATGTCGGGAGTAACTATGAGTCACTTACGGCGGGAGTAACTATGACTCTCTCATGATGGGAGTAACCATGACTCTCTTATGGTGGGAGTAACAATTACTCTTATGGTGTGAGTAACTATGACTCTTATGGCTGTAGTAACTATGATTCTATAATGGTGGGAGTAACTTTAACTCTTATGGTGGGAGTAACTGTGACTCTTATGGAGGGAGTAACTATGACTCTTATGGTGGGAGTAAGTATTACTCTTATGACGTGAGTAACTGACACTCTTATGGTGGGAGTAACTATGACTCTCTTGTGGCGGTAGTAACTATGACTCTTATGGCGGGAGTAATTATGAACTCTCTTATGGCGGGAGTAACTGACTCTTCTGGTGGGATTAACTGTGACACTCTTATGGTGGGAGTAACTCTGACTCTCTTATGGTGGGAGTAACTCTAACTCTCTTATGGTGGGAGTAACTGTGACTCTCTTATGGCGGTAGTAACTATGACTCTCTTATGGCGGTAGTAACTATGACTCTCTTATGGTGGGAGTAACTATTACTCTTATGACGTGAGTAACTATGACTCTCTTATGGCGGGAGTAACTATGACTCTCTTATGGCGGGAGTAACTGACTCTTATGGTGGGAGTAACTCTGACACTGTTATGGTGGGAGTAACTATGACTCTCTTATGGAGGGAGTAACTATGACTCTCTAAAGGTGGGAGTAACTACAACTCTCTTATGGTGGGAGTAACTATGACTCTCTAATGGTGGGACTACTTTTGGCTAGAGTAACTATGACTCTCTTATGGTGGGAGTAGCTATGACTCTCTGAAGGTGGGAGTAACTATAATTCTCTTATGGTGGGAGTAACTATGACTCTCTTGTGGCGGGAGTAACTATGACTCTTTTATGGTGGGAGTAACTTTAACTCTCTTATGGTGGGAGTAACTGTGATTCTCTTTTGGAGGGAGTAACTATGACTCTCTTATGTATTGAGTAGCTATGACTTTCTTATGGTGGGAGTAACTGTGACTCTTATGGAGGGAGTAAATATGACTCTTAATGCTTGAGTAACTATGACACTCTTATGGTGGGAGTAACTATGACACTTTTATGGTGGGAGTAACTATGACTCACTTATGGCGGTAGTAACTATGACTCTCTTATGGCGAGAGTAACTATGACACTCTTATGGTGGGAGTAACTAAGACTATCTTGTGTCGGGATTAACTATGACTCTCTTATGGTGGGAGTAACTATGACTCTCTTATGGTTGGAGTAACTATGACTTTCTTATGGCTGGAGTAACTATGACTCTCTTACGGCGGGAGTAACTATGACTCTCTTATGGTGGGAGTAACTGACACTTATGGTGGGAGTAACTATGATTCTCTTATGCTGGGAGTAACTATGACTTTCTTATGGAGGGAGTAACTATGACTCTCTTATGGTGGGAGTAACTCTGACTCTCTTATGGTGGGAGTAACTATGACACTCTTATGGTGGGAGTAACTATGACTCTCTTATGGTGGGAGTAACTATGACTCTCTAAAGGTGGGAGTAACTACAACTCTCTTATGGTGGGAGTAACTATGACTCTCTTGTGGCAGGAGTAACTATGACACTCTCATGGCGGGAGTAACTATGACTCTCTAATGATGGGACTACTTTTGGCTAGAGTAACTATGACTCTTATGGTGGGAGTAGCTATGACTCTCTAAAGGTGGGAGTAACTATGACTCTTTTATGGTGGGAGTAACTATGACTCTTTTATGGTTGGAGTAACTATGACTCTCTAATGGTGGGAGTAACTAACTCTCTTATGGTTTGAGTAACTGTGATTCTCTTTTGGAGGGAGTAACTATGACTCTCTTATGTATTGAGTAGCTATGACTCTCTTATGGTGGGAGTAACTGTGACTCTTATGGAGGGAGTAAATATGACTCTTAATGCTTGAGTAACTATGACACTCTTATGGTGGGAGTAACTATGACACTTTTATGGTGGGAGTAACTATGACTCACTTATGGCGGTAGTAACTATGACTCTCTTATGGCGAGAGTAACTATGACACTCTTATGGTGGGAGTAACTATGACTATCTTGTGTCGGGATTAACTATGAGTCTCTTATGGCGGGAGTAACTGACTCTTATGGTGGGAGTAACTCTGACACTCTTATGGTGGGAGTAACTATGACTCTCTTATGGAGGGAGTAACTATGACTCTCTTATGGTGGGAGTAACTATGACACTCTTATGGTGGGAGTAACTATGACTCTCTTATGGTGGGAGTAACTATGACTCTCTAAAGGTGGGAGTAACTACAACTCTCTTATGGTGGGAGTAACTATGACTCTCTTGTGGCGGGAGTAACTATGACACTCTCATGGCGGGAGTAACTATGACTCTAATGGTGGGACTAATTTTGGCTAGAGTAACTATGACTCTTATGGTGGGAGTAGCTATGACTCTCTAAAGGTGGGAGTAACTATAACACTCTTATGGTGGAGTAACTATGACTCTCTTATGTCGGGAGTAACTATGAGTCACTTACGGGGGGAGTAACTATGACTCTCTTATGGTGGGAGGAACTATGACTCTTATGGAGGGAGTAACTGACTCTCATGATGGGAGTAACCATGACTCTCTTATGGTGGGAGTAACAATTACTCTTATGGTGTGAGTAACTATGACTCTTATGGCGGTAGTAACTATGACTCTATAATGGTGGGAGTAACTATAACTCTTGTGGTGGGAGTAACTATGACTCTTTTTTGGCGGTAATAACTATGAATTTCTTATGGATGGAGTAACTATGACCCTCTTATGGTGGGACTACTTTTGGCTAGAGTAACTCTGACACTCTTATGGTGGGAGTAACTATGACTATCTTGTGTCGGGATTAACTATGACTCTCTTATAGCGGGAGTAACTGACTCTTATGGTGGGAGTAACTCTGACACTCTTATGGTGGGAGTAAGTATTACTCTTATGACGTGAGTAACTATGACACTCTTATGGTGGGATTAACTATGACTCTCTTGTGGCGGGAGTAACTATGACTCTCTTATGTATGGAGTAACTATGACTCTCTTATGGTGGGAGTAACTATAACTCTTATGGTGGGAGTAACTGTGACTCTTATGGAGGGAGTAAATATGACTCTTAATGCTCGAGTAACTATGACACTCTTTTGGTGGGAGTAACTATGACTCTTATGGCGGGAGTAACTATGACACTTTTATGGTGGGAGTAACTATGACTCACTTATGGCGGTAGTAACTATGACTCTCTTATGGCGGGAGTAACTATGACACTCTTATGGTGGGAGTAACTATGACTATCTTGTGTCGGGAGTAACTATGACTCTCTTATGGCGGGAGTAACTGACTCTTATGGTGGGAGTAACTCTGACACTCTTATGGTGGGAGTAACTATGACTCTGTTATGGAGGGAATAACTATGACTCTCTTATGGTGGGAGTAACTCTAACTCTCTTGTGGCGGGACTAACTATGACTCTCTTATGTCGGGAGTAACTATGAGTCACTTACGGCGGGAGTAACTATGACTCTCTTATGGTGGGAGTAACTATGACTCTTATGGCGGTAGTAACTATGATTCTATAATGGTGGGAGTAACTATAACTCTTATGGTGGGAGTAACTGTGACTCTTATGGAGGGAGTAACTATGACTCTTATGGTGGGAGTAAGTATTACTCTTATGACGTGAGTAACTATGACACTCTTATGGTGGGAGTAACTATGACTCTCTTGTTGCGGTAGTAACTATGACTCTCTTATGGCGGGAGTAACTGACTCTTCTGGTGGGAGTAACTCTGACACTCTTATGGTGGGAGTAACTCTGACTCTCTTATGGTGGGAGTAAGTATTACTCTTATGACGTGAGTAACTATGACACTCTTATGGTGGGAGTAACTATGACTCTCTTGTGGCGGTAGTAACTATGACTCTCTTATGGCGGGAGTAACTGTGACTCTTACGGCGGGAGTAACTATGACTCTCTTATGGCGGGAGTAACTGACACTTATGGTGGGAGTAACTATGACTCTCTTATGGTGGGAGTAACTATGACTTTCTTATGGCAGGAGTAACTATGACTCTTATGGCTGGAGTAACTTTGACTCTCTTTTGGCGGGAGTAACTATGACTCTCTTATGGCGGGAGTAACTATGACTTTCTTATGGCGGGAGTAACTATGACTCTCTTATGGCGGGAGTAACTATGACTCTTTTATGGCGGTAGTAACTATGAATTTTTAATGGATGGAGTAACTATAACTCTCTTATGGTGGGAGTAACTATGACTCTCTTGTGGCGGGAGTAACTATGACACTCTCATGGTGGGACTACTTTTTGCTAGAGTAACTATGACTCTCTTATGGTGGGAGTAACTATGACTCTCTAAAGGTGGGACTAACTATAACTCTCTTATGGTGGGAGTAACTATGACTCTCTTGTGGCGGGAGTAACTATGACTCTAATGGTGGAAGTAACTATAACTCTCTTATGGTGGGAGTAACTGTGATTCTCTTTTGGAGGGAGTAACTATGACTCTCTTATGGTGAGACTAACTATGACTCTTATGGCGGTAGTAACTATGACTCTCTTATTGTGGGAGTAACTATAACTCTTATGGTGGGAGTAACTGTGAGTCTTATGGAGGGAGTAAATATGACTCTTAATGCTCGAGTAACTATGACACTCTTATGGTGGGAGTAACTGACTCTCTTATGGAGGTAGTAACTATGACTCTCTTATGGTTGGAGTAACTATGACTTTCTTATGGCGGGAGTAACTGTGACTCTTACGGCGGGAGTAACTATGACTCTCTTATGGCGGGAGTAACTGACACTTATGGTGGGAGTAACTATGACTCTCTTATGGTGGGAGTAACTATGACTTTCTTATGGCAGGAGTAACTATGACTCTTATGGCTGGAGTAACTATGACTCTCTTATGGCGGGAGTAACTATGATTCTCTTATGGTGGGAGTAACTATGACTTTCTTATGGCGGGAGTAACTATGATTCTCTTATGGCGGGAGTAACTATGACTCTTTTATGGCGGTAGTAACTATGAATTTTTAATGGATGGAGTAACTATGACCCTCTTATGGCGGGAGTAACTATGACACTTTTATGGTGGGAGTAACAATGACTCACTTATGGCGGTAGTAACTGTGACTCTCTTATGGTGGGAGTAACTATTACTCTTATGACGTGAGTAACTATGACTCTCTTATGGCGGGAGTAACTATGACACTCTTATGGTGGGAGTAACTATGACTATCTTGTGTCGGGAGTAACTATGACTCTCTTATGGTGGGAGTAACTCTAACTCTCTTGTGGCGGGACTAACTATGACTCTCTTATGTCGGGAGTAACTATGAGTCACTTACGGCGGGAGTAACTATGACTCTCTTATGGTGAGAGTAACTATGACTCTTATGGAGGGAGTAACTGACTCTAATGATGGGAGTAACCATGACTCTCTTATGGTGGGAGTAACAATTACTCTTATGGTGTGAGTAACTATGACTCTTATGGCGGTAGCAACTATGACTCTCTTATGGTGGGAGTAACTGTTACTCTTATGACGTGAGTAACTGTTACTCTCTTATGGCAGGACTAACTCTGACACTCTTATGGTGGGAGTAACTATGACTTATGGAGGGAGTAACTATGACTCTCTTACGGTGGGAGTAACTCTAACTCTCTTGTGGCGGGACTAACTATGACACTCTCATGGCGGGAGTAACTATGACTCTCTTATGGCGGGAGTAACTATGACACTCTTATGGTGGGAGTAACTATAACTCTTATGGTGGGAATAACTGTGACTATTATGGAGGGAATAAATATGTCTCTTAATGCTCGAGTAACTATGACACTCTTATGGTGGGAGTAACTATGACTCTTATGGCGGGAGTAACTATGACACTTTTATGGTGGGAGTAACTATGACTCACTTATGGCGGTAGTAACTATGACTCTCTTATGGTGGGAGTAACTATGACTCTCTTATGGCGGGAGTAACTATGACACTCTTATGGTGGGAGTAACTATGACTATCTTGTGTCGGGAGTAACTATGACTCTCTTATGGCGGGAGTAACTGACTCTTATGGTGGGAGTAACTATGACTCTCTTATGGAGGGAGTAACTATGACTCTCTTATGTTGGGAGTAACTCTAACTCTCTTGTGGCGGGACTAACTATGACTCTCTTATGTCGGGAGTAACTGTGAGTCACTTACGGCGGGAGTAACTATGACTCTCTTATGGTGGGAGTAACTATGACTCTTATGGAGGGAGTAACTGACTCTCATGATGGGAGTAACCATGACTCTCTTATGGTGGGAGTAACAATTACTCTTATGGTGTGAGTAACTATGACTCTCATGGCGGTAGTAACTATGATTCTATAATGGTGGGATTTAACTGTGACTCTTATGGTGGGAATAAGTATTACTCTTATGACGTGTGTAACTATGACACTCTTATGGTGGGAGTAACTGTGACTCTCTTGTGGCGGTAGAAACTATGACTCTCTTATGGTGTGAGTAACTATGACACTCTTATGGTGGGAGTAACTATGTCTCTCTTATGGTGGGAGTAACTATGACTCTCTAAAGGTGGGAGTAACTACAACTCTCTTATGGTGGGAGTAACTATGACTCTCTTGTGGCGGGAGTAACTATGACACTCTCATGGCGGGAGTAACTATGACTCTCTAATGATGGGACTACTTTTGGCTAGAGTAACTATGACTCTCTTATGGTGGGAGTAGCTATGACTCTCTAAAGGTGGGAGTAACTATAACTCTCTTATGGTGGGAGTAACTATGACTCTCTTGTGGCGGGAGTAACTATGACTCTTTTATGGTTGGAGTAACTATGACTCTCTAATGGTGGGAGTAACTAACTCTCTTTTGGAGGGAGTAACTATGACTCTCTTGTAGCGGGAGTAATTAAGACTCTCTTATGGTCGGAGTAACTATGACTTTCTTATGGCGGGAGTAACTATGACTCTCTTATGGCGGGTGTAACTATGACTCTTTTATGGCGGTAGTAACTATGAATTTCTTATGGATGGAGTAACTATGACCCTCTTATGGTGGGACTACTTTTGGCTAGAGTAACCATGACTCTCTTATGGTGGGAGTAACTATGACTCTTATGGCGGTAGTAACTATGACTCTATAATGGTGGGAGTAACTATAACTCGTATGGTGGGAGTAACTATGACTCTTTTATGGCGGTAGTAACTATGAATTTCTTATGGATGGAGTAACTATGATCCTCTTATGGTGGGACTACTTTTGGCTAGAGTAACTATGACTCTCTTATGGTGGGAGTAACTATAACTCTCTAAAGGTGGGAGTAACTACAACTCTCTTATGGTGGGAGTAACTATGACACTCTCATGGCGGGATTAACTATGACACTCTCATGGCGGGAGTAACTATGACTCTCTAATGGTGGGACTACTTTTGGCTAGAGTAACTATGACTCTCTTATGGTGGGAGTAACTATGACTCTCTAAAGGTGGGAGTAACTATAACTCTCTTATGGTGGTAGTAACTATGACTCTCTTGTGACGGGAGTAACTATGA
Organism: Coreius guichenoti; assembly: GCA_039654105.1. Classification (NCBI taxonomy): domain Eukaryota; kingdom Metazoa; phylum Chordata; class Actinopteri; order Cypriniformes; family Gobionidae; genus Coreius; species Coreius guichenoti. The sequence goes on along the minus strand of CM077192.1, from coordinate 32,531,796 downwards.
CTCTTTTATGTTGGGAGTAACTATGACTCTCTAATGGTGGGAGTAACTATAACTCTCTTATGGTGGGAGTAACTGTGATTCTCTTTTGGAGGGAGTAACTATGACTCTTATGGTGGGACTAACTATGACTCTTATGGCGGTAGTAACTATGACTCTCTTATGGTGGGAGTAACTATAACTCTTATGGTGGGAGTAACTGTGACTCTTATGGCGGGAGTAACTATGACACCTTTATGGTGGGAGTAACTATGACTCTTATGGAGGGAGTAACTATGACACTTTTATGGTGGGAGTAACTATGACTCACTTATGGCGGGAGTAACTATGACACTCTTATGGTGGGAGTAACTATGACTATCTTGTGTCGGGATTAACTATGACTCTCTTATGGCGGGAGTAACTGACTCTTATGGTAGGAGTAACTCTGACATACTTATGGTGGGAGTAACTATGACTCTTATGGTGGGACTAACTATGACTCTTATGGCGGTAGTAACTATGACTCTCTTATGGTGGGAGTAACTATAACTCTTATGGTGGGAGTAACTGTGACTCTTATGGAGGGAGTAAATATGACTTTTAATGCTCGAGTAACTATGACACTCTTATGGTGGGAGTAACTATAACACTTTTATGGTGGGAGTAACTATGACTCACTTATGGCGGTAGTAACTATGACTCTCTTATGGTGGGAGTAACTATTACTCTTATGACGTGAGTAACTATGACTCTCTTATGGCGGGAGTAACTATGACACTCTTATGGTGGGAGTAACTATGACTCTCTTATGGCGGGAGTAACTGACTCTTATGGTAGGAGTAACTCTGACACTCTTATGGAGGGAGTAACTATGACTCTCTTATGGTGGGAGTAACTCTAACTCTCTTGTGGCGGGACTAACTATGACTCTCTTATGTCGGGAGTAACTATGAGTCTCTTACGGCGGGAGTAACTATGACTCTCTTATGGTGGGAGTAACAATTACTCTTATGGTGGGAGTAACAATTACTCTTATGGTGTAAGTAACTATGACTCTTATGGCGGTAGTAACTATGATTCTATAATGGTGGGAGTAACTATAACTCTTATGATGGGAGTAACTGTGACTCTTATGGAGGGATTAACTATGAGTCTTATGGTGGGAGTAACTATGACACTCTTATGGTGGGAGTAACTATGACTCTCTTGTGGCGGTAGTAACTATGACTCTCTTATGGCAGGAGTAACTGACTCTTCTGGTGGGAGTAACTCTGACACTCTTATGGTGGGAGTAACTCTGACTCTCTTATGGTGGGAGTAACTCTAACTCTCTTATGGTGGGAGTAACTGTGACTCTCTTATGGAGGGAGTAACTGACTCTCTTATGGTTGGAGTAACTAAGACTTTTTTATGGCTGGAGTAACTATGACTCTCTTACGGCGGGAGTAACTATGACTCTCTTATGGCAGGAGTAACTGATACTTATAGTGGGAGTAACTATGACTCTCTTATGGTGGGAGTAACTATGACTTTCTTATGGCAGGAGTAACTATGACTCTTATGGCGGGAGTAATTATGACTCTCTTATGGCGGTAGTAACTATGACTCTCTTATGGTGGGAGTAACTATGACTTTCTTATGGCGGGAGTAACTATGACTCTCTTATGGCTGGAGTAACTATGACTCTTTTATGGCGGTAGTAACTATGAATTTCTTATTGATGGAGTAACTATGACCCTCTTATGGTGGGACTACTTTTGGCTAGAGTAACTATGACTGTCTTATGGTGGGAGTAACTTTGACTCTCTAAAGGTGGGAGTAACTACAACTCTCTTATGGTGGAGTAACTATGACTCTCTTGTGGCGGGAGTAACTAAGACTCTTTTATGGTGGGAGTAACTATGACTCTCTAATGTTGGGAGTAACTATAACTCTCTTATGGTGGGAGTAACTGTGATTCTCTTTTGGAGGGAGTAACTATGACTCTCTTATGGTGGGACTAACTATGACTCTTATGGCGATAGTAACTATGCCTCTCTTATGGTGGGAGTAACTATAACTCTTATGGTGGGAGTAACTGTGACTCTTATGGAGGGAGTAAATATGACTCTTAATGCTCGAGTAACTGTGACACTCTTATGGTGGGAGTAACTATGACTCTTATGGCGGGAGTAACTATGACACTTTTATGGTGGGAGTAACTATGACTCACTTATGGCAGTAGTAACTATGACTCTCTTATGGTGGGAGTAACTATTACTCTTATGACGTGAGTAACTATGACTCTCTTATGGCGGGAGTAACTGACTCTTATGGTGGGATTAACTCTGACACTCTTATGGTGGGAGTAACTATGACTCTCTTATGGAGGGAGTAACTATGACTCTCTTATGGTGGGAGTAACTATGACACTCTTATGGTGGGAGTAACTGTGACTCTCTAAAGGTGGGAGTAACTACAACTCTCTTATGGTGGGAGTAACTATGACTCTCTTGTGGCGGGAGTAACTATGACACTCTCATGGCGGGAGTAACTATGACTCTCTAATGATGGGACTACTTTTGGCTAGAGTAACTATGACTCTCTTATGGTGGGAGTAGCTATGACTCTCTAAAGGTGGGAGTAACTATAACTCTCTTATGGTGGGAGTAACTATGACTCTCTTGTGGCTGGAGTAACTATGACTCTTTTATGGTTGGAGTAATTATGACTCTCTAATGGTGGGAGTAACTATAACTCTCTTATGGTGTGAGTAACTGTAATTCTCTTTTGGAGGGAGTAACTATGACTCTCTTATGGTGGGACTAACTATGACTCTTATGGCGGTAGTAACTATGACTCTCTTATGTATGGAGTAACTTTGACTCTCTTATGGTGGGAGTAACTATTACTCTTATGGTGGGAGTAACTATGAGTCACTTACGGCGGGAGTAACTATGACTCTCTTATGGTGGGAGTAACTATGACTCTTATGGAGGGAGTAACTGACTCTCATGATGGGAGTAACCATGACTCTCTTATGGTGGGAGTAACAATTACTCTTATAGCGGTAGTAACTATGATTCTATAATGGTGGGAGTAACTATAACTCTTATGGTGGGAGTAACTGTTGACTCTTATGGAAGGAGTAACTATGACTCTCTTATGGTGGGAGTAACTGACTCTTCTGGTGGGAGTAACTCTGACACTCTTATGGTGGGAGTAACTCTGACTCTCTAATGGTGGGAGTAACTCTAACTCTCTTATGGTGGGAGTAACTGTGACTCTCTTATGGAGGGAGTAACTATGACTCTCTTATGGTTGGAGTAACTATGACTTTCTTATGGCGGGAGTAACTATGACTCTCTTACGGCGGGAGTAACTATGACTCTCTTATGTGCGGGAGTAACTGACACTTATGGTGGGAGTAACTATGACTCTCTTATGGTTGGAGTAACTATGACTTTCTTATGGAGTGAGTAACTGACTCTCATGATGGGAGTAACCATGACTCTCTTATGGTGGGAGTAACAATTACTCTTATGGTGTGAGTAACTATGACTCTTATGGCGGTAGTAACTATGACTCTCTTATGGTGGGAGTAACTGTTACTCTTATGACGTGAGTAACTGTTACTCTCTTATGGCAGGACTAACTATGACACTCTTATGGTGGGAGTAACTATGACTATCTTGTGTCGGGAGTAACTATGACTCTCTTATGGCGGGAGTAACTGACTCTTATGGTGGGAGTAACTATGACTTATGGAGGGAGTAACTATGACTCTCTTATGGTGGGAGTAACTCTAACTCTCTTGTGGCGGGACTTACTATGACACTCTCATGGCGGGAGTAACTATGACTCTCTAATGGTGGGACTACTTTTGGCTAAAGTAACTATGACTCTCTTATGGTGGGAGTAACTATGACTCTCTTGTGGCGGGAGTAACTATGACTCTTTTATGGTTGGAGTAACTATGACTCTCTAATGGTGGGAGTAACTATAACTCTCTAATGGTGGGAGTAACTATAACTCTCTTTTGGAGGGAGTAACTATGACTCTCTTATGGTGGGACTAACTATGACTCTTATGGCGGTAGTAACTATGACTCTCTTATGTATGGAGTAACTATGACTCTCTTGTGGTGGGAGTAACTATAACTCTTATGGTGGGAATAACTGTGACTCTTATGGAGGGAATAAATATGTCTCTTAATGCTCGAGTAACTATGACACTCTTATGGTGGGAGTAACTATGACTCTTATGGCGGGAGTAACTATGACACTTTTATGGTGGGAGTAACTATGACTCACTTATGGCGGTAGTAACTATGACTCTCTTATGGTGGGAGTAACTATGACTCTTATGGCGGGAGTAACTATGACACTCTTATGGTGAGAGTAACTATGACTATCTTGTGTCGGGAGTAACTATGACTCTCTTATGGCGGGAGTAACTGACTCTTATGGTTGGAGTAACTCTGACACTCTTATGGTGGGAGTAACTATGACTCTCTTATGGAGGGAGTAACTATGACTCTCTTATGTTGGGAGTAACTCTAACTCTCTTGTGGCGGGACTAACTATGACTCTCTTATGTCGGGAGTAACTGTGAGTCACTTACGGCGGGAGTAACTATGACTCTCTTATGGTGGGAGTAACTATGACTCTTATGGAGGGAGTAACTGACTCTCATGATGGGAGTAACCATGACTCTCTTATGGTGGGAGTAACAATTACTCTTATGGTGTGAGTAACTATGACTCTCATGGCGGTAGTAACTATGATTCTATAATGGTGGGATTTAACTATGACTCTTATGGTGGGAATAAGTATTACTCTTATGACGTGTGTAACTATGACACTCTTATGGTGGGAGTAACTGTGACTCTCTTGTGGCGGTAGTAACTATGACTCTCTTATGGTGGGAGTAACTATGACACTCTTATGGTGGGAGTAACTACAACTCTCTTATGATGGGAGTAACTATGACTCTTGTGGCGGGAGTAACTATGACACTCTCATGGCGGGAGTAACTATGGCTCTCTAATGATGGGACTACTTTTGGCTAGAGTAACTATGACTCTCTTATGGTGGGAGTAGCTATGACTCTCTAAAGGTGGGAGTAACTATAACTCTCTTATGGTGGGAGTAACTATGACTCTCTTGTGGCGGGAGTAACTATGACTCTTTTATGGTTGGAGTAACTATGACTCTCTAATGGTGGGAGTAACTGTGATTCTCTTTTGGAGGGAGTAACTATGACTCTCTTGTAGCGGGAGTAATTAAGACTCTCTTATGGTCGGAGTAACTATGACTTTCTTATGGCGGGAGTAACTATGACTCTCTTATGGCGGGAGTAACTATGACTCTTTTATGGCGGTAGTAACTATGAATTTCTTATGGATGGAGTAACTATGACCCTCTTATGGTGGGACTACTTTTGGCTAGAGTAACCATGACTCTCTTATGGTGGGAGTAACAATTACTCTTATGGTGTGAGTAACTATGACTCTTATGGCGGTAGTAACTATGACTCTATAATGGTGGGAGTAACTATAACTCTTATGGCGGGAGTAACTATGACTCTTTTATGGCGGTAGTAACTATGAATTTCTTATGGATGGAGTAACTATGACCCTCTTATGGTGGGACTACTTTTGGCTAGAGTAACTATGACTCTCTTATGGTGGGAGTAACTATGACACTTTTATGGTGGGAGTAACTATGACTCACTTATGGCGGGAGTAACTATGACACTCTTATGGTGGGAGTAACTATGACTATCTTGTGTCGGGATTAACTATGACTCTCTTATGGTGGGACTAACTATGACTCTTATGGCGGTAGTAACTATGACTCTCTTATGGTGGGAGTAACTATGACTCTTATGGCGGGAGTAACTATAACACTTTTATGGTGGGAGTAACTATGACTCACTTATGGCGGTAGTAACTATGACTCTCTTATGGCGGGAGTAACTATGACACTCTTATGGTGGGAGTAACTATGACTATCTTGTGTCGGGAGTAACTATGACTCTCTTATGGCGGGAGTAACTGACTCTTATGGTAGGAGTAACTCTGACACTCTTATGGTGGGAGTAACTATGACTCTGTTATGGAGGGAGTAACTATGACTCTCTTATGGTGGGAGTAACTCTAACTCTCTTGTGGCGGGACTAACTATGACTCTCTTATGTCGGGAGTAACTATGAGTCTCTTACGGCGGGAGTAACTATGACTCTCTTATGGTGGGAGTAACAATTACTCTTATGGTGTGAGTAACTATGACTCTTATGGCGGTAGTAACTATGATTCTATAATGGTGGGAGTAACTATAACTCTTATGATGGGAGTAACTGTGACTCTTATGGAGGGATTAACTATGAGTCTTATGGTGGGAATAAGTATTACTCTTATGACGTGTGTAACTATGACACTCTTATGGTGGGAGTAACTATGACTCTCTTGTGGCGGTAGTAACTATGACTCTCTTATGGCGGGAGTAACTGACTCTTCTGGTGGGATTAACTCTGACACTCTTATGGTGGGAGTAACTCTGACTCTCTTATGGTGGGAGTAACTCTAACTCTCTTATGGTGGGAGTAACTGTGACTCTCTTATGGAGGGAGTAACTATGACTCTCTTATGGTTGGAGTAACTATGACTTTTTTATGGCTGGAGTAACTATGACTCTCTTACGGCGGGAGTAACTATGACTCTCTTATGGCAGGAGTAACTGATACTTATGGTGGGAGTAACTATGACTCTCTTATGGCAGGAGTAACTATGACTCTTATGGCGGGAGTAATTAAGACTCTCTTATGGCGGGAGTAACTATGACTCTCTTATGGTGGGAGTAACTATGACTTTCTTATTGATGGAGTAACTATGACACTCTCATGGCGGAAGTAACTATGACTCTCTAATGGTGGGACTACTTTTGGCTAGAGTAACTATGACTCTCTTATGGTGGGAGTAACTATGACTCTCTAAAGGTGGGAGTAACTATAACTCTCTTATGGTGGGAGTAACTATGACTCTCTTGTGGCGGGAGTAACTATGACTCTTTTATGGTGGGAGTAACTATGACTCTCTAATGTTGGGAGTAACTATAACTCTCTTATGGTGGGAGTAACTGTGATTCTCTTTTGGAGGGAGTAACTATGCCTCTCTTATGGTGGGAGTAACTGTGACTCTTATGGAGGGAGTAAATATGACTCTTAATGCTCGAGTAACTATGACACTCTTATGGTGGGAGTAACTATGACTCTTATGGCGGGAGTAACCATGACACTTTTATGGTGGGAGTAACTATGACTCACTTATGGCAGTAGTAACTATGACTCTCTTATGGTGGGAGTAACTGTTACTCTTATGACGTGAGTAACTATGACTCTCTTATGGCGGGAGTAACTATGACACTCTTATGGTGGGAGTAACTATGACTATCTTGTGTCGGGAGTAACTATGACTCTCTTATGGCGGGAGTAACTGACTCTTATGGTGGGATTAACTCTGACACTCTTATGGTGGGAGTAACTATGACTCTCTTATGGAGGGAGTAACTATGACTCTCTTATGGTGGGAGTAACTCTAACTCTCTTATGGTGGGAGTAACTATGACACTCTTATGGTGGGAGTAACTATGACTCTCTTATGGCGGTAGTAACTATGACTCTCTTATGGTGGGAGTAACTATAACTCTTATGGTGGGAGTAACTGTGACTCTTATGGCGGGAGTAACTATGACACCTTTATGGTGGGAGTAACTATGACTCTTATGGAGGGAGTAACTATGACACTTTTATGGTGGGAGTAACTATGACTCACTTATGGCGGGAGTAACTATGACACTCTTATGGTGGGAGTAACTATAACTCTTATGGTGGGAGTAACTGTGACTCTTATGGCGGGAGTAACTATGACACCTTTATGGTGGGAGTAACTGACTCTTATGGAGGGAGTAACTATGACACTTTTATGGTGGGAGTAACTATGACTCACTTATGGCGGGAGTAACTATGACACTCTTATGGTGGGAGTAACTATGACTATCTTGTGTCGGGATTAACTATGACTCTCTTATGGCGGGAGTAACTGACTCTTATGGTAGGAGTAACTCTGACATACTTATGGTGGGAGTAACTATGACTCTTATGGTGGGAGTAAGTATTACTCTTATGACGTGAGTAACTATGACACTCTTATGGTGGGACTAACTATGATTCTTATGGCGGTAGTAACTATGACTCTCTTATGGTGGGAGTAACTATAACTCTTATGGTGGGAGTAACTGTGACTCTTATGGAGGGAGTAAATATGACTCTTAATGCTCGAGTAACTATGACACTCTTATGGTGGGAGTAACTATGACTCTTATGGCGGGAGTAACTATAACACTTTTATGGTGGGAGTAACTATGACTCACTTATGGCGGTAGTAACTATGACTCTCTTATGGTGGGAGTAACTATTACTCTTATGACGTGAGTAACTATGACTCTCTTATGGCGGGAGTAACTATGACACTCTTATGGTGGGAGTAACTATGACTCTCTTATGGCGGGAGTAACTCACTCTTATGGTAGGAGTAACTCTGACACTCTTATGGAGGGAGTAACTATGACTCTCTTATGGTGGGAGTAACTCTAACTCTCTTGTGGCGGGACTAACTATGACTCTCTTATGTCGGGAGTAACTATGAGTCTCTTACGGCGGGAGTAACTATGACTCTCTTATGGTGGGAGTAACAATTACTCTTATGGTGGGAGTAACAATTACTCTTATGGTGTAAGTAACTATGACTCTTATGGCGGTAGTAACTATGATTCTATAATGGTGGGAGTAACTATAACTCTTATGATGGGAGTAACTGTGACTCTTATGGAGGGATTAACTATGAGTCTTATGGTGGGAGTAACTATGACACTCTTATGGTGGGAGTAACTATGACTCTCTTGTGGCGGTAGTAACTATGACTCTCTTATGGCGGGAGTAACTGACTCTTCTGGTGGGAGTAACTCTGACACTCTTATAGTGGGAGTAACTCTGACTCTCTTATGGTGGGAGTAACTCTAACTCTCTTATGGTGGGAGTAACTGTGACTCTCTTATGGAGGGAGTAACTGTGACTCTCTTATGGTTGGAGTAACTGATACTTATGGTGGGAGTAACTATGACTCTCTTACGGCGGGAGTAACTATGACTCTCTTATGGCAGGAGTAACTGATACTTATGGTGGGAGTAACTATGACTCTCTTATGGTGGGAGTAACTATGACTTTCTTATGGCAGGAGTAACTATGACTCTTATGGCGGGAGTAATTATGACTCTCTTATGGCGGGAGTAACTATGACTCTCTTATGGTGGGAGTAACTATGACTTTCTTATGGCGGGAGTAACTATGACTCTCTTATGGCTGGAGTAACTATGACTCTTTTATGGCGGTAGTAACTATGAATTTCTTATTGATGGAGTAACTATGACCCTCTTATGGTGGGACTACTTTTGGCTAGAGTAACTATGACTCTCTTGTGGCGGGAGTAACTATGACTCTTTTATGGTGGGAGTAACTATGACTCTCTAATGTTGGGAGTAACTATAACTCTCTTATGGTGGGAGTAACTGTGATTCTCTTTTGGAGGGAGTAACTATGACTCTCTTATGGTGGGACTAACTATGACTCTCTAATGTTGGGAGTAACTATAACTCTCTTATGGTGGGAGTAACTGTGATTCTCTTTTGGAGGGAGTAACTATGACTCTCTAATGATGGGACTACTTTTGGCTAGAGTAACTATGACTCTCTTATGGTGGGAGTAGCTATGACTCTCTAAAGGTGGGAGTAACTATGCCTCTCTTATGGTGGGAGTAACTATAACTCTTATGGTGGGAGTAACTGTGACTCTTATGGAGGGAGTAAATATGACTCTTAATGCTCGAGTAACTATGACACTCTTATGGTGGGAGTAACTATGACTCTTATGGCGGGAGTAACTATGACACTTTTATGGTGGTAGTAACTATGACTCACTTATGGCAGTAGTAACTATGACTCTCTTATGGTGGGAGTAACTATTACTCTTATGACGTGAGTAACTATGACTATCTTGTGTCGGGAGTAACTATGACTCTCTTATGGCGGGAGTAACTGACTCTTATGGTGGGATTAACTCTGACACTCTTATGGTGGGAGTAACTATGACTCTCTTATGGAGGGAGTAACTATGACTCTCTTATGGTGGGAGTAACTATGACACTCTTATGGTGGGAGTAACTGTGACTCTCTAAAGGTGGGAGTAACTACAACTCTCTTATGGTGGGAGTAACTATGACTCTCTTGTGGCGGGAGTAACTATGACACTCTCATGGCGGGAGTAACTATGACTCTCTAATGATGGGACTACTTTTGGCTAGAGTAACTATGACTCTCTTATGGTGGGAGTAGCTATGACTCTCTAAAGGTGGGAGTAACTATAACTCTCTTATGGTGGGAGTAACTATGACTCTCTTGTGGCTGGAGTAACTATGACTCTTTTATGGTTGGAGTAATTATGACTCTCTAATGGTGGGAGTAACTATAACTCTCTTATGGTGTGAGTAACTGTAATTCTCTTTTGGAGGGAGTAACTATGACTCTCTTATGGTGGGACTAACTATGACTCTTATGGCGGTAGTAACTATGACTCTCTTATGTATGGAGTAACTTTGACTCTCTTATGGTGGGAGTAACTATTACTCTTATGGTGGGAGTAACTATGAGTCACTTACGGCGGGAGTAACTATGACTCTCTTATGGTGGGAGTAACTATGACTCTTATGGAGGGAGTAACTGACTCTCATGATGGGAGTAACCATGACTCTCTTATGGTGGGAGTAACAATTACTCTTATAGCGGTAGTAACTATGATTCTATAATGGTGGGAGTAACTATAACTCTTATGGTGGGAGTAACTGTTGACTCTTATGGAAGGAGTAACTATGACTCTCTTATGGTGGGAGTAACTGACTCTTCTGGTGGGAGTAACTCTGACACTCTTATGGTGGGAGTAACTCTGACTCTCTAATGGTGGGAGTAACTCTAACTCTCTTATGGTGGGAGTAACTGTGACTCTCTTATGGAGGGAGTAACTATGACTCTCTTATGGTTTGAGTAACTATGACTTTCTTATGGCGGGAGTAACTATGACTCTCTTACGGCGGGAGTAACTATGACTCTCTTATGTGCGGGAGTAACTGACACTTATGGTGGGAGTAACTATGACTCTCTTATGGTTGGAGTAACTATGACTTTCTTATGGAGTGAGTAACTGACTCTCATGATGGGAGTAACCATGACTCTATTATGGTGGGAGTAACAATTACTCTTATGGTGTGAGTAACTATGACTCTTATGGCGGTAGTAACTATGACTCTCTTATGGTGGGAGTAACTGTTACTCTTATGACGTGAGTAACTATTACTCTCTTATGGCAGGACTAACTATGACACTCTTATGGTGGGAGTAACTATGACTATCTTGTGTCGGGAGTAACTATGACTCTCTTATGGCGGGAGTAACTGACTCTTATGGTGGGAGTAACTCTGACACTCTTATGGTGGGAGTAACTATGACTTATGGTGGGAGTAACTCTAACTCTCTTGTGGCGGGACTAACTATGACACTCTCATGGCGGGAGTTACTATGACTCTCTAATGGTGGGACTACTTTTGGCTAAAGTAACTATGACTCTCTTATGGTGGGAGTAACTATGACTCTCTTGTGGCGGGAGTAACTATGACTCTTTTATGGTTGGAGTAACTATGACTCTCTAATGGTGGGAGTAACTATAACTCTCTAATGGTGGGAGTAACTATGACTCTCTTATGTATGGAGTAACTATGACTCTCTTGTGGTGGGAGTAACTATAACTCTTATGGTGGGAATAACTATGACTCTTATGGAGGGAATAAATATGTCTCTTAATGCTCGAGTAACTATGACACTCTTATGGTGGGAGTAACTATGACTCTTATGGCGGGAGTAACTATGACACTTTTATGGTGGGAGTAACTATGACTCACTTATGGCGGTAGTAACTATGACTCTCTTATGGTGGGAGTAACTATGACTCTTATGGCGGGAGTAACTATGACACTCTTATGGTGGGAGTAACTATGACTATCTTGTGTCGGGAGTAACTATGACTCTCTTATGGCGGGAGTAACTGACTCTTATGGTTGGAGTAACTCTGACACTCTTATGGTGGGAGTAACTATGACTCTCTTATGGAGGGAGTAACTATGACTCTCTTATGTTGGGAGTAACTCTAACTCTCTTGTGGCGGGACTAACTATGACTCTCTTATGTCGGGAGTAACTGTGAGTCACTTACGGCGGGAGTAACTATGACTCTCTTATGGTGGGAGTAACTATGACTCTTATGGAGGGAGTAACTGACTCTCATGATGGGAGTAACCATGACTCTCTTATGGTGGGAGTAACAATTACTCTTATGGTGTGAGTAACTATGACTCTCATGGCGGTAGTAACTATGATTCTATAATGGTGGGATTTAACTATGACTCTTATGGTGGGAATAAGTATTACTCTTATGACGTGTGTAACTATGACACTCTTATGGTGGGAGTAACTGTGACTCTCTTGTGGCGGTAGTAACTATGACTCTCTTATGGTGGGAGTAACTATGACACTCTTATGGTGGGAGTAACTACAACTCTCTTATGATGGGAGTAACTATGACTCTTGTGGCGGGAGTAACTATGACACTCTCATGGCGGGAGTAACTATTTCTCTCTAATGATGGGACTACTTTTGGCTAGAGTAACTATGACTCTCTTGTGGCGGGAGTAACTATGACTCTTTTATGGTTGGAGTAACTATGACTCTCTAATGGTGGGAGTAACTAACTCTCTTATGGTGGGAGTAACTGTGATTCTCTTATGGCGGGAGTAACTATGACTCTTTTATGGCGGTAGTAACTATGAATTTCTTATTGATGGAGCAACTATGACACTCTCATGGCGGAAGTAACTATGACTCTCTAATGGTGGGACTACTTTTGGCTAGAGTAACTATGACTCTCTTATGGTGGGAGTAACTATGACTCTCTAAAGGTGGGAGTAACTATAACTCTCTTATGGTGGGAGTAACTATGACTCTCTTGTGGCGGGAGTAACTATGACTCTTTTATGGTGGGAGTAACTATGACTCTCTAATGTTGGGAGTAACTATAACTCTCTTATGGTGGGAGTAACTGTGATTCTCTTTTGGAGGGAGTAACTATGACTCTCTTATGGTGGGACTAACTATGACTTTTATGGCGATAGTAACTATGCCTCTCTTATGGTGGGAGTAACTGTGACTCTTATGGAGGGAGTAAATATGACTCTTAATGCTCGAGTAACTATGACACTCTTATGGTGGGAGTAACTATGACTCTTATGGCGGGAGTAACCATGACACTTTTATGGTGGGAGTAACTATGACTCACTTATGGCAGTAGTAACTATGACTCTCTTATGGTGGGAGTAACTGTTACTCTTATGACGTGAGTAACTATGACTCTCTTATGGCGGGAGTAACTATGACACTCTTATGGTGGGAGTAACTATGACTATCTTGTGTCGGGAGTAACTATGACTCTCTTATGGCGGGAGTAACTGACTCTTATGGTGGGATTAACTCTGACACTCTTATGGTGGGAGTAACTATGACTCTCTTATGGAGGGAGTAACTATGACTCTCTTATGGTGGGAGTAACTCTAACTCTCTTATGGTGGGAGTAACTATGACACTCTTATGGTGGGAGTAACTATGACTCTCTTATGGCGGTAGTAACTATGACTCTCTTATGGTGGGAGTAACTATAACTCTTATGGTGGGAGTAACTGTGACTCTTATGGCGGGAGTAACTATGACACCTTTATGGTGGGAGTAACTATGACTCTTATGGAGGGAGTAACTATGACACTTTTATGGTGGGAGTAACTATGACTCACTTATGGCGGGAGTAACTATGACACTCTTATGGTGGGAGTAACTATAACTCTTATGGTGGGAGTAACTGTGACTCTTATGGCGGGAGTAACTATGACACCTTTATGGTGGGAGTAACTGACTCTTATGGAGGGAGTAACTATGACACTTTTATGGTGGGAGTAACTATGACTCACTTATGGCGGGAGTAACTATGACACTCTTATGGTGGGAGTAACTATGACTATCTTGTGTCGGGATTAACTATGACTCTCTTATGGCGGGAGTAACTGACTCTTATGGTAGGAGTAACTCTGACATACTTATGGTGGGAGTAACTATGACTCTTATGGTGGGAGTAAGTATTACTCTTATGACGTGAGTAACTATGACACTCTTATGGTGGGACTAACTATGATTCTTATGGCGGTAGTAACTATGACTCTCTTATGGTGGGAGTAACTATAACTCTTATGGTGGGAGTAACTGTGACTCTTATGGAGGGAGTAAATATGACTCTTAATGCTCGAGTAACTATGACACTCTTATGGTGGGAGTAACTATGACTCTTATGGCGGGAGTAACTATAACACTTTTATGGTGGGAGTAACTATGACTCACTTATGGCGGTAGTAACTATGACTCTCTTATGGTGGGAGTAACTATTACTCTTATGACGTGAGTAACTATGACTCTCTTATGGCGGGAGTAACTATGACACTCTTATGGTGGGAGTAACTATGACTCTCTTATGGCGGGAGTAACTCACTCTTATGGTAGGAGTAACTCTGACACTCTTATGGAGGGAGTAACTATGACTCTCTTATGGTGGGAGTAACTCTAACTCTCTTGTGGCGGGACTAACTATGACTCTCTTATGTCGGGAGTAACTATGAGTCTCTTACGGCGGGAGTAACTATGACTCTCTTATGGTGGGAGTAACAATTACTCTTATGGTGGGAGTAACAATTACTCTTATGGTGTAAGTAACTATGACTCTTATGGCGGTAGTAACTATGATTCTATAATGGTGGGAGTAACTATAACTCTTATGATGGGAGTAACTGTGACTCTTATGGAGGGATTAACTATGAGTCTTATGGTGGGAGTAACTATGACACTCTTATGGTGGGAGTAACTATGACTCTCTTGTGGCGGTAGTAACTATGACTCTCTTATGGCGGGAGTAACTGACTCTTCTGGTGGGAGTAACTCTGACACTCTTATAGTGGGAGTAACTCTGACTCTCTTATGGTGGGAGTAACTCTAACTCTCTTATGGTGGGAGTAACTGTGACTCTCTTATGGAGGGAGTAACTGTGACTCTCTTATGGTTGGAGTAACTGATACTTATGGTGGGAGTAACTATGACTCTCTTACGGCGGGAGTAACTATGACTCTCTTATGGCAGGAGTAACTGATACTTATGGTGGGAGTAACTATGACTCTCTTATGGTGGGAGTAACTATGACTTTCTTATGGCAGGAGTAACTATGACTCTTATGGCGGGAGTAATTATGACTCTCTTATGGCGGGAGTAACTATGACTCTCTTATGGTGGGAGTAACTATGACTTTCTTATGGCGGGAGTAACTATGACTCTCTTATGGCTGGAGTAACTATGACTCTTTTATGGCGGTAGTAACTATGAATTTCTTATTGATGGAGTAACTATGACCCTCTTATGGTGGGACTACTTTTGGCTAGAGTAACTATGACTCTCTTATGGCGGGAGTAACTATGACTCTTTTATGGTGGGAGTAACTATGACTCTCTAATGTTGGGAGTAACTATAACTCTCTTATGGTGGGAGTAACTGTGATTCTCTTTTGGAGGGAGTAACTATGACTCTCTTATGGTGGGACTAACTATGACTCTCTAATGTTGGGAGTAACTATAACTCTCTTATGGTGGGAGTAACTGTGATTCTCTTTTGGAGGGAGTAACTATGACTCTCTAATGATGGGACTACTTTTGGCTAGAGTAACTATGACTCTCTTATGGTGGGAGTAGCTATGACTCTCTAAAGGTGGGAGTAACTATTCCTCTCTTATGGTGGGAGTAACTATAACTCTTATGGTGGGAGTAACTGTGACTCTTATGGAGGGAGTAAATATGACTCTTAATGCTCGAGTAACTATGACACTCTTATGGTGGGAGTAACTATGACTCTTATGGCGGGAGTAACTATGACACTTTTATGGTGGTAGTAACTATGACTCACTTATGGCAGTAGTAACTATGACTCTCTTATGGTGGGAGTAACTATTACTCTTATGACGTGAGTAACTATGACTCTCTTATGGCGGGAGTAACTATGACACTCTTATGGTGGGAGTAACTATGACTATCTTGTGTCGGGAGTAACTATGACTCTCTTATGGCGGGAGTAACTGACTCTTATGGTGGGATTAACTCTGACACTCTTATGGTGGGAGTAACTATGACTCTCTTATGGAGGGAGTAACTATGACTCTCTTATGGTGGGAGTAACTATGACACTCTTATGGTGGGAGTAACTGTGACTCTCTAAAGGTGGGAGTAACTACAACTCTCTTATGGTGGGAGTAACTATGACTCTCTTGTGGCGGGAGTAACTATGACACTCTCATGGCGGGAGTAACTATGACTCTCTAATGATGGGACTACTTTTGGCTAGAGTAACTATGACTCTCTTATGGTGGGAGTAGCTATGACTCTCTAAAGGTGGGAGTAACTATAACTCTCTTATGGTGGGAGTAACTATGACTCTCTTGTGGCTGGAGTAACTATGACTCTTTTATGGTTGGAGTAATTATGACTCTCTAATGGTGGGAGTAACTATAACTCTCTTATGGTGTGAGTAACTGTAATTCTCTTTTGGAGGGAGTAACTATGACTCTCTTATGGTGGGACTAACTATGACTCTTATGGCGGTAGTAACTATGACTCTCTTATGTATGGAGTAACTTTGACTCTCTTATGGTGGGAGTAACTATTACTCTTATGGTGGGAGTAACTATGAGTCACTTACGGCGGGAGTAACTATGACTCTCTTATGGTGGGAGTAACTATGACTCTTATGGAGGGAGTAACTGACTCTCATGATGGGAGTAACCATGACTCTCTTATGGTGGGAGTAACAATTACTCTTATAGCGGTAGTAACTATGATTCTATAATGGTGGGAGTAACTATAACTCTTATGGTGGGAGTAACTGTTGACTCTTATGGAAGGAGTAACTATGACTCTCTTATGGTGGGAGTAACTGACTCTTCTGGTGGGAGTAACTCTGACACTCTTATGGTGGGAGTAACTCTGACTTTATAATGGTGGGAGTAACTCTAACTCTCTTATGGTGGGAGTAACTGTGACTCTCTTATGGAGGGAGTAACTATGACTCTCTTATGGTTGGAGTAACTATGACTTTCTTATGGCGGGAGTAACTATGACTCTCTTACGGCGGGAGTAACTATGACTCTCTTATGTGCGGGAGTAACTGACACTTATGGTGGGAGTAACTATGACTCTCTTATGGTTGGAGTAACTATGACTTTCTTATGGAGTGAGTAACTGACTCTCATGATGGGAGTAACCATGACTCTATTATGGTGGGAGTAACAATTACTCTTATGGTGTGAGTAACTATGACTCTTATGGCGGTAGTAACTATGACTCTCTTATGGTGGGAGTAACTGTTACTCTTATGACGTGAGTAACTATTACTCTCTTATGGCAGGACTAACTATGACACTCTTATGGTGGGAGTAACTATGACTATCTTGTGTCGGGAGTAACTATGACTCTCTTATGGCGGGAGTAACTGACTCTTATGGTGGGAGTAACTCTGACACTCTTATGGTGGGAGTAACTATGACTTATGGTGGGAGTAACTCTAACTCTCTTGTGGCGGGACTAACTATGACACTCTCATGGCGGGAGTTACTATGACTCTCTAATGGTGGGACTACTTTTGGCTAAAGTAACTATGACTCTCTTATGGTGGGAGTAACTATGACTCTCTTGTGGCGGGAGTAACTATGACTCTTTTATGGTTGGAGTAACTATGACTCTCTAATGGTGGGAGTAACTATAACTCTCTTTTGGAGGGAGTAACTATGACTCTCTTATGGTGGGACTAACTATGACTCTTATGGCGGTAGTAACTATGACTCTCTTATGTATGGAGTAACTATGACTCTCTTGTGGTGGGAGTAACTATAACTCTTATGGTGGGAATAACTATGACTCTTATGGAGGGAATAAATATGTCTCTTAATGCTCGAGTAACTATGACACTCTTATGGTGGGAGTAACTATGACTCTTATGGCGGGAGTAACTATGACACTTTTATGGTGGGAGTAACTATGACTCACTTATGGCGGTAGTAACTATGACTCTCTTATGGTGGGAGTAACTATGACTCTTATGGCGGGAGTAACTATGACACTCTTATGGTGGGAGTAACTATGACTATCTTGTGTCGGGAGTAACTATGACTCTCTTATGGCGGGAGTAACTGACTCTTATGGTTGGAGTAACTCTGACACTCTTATGGTGGGAGTAACTATGACTCTCTTATGGAGGGAGTAACTATGACTCTCTTATGTTGGGAGTAACTCTAACTCTCTTGTGGCGGGACTAACTATGACTCTCTTATGTCGGGAGTAACTGTGAGTCACTTACGGCGGGAGTAACTATGACTCTCTTATGGTGGGAGTAACTATGACTCTTATGGAGGGAGTAACTGACTCTCATGATGGGAGTAACCATGACTCTCTTATGGTGGGAGTAACAATTACTCTTATGGTGTGAGTAACTATGACTCTCATGGCGGTAGTAACTATGATTCTATAATGGTGGGATTTAACTATGACTCTTATGGTGGGAATAAGTATTACTCTTATGACGTGTGTAACTATGACACTCTTATGGTGGGAGTAACTGTGACTCTCTTGTGGCGGTAGTAACTATGACTCTCTTATGGTGGGAGTAACTATGACACTCTTATGGTGGGAGTAACTACAACTCTCTTATGATGGGAGTAACTATGACTCTTGTGGCGGGAGTAACTATGACACTCTCATGGCGGGAGTAACTATTTCTCTCTAATGATGGGACTACTTTTGGCTAGAGTAACTATGACTCTCTTGTGGCGGGAGTAACTATGACTCTTTTATGGTTGGAGTAACTATGACTCTCTAATGGTGGGAGTAACTAACTCTCTTATGGTGGGAGTAACTGTGATTCTCTTTTGGAGGGAGTAACTATGACTCTCTTGTAGCGGGAGTAATTAAGACTCTCTTATGGTCGGAGTAACTATGACTTTCTTATGGCGGGAGTAACTATGACTCTCTTATGGCGGGAGTAACTATGACTCTTTTATGGCGGTAGTAACTATGACCCTCTTATGGTGGGACTACTTTTGGCTAGAGTAACCATGACTCTCTTATGGTGGGAGTAACAATTACTCTTATGGTGTGAGTAACTATGACTCTTATGGCGGTAGTAACTATGACTCTATAATGGTGGGAGTAACTATAACTCTTATGGCGGGAGTAACTATGACTCTTTTATGGCGGTAGTAACTATGAATTTCTTATGGATGGAGTAACTATGACCCTCTTATGGTGGGACTACTTTTGGCTAGAGTAACTATGACTCTCTTATGGTGGGAGTAACTATAACTCTCTAAAGGTGGGAGTAACTACAACTCTCTTATGGTGGGAGTAACTATGACACTCTCATGGCGGGAGTAACTATGACACTCTCATGGCGGGAGTAACTATGACTCTCTAATGGTGGGACTACTTTTGGCTAGAGTAACTATGACTCTCTTATGGTGGGAGTAACTATGACTCTCTAAAGGTGGGAGTAACTATAACTCTCTTATGGTGGGAGTAACTATGACTCTCTTGTGGTGGGAGTAACTATGACTCTTTTATGTTGGGAGTAACTATGACTCTCTAATGGTGGGAGTAACTATAACTCTCTTATGGTGGGAGTAACTGTGATTCTCTTTTGGAGGGAGTAACTATGACTCTTATGGTGGGACTAACTGACTCTTATGGCGGTAGTAACTATGACTCTCTTATGGTGGGAGTAACTATAACTCTTATGGAGGGAGTAACTGTGACTCTTATGGCGGGAGTAACTATGACACTTTTATGGTGGGAGTAACTATGACTCTTATGGAGGGAGTAACTATGACACTTTTATGGTGGGAGTAACTATGACTCACTTATGGCGGGAGTAACTATGACACTCTTATGGTGGGAGTAACTATGACTATCTTGTGTCGGGATTAACTATGACTCTCTTATGGTGGGACTAACTATGACTCTTATGGCGGTAGTAACTATGACTCTCTTATGGTGGGAGTAACTATGACTCTTATGGCGGGAGTAACTATAACACTTTTATGGTGGGAGTAACTATGACTCACTTATGGCGGTAGTAACTATGACTCTCTTATGGCGGGAGTAACTATGACACTCTTATGGTGGGAGTAACTATGACTATCTTGTGTCGGGAGTAACTATGACTCTCTTATGGCGGGAGTAACTGACTCTTATGGTAGGAGTAACTCTGACACTCTTATGGTGGGAGTAACTATGACTGTGTTATGGAGGGAGTAACTATGACTCTCTTATGGTGGGAGTAACTCTAACTCTCTTGTGGCGGGACTAACTATGACTCTCTTATGTCGGGAGTAACTATGACTCTCTTATGGTGGGAGTAACAATTACTCTTATGGTGTGAGTAACTATGACTCTTATGGCGGTAGTAACTATGATTCTATAATGGTGGGAGTAACTATAACTCTTATGATTTGAGTAACTGTGACTCTTATGGAGGGATTAACTATGAGTCTTATGGTGGGAATAAGTATTACTCTTATGACGTGTGTAACTATGACACTCTTATGGTGGGAGTAACTATGACTCTCTTGTGGCGGTAGTAACTATGACTCTCTTATGGCGGGAGTAACTGACTCTTCTGGTGGGATTAACTCTGACACTCTTATGGTGGGAGTAACTCTGACTCTCTTATGGTGGGAGTAACTCTAACTCTCTTATGGTGGGAGTAACTGTGACTCTCTTATGGAGGGAGTAACTATGACTCTCTTATGGTTGGAGTAACTATGACTTTTTTATGGCTGGAGTAACTATGACTCTCTTACGGCGGGAGTAACTATGACTCTCTTATGGCAGGAGTAACTGATACTTATGGTGGGAGTAACTATGACTCTCTTATGGCAGGAGTAACTATGACTCTTATGGCGGGAGTAATTAAGACTCTCTTATGGCGGGAGTAACTATGACTCTCTTATGGTGGGAGTAACTATGACTTTCTTATGGTTGGAGTAACAATGACTCTCTTATGGTGGGAGTAACTTTCACTCTCTTATGATTGGAGTAACTATGACTCTCTTATGGTGGGACTACTTTTGGCGGGAGTAACAATGACTCTCTTATGGTGGGAGTAACTGTTACTGTCTTATGGATGGAGTAACTACGACTCTCTTGTGGTTGGAGTAACTATTACTATTATGGTGGGAGTAACTATGACACTCTTATGGCGAGAGTAACTATGACACTCTTATGGTGGGAGTAACTATGACTCTCTTATGGTGGGAGTAACTATGATTCTCTTATGGCGGTAGTAACTATGACTCTCTTATGGATTGATTAACTCTGACTCTCTTATGGTGGGAGTAACTATGACTCTCTTATGGTGGGAGTAACTATGACTCTTATGGCGGGAGTAACTATTACTCTCTTATGGCGGGAGTAACTGTGATTCTCTTATGGTGGGACTACTTTTGGTGGGAGTAACTATGACTCTCTAATGGTGGGAGTAACTATGACTCTCTTATGGTGGGAGTAACTATGACTCTCTTATGGTGGAAGTAACTATGACTTTCTTATGGTGGGAGTAACTCTGTCTTTCTTCTGGTGCGAGTAACTATGACTCTGTTATGGTGGGAGTAAATATGACTTTGTTATGATGGGAGTAAATATGACTCTCTTATGGATGGAGTAACTATGACTCTTATGGTGGGACTTCTTTTGGCGGTAGTAACTATCACTCTCTTATGGTGGGAGTAACTATGAATCTCTAATGGTTGGAGTAACTATAACTCTCAAATGGTGGGAGTAACTATAACTCTTATGGTGGGAGTAAGTGTGACTCTCTTATGGTGGGACTACTTTTGGCAGGAGTAACCATGACACACTTATGGTGGGACTACTTATGGTGGAAGCAACCATGACTCTCTTAATGTGGGAGTAAATATGACTCTTATGGTATGAGTAACTATGACTCTCTTATGGTCGGAGTAACTATGACTCTCTTATGGAGGGAGTAACTATGACTCTCTTATGATGGGAGTAACCATGACTCTCTTATGGTGGGAGTAACAATTACTCTTATGGTGTGAGTAACTATGACTCTCTTATGGCAGAAGTAACTATGACACTTTTATAGTGGGAGTAACTATGACTCTCTTATGGCGGGAGTAACTGACTCTCTTATGGTGGGAGTAACCATGACTCTCTAATGGTGTGAGTAACTATGACTCTCTAATGGTGGGAGTAACTATAACCCTCTTATGGTGGGAGTAACTATGACTCTCTTATGGCGTGAGTAACAATGGCTCTCTTATGACGGGACTAACTATGACTCTTTTGGATGGAGTAACTATGACTCTCTTATGGTGGGACTACTTATGGTGGGAGTAACCATGACTCTCTTATGGTGTTAGTAAATATGACTCTTATGGCGGGAGTAACTATGACTCTCTTATGGTGGGAGTAACTCTGACTCTCTTATAGTGGGAGTGACTATGACTCTCTTATGGTGGGAGTAACTATGACTCTTATGGCAGGAGTAACTATGACTCTCTTGTGGCGGGACTAACTATGACTCTTTTGGATGGAGTAACTATGACTCTCTTATGGTGGAGCTACTTTTGGCGTTAGTAACCATGACTCTCTTATGGTGGGAGTAACTATGACACTCTTATGGTGGGAGTAACTATAACTCTCTTATGGTGGGAGTAACTGTTACTCTCTTATGGAGGGAGTAACTATGACTCTCTTATGGTTGGAGTAACTATGACTCTCTTATGGCGGGACTAACTATGACTCTTTTGGATGGAGTAACTATGACTCTCTTATGGTGGGACTACTTATGGTGGGAGTAACCATGACACTCTTATGGTGGGAGTAACTATGACTCTCTTATGGTGTTAGTAAATATGACTCTCTTATGGCGGGAGTAACTATGACACTCTTATTGTGGGAGTAACTATGACACTCTTATGGTGGGAGTAACTATGACTCTCTTATGGTGTTAGTAAATATGACTCTCTTATGGCGGGAGTAACTATGACACTCTTATGGTGGGAGTAACTATGACTCTCTTATGGTGGGAGTAACTCTGTCTCTCTTATGGTGGGAGTAACTATGACTCTTATGGCGGTAGTAACTATGACTCTCTTATGGATGGAGTAACTATGACTCTTATGGCGAGAGTAACTACGACTCTCTTATGGTGGGACTACTTTTGGCGGGAGTAACTATGACTCTCTTATGGTGGGAGTAACTATGACTCTCTAATGGTGGGAGTAACTATAACTCTTATGGTGGGAGTAACTGTGACTCTCTTATGGAGGGAGTAACTCTGACTCTCTTATGGTGGGACAACTTATGGTGGGAGTAACCATTACTCTCTTATGGTGGGAGTAGCTATTACTCTTATGGTTTGAGTAACTCTGACTCTCTTATGGTTGAAGTAACTATGACTCTCTTATGGTGGGAGTAACTATGACTCATGGCGGGAGTAACTCTGATACTCTTATGGTGGGAGTAACTATGACTCTGTTATGGCGGGAGTAACTATTACTCTCTTATGGCGGGAGTAAATATGACTCTTATGGATGGAGTAACTATGACTCTCTTATGGTGGAACTACTTTTGGCGGGAGTAACTATGACTCTCTTATGGTGGGAGTAACTATGAATCTCTTATGGTGGGACTAAGTGTGACTCTCTTATGGTGGGAGTAACTATGACTCTCTTATGGTGGGACTACTTTTGGCGGGAGTAACTGTGACTCTCTTATGGTGGGAGTAGCTATGAATCTCTTATGGTGGGAGTAAGTGTGACTCTCTTATGGAGGGAGTAACTATGACTCTCTTATGGTGGGAGTAACTACTCTTATGGCGTGAGTAACTATGACTCTCTTATGGCGGGAGTAACTATGACACTCTTATGGTGGGAGTAACTATGACTCTCTTGTGGCGGGAGTAACTATGACTCTCTTATGGCTGTAGTAACTATGACTGTCTTTTGGTGGGAGTAACTATGATTCTCTTATGGTGGGAGTAACTATGACTCTCTTATGGTGGGAGTAACTATGACTCTCTTATGGTGGGAGTAACTCTGACTCTCTTATAGTGGGAGTGACTATGACTCTTATGGCGGGAGTAACTATGACTCTCTTATGGTGGAACTACTTTTGGCGGGAGTAACAATGACTCTCTTATGGTGGGAGTAACTATGACTCTTATAGTGGGAGTAACTATGACACTCTTATGGTGGGAGTAACTATGACTCTCTTATGGTGGGAGTAACTCTGACACTCTTATTGTGGGAGTAACTATGACTCTCTTATGGATTGATTAACTCTGACTCTCTTATGGTGGGAGTCACCATGAATCTCTTATGGTGGGAGTAACTATTACTCTTATGGTGTGAGTAAATATGACTCTTATGGCGGGAGTAACTATGACTCTCTTATGGTGGGAGTAAATATGACTCTCTTATCGATGGAGTAACTATGACTCTCTTATGATGGGACTACTTTTGGCGGGAGTATCTATGACACTCTTATGGTGGGAGTAACTATGACTCTCTAATGGTGGGAGTAACTATGACTTTCTTATTTTGGGAGTAACTATGACTCTCTAATGGTGGGAGTAACTATGACTCTCTTATGGTGGGAGTAACTCTGTCTCTCTTATGGTTGGAGTAACTATGACTCTCTTATGGCGGAATTAACTATGACTCTCTTATGGATGGAGTAACTATGACTCTTATGGCGAGAGTAACTACGACTCTCTTATGGTGGGACTACTTTTTGCGGGAGTAACTATGACTCTCTTATGGTGGGAGTAACTATGACTCTCTAATGGTGGGAGTAACTATAACTCTTATGGTGGGAGTAACTGTGACTCTTATGGAGGGAGTAACTCTGACTCTCTTATGGTGGGACTACTTATGGTGGGAGTAACCATGACTCTCTTATGGTGGGAGTAACTTACTCTTATGGTGTGAGTAACTCTGACTCTCTTATGGTGGGAGTAACTATTACTCTCTTATGGTGGGAGTAACTATGGCTCATGGTGGGAGTAACTATGACTCTGTTATGGCGGGAGTAACTATTACTCTCTTATGGCGGGAGTAAATATGACTTATGGATGGAGTAACTATGACTCTCTTATGGTGGGACTACTTTTGGCGGGAGTAACTATGACTCTCTTATGGTGGGAGTAACTATGAATCTCTTATGGTGGGAGTAAGTGTGACTCTCTTATGGAGGGAGTAACTATGACTCTTATGGTGGGAGTAAGTATGACTCTCTTATGGAGGGAGTAACTATGACTCTCTTATGGTGGGAGTAACTACTCTTATGGCGTGAGTAACTTTGACTCTCTTATGGCGGGAGTAACTATGACACTCTTATGGTGGGAGTAACTATGACTCTCTTGTGGCGGGAGTAACTATGACTCTCTTATGGCGGTAGTAACTATGACTCTCTTATGGTGGGACTACTTTTGGCGGTAGTAACTATGACTCTCTTATGGTGGGAGTAACTATGATTCTCTAATGGTGGGAGTAACTATGACTCTTATGGCGGTAGTAACTATAGTTCTCTTATGGTGGGAGTAACTATGGCTCTCTTATGGTGGGAGTAACTATTTCTCTTATGGCGTGAGTAACTATGACTCTCTTATGGTGGGAGTAATTATGACTCTCTTATGGAGGGAGTAACTATGACACTCTTATGGTGGGAGTAACTATGACTCTCTTATGGTGTTAGTAATTATGATTCTCATGGCGGGAGTAACTATGACACTCTTATTGTGGGAGTAACTATGACTCTTTTATAGTGGGAGTAACTCTGACTCTCTTATGGCGTGAGTAGCTATTACTCTTATGGCGTGAGTAACTATGACTCTCTTATGGTGGGAGTATCTATGACTCTCTTATGCCGGTAGTAACTATGACTCTCTTATGGATGGAGTAACTATGACTCTCTTATGGTGGGACTACTTTTGGCGGTAGTAACTATGACTCTCTTATTGTGGGAGTAACTATGATTCTCTAATGGTGGGAGTAACTATAACTCTTATGGGGGGAGTAACTATGACTCTTATGACGGTAGTAACTATGACTCTCTTATGGTGGGAGTAACTATGACTCTCTTATGGCGGGAGTAACTATGACTCTCTTATGGCGGTAGTAACTATGACTCTCATATGGTGGGAGTAACTATGACTCTCTTATGATGGGAGTAACCATGACTCTCTTATGGTGGGAGTAACAATTACTCTTATGGTGTGAGTAACTATGACTCTCTTATGGCAGAAGTAACTATGACACTTTTATAGTAGGAGTAACTATGACTCTCTTATGGCGGGAGTAACTGACTCTCTTATGGTGGGAGTAACCATGACTCTCTAATGGTGTGAGTAACTATGACTCTCTAATGGTGGGAGTAACTATAACCCTCTTATGGTGGGAGTAACTATGACTCTCTTATGGCGTGAGTAACAATGGCTCTCTTATGACGGGACTAACTATGACTCTTTTGGATGGAGTAACTATGACTCTCTTATGGTGGGACTACTTATGGTGGGAGTAACCATGACTCTCTTATGGTGTTAGTAAATATGACTCTTATGGCGGGAGTAACTATGACTCTCTTATGGTGGGAGTAACTCTGACTCTCTTATAGTGGGAGTGACTATGACTCTCTTATGGTGGGAGTAACTATGACTCTTATGGCAGGAGTAACTATGACTCTCTTGTGGCGGGACTAACTATGACTCTTTTGGATGGAGTAACTATGACTCTCTTATGGTGGAGCTACTTTTGGCGTTAGTAACCATGACTCTCTTATGGTGGGAGTAACTATGACACTCTTATGGTGGGAGTAACTATAACTCTCTTATGGTGGGAGTAACTGTTACTCTCTTATGGAGGGAGTAACTATGACTCTCTTATGGTTGGAGTAACTATGACTCTCTTATGGCGGGACTAACTATGACTCTTTTGGATGGAGTAACTATGACTCTCTTATGGTGGGACTACTTATGGTGGGAGTAACCATGACACTCTTATGGTGGGAGTAACTATGACTCTCTTATGGTGTTAGTAAATATGACTCTCTTATGGCGGGAGTAACTATGACACTCTTATGGTGGGAGTAAATGTGACTCTCTTATGGTGGGAGTAACTATGACTCTCTTATGGTGGGACTACTTTTGGCGGGAGTAACTGTGACTCTCTTATGGTGGGAGTAGCTATGAATCTCTTATGGTGGGAGTAAGTGTGACTCTTATGGAGGGAGTAACTATGACTCTCTTATGGTGGGAGTAACTACTCTTATGGCGTGAGTAACTATGACTCTCTTATGGCGGGAGTAACTATGACACTCTTATGGTGGGAGTAACTATGACTCTCTTGTGGCGGAAGTAACTATGACTCTCTTATGGCTGTAGTAACTATGACTGTCTTTTGGTGGGAGTAACTATGATTCTCTTATGGTGGGAGTAACTATGACTCTCTTATGGTGGGATTAACTATGACTCTCTTATGGTGGGAGTAACTCTGACTCTCTTATAGTGGGAGTGACTATGACTCTTATGGCGGGAGTAACTATGACTCTTATGGTGGTACTAACTGTGACTCTTTTGGATGGAGTAACTATGACTCTCTTGTGGTGGAACTACTTTTGGCGGGAGTAACAATGACTCTCTTATGGTGGGAGTAACTATGACTCTTATAGTGGGAGTAACTATGACACTCTTATGGTGGGAGTAACTATGACTCTCTTATGGTGGGAGTAACTCTGACTCTCTTATGGTGGGAGTAACTCTGACACTCTTATAGTGGGAGTAACTATGACTCTCTTATGGTGGGAGTAACTCTGACACTCTTATGGTGGGAGTAACTCTGACTCTCTTATGGTGGGAGTAACTCTGACACTCTTATGGCGTGAGTAACTTTGACTCTCTTATGGCGGGAGTAACTATGACACTCTTATGGTGGGAGTAACTATGACTCTCTTGTGGCGGGAGTAACTATGACTCTCTTATG
Source organism: Coreius guichenoti (assembly GCA_039654105.1). Taxonomy (NCBI): domain Eukaryota; kingdom Metazoa; phylum Chordata; class Actinopteri; order Cypriniformes; family Gobionidae; genus Coreius; species Coreius guichenoti. The sequence goes on along the minus strand of CM077192.1, from coordinate 32,503,492 downwards.
GCGGTAGTAACTATGACTCTCTTATGGTGGGACTACTTTTGGCGGTAGTAACTATGACTCTCTTATGGTGGGAGTAACTATGATTCTCTAATGGTGGGAGTAACTATGACTCTTATGGCGGTAGTAACTATAGTTCTCTTATGGTGGTAGTAACTATGGCTCTCTTATGGTGGGAGTAACTATTTCTCTTATGGCGTGAGTAACTATGACTCTCTTATGGTGGGAGTAATTATGACTCTCTTATGGAGGGAGTAACTATGACACTCTTATGGTGGGAGTAACTATGACTCTCTTATGGTGTTAGTAATTATGATTCTCATGGCGGGAGTAACTATGACACTCTTATTGTGGGAGTAACTATGACTCTTTTATAGTGGGAGTAACTCTGACTCTCTTATGGTGTGAGTAACTTACTCTTATGGCGTGAGTAACTTACTCTTATGGCGTGAGTAGCTATTACTCTTATGGCGTGAGTAACTATGACTCTCTTATGGTGGGAGTATCTATGACTCTCTTATGCCGGTAGTAACTATGACTCTCTTATGGATGGAGTAACTATGACTCTCTTATGGTGGGACTACTTTTGGCGGTAGTAACTATGACTCTCTTATTGTTGGAGTAACTATGATTCTCTAATGGTGGGAGTAACTATAACTCTTATGGGGGGAGTAACTATGACTCTTATGACGGTAGTAACTATGACTCTCTTATGGTGGGAGTAACTATGACTCTCTTATGGCGGGAGTAACTATGACTCTCTTATGGCGGTAGTAACTATGACTCTCATATGGTGGGAGTAACTATGACTCTCTTATGATGGGAGTAACCATGACTCTCTTATGGTGGGAGTAACAATTACTCTTATGGTGTGAGTAACTATGACTCTCTTATGGCAGAAGTAACTATGACACTTTTATAGTGGGAGTAACTATGACTCTCTTATGGCGGGAGTAACTGACTCTCTTATGGTGGGAGTAACCATGACTCTCTAATGGTGTGAGTAACTATGACTCTCTAATGGTGGGAGTAACTATAACCCTCTTATGGTGGGAGTAACTATGACTCTCTTATGGCGTGAGTAACAATGGCTCTCTTATGACGGGACTAACTATGACTCTTTTGGATGGAGTAACTATGACTCTCTTATGGTGGAGCTACTTTTGGCGTTAGTAACCATGACTCTCTTATGGTGGGAGTAACTATGACACTCTTATGGTGGGAGTAACTATAACTCTCTTATGGTGGGAGTAACTGTTACTCTCTTATGGAGGGAGTAACTATGACTCTCTTATGGTTGGAGTAACTATGACTCTCTTATGGCGGGACTAACTATGACTCTTTTGGATGGAGTAACTATGACTCTCTTATGGTGGGACTACTTATGGTGGGAGTAACCATGACACTCTTATGGTGGGAGTAACTATGGCTCTCTTATGGTGTTAGTAAATATGACTCTCTTATGGCGGTAGTAACTATGACACTCTTATTGTGGGAGTAACTATGACACTCTTATGGTGGGAGTAACTATGACTCTCTTATGGTGTTAGTAAATATGACTCTCTTATGGCGGGAGTAACTATGACACTCTTATGGTGGGAGTAACTATGACTCTCTTATGGTGGGAGTAACTCTGTCTCTCTTATGGTGGGAGTAACTATGACTCTTATGGCGGTAGTAACTATGACTCTCTTATGGATGGAGTAACTATGACTCTTATGGCGAGAGTAACTACGACTCTCTTATGGTGGGACTACTTTTGGCGGGAGTAACTATGACTCTCTTATGGTGGGAGTAACTATGACTCTCTAATGGTGGGAGTAACTATAACTCTTATGGTGGGAGTAACTGTGACTCTCTTATGGAGGGAGTAACTCTGACTCTCTTATGGTGGGACAACTTATGGTGGGAGTAACCGTTACTCTCTTATGGTGGGAGTAGCTATTACTCTTATGGTTTGAGTAACTCTGACTGTCTTATGGTTGGAGTAACTATGACTCTCTTATGGTGGGAGTAACTATGACACTCTTATGGTGGGAGTAACTATGACTCTCTTGTGGCGGGAGTAACTATGACTCTCTTATGGCAGGAGTAACTGACTCTTATGGTGGGAGTAACTCTGACACTCTTATGTTAGGAGTAACTATGACTCTTATAGAGGGAGTAACTATGACTCTCTTATGGCGGGAGTAACTATGACTCTCTTATGGCGGGAGTAACTGACACTTATGGTGGGAGTAACTATGACTCTTATGGTGGGAGTAACTATGACTTTCTTATGGCGGGAGTAACTATGACTCTCTTACGGCGGGAGTAACTATGACTCTCTTATGGCGGGAGTAACTGACACTTATGGTGGGAGTAACTATGACTTTCTTATGGCGGGAGTAACTATGACTCTCTTATGGCGGGAGTAACTATAACTCTCTTATGGTGGGAGTAACTATGACTTTCTTATGGCGGGAGTAACTATGACTCTCTTATGGCGGGAGTAACTATGACTCTTTTATGGCGGTAGTAACTATGAATTTCTTATGGATGGAGTAACTATGACTCTCTTATGGTGGGACTACTTTTGGCTAGAGTAACTATGACTCTCTTATGGTGGGAGTAAATATGACTCTAAAGGTGGGAGTAACTATAACTCTCTTATGGTGGTAGTAACTATGACTCTTGTGGCGGGAGTAACTATGACACTCTCATGGCGGAAGTAACTATGACTCTCTAATGGTGGGACTACTTTTGGCTAGAGTAAATATGACTCTCTTGTGGCGGGAGTAACTATGACTCTCTAAAGGTGGGAGTAACTATGACTCTCTAATGGTGGGAGTAACTATAACTCTCTTATGGTGGGAGTAACTGTGATTCTCTTTTGGAGGGAGTAACTATGACTCTCTTGTGGTGGGACTAACTATGACTCTTATGGCGGTAGTAACTATGACTCTCTTATGTATGGAGTAACTATGACTCTTAATGCTCGAGTAATAATGACACTCTTATGGTGGGAGTAACTGTGACTCTTATGGCGGGAGTAACTATGACACTTTTATGGTGGGAGTAACTATGACTCACTTATGGCGGTAGTAACTATGACTCTCTTATGGTGGGAGTAACTATGACACTCTTATGGTGGGAGTAACTATGACTATCTTGTGTCTGGAGTAACTATGACTCTCTTATGGCGGGAGTAACTGTGACTCTTATGGTGGGAGTAACTATAACTCTTATGGAGGGAGTAACTATGACACTCTTATGGTGGGAGTAACTATGACTATCTTGTGTCTGGAGTAACTATGACTCTCTTATGGTGGGAGTAACTGTGACTCTTATGGTGGGAGTAACTATAACTCTTATGGAGGGAGTAACTATGACTCTTATGGTGGGAGTAACTATGACTCTCTTGTGGCGGGAGTAACTATGAGTCTCTTATGGCTGGAGTAACTATGACTCTCTTATGGCGGGAGTAACTGACTCTTCTGGTGGGAGTAACTCTGTCTCTCTTATGCTGGGAGTAACTCTAACTCTCTTATTGTGGGAGTAACTGTGACTCTCTTATGGAGGGAGTAACTATGACTCTCTTATGGTTGGAGTAACTATGACTTTCTTATGGCGGGAGTATATAATTCTCTTACGGCGGGAGTAACTATGACTCTCTTATGGCGGGAGTAACACACTTATGGTGGGAGTAACTATGACTCTTATGGTGGGAGTAACTATGACTTTCTTATGGCAGGAGTAACTATGACTCTTATGGCGGGAGTAACTATGACTCTCTTATGGCGGGAGTAACTATGACTCTCTTATGGTGGGAGTAACTATGACTCTCTAATGGTGGGACTACTTTTGGCTAGAGTAACTATGACTCTCTTATGGTGGGAGTAACTATGACTGTCTAAAGGTGGGAGTAACTATGACTCTCTTATGGTGGGAGTAACTCTGACTCTCTTATGGTGGGAGTAACTATGACTCTCCTATGGTGGGAGTAACTATGACTCTTATGGCGGTAGTAACTATGACTCTCTTATGGATGGAGTAACTATGACTCTTATGGTGGGACTACTTTTGCCAGGAGTAACTATGACTTTCTTATGGCGGGAGTAACTATGACTCTCTTATGGCGGGAGTAACTATGACTCTCGTATGGCGGTAGTAACTATGACTTTCTTATGGATGGAGTAACTATGACTCTCTTATGGTGGGACTACTTTTGGCTAGAGTAACTATGACTCTCTTACGGTGGGAGTAACTATGACTCTCTAAAGGTGGGAGTAACTATAACTCTCTTATGGTGGGATTAACTATGACTCTCTTGTGGCGGGAGTAACTATGACTCTTATGGTGGGAGTAACTATGACTCTCTAAAGGTGGGAGTAACTATTACTCTTATGGTGGGAGTAACTATAACTCTTATGGTGGGAGTAACAGTGACTCTTTTATGGAGGGAGTAACTATGACTCTCTTATGGTTGGACTACTTTTGGCTAGAGTAACTATGACTCTCTTATGGTGGGAGTAACTATGACTCTCTAAAGGTGGGAGTAACTATAACTCTGTTATGGTGGGAGTAACTATGACTCTCTTGTGGCGGGACTAACTATGACTCTCTTATGTCGGGAGTAACTATGACTCTTATGGAGGGAGTAACTGACTCTCATGATGGGAGTAACCATGACTCTCTTATGGTGGGAGTGACAATTACTCTTATGGTGTGAGTAACTATGACTCTTATGGCAGTAGTAACTATGACTCTATAATGGTGGGAGTAACTATAACTCTTATGGTGGGAGTAACTGTAACTCTTATGGAGGGAGTAACTATTACTCTTATTGTGGGAGTAACTATAACTCTCTAATGGTGGGACTACTTTTGGCTAGAGTAAATATGACTCTCTTATGGTGGGAGTAACTATGACTCTCTAAAGGTGGGAGTAACTATAACTCTCTTATGGTGGGAGTAACTATGACTCTCTTGTGGCGGGACTCACTATGACTCTCTTAAGTCGTGAGTAACTATGAGTCACTTACGGCGGGAGTAACTATGACTCTCTTATGGTGGGAGTAACTTTGACTCTTATGGAGGGAGTAACTGACTCTCATGATGGGAGTAACCATGACTCTCTTATTTTGGGAGTAACAATTACTCTTATGGTGTGAGTAACTATGACTCTTATGGCGGTAGTAACTATGACTCTATAATGGTGGGAGTAACTATAACTCTTATGGAGGGAGTAACTATGACTCTTATGGTGGGAGTAACTATGACTCTCTTGTGGCGGGAGTAACTATGACTCTCTTATGGCGGGAGTAACTGACTCTTCTGGTGGGAGTAACTCTGTCTCTCTTATGCTGGGAGTAACACTAACTCTCTTATTGTGGGAGTAACTGTGACTCTCTTATGGAGGGAGTAACTATGACTCTCTTATGGTTGGAGTAACTATGACTTTCTTATGGCGGGAGTATATAATTCTCTTACGGCGGGAGTAACTATGACTCTCTTATGGCGGGAGTAACACACTTATGGTGGGAGTAACTATGACTCTTATGGTGGGAGTAACTATGACTTTCTTATGGCAGGAGTAACTATGACTCTTATGGCGGGAGTAACTATGACTCTCTTATGGCGGGAGTAACTATGACTCTCTTATGGTGGGAGTAACTATGACTCTCTAATGGTTTGACTACTTTTGGCTAGAGTAACTATGACTCTCTTATAGTGGGAGTAACTATGACTCTCTAAAGGTGGGAGTAACTATAACTCTCTTATGGTGGGAGTAACTTTGAGTCTCTAATGGTGGGAGTAACTATAACTCTCGTATGGTGGGAGTAACTGTGATTCTCTTTTGGAGGGAGTAACTATGACTCTCTTATGGTGGGACTAACTATGACTCTTATGGCGGTAGTAACTATGTCTCTCTTATGGTGGGAGTAACTATAACTCTTATGGTGGGAGTAACTGTGACTCTTATGGAGGGAGTAAATATGACTCTTATGGCGGGAGTAACTATGACACTCTTATGGTGGGAGTAACTATGACTCTTATGGCGGGAGTAACTATGACACTTTTATGGTCGTAGTAACTATGACTCACTTATGGCGGTAGTAACTATGACTCACTTATGGCGGTAGTAACTATGACTCACTTATGGCGGTAGTAACTATGACTCTCTTATGGTGGGAGTAACTATGACTCTTATGGTGGGAGTAACAGTGACTCTCTTATGGAGGGAGTAACTATTACTCTTATGGTGTGAGTAAATTTGACTTATGGCGGGAGTAACTATGACACTCTTATGTTGCGAGTAACTATGACACTCTTATGGATTGAGTAACTATGACTCTCTTATGGTGGGACTACTTTTGGCTAGAGTAACTATGATTCTCTTATGGTGGGAGTAACTATGACTCTCTAAAGGTGGGAGTAACTATAACTCTCTTATGGTGGGATTAACTGTGACTCTCTTGTGGCGGGAGTAACTATGACTCTTATGGTGGGAGTAACTATGACTCTCTAAAGGTGGGAGTAACTATTACTCTTATGGTGGGAGTAACTATGACTCTAATGGTGGGAGTAACTATAACTCTTATGGTGGGAGTAACAGTGACTCTTTTATGGAGGGAGTAACTATGACTCTCTTATGGTGGGAGTAACTATGACTCTCTAAAGGTGGGAGTAACTATAACTCTCTTATGGTGAGAGTAACTATGACTCTCTTGTGGCGGGACTAACTATGACTCTCTTATGTCGGGAGTAACTATGAGACACTTACGGCGGGAGTAACTATGACTCTCTTATGGTGGGAGTAACTATGACTCTTATGGAGGGAGTAACTGACTCTCATGATGGGAGTAACCATGACTCTCTTATGGTGGGAGTGACAATTACTCTTATGGTGTGAGTAACTATGACTCTTATGGCGGTAGTAACTATGACTCTATAATGGTGGGAGTAACTATAACTCTTATGGTGGGAGTAACTGTAACTCTTATGGAGGGAGTTAGTATGACTCTTATTGTGGGAGTAAGTATTACTCTTATGGAGGGAGTAACTGACTCTCATGATGGGAGTAACCATGACTCAATTGTGGTGGGAGTGACAATTACTCTTATGGTGTGAGTAACTATGACTCTTATGGCGGTAGTAACTATGACTCTATAATGGTGGGAGTAACTATAACTCTTATGGTGGGAGTAACTGTAACTCTTATGGTGGGAGTAACTATGACTCTCTTGTGGCGGGAGTAACTATGACTCTCTTATGGCGGAAGTAACTATGACTCTCTTATGGCGGGAGTAACTGACTCTTCTGGTGGGAGTAACTCTGACACTCTTATGGTGGGAGTAACTCTGACTCTCTTATGGTGGGAGTAACTCTAACTCTCTTATGGTGGGAGTAACTAAGACTTTCTTATGGCGGGAGTAACTATGACTCTCTTACGGCGGGAGTAACTATGACTCTCTTATGGCGGGAGTAACTGACACTTATGGTTGGAGTAACTATAACTCTCTTATGGTGGGAGTAACTATGACTTTCTTATGGCGGGAGTATCTATGACTCTCTTATGGCTGGAGTAACTATAACTCTGTTATGGTGGGAGTAACTGTGACTTTCTTATGGCGGGAGTAACTATGACTCTCTTATGGCGGAAGTAACTATGACTCTTTTATGGCGGGAGTAACTGACTCTTCTGGTGGGAGTAACTCTGACACTCTTATGGTGTTAGTAACTCTGACTCTCTTATGGTGGGAGTAACTGTGACTCTCTTATGGAGGGAGTAACTATGACTCTCTTATGGTTGGAGTAACTAAGACTTTCTTATGGCGGGAGTAACTATGACTCTCTTACGGCGGGAGTAACTATGACTCTCTTATGGTGGGAGTAACTATGACTTTCTTATGGCGGGAGTATCTATGACTCTCTTATGGCTGGAGTAACTATAACTCTCTTATGGTTTGAGTAACTATGACTTTCTTATGGCGGGAGTAACTATGACTCTCTTATGGCGGGAGTAACTTTGACTCTTTTACGGCGGTAGTAACTATGAATTTCTTATGGATGGAGTAACTATGACTCTCTTGTGGTGGGAGTAACTATGACACTCTTGTGGCGGGAGTAACTATGACACTCTCATGGCGGGAGTGACTATGACTCTCTAATGGTGGGACTACTTTTGGTTAGAGTAACTATGACTCTCTTATGGTGGGAGTAACTATGACTCTCTTGTGGCGGGAGTAACTATGACACTCTCATGGCGGGAGTGACTATGACTCTCTAATGGTGGGACTACTTTTGGCTAGAGTAACTATGACTATCTTATGGTGGGAGTAACTACGACTCTCTAAAGGTGGGAGTAACTATAACTCTCTTATGGTGGGAGTAACTATGACTCTCTTGTGGCGGGAGTAACTATGACTCTTTTATGGTGGGAGTAACTATGACTCTCTAATGGTGTGAGTAACTATAACTCTCTTATGGTGGGAGTAACTGTGATTCTCTTATGAAGGGAGTAACTATGACTCTCTTATGGTGGGACTAACTATGACTCTTATAGTGTTACTAAATATAACTTATGGCTGGAGTAACTATGACACTCTTATGTTGGGAGTAACTGTGACTCTTATGGTGGGAGTAACTCTGACTCTCTTATGGTGGGAGTAACTATGACTCTTATGGTGGGAGAAACTCTGACACTCTTATGGTGGGAGTAACTATGACTCTCTTATGGCGGTAGTAACTATGACTCTCTTATGGATGGAGTAACTATGACTCTCTTATGGTGGACTACTTTTGGCTAGAGTAACTATGACTCTCTTTTGGTGGGAGTAACTATGACTCTCTTGTGGCGGGAGTAACTATGACTCTCTTATGGTGGGAGTAACTATGACTCTCTAAAGGTGGGAGTAACTATTACTCTTATGGTGGGAGTAACTATTACTCTAATGGTGAGAGTAACTATAACTCTTATGGTGGGAGTAACAGTGACTCTTTTATGGAGGGAGTAACTATGACTCTCTTATGGTGGGAGTAACTATGACTCTCTAAAGGTGGGAGTAACTATGTCTCTCTTATGGCGGGAGTAACTATGACTCTCTTATGGCGGGAGTAACTGACTCTTCTGGTGGGAGTAACTCTGTCTCTCTTATGGTGGTAGTAACTGTGACTCTTATGGAGGGAGTAACTATGACTCTCTTATGGTTGGAGTAACTATGACTTTCTTATGGCGGGAGTATATATGACTCTCTTACGGCGGGAGTAACTATGACTCTCTTATGGCGGGAGTAACTGACACTTATGGTGGGAGTAACTGACACTTATGGAGGGAGTAAATATGACTCTTAATGCTCGAGTAACTATGACACTCTTATGGTGGGAGTAACTATGACTTTCTTATGGCAGGAGTAACTATGACTCTTATGGCGGGAGTAACTGACTCTCTTATGGCGGGAGTAACTATGACTCTCTTATGGTGGGAGTAACTATGACTCTCTAATGGTGGGACTACTTTTGGCTAGAGTAACTATGACTCTCTAAAGGTGGGAGTAGCTATAACTCTCTTATGGTGGGAGTAACTATGACTATCTAATGGTGGGAGTAACTATAACTCTCTTATGGTGGGAGTAACTGTGATTCTCTTTTGGAGGGAGTAACTATGACTCTTATGGTGGGAGTATCTATAACTCTTATGGTGGGAGTAACTGTGACTCTTATGGAGGGAGTAAATATGACTCTTAATGCTCGAGTAACTATGACACTCTTATGGTGGGAGTAACTATGACACTTTTATGGTCGGAGTAACTATGACTCACTTATGGCGGTAGTAACTATGACTCTCTTATGGTGGGAGTAACTATGACTCTTATGGCGGGAGTAACTATGACACTCTTATGGTGGGAGTAACTATGACTAACTTGTGTCGGGAGTAACTATAACTCTCTTATGGTGGGAGTAACTATGACTCTTATGGTGGGAGTAACTTTGACTCTCTTATGGAGGGAGTAACTATGACTCTTATGGTGGGAGTAACTATTACTCTTATGGCGTGAGTAACTATGACTCTCTCTTATGGCGGTAGTCACTATGACTTTCTTATGGATGGAGTAACTATGACTCTTATGGTGGGACTACTTTTGGCTAGAGTAACAATGACTCTCTTATGGTGGGAGTAACTATGACTCTCTAAAGGTGGGAGTAACTATGACTCTATAATGGTGGGAGTAACTATAACTCTTATGGTGGGAGTAACTTTGACTCTCTTATGGAGGGAGTAACTATGACACTCTTATGGTGGGAGTAACTATGACTCTCTTGTGGCGGGAGTAACTATGACTCTCTTATGGCAGGAGTAACTGACTCTTATGGTGGGAGTAACTCTGACACTCTTATGTTGGGAGTAACTATGACTCTCTTATGGAGGGAGTAACTATGACTCTCTTATGGCGGGAGTAACTATGACTCTCTTATGGCGGGAGTAACTGACACTTATGGTGGGAGTAACTATGACTCTTATGGTGGGAGTAACTATGACTTTCTTATGGCGGGAGTAACTATGACTCTCTTACGGCGGGAGTAACTATGACTCTCTTATGGCGGGAGTAACTGACACTTATGGTGGGAGTAACTATCACTTTCTTATGGCGGGAGTAACTATGACTCTCTTATGGCGGGAGTAACTATAACTCTCTTATGGTGGGAGTAACTATGACTCTCTTATGGCGGGAGTAACTATGACTCTTTTATGGCGGTAGTAACTATGAATTTCTTATGGATGGAGTAACTATGACTCTCTTATGGTGGGACTACTTTTGGCTAGAGTAACTATGACTCTCTTATGGTGGGAGTAAATATGACTCTCTAAAGGTGGGAGTAACTATAACTCTCTTATGGTGGGAGTAACTATGACTCTTGTGGCGGGAGTAACTATGACACTCTCATGGCGGGAGTAACTATGACTCTCTAATGGTGGGACTACTTTTGGCTAGAGTAAATATGACTCTCTTATGGTGTGAGTAACTATGACTCTCTAAAGGTGGGAGTAACTATAACTCTCTTGTGGCGGGAGTAACTATGACTCTTTTATGGTGGGAGTAACTATGACTCTCTAATGGTGGGAGTAACTATAACTCTCTTATGGTGGGAGTAACTGTGATTCTCTTTTGGAGGGAGTAACTATGACTCTCTTGTGGTGGGACTAACTATGACTCTTATGGCGGTAGTAACTATGACTCTCTTATGTATGGAGTAACTATGACTCTTATGGTGGGAGTAACTATAACTCTTATGGTGGGAGTAACTGTGACTCTTTTGGAGTGAGTAAATATGACTCTTAATGCTCGAGTAATAATGACACTCTTATGGTGGGAGTAACTGTGACTCTTATGGCGGGAGTAACTATGACACTTTTATGGTGGGAGTAACTATGACTCACTTATGGCGGTAGTAACTATGACTCTCTTATGGTGGGAGTAACTATGACACTCTTATGGTGGGAGTAACTATGACTATCTTGTGTCTGGAGTAACTATGACTCTCTTATGGCGGGAGTAACTGACTCTTATGGTGGGAGTAACTCTGACACTCTTATGGTGGGAGTAACTATGACTCTCTTATGGAGGGAGTAACTATGACTCTCTTATGGTGGGAGTAACTCTAACTCTCTTGTGGCAGGACTAACTATGACTCTCTTAAGTCGTGAGTAACTATGAGTCACTTACGGCGGGAGTAACTATGACTCTCTTATGGTGGGAGTAACTTTGACTCTTATGTAGGGAGTAACTGACTCTCATGATGGGAGTAACCATGACTCTCTTATTTTGGGAGTAACTATGAGTCTCTTATGGCGGGAGTAACTATGACTCTCTTATGGCGGGAGTAACTGACTCTTCTGGTGGGAGTAACTCTGTCTCTCTTATGCTGGGAGTAACTCTAACTCTCTTATTGTGGGAGTAACTGTGACTCTCTTATGGAGGGAGTAACTATGACTCTCTTATAGTTGGAGTAACTATGACTTTCTTATGGCGGGAGTATATAATTCTCTTACGGCGGGAGTAACTATGACTCTCTTATGGCGGGAGTAACACACTTATGGTGGGAGTAACTATGACTCTTATGGTGGGAGTAACTATGACTTTCTTATGGCAGGAGTAACTATGACTCTTATGGCGGGAGTAACTATGACTCTCTTATGGCGGGAGTAACTATGACTCTCTTATGGTGGGAGTAACTATGACTCTCTAATGGTGGGACTACTTTTGGCTAGAGTAACTATGACTCTCTTATGGTGGGAGTAACTATGACTGTCTAAAGGTGGGAGTAACTATAACTCTCTTATGGTGGGAGTAACTTTGACTCTCTAATGGTGGGAGTAACTATGACACTCTTATGGTGGGAGTAACTATGACTCTCTTGTGGCGGGAGTAACTATGACTCTCTTATGGCAGGAGTAACTGACTCTTATGATGGGAGTAACTATGACTCTCTTATGGAGGGAGTAACTATGACTCTCTTATGGTGGGAGTAACTATGACTCTTATGGAGGGAGTAACTATGACTCTCTTATGGAGGGAGTAACTATGACTCTCTTTTGGCGGGAGTAACTATGACTCTCTTATGGCGGGAGTAACTGACACTTATGGTGGGAGTAACTATGACTCTTATGGTGGGAGTAACTATGACTTTCTTATGGCGGGAGTAACTATGACTCTCTTACGGCGGGAGTAACTATGACTCTCTTATGGCGGGAGTAACTGACACTTATGGTGGGAGTAACTATGACTTTCTTATGGCGGGAGTAACTATGACTCTCTTATGGCGGGAGTAACTATAACTCTCTTATGGTGGGAGTAACTATGACTTTCTTATGGCGGGAGTAACTATGACTCTCTTATGGCGGGAGTAACTATGACTCTTTTATGGCGGTAGTAACTATGAATTTCTTATGGATGGAGTAACTATGACTCTCTTATGGTGGGACTACTTTTGGCTAGAGTAACTATGACTCTCTTATGGTGGGAGTAACTATGACTTTCTTATGGCGGGAGTATATAATTCTCTTACGGCGGGAGTAACTATGACTCTCTTATGGCGGGAGTAACTATGACTCACTTATGGCGGTAATAACTATGACTCTCTTATGGTGGGAGTAACTGTGACTCTTATGGTGGGAGTAACAGTGACTCTTATGGAGGGAGTAACTATTACTCTTATGGTGTGAGTAAATTTGACTTATGGCGGGAGTAACTATGACACTCTTATGTTGGGAGTAACTATGACACTCTTTTGGTTGGAGTAACTATGACTCTTATAGTGGGAGTAACTATGACTATCTTGTAGTGGTAGTAACAATTACTCTTATGGCGGGAGTAACTATGACTTTCTTATGGATGGAGTAACTATGACTCTCTTATGGTGGGACTACTTTTGGCTAGAGTAACTATGACTCTCTTATGGTGGGAGTAACTATGACTCTCTAAAGGTGGGAGTAACTATAACTCTCTTATGGTGGGATTAACTATGACTCTCTTGTGGCGGGAGTAACTATGAGTCTTATGGTGGGAGTAACTATGACTCTCTAAAGGTGGGAGTAACTATTACTCTTATGGTGGGAGTAACTATGACTCTAATGGTGGGAGTAACTATAACTCTTATGGTGGGAGTAACAGTGACTCTTTTATGGAGGGAGTAACTATGACTCTCTTATGGTTGGACTAACTATGACTCTCTTATGTCGGGAGTAACTATGACTCTCTTATGTCGGGAGTAACTATGAGACACTTACGGCGGGAGTAACTATGACTCTCTTATGGTGGGAGTAACTATGACTCTTATGGAGGGAGTAACTGACTCTTATGATGGGAGTAACCATGACTCTCTTATGGTGGGAGTGACAATTACTCTTATGGTGTGAGTAACTATCACTCTTATGGCGGTAGTAACTATGACTCTATAATGGTGGGAATAACTATAACTCTTATGGTGGGAGTAACTGTAACTCTTATGGAGGGAGTAACTATGACTCTTATTGTGGGAGTAAGTATTACTCTTATGGAGGGAGTAACTGACTCTCATGATGGGAGTAACCATGACTCTCTTGTGGTGGGAGTGACAATTACTCTTATGGTGTGAGTAACTATGACTCTTATGGCGGTAGTAACTATGACTCTATAATGGTGGGAGTAACTATAACTCTTATGGTGGGAGTAACTGTAACTCTTATGGTGGGAGTAACTATGACTCTCTTGTGGCGGGAGTAACTATGACTCTCTTATGGCGGAAGTAACTATGACTCTCTTATGGCGGGAGTAACTGACTCTTCTGGTGGGAGTAACTCTGACACTCTTATGGTGGGAGTAACTCTGACTCTCTTATGGTGGGAGTAACTCTAACTCTCTTATGGAGGGAGTAACTATGACTCTCTTATGGTTGGAGTAACTAAGACTTTCTTATGGCGGGAGTAACTATGACTCTCTTACGGCGGGAGTAACTATGACTCTCTTATGGCGGGAGTAACTGACACTTATGGTGGGAGTAACTATGACTCTCTTATGGTGGGAGTAACTATGACTTTCTTATGGCGGGAGTATCTATGACTCTCTTATGGCTGGAGTAACTATAACTCTGTTATGGTGGGAGTAACTATGACTTTCTTATGGCGGGAGTAACTATGACTCTCTTATGGCGGGAGTAACTATGACTCTTTTATGGCGGTAGTAACTATGAATTTCTTATGGATGGAGTAACTATGACTCTCTTATGGTGGGACTACTTTTGGCTAGAGTAATTATGACTCTCTTATGGTGGGAGTAACTATGACTCTCTTGTGGCGGGAGTAACTATGACACTCTCATGGCGGGAGTAACTATGACTCTCTAATGGTGGGACTACTTTTGGCTAGAGTAACTTTGACTCTCTTATGGTGGGAGTAACTATGACTCTCTAAAGGTGGGAGTAACTATAACTCTCTTATGGTGGGAGTAACTATGACTCTCTTGTGGCGGGAGTAACTATGACTCTTTTATGGTGGGAGTAACTATGACTCTCTAAAGGTGGGAGTAACTATAACTCTCTTATGGTGGGAGTAACTATGACTCTCTTGTGGCGGGACTAACTATGACTCTCTTATGTCGGGAGTAACTATGAGTCACTTACGGCGGGAGTAACTATGACTCTCTTATGGTGGGAGTAACTATGACTCTTATGGAGGGAGTAACTGACTCTCATGATGGGAGTAACCATGACTCTCTTATGGTGGGAGTGACAATTACTCTTATGGTGTGAGTAACTATGACTCTTATGGCGGTAGTAACTATGACTCTATAATGGTGGGAGTAACTATAACTCTTATGGTGGGAGTAACTGTAACTCTTATGGAGGGAGTAACTATGACTCTTATTGTGGGAGTAAGTATTACTCTTATGGAGGGAGTAACTGACTCTCATGATGGGAGTAACCAAGACTCTCTTATGGTGGGAGTGACAATCACTCTTATGGTGTGAGTAACTATGACTCTTATGGCGGTAGTAACTATGACTCTATAATGGTGGGAGTAACTATAACTCTTATGGTGGGAGTAACTGTAACTCTTATGGAGGGAGTAACTATGACTCTCTTATGGTGGGAGTAACTATGACTCTCTTA
This sequence comes from Coreius guichenoti, assembly GCA_039654105.1. Taxonomy (NCBI): domain Eukaryota; kingdom Metazoa; phylum Chordata; class Actinopteri; order Cypriniformes; family Gobionidae; genus Coreius; species Coreius guichenoti. Next base: position 32,487,866 of record CM077192.1, on the reverse strand, counting down.
TGGTGGGAGTAACTGTGACTCTTATGGTGGGAGTAACTATGACTCTCTTATGGTTGGAGTAACTATGACTCTCTTATGGTGGGAGTAACTCTGACACTCTTGTGGTGGGAGTAACTATGACTCTCTTATGGCGGTAGTAACTATGACTGTCTTATGGATGGAGTAACTATGACTCTCTTATGGTGGACTACTTTTGGCTAGAGTAACTATGACTCTCTTTTGGTGGGAGTAACTATGACTCTCTTGTGGCGGGAGTAACTATGACTCTCTTATGGTGGGAGTAACTATGACTCTAATGGTGGGAGTAACTATTACTCTAATGGTGAGAGTAACTATAACTCTTATGGTGGGAGTAACAGTGACTCTTTTATGGAGGGAGTAACTATGACTCTCTTATGGTTGGACTACTTTTGGCTAGAGTAACTATGACTCTCTTATGGTGGGAGTAACTATGACTCTCTAAAGGTGGGAGTAACTATGACTCTCTTATGGCGGGAGTAACTATGACTCTCTTATGGCGGGAGTAACTGACTCTTCTGGTGGGAGTAACTCTGTCTCTCTTATGGTGGGAGTAACTGTGACTCTTATGGAGGGAGTAACTATGACTCTCTTATGGTTGGAGTAACTATGACTTTCTTATGGCGGGAGTATATATGACTCTCTTACGGCGGGAGTAACTATGACTCTCTTATGGCGGGAGTAACTGACACTTATGGAGGGAGTAAATATGACTCTTAATGCTCGAGTAACTATGACACTCTTATGGTGGGAGTAACTATGACTTTCTTATGGCAGGAGTAACTATGACTCTTATGGCGGGAGTAACTATGACTCTCTTATGGCGGGAGTAACTATGACTCTCTTATGGTGGGAGTAACTATGACTCTCTAATGGTGGGACTACTTTTGGCTAGAGTAACTATGACTCTCTAAAGGTGGGAGTAACTATAACTCTCTTATGGTGGGAGTAACTGTGATTCTCTTTTGGAGGGAGTAACTATGACTCTCTTATGGTGGGAGTAACTATAACTCTTATGGTGGGAGTAACTGTGATTCTCTTTTGGAGGGAGTAACTATGACTCTCTTATGGTGGGAGTAACTATAACTCTTATGGTGGGAGTAACTGTGACTCTTATGGAGGGAGTAACTATGACTCTCTTATGGTGGGAGTAACTATGACTCTCTAAAGGTGGGAGTAACTATGACTCTATAATGGTGGGAGTAACTATAACTCTTATGGTGGGAGTAACTTTGACTCTCTTATGGAGGGAGTAACTATGACTCTTATGGTGGGAGTAACTATGACTCTCTTGTGGCGGGAGTAACTATGACTCTCTTATGGCGGGAGTAACTGACTCTTATGGTGGGAGTAACTCTGACACTCTTATGTTGGGAGTAACTATGACTCTCTTATGGAGGGAGTAACTATGACTCTCTTATGGCGGGAGTAACTATGACTCTCTTATGGCGGGAGTAACTGACACTTATGGTGGGAGTAACTATGACTCTTATGGTGGGAGTAACTATGACTTTCTTATGGCGGGAGTAACTATGACTCTTATGGCGGGAGTAACTATGACTCTCTTATGGCGGGAGTAACTATGACTCTCTTATTGCGGGAGTAACTATGACTCTCTTATTGCGGGAGTAACTATGACTCTCTTATGGTAGGAGTAACTATGACTCTCTTGTGGTGGGAGTAACTATAACTCTTATGGTGGGAGTAACTGCGACTCTTATGGAGGGAGTAAATATGACTCTTAATGCTCGAGTAACTATGACACTTTTATGGTGGGAGTAACTATGACTCTTATGGCGGGAGTAACTATGACACTTTTATGGTCGGAGTAACTATGACTCACTTATGGCGGTAGTAACTATGACTCTCTTATGGTGGGAGTAACTATGACACTCTTATGGTGGGAGTAACTATGACTATCTTGTGTCGGGAGTAACTATAACTCTCTTATGGTGGGAGTAACTGTGACTCTTATGGTGGGAGTAACTTTGACTCTCTTATGGAGGGAGTAACTATTACTCTTATGGCGTGAGTAACTATGACTCTCTTATGGCGGTAGTCACTATGACTTTTTTATGGATGGAGTAACTATGACTCTTATGGTGGGACTACTTTTGGCTAGAGTAACAATGACTCTCTTATGGTGGGAGTAATTATGACTCTCTAAAGGTGGGAGTAACTATGACTCTATAATGGTGGGAGTAACTATAACTCTTATGGTGGGAGTAACTTTGACTCTCTTATGGAGGGAGTAACTATGACTCTTATGGTGGGAGTAACTATTACTCTTATGGCGTGAGTAACTATGACTCTTATGGCGGGAGTAACTATGACTCTCTTGTGGCGGGAGTAACTATGACTCTCTTATGGCGGGAGTAACTGACTCTTATGGTGGGAGTAACTCTGACACTCTTATGTTGGGAGTAACTATGACTCTCTTATGGAGGGAGTAACTATGACTCTCTTATGGCGGGAGTAACTATGACTCCCTTATGGCGGGAGTAACTGACACTTATGGTGGGAGTAACTATGACTCTTATGGTGGGAGTAACTATGACTTTCTTATGGCGGGAGTACCTATGACTCTTATGGCGGGAGTAACTATGACTCTCTTATGGCGGGAGTAACTATGACTCTCTTATTACGGGAGTAACTATGACTCTCTTATGGTAGGAGTAACTATGACTCTCTTGTGGCGGGACTAACTATGACTCTTATAGTGTTAGTAAATATGACTTTCTTATGGCTGGAGTAACTATGACACTCTTATGTTGGGAGTAACTGTGACTCTTATTGTGGGAGTAACTCTGACTCTCTTATGGTGGGAGTAACTATGACTCTCTTATGGTGGGAGTAACTCTGACACTCTTATGGTGGGAGTAACTATGACTCTCTTATGGATGGAGTAACTATGACTTTCTTATGGTGGACTAATTTTGGCTAGAGTAACTATGACTCTCTTTTGGTGGGAGTAACTATGACTCTCTAAAGGTGATAGTAACTATAACTCTCTTATGGTGGGAGTAACTATGACACTCTTATGGTGTGAGTAACTGACTCTTATGGTGGGAGTAACTTTGACTCTCTTATGGAGGGAGTAACTATGACTCTTATGGTGGGAGTAACTGTTACTCTTATGGCGTGAGTAACTATGACTCTTATGGCGGGAGTAACTATGACACTCTTATGGTGGGAGTAACTATGACTCTTGTGGCGGGAGTAACTATGACTCTCTTATGGCGGGAGTAACTGACTCTTATGGTGGGAGTAACTCTGACACTCTTATGTTGGGAGTAACTAAGACTCTCTTATGGAGGGAGTAACTATGACTCTCTTATGGCGGGAGTAACTATGACTCTCTTATGGCGGGAGTAACTGACACTTATGGTGGGAGTAACTATGACTCTTATGGTGGGAGTAACTATGACTTTCTTATGGCGGGAGTACCTATGACTCTTATGGCGGGAGTAACTATGACTCTCTTATGGCGGGAGTAACTATGACTCTCTTATTACGGGAGTAACTATGACTCTCTTATGGTAGGAGTAACTATGACTCTCTTGTGGCGGGACTAACTATGACTCTTATAGTGTTAGTAAATATGACTTTCTTATGGCTGGAGTAACTATGACACTCTTATGTTGGGAGTAACTGTGACTCTTATTGTGGGAGTAACTCTGACTCTCTTATGGTGGGAGTAACTCTGACTCTCTTATGGTGGGAGTAACTATGACTCTCTTATGGTGGGAGTAACTCTGACACTCTTATGGTGGGAGTAACTATGACTCTCTTATGGATGGAGTAACTATGACTTCCTTATGGTGGACTACTTTTGGCTAGAGTAACTATGACTCTCTTTTGGTGGGAGTAACTATGACTCTCTAAAGGTGATAGTAACTATAACTCTCTTATGGTGGGAGTAACTATGACACTCTTATGGTGTGAGTAACTGACTCTTATGGTGGGAGTAACTTTGACTCTCTTATGGTGGGAGTAACTATGACTCTCTTATGGTGGGAGTAACTATAACTCTCTTATGGTGGGAGTAACTGTGATTCTCTTTTGGAGGGAGTAACTATGACTCTCTTATGGTGGGAGTAACTATAACTCTTATGGTGGGAGTAACTGTGACTCTTATGGAGGGAGTAACTATGACTCTCTTATGGTGGGAGTAACTATGACTCTCTAAAGGTGGGAGTAACTATGACTCTATAATGGTGGGAGTAACTATAACTCTTATGGTGGGAGTAACTTTGACTCTCTTATGGAGGGAGTAACTATGACTCTTATGGCGTGAGTAACTATGACTCTCTTATGGCGGGAGTAACTATGACACTCTTATGGTGGGAGTAACTATGACTCTCTTGTGGCGGGAGTAACTATGACTCTCTTATGGCGGGAGTAACTGACTCTTATGGTGGGAGTAACTCTGACACTCTTATGTTGGGAGTAACTATGACTCTCTTATGGAGGGAGTAACTATGACTCTCTTATGGTGGGAGTAACTATGACTCTTATGGTGGGAGTAACTATGACTTTCTTATGGCGGGAGTAACTATGACTCTTATGGCGGGAGTAACTATGACTCTCTTATGGCGGGAGTAACTATGACTCTCTTATTGCGGGAGTAACTATGACTCTCTTATGGTAGGAGTAACTATGACTCTCTTGTGGTGGGAGTAACTATAACTCTTATGGTGGGAGTAACTGCGACTCTTATGAAGGGAGTAAATATGACTCTTAATGCTCGAGTAACTATGACACTTTTATGGTGTGACTAACTATGACTCTTATGGCGGGAGTAACTATGACACTTTTATGGTCGGAGTAACTATGACTCACTTATGGCGGTAGTAACTATGACTCTCTTATTGTGGGAGTAACTCTGACTCTCTTATGGTGGGAGTAACTCTGACTCTCTTATGGTGGGAGTAACTATGACTCTCTTATGGTGGGAGTAACTCTGACACTCTTATGGTGGGAGTAACTATGACTCTCTTATGGATGGAGTAACTATGACTTTCTTATGGTGGACTACTTTTGGCTAGAGTAACTATGACTCTCTTTTGGTGGGAGTAACTATGACTCTCTTATGGTGGGAGTAACTATGACACTCTTATGGTGTGAGTAACTGACTCTTATGGTGGGAGTAACTTTGACTCTCTTATGGTGGGAGTAACTATGACTCTCTTATGGTGGGAGTAACTATAACTCTCTTATGGTGGGAGTAACTGTGATTCTCTTTTGGAGGGAGTAACTATGACTCTCTTATGGTGGGAGTAACTATAACTCTTATGGTGGGAGTAACTGTGACTCTTATGGAGGGAGTAACTATGACTCTCTTATGGTGGGAGTAACTATGACTCTCTAAAGGTGGGAGTAACTATGACTCTATAATGGTGGGAGTAACTATAACTCTTATGGTGGGAGTAACTTTGACTCTCTTATGGCGGGAGTAACTATGACACTCTTATGGTGGGAGTAACTATGACTCTCTTGTGGCGGGAGTAACTATGACTCTCTTATGGCGGGAGTAACTGACTCTTATGGTGGGAGTAACTTTGACTCTCTTATGGTGGGAGTAACTATGACTCTCTTATGGTGGGAGTAACTATAACTCTCTTATGGTGGGAGTAACTGTGATTCTCTTTTGGAGGGAGTAACTATGACTCTCTTATGGTGGGAGTAACTATAACTCTTATGGTGGGAGTAACTGTGACTCTTATGGAGGGAGTAACTATGACTCTCTTATGGTGGGAGTAACTATGACTCTCTAAAGGTGGGAGTAACTATGACTCTATAATGGTGGGAGTAACTATGACTCTTATGGCGTGAGTAACTATGACTCTCTTATGGCGGGAGTAACTATGACACTCTTATGGTGGGAGTAACTATGACTCTCTTGTGGCGGGAGTAACTATGACTCTCTTATGGCGGGAGTAACTGACTCTTATGGTGGGAGTAACTCTGACACTCTTATGTTGGGAGTAACTATGACTCTCTTATGGAGGGAGTAACTATGACTCTCTTATGGTGGGAGTAACTATGACTCTTATGGTGGGAGTAACTATGACTTTCTTATGGCGGGAGTAACTTTGACTCTTATGGCGGGAGTAACTATGACTCTCTTATGGCGGGAGTAACTATGACTCTCTTATTGCGGGAGTAACTATGACTCTCTTATGGTAGGAGTAACTATGACTCTCTTGTGGTGGGAGTAACTATAACTCTTATGGTGGGAGTAACTGCGACTCTTATGAAGGGAGTAAATATGACTCTTAATGCTCGAGTAACTATGACACTTTTATGGTGTGACTAACTATGACTCTTATGGCGGGAGTAACTATGACACTTTTATGGTCGGAGTAACTATGACTCACTTATGGCGGTAGTAACTATGACTCTCTTATGGTGGGAGTAACTATGACTCTCTTATGGCGGGAGTAACTATGACTCTCTTATGGCGGGAGTAACTATGACACTCTTATGGTGGGAGTAACTATGACTATCTTGTGTCGGGAGTAACTATAACTCTCTTATGGTGGGAGTAACTGTGACTCTTATGGTGGGAGTAACTTTGACTCTCTTATGGAGGGAGTAACTATTACTCTTATGGCGTGAGTAACTATGACTCTCTTATGGCGGTACTCACTATGACTTCTTTATGGATGGAGTAACTATGACTCTTATGGTGGGACTACTTTTGGCTAGAGTAACAATGACTCTCTTATGGTGGGAGTAATTATGACTCTCTAAAGGTGGGAGTAACTATGACTCTATAATGGTGGGAGTAACTATAACTCTTATGGTGGGAGTAACTTTGACTCTCTTATGGAGGGAGTAACTATGACTCTTATGGTGGGAGTAACTATTACTCTTATGGCGTGAGTAACTATGACTCTTATGGCGGGAGTAACTATGACACTCTTATGGTGGGAGTAACTATGACTCTCTTGTGGCGGGAGTAACTATGACTCTCTTATGGCGGGAGTAACTGACTCTTATGGTGGGAGTAACTCTGACACTCTTATGTTGGGAGTAACTATGACTCTCTTATGGAGGGAGTAACTATGACTCTCTTATGGCGGGAGTAACTATGACTCTCTTATGGCGGGAGTAACTGACACTTATGGTGGGAGTAACTATGACTCTTATGGTGGGAGTAACTATGACTTTCTTATGGCGGGAGTACCTATGACTCTTATGGCGGGAGTAACTATGACTCTCTTATGGCGGGAGTAACTATGACTCTCTTATTACGGGAGTAACTATGACTCTCTTATGGTAGGAGTAACTATGACTCTCTTGTGGCGGGACTAACTATAACTCTTATAGTGTTAGTAAATATGACTTTCTTATGGCTGGAGTAACTATGACACTCTTATGTTGGGAGTAACTGTGACTCTTATTGTGGGAGTAACTCTGACTCTCTTATGGTGGGAGTAACTATGACTCTCTTATGGTGGGAGTAACTCTGACACTCTTATGGTGGGAGTAACTATGACTCTCTTATGGATGGAGTAACTATGACTTTCTTATGGTGGACTACTTTTGGCTAGAGTAACTATGACTCTCTTTTGGTGGGAGTAACTATGACTCTCTAAAGGTGATAGTAACTATAACTCTCTTATGGTGGGAGTAACTATGACACTCTTATGGTGTGAGTAACTGACTCTTATGGTGGGAGTAACTTTGACTCTCTTATGGTGGGAGTAACTATGACTCTCTTATGGTGGGAGTAACTCTGACACTCTTATGGTGTGAGTAACTGACTCTTATGGTGGGAGTAACTTTGACTCTCTTATGGAGGGAGTAACTATGACTCTTATGGTGGGAGTAACTATTACTCTTATGGCGTGAGTAACTATGACTCTTATGGCGGGAGTAACTATGACACTCTTATGGTGGGAGTAACTATGACTCTCTTGTGGCGGGAGTAACTATGACTCTCTTATGGCGGGAGTAACTGACTCTTATGGTGGGAGTAACTCTGACACTCTTATGTTGGGAGTAACTAAGACTCTCTTATGGAGGGAGTAACTATGACTCTCTTATGGCGGGAGTAACTATGACTCTCTTATGGCGGGAGTAACTGACACTTATGGTGGGAGTAACTATGACTCTTATGGTGGGAGTAATTATGACTTTCTTATGGCGGGAGTACCTATGACTCTTATGGCGGGAGTAACTATGACTCTCTTATGGCGGGAGTAACTATGACTCTCTTATTACGGGAGTAACTATGACTCTCTTATGGTAGGAGTAACTATGACTCTCTTGTGGCGGGACTAACTATGACTCTTATAGTGTTAGTAAATATGACTTTCTTATGGCTGGAGTAACTATGACACTCTTATGTTGGGAGTAACTGTGACTCTTATTGTGGGAGTAACTCTGACTCTCTTATGGTGGGAGTAACTCTGACTCTCTTATGGTGGGAGTAACTATGACTCTCTTATGGTGGGAGTAACTCTGACACTCTTATGGTGGGAGTAACTATGACTCTCTTATGGATGGAGTAACTATGACTTTCTTATGGTGGACTACTTTTGGCTAGAGTAACTATGACTCTCTTTTGGTGGGAGTAACTATGACTCTTTAAAGGTGATAGTAACTATAACTCTCTTATGGTGGGAGTAACTATGACACTCTTATGGTGTGAGTAACTGACTCTTATGGTGGGAGTAACTTTGACTCTCTTATGGTGGGAGTAACTATGACTCTCTTATGGTGGGAGTAACTCTGACACTCTTAAGGTGGGAGTAACTATGACTCTCTTATGGCGGTAGTAACTATGACTCTCTTATGGATGGAGTAACTATGACTCTCTTATGGTTGGACTACTTTTGGCTAGAGTAACTATGACTCTTTTGGTGGGAGTAACTATGACTCTCTAAAGATGGGAGTAACTATAACTCTCTTATGGTGGGAGTAACTATGACTCTCTTGTGGCGGGAGCAACTATAACTCTCTTATGGTGGGAGTAACTATGACTCCCTTATGGATGGAGTAACTATGACTCTTATGGTGGGACTACTTTTGGCGGGAGTAACTATGACTCTCTTTTGGTGGGAGTAACTATGACTCTAATGGTGGGAGTAACTATAACTCTTCTGGTGGGAGTAACAATTACTCTTTTGGTGGGAGTAACTATGACTCTCTAAAGGTGGGAGTAACTATAACTCTCTTATGGTGGGAGTAACTATGACTCTCTTGTGGCGGGAGTAACTATGACTCTTATGGAGGGAGTAACTGACTCTCATGATGGGAGTAACCATGACTCTCTTATGGTGGGAGTAACATTTACTCTTATGGTGTGAGTAACTATGACTCTTATGGCGGAAGTAACTATGACACTCTCATGGCGGGAGTAACTGACTCTTATGGCGGTAGTAACTATGACTCTCTTATGGTGGGAGTAACTATGACTCTATAATGGTGGGAGTAACTATAACTCTTATGGTGGGAGTAACTGTGACTCTTATGGCGGGAGTAACTATGACTCTCTTATGGTGGGAGTAACTATGACTCTATAATGGTGGGAGTAACTATAACTCTTATATTGGGAGTAACTGTGACTCTCTTATGGAGGGAGTAACTATGACTCTTATGGTGGGAGTAACTATTACTCTTATTACGTGAGTAACTATGACACTCTTATGGTGGGAGTAACTATAACTCTCTTGTGGCGGGAGTAACTATGACTCTCATATGGCGGGAGTAACTGACTCTTATGGCGGGAGTAACTATGACTCTCTTATGGCGGGAGTAACTATGACTCTCTTATGGTGGGAGTAACTATGACTTTCTTATGGCGGGAGTAACTATGACTTTCTTATGGCGGGAGTAACTATGACTCTTATGGCGGGAGTAACTATGACTCTCTTATGGCGGTAGTCACTATGACTTTCTTATGGATGGAGTAACTATGACTCTTATGGTGGGACTACTTTTGGCTAGAGTAACAATGACTCTCTTATGGTGGGAGTAACTATGACTCTCTAAAGGTGGGAGTAACTATAACTCTCTTATGGTGGGAGTAACTATGACTCTTGTGGCGGGAGTAACTATGACTCTTTTATGGTGGGAGTAACTATGACTCTAATGGTGGGAGTAACTATAACTCTCTTATGGTGGGAGTAACTGATTCTCTTATGGAGGGAGTAACTATGACTCTCTTATGGTGGGACTAACTATGACTCTTATGGCGGTAGTAACTATGACTCTCTTATGTATGGAGTAACTATGACTCTCTCTTATGGTGGGAGTAACTCTGACTCTCTTATGGTGGGAGTAACTATGACTCTCCTATGGTGGGAGTAACTATGACTCTTATGGCGGTAGTAACTATGACTCTCTTATGGATGGAGTAACTATGACTCTTATGGTGGGACTACTTTTGCCGGGAGTAACTATGACTTTCTTATGGCGGGAGTAACTATGACTCTCTTATGGCGGGAGTAACTATGACTCTCTTATGGCGGTAGTAACTATGACTTTCTTATGGATGGAGTAACTATGACTCTCTTATGGTGGGAGTGACTATGACTCTCTAAAGGTGGGAGTAACTATAACTCTCTTATGGTGGGATTAACTATGACTCTCTTGTGGCGGGAGTAACTATGACTCTCTTATGGTGGGAGTAACTATGACTCTCTAAATGTGGGAGTAACTATAACTCTCTTATGGTGGGAGTAACTATGACTCTTATGGAGGGAGTAACTGACTCTCATGATGGGAGTAACCATGACTCTCTTATGGTGGGAGTGACAATTACTCTTATGGTGTGAGTAACTATGACTCTTATTTCGGTAGTAACTATGACTCTATAATGGTGGGAGTAACTATAACTCTTATGGTGGGAGTAACTGTGACTCTTATGGAGGAAGTAACTATGACTCTTATTGTGGGAGTAACTATGACTCTCTTGTGGTGGGAGTAACTATGACTCTCTTGTGGCGGGAGTAACTATGACTCTCTTGTGGTGGGAGTAACTATGACACTCTTATGGTGGGAGTAACTATGACTCTCTTGTGGTGGGAGTAACTATGACTCTCTTATGGCGGAAGTAACTATGACTCTCTTATGGCGGGAGTAACTGACTCTTCTGGTGGGAGTAACTCTGACACTCTTATGGTGGGAGTAACTCTGACTCTCTTATGGTGGGAGTAACTCTAACTCTCTTATGGTGGGAGTAACTGTGACTCTTATGGATTGAGTAACTTTGACTCTCTTATGGTTGGAGTAACTATGACTTTCTTATGGCGGGAGTAACTATGACTCTTACGGCGGGAGTAACTATGACTCTCTTATGGCGGGAGTAACTGACACTTATGGTGGGAGTAACTATGACTCTCTTATGGTGGGAGTAACTATGACTTTCTTATGGCGGGAGTAACTATGACTCTCTTATGGCGGGAGTAACTATAACTCTCTTATGGTGGGAGTAACTATGACTTTCTTATGGCGGGAGTAACTATGACTCTCTTATGGCGGGAGTAACTATGACTCTTTTATGGCGGTAGTAACTATGAATTTCTTATGGATGGAGTAACTATGACTCTCTTATGGTGGGACTACTTTTGGCTAGAGTAACTATGACTCTCTTATGGTGGGAGTAAATATGACTCTCTAAAGGTGGGAGTAACTATAACTCTCTTATGGTGGGAGTAACTATGACTCTCTTGTGGCGGGAGTAACTATGACACTCTCATGGCGGGAGTAACTATGACTCTCTAATGGTGGGACTACTTTTGGCTAGAGTAACTATGACTCTTATGGTGGGAGTAACTATGACTCTCTAAAGGTGGGAGTAACTATAACTCTCTTATGGTGGGAGTAACTATGACTCTCTTGTGGCGGGAGTAACTATGACTCTTTTATGGTGGGAGTAACTATGACTCTCTAATAGTGGGAGTAACTATAACTCTCTTATGGTGGGAGTAACTGTGATTCTCTTTTGGAGTGAGTAAATATGACTCTTAATGCTCGAGTAATTATGACACTCTTATGGTGGGAGTAACTATGACACTTTTATGGTGGGAGTAACTATGATTCACTTATGGCGGTAGTAACTATGACTCTTATGGTGGGAGTAACTATTACTCTTATGACGTGAGTAACTATGACTCTCTTATGGCAGGAGTAACTATGACACTCTTATGGTGGGAGTAACTATGACTATCTTGTGTCGGGAGTAACTATGACTCTCTTATGGCGGGAGTAACTGACTCTTTTGGTGGGAGTAACTCTGATGCTCTTATGGTGGGAGTAACTATGACTCTCTTATGGAGGGAGTAACTATGACTCTCTTATGGTGGGAGTAACTCTATCTCTCTTATGGAGGGAGTAACTATGACTCTCTTATGGTTGGACTACTTTTGGCTAGAGTAACTATGACTCTCTTATGGTGGGAGTAACTATGACTCTTTAAAGGTGGGAGTAACTATAACTATCTTATGGTGGGAGTAACTATGACTCTCTTGTGGCGGGACTAACTATGACTCTCTTATGTCGGGAGTAACTATGAGACACTTACGGCGGGAGTAACTATGACTCTCTTATGGTGGGAGTAACTATGACTCTTATGGAGGGAGTAACTGACTCTCATGATGGGAGTAACCATGACTCTCTTATGGTGGGAGTGACAATTACTCTTATGGTGTGAGTAACTATGACTCTTATGGCGGTAGTAACTATGACTCTATAATGGTGGGAGTAACTATAACTCTTATGGTGGGAGTAACTGTAACTCTTATGGAGGGAGTAACTATGACTCTTATTGTGGGAGTAAGTATTACTCTTATGGAGGGAGTAACTGACTCTCATGATGGGAGTAACCATGACTCTCTTGTGGTGGGAGTGACAATTACTCTTATGGTGTGAGTAACTATGACTCTTATGGCGGTAGTAACTATGACTCTATAATGGTGGGAGTAACTATAACTCTTATGGTGGGAGTAACTGTAACTCTTATGGTGGGAGTAACTATGACTCTCTTGTGGCGGGAGTAACTATGACTCTCTTATGGCGGAAGTAACTATGACTCTCTTATGGCGGGAGTAACTGACTCTTCTGGTGGGAGTAACTCTGACTCTCTTATGGTGGGAGTAACTAAGACTTTCTTATGGCGGGAGTAACTATGACTCTCTTACGGCGGGAGTAACTATGACTCTCTTATGGCGGGAGTAACTGACACTTATGGTGGGAGTAACTATGACTCTCTTATGGTGGGAGTAACTATGACTTTCTTATGGCGGGAGTATCTATGACTCTCTTATGGCTGGAGTAACTATAACTCTGTTATGGTGGGAGTAACTATGACTTTCTTATGGCGGGAGTAACTATGACTCTCTTATGGCGGGAGTAACTATGACTCTTTTATGGCGGTAGTAACTATGAATTTCTTATGGATGGAGTAACTATGACACTCTCATGGCGGGAGTAACTATGACTCTCTAATGGTGGGACTACTTTTGGCTAGAGTAAATATGACTCTCTTATTTTGGGAGTAACTATGACTCTCTAAAGGTGGGAGTAACTATAACTCTCTTGTGGCGGGAGTAACTATGACTCTTTTATGGTGGGAGTAACTATGACTCTTATGGTGGGAGTAACTATAACTCTTATGGTGGGAGTAACTGTGACTCTTTTGGAGTGAGTAAATATGACTCTTAATGCTCGAGTAATAATGACACTCTTATGGTGGGAGTAACTGTGACTCTTATGGCGGGAGTAACTATGACACTTTTATGGTGGGAGTAACTATGACTCACTTATGGCGGTAGTAACTATGACTCTCTTATGGTGGGAGTAACTATGACACTCTTATGGTGGGAGTAACTATGACTATCTTGTGTCTGGAGTAACTATGACTCTCTTATGGCGGGAGTAACTGACTCTTATGGTGGGAGTAACTCTGACACTCTTATGGTGGGAGTAACTATGACTCTCTTATGGAGGGAGTAACTATGACTCTCTTATGGTGGGAGTAACTCTAACTCTCTTGTGGCAGGACTATCTATGACTCTCTTAAGTCGTGAGTAACTATGAGTCACTTACGGCGGGAGTAACTATGACTCTCTTATGGTGGGAGTAACTTTGACTCTTATGTAGGGAGTAACTGACTCTCATGATGGGAGTAACCATGACTCTCTTATTTTGGGAGTAACAATTACTCTTATGGTGTGAGTAACTATGACTCTTATGGCGGTAGTAATTATGACTCTATAATGGTGGGAGTAACTATAACTCTTATGGAGGGAGTAACTATGACTCTTATGGTGGGAGTAACTATGACTCTCTTGTGGCGGGAGTAACTATGAGTCTCTTATGGCGGGAGTAACTATGACTCTCTTATGGCGGGAGTAACTGACTCTTCTGGTGGGAGTAACTCTGTCTCTCTTATGCTGGGAGTAACTCTAACTCTCTTATTGTGGGAGTAACTGTGACTCTCTTATGGAGGGAGTAACTATGACTCTCTTATGGTTGGAGTAACTATGACTTTCTTATGGCGGGAGTATATAATTCTCTTACGGCGGGAGTAACTATGACTCTCTTATGGCGGGAGTAACACACTTATGGTGGGAGTAACTATGACTCTTATGGTGGGAGTAACTATGACTTTCTTATGGCAGGAGTAACTATGACTCTCTTATGGCGGGAGTAACTATGACTCTCTTATGGCGGGAGTAACTATGACTCTCTTATGGTGGGAGTAACTATGACTCTCTAATGGTGGGACTACTTTTGGCTAGAGTAACTATGACTCTCTTATGGTGGGAGTAACTATGACTGTCTAAAGGTGGGAGTAACTATAACTCTCTTATGGTTGGAGTAACTTTGACTCTCTAATGGTGGGAGTAACTATGACACTCTTATGGTGGGAGTAACTATGACTCTCTTGTGGCGGGAGTAACTATGACTCTCTTATGGCAGGAGTAAGTGACTCTTATGGTGGGAGTAACTCTGACACTCTTATGTTGGGAGTAACTATGACTCTCTTATGGAGGGAGTAACTATGACTCTCTTATGGCGGGAGTAACTATGACTCTCTTATGGCGGGAGTAACTGACACTTATGGTGGGAGTAACTATGACTTTCTTATGGCGGGAGTAACTATAACTCTCTTATGGTGGGAGTAACTATGACTTTCTTATGGCGGGAGTAACTATGACTCTCTTATGGCGGGAGTAACTATGACTCTTTTATGGCGGTAGTAACTATGAATTTCTTATGAATGGAGTAACTATGACTCTCTTATGGTGGGACTACTTTTGGCTAGAGTAACTATGACTCTCTTATGGTGGGAGTAACTATGACTTTCTTATGGCGGGAGTATATAATTCTCTTACGGCGGGAGTAACTATGACTCTCTTATGGCGGGAGTAACACACTTATGGTGGGAGTAACTATGACTCTTATGGTGGGAGTAACTATGACTTTCTTATGGCAGGAGTAACTATGACTCTTATGGCGGGAGTAACTATGACTCTCTTATGGCGGGAGTAACTATGACTCTCTTATGGTGGGAGTAACTATGACTCTCTAATGGTGGGACTACTTTTGGCTAGAGTAACTATGACTCTTATGGTGGGAGTAACTATGACTGTCTAAAGGTTGGAGTAACTATAACTCTCTTATGGTGGGAGTAACTTTGACTCTCTAATGGTGGGAGTAACTATAACTCTCTTATGGTGGGAGTAACTGTGATTCTCTTTTGGAGGGAGTAACTATGACTCTCTTATGGTGGGACTAACTATGACTCTTATGGCGGTAGTAACTATGACTCTCTTATGGTGAGAGTAACTATAACTCTTATGGTGGGAGTAACTGTGACTCTTATGGAGGGAGTAAATATGACTCTTATGGCGGGAGTAACTATGACACTCTTATGGTGGGAGTAACTATGACTCTTATGGCGGGAGTAACTATGACACTTTTATGGTCGGAGTAACTATGACTCACTTATGGCGGTAGTAACTATGACTCACTTATGGCGGTAGTAACTATGACTCTCTTATGGTGGGAGTAACTATGACTCTTATGGTGGGAGTAACAGTGACTCTTATGGAGGGAGTAACTATTACTCTTATGGTGTGAGTAAATTTGACTTATGGCGGTAGTAACTATGACACTCTTATGTTGGGAGTAACTATGACTCTTATAGTGGGAGTAACTATGACTATCTTGTAGTGGTAGTAACAATTACTCTTATGGCGGGAGTAACTATGACTTTCTTATGGATGGAGTAACTATGACTCTCTTATGGTGGGACTACTTTTGGCTAGAGTAACTATGACTCTCTTATGGTGGGAGTAACTATGACTCTCTAAAGGTGGGAGTAACTATAACTCTCTTATGGTGGGATTAACTATGACTCTCTTGTGGCGGGAGTAACTATGACTCTTATGGTGGGAGTAACTATGACTCTCTAAAGGTGGGAGTAACTATTACTCTTATGGTGGGAGTAACTATGACTCTAATGGTGGGAGTAACTATAACTCTTATGGTGGGAGTAACAGTGACTCTTTTATGGAGGGAGTAACTATGACTCTCTTATGGTTGGACTACTTTTGGCTAGAGTAACTATAACTCTCTTATGGTGGGAGTAACTATGACTCTCTAAAGGTGTGAGTAACTATAACTCTCTTATGGTGGGAGTAACTATGACTCTCTTGTGGCGGGACTAACTATGACTCTCTTATGTCGGGAGTAACTATGAGACACTTACGGCGGGAGTAACTATGACTCTCTTATGGTGGGAGTAACTATGACTCTTATGGAGGGAGTAACTGACTCTCATGATGGGAGTAACCATGACTCTCTTATGGTGGGAGTGACAATTACTCTTATGGTGTGAGTAACTATCACTCTTATGGCGGTAGTAACTATGACTCTATAATGGTGGGAGTAACTATAACTCTTATGGTGGGAGTAACTGTAACTCTTATGGAGGGAGTAACTATGACTCTTATTGTGGGAGTAAGTATTACTCTTATGGAGGGAGTAACTGACTCTCATGATGGGAGTAACCATGACTCTCTTGTGGTGGGAGTGACAATTACTCTTATGGTGTGAGTAACTATGACTCTTATGGCGGTAGTAACTATGACTCTATAATGGTGGGAGTAACTATAACTCTTATGGTGGGAGTAACTGTAACTCTTATGGTGGGAGTAACTATGACTCTCTTGTGGCGGGAGTAACTATGACTCTCTTATGGCGGAAGTAACTATGACTCTCTTATGGCGGGAGTAACTGACTCTTCTGGTGGGAGTAACTCTGACACTCTTATGGTGGGAGTAACTCTGACTCTCTTATGGTGGGAGTAACTCTAACTCTCTTATGGAGGGAGTAACTATGACTCTCTTATGGTTGGAGTAACTAAGACTTTCTTATGGCGGGAGTAACTATGACTCTTACGGCGGGAGTAACTATGACTCTCTTATGGCGGGAGTAACTGACACTTATGGTGGGAGTAACTATGACTCTCTTATGGTGGGAGTAACTATGACTTTCTTATGGCGGGAGTATCTATGACTCTCTTATGGCTGGAGTAACTATAACTCTGTTATGGTGGGAGTAACTATGACTTTCTTATGGCGGGAGTAACTATGACTCTCTTATGGCGGGAGTAACTATGACTCTTTTATGGCGGTAGTAACTATGAATTTCTTATGGATGGAGTAACTATGACTCTCTTATGGTGGGACTACTTTTGGCTAGAGTAATTATGACTCTCTTATGGTGGGAGTAACTATGACTCTCTTGTGGCGGGAGTAACTATGACACTCTCATGGCGGGAGTAACTATGACTCTCTAATGGTGGGACTACTTTTGGCTAGAGTAACTTTGACTCTCTTATGGTGGGAGTAACTATGACTCTCTAAAGGTGGGAGTAACTATAACTCTCTTATGGTGGGAGTAACTATGACTCTCTTGTGGCGGGAGTAACTATGACTCTTTTATGGTGGGAGTAACTATGACTCTCTAAAGGTGGGAGTAACTATAACTCTCTTATGGTGGGAGTAACTATGACTCTCTTGTGGCGGGACTAACTATGACTCTCTTATGTCGGGAGTAACTATGAGTCACTTACGGCGGGAGTAACTATGACTCTCTTATGGTGGGAGTAACTATGACTCTTATGGAGGGAGTAACTGACTCTCATGATGGGAGTAACCATGACTCTCTTATGGTGGGAGTGACAATTACTCTTATGGTGTGAGTAACTATGACTCTTATGGCGGTAGTAACTATGACTCTATAATGGTGGGAGTAACTATAACTCTTATGGTGGGAGTAACTGTAACTCTTATGGAGGGAGTAACTATGACTCTTATTGTGGGAGTAAGTATTACTCTTATGGAGGGAGTAACTGACTCTCATGATGGGAGTAACCATGACTCTCTTATGGTGGGAGTGACAATCACTCTTATGGTGTGAGTAACTATGACTCTTATGGCGGTAGTAACTATGACTCTATAATGGTGGGAGTAACTATAACTCTTATGGTGGGAGTAACTGTAACTCTTATGGAGGGAGTAACTATGACTCTCTTATGGTGGGAGTAACTATGACTCTCTTATGGTGGGAGTAACTGTGACTCTTATGGTGGGAGTAACTATGACTCTCTTATGGTGGGAGTAACTATGACTCTCTTATGGTGGGAGTAACTCTGACACTCTTATGGTGGGAGTAACTATGACTCTCTTATGGCGGTAGTAACTATGACTCTCTTATGGATGGAGTAACTATGACTCTCTTATGGTGGACTACTTTTGGCTAGAGTAACTATGACTCTCTTTTGGTGGGAGTAACTATGACTCTCTTGTGGCGTGAGTAACTATGACTCTCTTATGGTGGGAGTAACTATGACTCTAATGGTGGGAGTAACTATTACTCTAATGGTGAGAGTAACTATAACTCTTATGGTGGGAGTAACAGTGACTCTTTTATGGAGGGAGTAACTATGACTCTCTTATGGTTGGACTACTTTTGGCTAGAGTAACTATGACTCTCTTATGGTGGGAGTAACTATGACTCTCTAAAGGTGGGAGTAACTATGACTCTCTTATGGCGGGAGTAACTATGACTCTCTTATGGCGGGAGTAACTGACTCTTCTGGTGGGAGTAACTCTGTCTCTCTTATGGTGGGAGTAACTGTGACTCTTATGGAGGGAGTAACTATGACTCTCTTATGGTTGGAGTAACTATGACTTTCTTATGGCGGGAGTATATATGACTCTCTTACGGCGGGAGTAACTATGACTCTCTTATGGCGGTAGTAACTGACACTTATGGAGGGAGTAAATATGACTCTTAATGCTCGAGTAACTATGACACTCTTATGGTGGGAGTAACTATGACTTTCTTATGGCAGGAGTAACTATGACTCTTATGGCGGGAGTAACTATGACTCTCTTATGGCGGGAGTAACTATGACTCTCTTATGGTGGGAGTAACTATGACTCTCTAAAGGTGGGAGTAACTATAACTCTCTTATGGTCGGAGTAACTATGACTCTCTAATGGTGGGAGTAACTATAACTCTCTTATGGTGGGAGTAACTGTGATTCTCTTTTGGAGGGAGTAACTATGACTCTCTTATGGTGGGAGTAACTATAACTCTTATGGTGGGAGTAACTGTGACTCTTATGGAGGGAGTAAATATGACTCTTATGGTGGGAGTAACTATTACTCTTATGTCGTGAGTAACTATGACTCTCTTATGGTGGGAGTAACTATGACTCTCTAAAGGTGGGAGTAACTATGACTCTATAATGGTGGGAGTAACTATAACTCTTATGGTGGGAGTAACTTTGACTCTCTTATGGAGGGAGTAACTATGACTCTTATGGCGTGAGTAACTATGACTCTCTTATGGCGGGAGTAACTATGACACTCTTATGGTGGGAGTAACTATGACTCTCTTGTGGCGGGAGTAACTATGACTCTCTTATGGCGGGAGTAACTGACTCTTATGGTGGGAGTAACTCTGACACTCTTATGTTGGGAGTAACTATGACTCTCTTATGGAGGGAGTAACTATGACTCTCTTATGGCGGGAGTAACTATGACTGTCTTATGGCGGGAGTAACTGACACTTATGGTGGGAGTAACTATGACTCTTATGGTGGGAGTAACTATGACTTTCTTATGGCGGGAGTAACTATGACTCTTATGGCGGGAGTAACTATGACTCTCTTATGGCGGGAGTAACTATGACTCTCTTATGGCGGGAGTAACTATGACTCTCTTATTGCGGGAGTAACTATGACTCTCTTATGGTAGGAGTAACTATGACTCTCTTGTGGTGGGAGTAACTATAACTCTTATGGTGGGAGTAACTGCGACTCTTATGGAGGGAGTAAATATGACTCTTAATGCTCGAGTAACTATGACACTTTTATGGTGGGAGTAACTATGACTCTTATGGCGGGAGTAACTATGACACTTTTATGGTCGGAGTAACTATGACTCACTTATGGCGGTAGTAACTATGACTCTCTTATGGTGGGAGTAACTATGACTCTCTTATGGCGGGAGTAACTATGACACTCTTATGTTGGGAGTAACTATGACTATCTTGTGTCGGGAGTAACTATAACTCTCTTATGGTGGGAGTAACTGTGACTCTTATGGTGGGAGTAACTTTGACTCTCTTATGGAGGGAGTAATTATGACTCTTATGGTGGGAGTAACTATTACTCTTATGGCGTGAGTAACTATGACTCTCTTATGACGGTAGTCACTATGACTTTTTTATGGATGGAGTAACTATGACTCTTATGGTGGGACTACTTTTTTCTAGAGTAACAATGACTCTCTTATGGTGGGAGTAATTATGGCTCTCTAAAGGTGGGAGTAACTATGACTCTATAATGGTGGGAGTAACTATAACTCTTATGGTGGGAGTAACTTTGACTCTCTTATGGAGGGAGTAACTATTACTCTTATGGCGTGAGTAACTATTACTCTTATGGCGTGAGTAACTATGACTCTTATGGCGGGAGTAACTATGACTCTCTTATGGCGGGAGTAACTGACTCTTATGGTGGGAGTAACTCTGACACTCTTATGTTGGGAGTAACTATGACTCTCTTATGGAGGGAGTAACTATGACTCTCTTATGGCGGGAGTAACTATGACTCTCTTATGGCGGGAGTAACTGACACTTATGGTGGGAGTAACTATGACTCTTATGGTGGGAGTAACTATGACTTTCTTATGGCGGGAGTACCTATGACTCTTATGGCGGGAGTAACTATGACTCTCTTATGGCGGGAGTAACTATGACTCTCTTATTACGGGAGTAACTATGACTCTCTTATGGTAGGAGTAACTATGACTCTCTTGTGGCGGGACTAACTATGACTCTTATAGTGTTAGTAAATATGACTTTCTTATGGCTGGAGTAACTATGACACTCTTATGTTGGGAGTAACTGTGACTCTTATTGTGGGAGTAACTCTGACTCTCTTATGGTGGGAGTAACTCTGACTCTCTTATGGTGGGAGTAACTATGACTCTCTTATGGTGGGAGTAACTCTGACACTCTTATGGTGGGAGTAACTATGACTCTCTTATGGATGGAGTAACTATGACTTTCTTATGGTGGACTACTTTTGGCTAGAGTAACTATGACTCTCTTTTGGTGGGAGTAACTATGACTCTCTAAAGGTGATAGTAACTATAACTCTCTTATGGTGGGAGTAACTATGACACTCTTATGGTGTGAGTAACTGACTCTTATGGTGGGAGTAACTTTGACTCTCTTATGGTGGGAGTAACTATGACTCTCTTATGGTGGGAGTAACTCTGACACTCTTATGATGTGAGTAACTGACTCTTATGGTGGGAGTAACTTTGACTCTCTTATGGAGGGAGTAACTATGACTCTTATGGTGGGAGTAACTATTACTCTTATGGCGTGAGTAACTATGACTCTTATGGCGGGAGTAACTATGACACTCTTATGGTGGGAGTAACTATGACTCTCTTGTGGCGGGAGTAACTATGACTCTCTTATGGCGGGAGTAACTGACTCTTATGGTGGGAGTAACTCTGACACTCTTATGTTGGGAGTAACTATGACTCTCTTATGGAGGGAGTAACTATGACTCTCTTATGGCGGGAGTAACTATGACTCTCTTATGGCGGGAGTAACTGACACTTATGGTGGGAGTAACTATGACTCTTATGGTGGGAGTAACTATGACTTTCTTATGGCGGGAGTACCTATGACTCTTATGGCGGGAGTAACTATGACTCTCTTATGGCGGGAGTAACTATGACTCTCTTATTACGGGAGTAACTATGACTCTCTTATGGTAGGAGTAACTATGACTCTCTTGTGGCGGGACTAACTATGACTCTTATAGTGTTAGTAAATATGACTTTCTTATGGCTGGAGTAACTATGACACTCTTATGTTGGGAGTAACTGTGACTCTTATTGTGGGAGTAACTCTGACTCTCTTATGGTGGGAGTAACTCTGACTCTCTTATGGTGGGAGTAACTATGACTCTCTTATGGTCGGAGTAACTCTGACACTCTTATGGTGGGAGTAACTATGACTCTCTTATGGATGGAGTAACTATGACTTTCTTATGGTGGACTACTTTTGGCTAGAGTAACTATGACTCTCTTTTGGTGGGAGTAACTATGACTCTCTAAAGATGATAGTAACTATAACTCTCTTATGGTGGGAGTAACTATGACACTCTTATGGTGTGAGTAACTGACTCTTATGGTGGGAGTAACTTTGACTCTCTTATGGTGGGAGTAACTATGACTCTCTTATGGTGGGAGTAACACTGACACTCTTAAGGTGGGAGTAACTATGACTCTCTTATGGCGGTAGTAACTATGACTCTCTTATGGATGGAGTAACTATGACTCTCTTATGGTTGGACTACTTTTGGCTAGAGTAACTATGACTCTTTTGGTGGGAGTAACTATGACTCTCTAAAGATGGGAGTAACTATAACTCTCTTATGGTGGGAGTAACTATGACTCTCTTGTGGCGGGAGCAACTATAACTCTCTTATGGTGGGAGTAACTATGACTCTTATGGCGGTAGTAACTATGACTCTCTTATGGATGGAGTAACTATGACTCTTATGGTGGGACTACTTTTGGCGGGAGTAACTATGACTCTCTTATGGTGGGAGTAACTATGACTCTAATGGTGGGAGTAACTATAACTCTTCTGGTGGGAGTAACAATTACTCTTTTGGTGGGAGTAACTATGACTCTCTAAAGGTGGGAGTAACTATAACTCTCTTATGGTGGGAGTAACTATGACTCTCTTGTGGCGGGAGTAACTATGACTCTTATGGAGGGAGTAACTGACTCTCATGATGGGAGTAACCATGACTCTCTTATGGTGGGAGTAACATTTACTCTTACGGTGTGAGTAACTATGACTCTTATGGCGGGAGTAACTATGACACTCTCATGGCGGGAGTAACTGACTCTTATGGCGGTAGTAACTATGACTCTCTTATGGTGGGAGTAACTATGACTCTATAATGGTGGGAGTAACTATAACTCTTATGGTGGGAGTAACTGTGACTCTTATGGCGGGAGTAACTATGACTCTCTTATGGTGGGAGTAACTATGACTCTATAATGGTGGGAGTAACTATAACTCTTATGGTGGGAGTAACTGTGACTCTCTTATGGAGGGAGTAACTATGACTCTTATGGTGGGAGTAACTATTACTCTTATTACGTGAGTAACTATGACACTCTTATGGTGGGAGTAACTATAACTCTCTTGTGGCGGGAGTAACTATGACTCTCATATGGCGGGAGTAACTGACTCTTATGGCGGGAGTAACTATGACTCTCTTATGGCGGGAGTAACTATGACTCTCTTATGGTGGGAGTAACTATGACTTTCTTATGGCGGGAGTAACTATGACTTTCTTATGGCGGGAGTAACTATGACTCTTATGGCGGGAGTAACTATGACTCTCTTATGGTGGGACTACTTTTGGCTAGAGTAACAATGACTCTCTTATGGTGGGAGTAACTATGACTCTCTAAAGGTGGGAGTAACTATAACTCTCTTATGGTGGGAGTAACTATGACTCTTGTGGCGGGAGTAACTATGACTCTTTTATGGTGGGAGTAACTATGACTCTAATGGTGGGAGTAACTATAACTCTCTTATGGTGGGAGTAACTGATTCTCTTATGGAGGGAGTAACTATGACTCTCTTATGGTGGGACTAACTATGACTCTTATGGCGGTAGTAACTATGAATTTCTTATGGATGGAGTAACTATGACACTCTCATGGCGGGAGTAACTATGACTCTCTAATGGTGGGACTACTTTTGGCTAGAGTAAATATGACTCTCTTATTTTGGGAGTAACTATGACTCTCTAAAGGTGGGAGTAACTATAACTCTCTTGTGGCGGGAGTAACTATGACTCTTTTATGGTGGGAGTAACTATGACTCTTATGGTGGGAGTAACTATAACTCTTATGGTGGGAGTAACTGTGACTCTTTTGGAGTGAGTAAATATGACTCTTAATGCTCGAGTAATAATGACACTCTTATGGTGGGAGTAACTGTGACTCTTATGGCGGGAGTAACTATGACACTTTTATGGTGGGAGTAACTATGACTCACTTATGGCGGTAGTAACTATGACTCTCTTATGGTGGGAGTAACTATGACACTCTTATGGTGGGAGTAACTATGACTATCTTGTGTCTGGAGTAACTATGACTCTCTTATGGCGGGAGTAACTGACTCTTATGGTGGGAGTAACTCTGACACTCTTATGGTGGGAGTAACTATGACTCTCTTATGGAGGGAGTAACTATGACTCTCTTATGGTGGGAGTAACTCTAACTCTCTTGTGGCAGGACTATCTATGACTCTCTTAAGTCGTGAGTAACTATGAGTCACTTACGGCGGGAGTAACTATGACTCTCTTATGGTGGGAGTAACTTTGACTCTTATGTAGGGAGTAACTGACTCTCATGATGGGAGTAACCATGACTCTCTTATTTTGGGAGTAACAATTACTCTTATGGTGTGAGTAACTATGACTCTTATGGCGGTAGTAATTATGACTCTATAATGGTGGGAGTAACTATAACTCTTATGGAGGGAGTAACTATGACTCTTATGGTGGGAGTAACTATGACTCTCTTGTGGCGGGAGTAACTATGAGTCTCTTATGGCGGGAGTAACTATGACTCTCTTATGGCGGGAGTAACTGACTCTTCTGGTGGGAGTAACTCTGTCTCTCTTATGCTGGGAGTAACTCTAACTCTCTTATTGTGGGAGTAACTGTGACTCTCTTATGGAGGGAGTAACTATGACTCTCTTATGGTTGGAGTAACTATGACTTTCTTATGGCGGGAGTATATAATTCTCTTACGGCGGGAGTAACTATGACTCTCTTATGGCGGGAGTAACACACTTATGGTGGGAGTAACTATGACTCTTATGGTGGGAGTAACTATGACTTTCTTATGGCAGGAGTAACTATGACTCTCTTATGGCGGGAGTAACTATGACTCTCTTATGGCGGGAGTAACTATGACTCTCTTATGGTGGGAGTAACTATGACTCTCTAATGGTGGGACTACTTTTGGCTAGAGTAACTATGACTCTCTTATGGTGGGAGTAACTATGACTGTCTAAAGGTGGGAGTAACTATAACTCTCTTATGGTTGGAGTAACTTTGACTCTCTAATGGTGGGAGTAACTATGACACTCTTATGGTGGGAGTAACTATGACTCTCTTGTGGCGGGAGTAACTATGACTCTCTTATGGCAGGAGTAAGTGACTCTTATGGTGGGAGTAACTCTGACACTCTTATGTTGGGAGTAACTATGACTCTCTTATGGAGGGAGTAACTATGACTCTCTTATGGCGGGAGTAACTATGACTCTCTTATGGCGGGAGTAACTGACACTTATGGTGGGAGTAACTATGACTTTCTTATGGCGGGAGTAACTATAACTCTCTTATGGTGGGAGTAACTATGACTTTCTTATGGCGGGAGTAACTATGACTCTCTTATGGCGGGAGTAACTATGACTCTTTTATGGCGGTAGTAACTATGAATTTCTTATGAATGGAGTAACTATGACTCTCTTATGGTGGGACTACTTTTGGCTAGAGTAACTATGACTCTCTTATGGTGGGAGTAACTATGACTTTCTTATGGCGGGAGTATATAATTCTCTTACGGCGGGAGTAACTATGACTCTCTTATGGCGGGAGTAACACACTTATGGTGGGAGTAACTATGACTCTTATGGTGGGAGTAACTATGACTTTCTTATGGCAGGAGTAACTATGACTCTTATGGCGGGAGTAACTATGACTCTCTTATGGCGGGAGTAACTATGACTCTCTTATGGTGGGAGTAACTATGACTCTCTAATGGTGGGACTACTTTTGGCTAGAGTAACTATGACTCTTATGGTGGGAGTAACTATGACTGTCTAAAGGTTGGAGTAACTATAACTCTCTTATGGTGGGAGTAACTTTGACTCTCTAATGGTGGGAGTAACTATAACTCTCTTATGGTGGGAGTAACTGTGATTCTCTTTTGGAGGGAGTAACTATGACTCTCTTATGGTGGGACTAACTATGACTCTTATGGCGGTAGTAACTATGACTCTCTTATGGTGAGAGTAACTATAACTCTTATGGTGGGAGTAACTGTGACTCTTATGGAGGGAGTAAATATGACTCTTATGGCGGGAGTAACTATGACACTCTTATGGTGGGAGTAACTATGACTCTTATGGCGGGAGTAACTATGACACTTTTATGGTCGGAGTAACTATGACTCACTTATGGCGGTAGTAACTATGACTCACTTATGGCGGTAGTAACTATGACTCTCTTATGGTGGGAGTAACTATGACTCTTATGGTGGGAGTAACAGTGACTCTTATGGAGGGAGTAACTATTACTCTTATGGTGTGAGTAAATTTGACTTATGGCGGTAGTAACTATGACACTCTTATGTTGGGAGTAACTATGACTCTTATAGTGGGAGTAACTATGACTATCTTGTAGTGGTAGTAACAATTACTCTTATGGCGGGAGTAACTATGACTTTCTTATGGATCTAGTAACTATGACTCTCTTATGGTGGGACTACTTTTGGCTAGAGTAACTATGACTCTCTTATGGTGGGAGTAACTATGACTCTCTAAAGGTGGGAGTAACTATAACTCTCTTATGGTGGGATTAACTATGACTCTCTTGTGGCGGGAGTAACTATGACTCTTATGGTGGGAGTAACTATGACTCTCTAAAGGTGGGAGTAACTATTACTCTTATGGTGGGAGTAACTATGACTCTAATGGTGGGAGTAACTATAACTCTTATGGTGGGAGTAACAGTGACTCTTTTATGGAGGGAGTAACTATGACTCTCTTATGGTTGGACTACTTTTGGCTAGAGTAACTATAACTCTCTTATGGTGGGAGTAACTATGACTCTCTAAAGGTGTGAGTAACTATAACTCTCTTATGGTGGGAGTAACTATGACTCTCTTGTGGCGGGACTAACTATGACTCTCTTATGTCGGGAGTAACTATGAGACACTTACGGCGGGAGTAACTATGACTCTCTTATGGTGGGAGTAACTATGACTCTTATGGAGGGAGTAACTGACTCTCATGATGGGAGTAACCATGACTCTCTTATGGTGGGAGTGACAATTACTCTTATGGTGTGAGTAACTATCACTCTTATGGCGGTAGTAACTATGACTCTATAATGGTGGGAGTAACTATAACTCTTATGGTGGGAGTAACTGTAACTCTTATGGAGGGAGTAACTATGACTCTTATTGTGGGAGTAAGTATTACTCTTATGGAGGGAGTAACTGACTCTCATGATGGGAGTAACCATGACTCTCTTGTGGTGGGAGTGACAATTACTCTTATGGTGTGAGTAACTATGACTCTTATGGCGGTAGTAACTATGACTCTATAATGGTGGGAGTAACTATAACTCTTATGGTGGGAGTAACTGTAACTCTTATGGTGGGAGTAACTATGACTCTCTTGTGGCGGGAGTAACTATGACTCTCTTATGGCGGAAGTAACTATGACTCTCTTATGGCGGGAGTAACTGACTCTTCTGGTGGGAGTAACTCTGACACTCTTATGGTGGGAGTAACTCTGACTCTCTTATGGTGGGAGTAACTCTAACTCTCTTATGGAGGGAGTAACTATGACTCTCTTATGGTTGGAGTAACTAAGACTTTCTTATGGCGGGAGTAACTATGACTCTTACGGCGGGAGTAACTATGACTCTCTTATGGCGGGAGTAACTGACACTTATGGTGGGAGTAACTATGACTCTCTTATGGTGGGAGTAACTATGACTTTCTTATGGCGGGAGTATCTATGACTCTCTTATGGCTGGAGTAACTATAACTCTGTTATGGTGGGAGTAACTATGACTTTCTTATGGCGGGAGTAACTATGACTCTCTTATGGCGGGAGTAACTATGACTCTTTTATGGCGGTAGTAACTATGAATTTCTTATGGATGGAGTAACTATGACTCTCTTATGGTGGGACTACTTTTGGCTAGAGTAATTATGACTCTCTTATGGTGGGAGTAACTATGACTCTCTTGTGGCGGGAGTAACTATGACACTCTCATGGCGGGAGTAACTATGACTCTCTAATGGTGGGACTACTTTTGGCTAGAGTAACTTTGACTCTCTTATGGTGGGAGTAACTATGACTCTCTAAAGGTGGGAGTAACTATAACTCTCTTATGGTGGGAGTAACTATGACTCTCTTGTGGCGGGAGTAACTATGACTCTTTTATGGTGGGAGTAACTATGACTCTCTAAAGGTGGGAGTAACTATAACTCTCTTATGGTGGGAGTAACTATGACTCTCTTGTGGCGGGACTAACTATGACTCTCTTATGTCGGGAGTAACTATGAGTCACTTACGGCGGGAGTAACTATGACTCTCTTATGGTGGGAGTAACTATGACTCTTATGGAGGGAGTAACTGACTCTCATGATGGGAGTAACCATGACTCTCTTATGGTGGGAGTGACAATTACTCTTATGGTGTGAGTAACTATGACTCTTATGGCGGTAGTAACTATGACTCTATAATGGTGGGAGTAACTATAACTCTTATGGTGGGAGTAACTGTAACTCTTATGGAGGGAGTAACTATGACTCTTATTGTGGGAGTAAGTATTACTCTTATGGAGGGAGTAACTGACTCTCATGATGGGAGTAACCATGACTCTCTTATGGTGGGAGTGACAATCACTCTTATGGTGTGAGTAACTATGACTCTTATGGCGGTAGTAACTATGACTCTATAATGGTGGGAGTAACTATAACTCTTATGGTGGGAGTAACTGTAACTCTTATGGAGGGAGTAACTATGACTCTCTTATGGTGGGAGTAACTATGACTCTCTTATGGTGGGAGTAACTGTGACTCTTATGGTGGGAGTAACTATGACTCTCTTATGGTGGGAGTAACTATGACTCTCTTATGGTGGGAGTAACTCTGACACTCTTATGGTGGGAGTAACTATGACTCTCTTATGGCGGTAGTAACTATGACTCTCTTATGGATGGAGTAACTATGACTCTCTTATGGTGGACTACTTTTGGCTAGAGTAACTATGACTCTCTTTTGGTGGGAGTAACTATGACTCTCTTGTGGCGTGAGTAACTATGACTCTCTTATGGTGGGAGTAACTATGACTCTAATGGTGGGAGTAACTATTACTCTAATGGTGAGAGTAACTATAACTCTTATGGTGGGAGTAACAGTGACTCTTTTATGGAGGGAGTAACTATGACTCTCTTATGGTTGGACTACTTTTGGCTAGAGTAACTATGACTCTCTTATGGTGGGAGTAACTATGACTCTCTAAAGGTGGGAGTAACTATGACTCTCTTATGGCGGGAGTAACTATGACTCTCTTATGGCGGGAGTAACTGACTCTTCTGGTGGGAGTAACTCTGTCTCTCTTATGGTGGGAGTAACTGTGACTCTTATGGAGGGAGTAACTATGACTCTCTTATGGTTGGAGTAACTATGACTTTCTTATGGCGGGAGTATATATGACTCTCTTACGGCGGGAGTAACTATGACTCTCTTATGGCGGGAGTAACTGACACTTATGGAGGGAGTAAATATGACTCTTAATGCTCGAGTAACTATGACACTCTTATGGTGGGAGTAACTATGACTTTCTTATGGCAGGAGTAACTATGACTCTTATGGCGGGAGTAACTATGACTCTCTTATGGCGGGAGTAACTATGACTCTCTTATGGTGGGAGTAACTATGACTCTCTAAAGGTGGGAGTAACTATAACTCTCTTATGGTCGGAGTAACTATGACTCTCTAATGGTGGGAGTAACTATAACTCTCTTATGGTGGGAGTAACTGTGATTCTCTTTTGGAGGGAGTAACTATGACTCTCTTATGGTGGGAGTAACTATAACTCTTATGGTGGGAGTAACTGTGACTCTTATGGAGGGAGTAAATATGACTCTTATGGTGGGAGTAACTATTACTCTTATGTCGTGAGTAACTATGACTCTCTTATGGTGGGAGTAACTATGACTCTCTAAAGGTGGGAGTAACTATGACTCTATAATGGTGGGAGTAACTATAACTCTTATGGTGGGAGTAACTTTGACTCTCTTATGGAGGGAGTAACTATGACTCTTATGGCGTGAGTAACTATGACTCTCTTATGGCGGGAGTAACTATGACACTCTTATGGTGGGAGTAACTATGACTCTCTTGTGGCGGGAGTAACTATGACTCTCTTATGGCGGGAGTAACTGACTCTTATGGTGGGAGTAACTCTGACACTCTTATGTTGGGAGTAACTATGACTCTCTTATGGAGGGAGTAACTATGACTCTCTTATGGCGGGAGTAACTATGACTGTCTTATGGCGGGAGTAACTGACACTTATGGTGGGAGTAACTATGACTCTTATGGTGGGAGTAACTATGACTTTCTTATGGCGGGAGTAACTATGACTCTTATGGCGGGAGTAACTATGACTCTCTTATGGCGGGAGTAACTATGACTCTCTTATTGAGAGAGTAACTATGACTCTCTTATGGTAGGAGTAACTATGACTCTCTTGTGGTGGGAGTAACTATAACTCTTATGGTGGGAGTAACTGCGACTCTTATGGAGGGAGTAAATATGACTCTTAATGCTCGAGTAACTATGACACTTTTATGGTGGGAGTAACTATGACTCTTATGGCGGGAGTAACTATGACACTTTTATGGTCGGAGTAACTATGACTCACTTATGGCGGTAGTAACTATGACTCTCTTATGGTGGGAGTAACTATGACTCTCTTATGGCGGGAGTAACTATGACACTCTTATGTTGGGAGTAACTATGACTATCTTGTGTCGGGAGTAACTATAACTCTCTTATGGTGGGAGTAACTGTGACTCTTATGGTGGGAGTAACTTTGACTCTCTTATGGAGGGAGTAATTATGACTCTTATGGTGGGAGTAACTATTACTCTTATGGCGTGAGTAACTATGACTCTCTTATGACGGTAGTCACTATGACTTTTTTATGGATGGAGTAACTATGACTCTTATGGTGGGACTACTTTTTTCTAGAGTAACAATGACTCTCTTATGGTGGGAGTAATTATGGCTCTCTAAAGGTGGGAGTAACTATGACTCTATAATGGTGGGAGTAACTATAACTCTTATGGTGGGAGTAACTTTGACTCTCTTATGGAGGGAGTAACTATTACTCTTATGGCGTGAGTAACTATTACTCTTATGGCGTGAGTAACTATGACTCTTATGGCGGGAGTAACTATGACTCTCTTATGGCGGGAGTAACTGACTCTTATGGTGGGAGTAACTCTGACACTCTTATGTTGGGAGTAACTATGACTCTCTTATGGAGGGAGTAACTATGACTCTCTTATGGCGGGAGTAACTATGACTCTCTTATGGCGGGAGTAACTGACACTTATGGTGGGAGTAACTATGACTCTTATGGTGGGAGTAACTATGACTTTCTTATGGCGGGAGTACCTATGACTCTTATGGCGGGAGTAACTATGACTCTCTTATGGCGGGAGTAACTATGACTCTCTTATTACGGGAGTAACTATGACTCTCTTATGGTAGGAGTAACTATGACTCTCTTGTGGCGGGACTAACTATGACTCTTATAGTGTTAGTAAATATGACTTTCTTATGGCTGGAGTAACTATGACACTCTTATGTTGGGAGTAACTGTGACTCTTATTGTGGGAGTAACTCTGACTCTCTTATGGTGGGAGTAACTCTGACTCTCTTATGGTGGGAGTAACTATGACTCTCTTATGGTGGGAGTAACTCTGACACTCTTATGGTGGGAGTAACTATGACTCTCTTATGGATGGAGTAACTATGACTTTCTTATGGTGGACTACTTTTGGCTAGAGTAACTATGACTCTCTTTTGGTGGGAGTAACTATGACTCTCTAAAGGTGATAGTAACTATAACTCTCTTATGGTGGGAGTAACTATGACACTCTTATGGTGTGAGTAACTGACTCTTATGGTGGGAGTAACTTTGACTCTCTTATGGTGGGAGTAACTATGACTCTCTTATGGTGGGAGTAACTCTGACACTCTTATGATGTGAGTAACTGACTCTTATGGTGGGAGTAACTTTGACTCTCTTATGGCGTGAGTAACTATGACTCTTATGGCGGGAGTAACTATGACACTCTTATGGTGGGAGTAACTATGACTCTCTTGTGGCGGGAGTAACTATGACTCTCTTATGGCGGGAGTAACTGACTCTTATGGTGGGAGTAACTCTGACACTCTTATGTTGGGAGTAACTATGACTCTCTTATGGAGGGAGTAACTATGACTCTCTTATGGCGGGAGTAACTATGACTCTCTTATGGCGGGAGTAACTGACACTTATGGTGGGAGTAACTATGACTCTTATGGTGGGAGTAACTATGACTTTCTTATGGCGGGAGTACCTATGACTCTTATGGCGGGAGTAACTATGACTCTCTTATGGCGGGAGTAACTATGACTCTCTTATTACGGGAGTAACTATGACTCTCTTATGGTAGGAGTAACTATGACTCTCTTGTGGCGGGACTAACTATGACTCTTATAGTGTTAGTAAATATGACTTTCTTATGGCTGGAGTAACTATGACACTCTTATGTTGGGAGTAACTGTGACTCTTATTGTGGGAGTAACTCTGACTCTCTTATGGTGGGAGTAACTCTGACTCTCTTATGGTGGGAGTAACTATGACTCTCTTATGGTCGGAGTAACTCTGACACTCTTATGGTGGGAGTAACTATGACTCTCTTATGGATGGAGTAACTATGACTTTCTTATGGTGGACTACTTTTGGCTAGAGTAACTATGACTCTCTTTTGGTGGGAGTAACTATGACTCTCTAAAGATGATAGTAACTATAACTCTCTTATGGTGGGAGTAACTATGACACTCTTATGGTGTGAGTAACTGACTCTTATGGTGGGAGTAACTTTGACTCTCTTATGGTGGGAGTAACTATGACTCTCTTATGGTGGGAGTAACACTGACACTCTTAAGGTGGGAGTAACTATGACTCTCTTATGGCGGTAGTAACTATGACTCTCTTATGGATGGAGTAACTATGACTCTCTTATGGTTGGACTACTTTTGGCTAGAGTAACTATGACTCTTTTGGTGGGAGTAACTATGACTCTCTAAAGATGGGAGTAACTATAACTCTCTTATGGTGGGAGTAACTATGACTCTCTTGTGGCGGGAGCAACTATAACTCTCTTATGGTGGGAGTAACTATGACTCTTATGGCGGTAGTAACTATGACTCTCTTATGGATGGAGTAACTATGACTCTTATGGTGGGACTACTTTTGGCGGGAGTAACTATGACTCTCTTATGGTGGGAGTAACTATGACTCTAATGGTGGGAGTAACTATAACTCTTCTGGTGGGAGTAACAATTACTCTTTTGGTGGGAGTAACTATGACTCTCTAAAGGTGGGAGTAACTATAACTCTCTTATGGTGGGAGTAACTATGACTCTCTTGTGGCGGGAGTAACTATGACTCTTATGGAGGGAGTAACTGACTCTCATGATGGGAGTAACCATGACTCTCTTATGGTGGGAGTAACATTTACTCTTACGGTGTGAGTAACTATGACTCTTATGGCGGGAGTAACTATGACACTCTCATGGCGGGAGTAACTGACTCTTATGGCGGTAGTAACTATGACTCTCTTATGGTGGGAGTAACTATGACTCTATAATGGTGGGAGTAACTATAACTCTTATGGTGGGAGTAACTGTGACTCTTATGGCGGGAGTAACTATGACTCTCTTATGGTGGGAGTAACTATGACTCTATAATGGTGGGAGTAACTATAACTCTTATGGTGGGAGTAACTGTGACTCTCTTATGGAGGGAGTAACTATGACTCTTATGGTGGGAGTAACTATTACTCTTATTACGTGAGTAACTATGACACTCTTATGGTGGGAGTAACTATAACTCTCTTGTGGCGGGAGTAACTATGACTCTCATATGGCGGGAGTAACTGACTCTTATGGCGGGAGTAACTATGACTCTCTTATGGCGGGAGTAACTATGACTCTCTTATGGTGGGAGTAACTATGACTTTCTTATGGCGGGAGTAACTATGACTTTCTTATGGCGGGAGTAACTATGACTCTTATGGCGGGAGTAACTATGACTCTCTTATGGTGGGACTACTTTTGGCTAGAGTAACAATGACTCTCTTATGGTGGGAGTAACTATGACTCTCTAAAGGTGGGAGTAACTATAACTCTCTTATGGTGGGAGTAACTATGACTCTTGTGGCGGGAGTAACTATGACTCTTTTATGGTGGGAGTAACTATGACTCTAATGGTGGGAGTAACTATAACTCTCTTATGGTGGGAGTAACTGATTCTCTTATGGAGGGAGTAACTATGACTCTCTTATGGTGGGACT
Organism: Coreius guichenoti; assembly: GCA_039654105.1. Classification (NCBI taxonomy): domain Eukaryota; kingdom Metazoa; phylum Chordata; class Actinopteri; order Cypriniformes; family Gobionidae; genus Coreius; species Coreius guichenoti. The sequence goes on along the minus strand of CM077192.1, from coordinate 32,452,807 downwards.
AACTATGACTCTTATGGCGGTAGTAACTATGACTCTCTTATGTATGGAGTAACTATGACTCTCTCTTATGGTGGGAGTAACTCTGACTCTCTTATGGTGGGAGTAACTATGACTCTCCTATGGTGGGAGTAACTATGACTCTTATGGCGGTAGTAACTATGACTCTCTTATGGATGGAGTAACTATGACTCTTATGGTGGGACTACTTTTGCCGGGAGTAACTATTACTTTCTTATGGCGGGAGTAACTATGACTCTCTTATGGCGGGAGTAACTATGACTCTCTTATGGCGGTAGTAACTATGACTTTCTTATGGATGGAGTAACTATGACTCTCTTATGGTGGGAGTGACTATGACTCTCTAAAGGTGGGAGTAACTATAACTCTCTTATGGTGGGATTAACTATGACTCTCTTGTGGCGGGAGTAACTATGACTCTCTTATGGTGGGAGTAACTATGACTCTCTAAATGTGGGAGTAACTATAACTCTCTTATGGTGGGAGTAACTATGACTCTTATGGAGGGAGTAACTGACTCTCATGATGGGAGTAACCATGACTCTCTTATGGTGGGAGTGACAATTACTCTTATGGTGTGAGTAACTATGACTCTTATGGCGGTAGTAACTATGACTCTATAATGGTGGGAGTAACTATAACTCTTATGGTGGGAGTAACTGTGACTCTTATGGAGGAAGTAACTATGACTCTTATTGTGGGAGTAACTATGACTCTCTTGTGGTGGGAGTAACTATGACTCTCTTGTGGCGGGAGTAACTATGACTCTCTTGTGGTGGGAGTAACTATGACACTCTTATGGTGGGAGTAACTATGACTCTCTTGTGGTGGGAGTAACTATGACTCTCTTATGGCGGAAGTAACTATGACTCTCTCATGGCGGGAGTAACTGACTCTTCTGGTGGGAGTAACTCTGACACTCTTATGGTGGGAGTAACTCTGACTCTCTTATGGTGGGAGTAACTCTAACTCTCTTATGGTGGGAGTAACTGTGACTCTCTTATGGAGGGAGTAACTTTGACTCTCTTATGGTTGGAGTAACTATGACTTTCTTATGGCGGGAGTAACTATGACTCTCTTACGGCGGGAGTAACTATGACTCTCTTATGGCGGGAGTAACTGACACTTATGGTGGGAGTAACTATGACTCTCTTATGGTGGGAGTAACTATGACTTTCTTATGGCGGGAGTAACTATGACTCTCTTATGGCGGGAGTAACTATAACTCTCTTATGGTGGGAGTAACTATGACTTTCTTATGGCGGGAGTAACTATGACTCTCTTATGGCGGGAGTAACTATGACTCTTTTATGGCGGTAGTAACTATGAATTTCTTATGGATGGAGTACCTATGACTCTCTTATGGTGGGACTACTTTTGGCTAGAGTAACTATGACTCTCTTATGGTGGGAGTAAATATGACTCTCTAAAGGTGGGAGTAACTATAACTCTCTTATGGTGGGAGTAACTATGACTCTCTTGTGGCGGGAGTAACTATGACACTCTCATGGCGGGAGTAACTATGACTCTCTAATGGTGGGACTACTTTTGGCTAGAGCAACTATGACTCTTATGGTGGGAGTAACTATGACTCTCTAAAGGTGGGAGTAACTATAACTCTCTTATGGTGGGAGTAACTATGACTCTCTTGTGGCGGGAGTAACTATGACTCTTTTATGGTGGGAGTAACTATGACTCTCTAATGGTGGGAGTAACTATAACTCTCTTATGGTGGGAGTAACTGTGATTCTCTTTTGGAGTGAGTAAATATGACTCTTAATGCTCGAGTAATTATGACACTCTTATGGTGGGAGTAACTATGACTCTTATGGCGGGAGTAACTATGACACTTTTATGGTGGGAGTAACTATGATTCACTTATGGCGGTAGTAACTATGACTCTTATGGTGGGAGTAACTATTACTCTTATGACGTGAGTAACTATGACTCTCTTATGGCAGGAGTAACTATGACACTCTTATGGTGGGAGTAACTATGACTATCTTGTGTCGGGAGTAACTATGACTCTCTTATGGCGGGAGTAACTGACTCTTTTGGTGGGAGTAACTGATGCTCTTATGGAGGGAGTAACTATGACTCTCTTATGGAGGGAGTAACTATGACTCTCTTATGGTGGGAGTAACTCTATCTCTCTTGTGGCGGGACTAACTATGACTCTCTTAAGTCGGGAGTAACTATGAGTCACTTACGGCGGGAGTAACTATGACTCTCTTATGGTGGGAGTAACTTTGACTCTTATGGAGGGAGTAACTGACTCTCATGATGGGAGTAACCATGACTCTCTTATGGTGGGAGTAACAGTTACTCTTATGGTGTGAGTAACTATGACTCTTATGGCGGTAGTAACTATTACTCTATAATGGTGGGAGTAACTATAACTCTTATGGTGGGAGTAACTGTGACTCTTATAGAGGGAGTAACTATGACTCTTATGGTGGGAGTAACTATGACTCTCTTGTGGCGGGAGTAACTATGACTCTTATGGTGGGAGTAACTATAACTCTTATGGTGGGAGTAACTGTGACTCTTATGGAGTGAGTAAATATGACTCTTAATGCTCGAGTAATTATGACACTCTTATGGTGGGAGTAACTATGACTCTTATGGCGGGAGTAACTATGACACTTTTATGGTGGTAGTAACTATGACTCACTTATGGCGGTAGTAACTATGACTCTCTTATGGTGGGAGTAACTATTACTCTTATGACGTGAGTAACTATGACTCTCTTATGGCAGGAGTAACTATGACACTCTTATGGTGGGAGTAACTATGACTATCTTGTGTCGGGAGTAACTATGACTCTCTTATGGCGGGAGTAACTGACTCTTATGGTGGGAGTAACTCTGATGCTCTTATGGTGGGAGTAACTATGACTCTCTTATGGAGGGAGTAACTATGACTCTCTTATGGTGGGAGTAACTCTATCTCTCTTGTGGCGGGACTAACTATGACTCTCTTAAGTCGGGAGTAACTATGAGTCACTTACGGCGGGAGTAACTATGACTCTCTTATGGTGGGAGTAACTTTGACTCTTATGGAGGGAGTAACTGACTCTCATGATGGGAGTAACCATGACTCTCTTATGGTGGGAGTAACAGTTACTCTTATGGTGTGAGTAACTATGACTCTTATGGCGGTAGTAACTATGACTCTATAATGGTGTGAGTAACTATAACTCTTATGGTGGGAGTAACTGTGACTCTTATAGAGGGAGTAACTATGACTCTTATGGTGGGAGTAACTATGACTCTCTTGTGGCGGGAGTAACTATGACTCTGTTGTGGCGGGAGTAACTATGACTCTCTTATGGCGGGAGTAACTGACTCTTCTGGTGGGAGTAACTCTGACACTCTTATGGTGGGAGTAACTCTAACTCTCTTATGGTTGGAGTAACTGTGACTCTCTTATGGAGGGAGTAACTATGACTCTCTTATGGTTGGAGTAACTATGACTTTCTTATGGCGGGAGTAACTATGACTCTCTTATGGTGGGAGTAACTATGACTCTCTAATGGTGGGACTACTTTTGGCTAGAGTAACTATGACTCTCTTATGGTGGGAGTAACTATGACTCTCTAAAGGTGGGAGTAACTATAACTCTCTTATGGTGGGAGTAACTATGACTCTCTAAATGTGGGAGTAACTATAACTCTCTTATGGTGGGAGTAACTATGACTCTTATGGAGGGAGTAACTGACTCTCATGATGGGAGTAACCATGACTCTCTTATGGTGGGAGTGACAATTACTCTTATGGTGTGAGTAACTATGACTCTTATGGCGGTAGTAACTATGACTCTATAATGGTGGGAGTAACTATAACTCTTATGGTGGGAGTAACTGTGACTCTTATGGAGGAAGTAACTATGACTCTTATTGTGGGAGTAACTATGACTCTCTTGTGGTGGGAGTAACTATGACTCTCTTGTGGCGGGAGTAACTATGACTCTCTTGTGGTGGGAGTAACTATGACACTCTTATGGTGGGAGTAACTATGACTCTCTTGTGGTGGGAGTAACTATGACTCTCTTATGGCGGAAGTAACTATGACTCTCTCATGGCGGGAGTAACTGACTCTTCTGGTGGGAGTAACTCTGACACTCTTATGGTGGGAGTAACTCTGACTCTCTTATGGTGGGAGTAACTCTAACTCTCTTATGGTGGGAGTAACTGTGACTCTCTTATGGAGGGAGTAACTTTGACTCTCTTATGGTTGGAGTAACTATGACTTTCTTATGGCGGGAGTAACTATGACTCTCTTACGGCGGGAGTAACTATGACTCTCTTATGGCGGGAGTAACTGACACTTATGGTGGGAGTAACTATGACTCTCTTATGGTGGGAGTAACTATGACTTTCTTATGGCGGGAGTAACTATGACTCTCTTATGGCGGGAGTAACTATAACTCTCTTATGGTGGGAGTAACTATGACTTTCTTATGGCGGGAGTAACTATGACTCTCTTATGGCGGGAGTAACTATGACTCTTTTATGGCGGTAGTAACTATGAATTTCTTATGGATGGAGTAACTATGACTCTCTTATGGTGGGACTACTTTTGGCTAGAGTAACTATGACTCTCTTATGGTGGGAGTAAATATGACTCTCTAAAGGTGGGAGTAACTATAACTCTCTTATGGTGGGAGTAACTATGACTCTCTTGTGGCGGGAGTAACTATGACACTCTCATGGCGGGAGTAACTATGACTCTCTAATGGTGGGACTACTTTTGGCTAGAGCAACTATGACTCTTATGGTGGGAGTAACTATGACTCTCTAAAGGTGGGAGTAACTATAACTCTCTTATGGTGGGAGTAACTATGACTCTCGTGGCGGGAGTAACTATGACTCTTTTATGGTGGGAGTAACTATGACTCTCTAATGGTGGGAGTAACTATAACTCTCTTATGGTGGGAGTAACTGTGATTCTCTTTTGGAGTGAGTAAATATGACTCTTAATGCTCGAGTAATTATGACACTCTTATGGTGGGAGTAACTATGACTCTTATGGCGGGAGTAACTATGACACTTTTATGGTGGGAGTAACTATGATTCACTTATGGCGGTAGTAACTATGACTCTTATGGTGGGAGTAACTATTACTCTTATGACGTGAGTAACTATGACTCTCTTATGGCAGGAGTAACTATGACACTCTTATGGTGGGAGTAACTATGACTATCTTGTGTCGGGAGTAACTATGACTCTCTTATGGCGGGAGTAACTGACTCTTTTGGTGGGAGTAACTGATGCTCTTATGGAGGGAGTAACTATGACTCTCTTATGGAGGGAGTAACTATGACTCTCTTATGGTGGGAGTAACTCTATCTCTCTTGTGGCGGGACTAACTATGACTCTCTTAAGTCGGGAGTAACTATGAGTCACTTACGGCGGGAGTAACTATGACTCTCTTATGGTGGGAGTAACTTTGACTCTTATGGAGGGAGTAACTGACTCTCATGATGGGAGTAACCATGACTCTCTTATGGTGGGAGTAACAGTTACTCTTATGGTGTGAGTAACTATGACTCTTATGGCGGTAGTAACTATTACTCTATAATGGTGGGAGTAACTATAACTCTTATGGTGGGAGTAACTGTGACTCTTATAGAGGGAGTAACTATGACTCTTATGGTGGGAGTAACTATGACTCTCTTGTGGCGGGAGTAACTATGACTCTTATGGTGGGAGTAACTATAACTCTTATGGTGGGAGTAACTGTGACTCTTATGGAGTGAGTAAATATGACTCTTAATGCTCGAGTAATTATGACACTCTTATGGTGGGAGTAACTATGACTCTTATGGCGGGAGTAACTATGACACTTTTATGGTGGTAGTAACTATGACTCACTTATGGCGGTAGTAACTATGACTCTCTTATGGTGGGAGTAACTATTACTCTTATGACGTGAGTAACTATGACTCTCTTATGGCAGGAGTAACTATGACACTCTTATGGTGGGAGTAACTATGACTATCTTGTGTCAGGAGTAACTATGACTCTCTTATGGCGGGAGTAACTGACTCTTATGGTGGGAGTAACTCTGATGCTCTTATGGTGGGAGTAACTATGACTCTCTTATGGAGGGAGTAACTATGACTCTCTTATGGTGGGAGTAACTCTATCTCTCTTGTGGCGGGACTAACTATGACTCTCTTAAGTCGGGAGTAACTATGAGTCACTTACGGCGGGAGTAACTATGACTCTCTTATGGTGGGAGTAACTTTGACTCTTATGGAGGGAGTAACTGACTCTCATGATGGGAGTAACCATGACTCTCTTATGGTGGGAGTAACAGTTACTCTTATGGTGTGAGTAACTATGACTCTTATGGCGGTAGTAACTATGACTCTATAATGGTGTGAGTAACTATAACTCTTATGGTGGGAGTAACTGTGACTCTTATAGAGGGAGTAACTATGACTCTTATGGTGGGAGTAACTATGACTCTCTTGTGGCGGGAGTAACTATGACTCTGTTGTGGCGGGAGTAACTATGACTCTCTTATGGCGGGAGTAACTGACTCTTCTGGTGGGAGTAACTCTGACACTCTTATGGTGGGAGTAACTCTAACTCTCTTATGGTTGGAGTAACTGTGACTCTCTTATGGAGGGAGTAACTATGACTCTCTTATGGTTGGAGTAACTATGACTTTCTTATGGCGGGAGTAACTATGACTCTCTTATGGTGGGAGTAACTATGACTCTCTAATGGTGGGACTACTTTTGGCTAGAGTAACTATGACTCTCTTATGGTGGGAGTAACTATGACTCTCTAAAGGTGGGAGTAACTATAACTCTCTTATGGTGGGAGTAACTATGACTCTCTAATGGTGGGAGTAACTATAACTCTCTTATGGTGGGAGTAACTGTGATTCTCTTTTGGAGGGAGTAACTATGACTCTCTTATGGTGGGACTAACTATGACTCTTATGGCGGTAGTAACTATGACTCTCTTATGGTGGGAGTAACTATAACTCTTATGGTGGGAGTAACTGTGACTCTTATGGAGGGAGTAAATATGACTCTTAATGCTCGAGTAACTATGACACTCTTATGGTGGGAGTAACTATGACTCTTATGGCGGGAGCAACTATGACACTTTTATGGTCGGAGTAACTATGACTCACTTATGGCGGTAGTAACTATGACTCTCTTATGGTGGGAGTAACTATTACTCTTATGACGTGAGTTACTATGACTCTCTTATGGCGGGAGTAACTATGACACTCTTATGGTGGGAGTAACTATGACTATCTTGTGTCGGGAGTAACTATGACTCTCTTATGGCGGGAGTAACTGACTCTTATGGTGGGAGTAACTCTGACACTCTTATGGTGGGAGTAACTATGACTCTCTTATGGAGGGAGTAACTATGACTCTCTTATGGTGGGAGTAACTATGACTCTCTTATGGTGGGAGTAACTATGACTCTCTTATGGATGGATTAACTATAACTCTTATGGATGGAGTAACTATGACTCTTATGGTGGGACTACTTTTGGCTAGAGTAACTATGACTCTCTTATGGTGGGAGTAACTATGACTCTCTTATAGTGGAAGTAACTATGACTCTTATGGCGGTAGTAACTATGACTCTCTTATGGATGGAGTAACTATGACTCTTATGGTGCGACTACTTTTGGCGTGAGTAACTATGACTCCCTTATGGTGGAAGTAACTATGACTCTCGTGGCGGGAGTAACTATGACTCTCTTATGGTGGGAGTAACTATGACTCTCTTATGGTCGGAGTAACTGACTTTCTTATGGCAGGAGTAACTATGACTCTTATGGCGGGAGTAACTATGACTCTCTTATGGTGGGAGTAACTATGACTCTCTAATGGTGGGACTACTTTTGGCTAGAGTAACTATGACTCTCTTATGGTGGGAGTAACTATGACTCTCTAAAGGTGGGAGTAACTATAACTCTCTTATGGTGGGAGTAACTATGACTCTCTAATGGTGGGAGTAACTATAACTCTCTTATGGTGGGAGTAACTGTGATTCTCTTTTGGAGGGAGTAACTATGACTCTCTTATGGTGGGACTAACTATGACTCTTATGGCGGTAGTAACTATGACTCTCTTATGGTGGGAGTAACTATAACTCTTATGGTGGGAGTAACTGTGACTCTTATGGAGGGAGTAAATATGACTCTTAATGCTCGAGTAACTATGACACTCTTATGGTGGGAGTAACTATGACTCTTATGGCGGTAGTAACTATGACTCTCTTATGGTGGGAGTAACTATTACTCTTATGACGTGAGTTACTATGACTCTCTTATGGCGGGAGTAACTATGACACTCTTATGGTGGGAGTAACTATGACTATCTTGTGTCGGGAGTAACTATGACTCTCTTATGGCGGGAGTAACTGACTCTTATGGTGGGAGTAACTCTGACACTCTTATGGTGGGAGTAACTATGACTCTCTTATGGAGGGAGTAACTATGACTCTCTTATGGTGGGAGTAACTCTAACTCTCTTATGGTGGGAGTAACTATGACACTCTTATGGTGGGAGTAACTATGACTCTCTTATGGTGGGAGTAACTATGACTCTCTTATGGTGGGAGTAACTATGACTCTCTTATGGATGGATTAACTATAACTCTTATGGATGGAGTAACTATGACTCTTATGGTGGGACTACTTTTGGCTAGAGTAACTATGACTCTCTTATGGTGGGAGTAACTATGACTCTAAAAGTTGGAGTAACTATAACTCTCTTATGGTGGGAGTAACTATGACTCTCTTATAGTGGGAGTAACTATGACTCTTATGGCGGTAGTAACTATGACTCTCTTATGGATGGAGTAACTATGACTCTTATGGTGTTACTACTTTTGGCGGGAGTAACTATGACTCTCTTATGGTGGGAGTAATTATGACTCTTATTGTGTTAGTAAATATGACTTTCTTATGGCGGGAGTAACTGACACTTATGGTGGGAGTAACTATGACTCTCTTATGGTGGGAGTAACTATGGCTTTCTTATGGCGGGAGTAACTATGACTCTTATGGCGGGAGTAACCATGACTCTCTTATGGTGGGAGTAACTATGACTCTCTTATGGTGGGAGTAAGTGTGACTCTCTTATTGCGGGACTAACTATTACTCTCTTGTGGCGGGAGTAAATATGACTCTCTTATGGATGGAGTAACTATGACTCTCTTATGGTGCGACTACTTTTGGCGTGAGTAACTATGACTCCCTTATGGTGGGAGTAACTATGACTCTCGTGGCGGGAGTAACTATGACTCTCTTATGGCGGGAGTAACTCTGACACTCTTATGGTGGGAGTAACTATGACTCTCTTATGGATGGAGTAACTATGACTCTCTTATGGAGGGAGTAACAATGACTCTCTTATGGTGGGAGTAACTGACTCTCTTATGGTGGGAGTAACTATGACTCTAATGGTGGTAGTAACTATAACTCTTATGGTGGGAGTAACAGTGACTCTTATGGAGGGAGTAACTCTGACTCTCTTATGGTGGGACTACTTATGGTGGGAGTAACCATGACTCTCTTATGGTGGGAGTAATTATTACTCTTATGGTGGGAGTAACTATTACTCTTATGGCGTGAGTAAATATGACTCTTCTATGATGGGAGTAACTATGACTCTCTTATGGAGGGAGTAACTCTGACTCTCTTATGATGGGAGTAACCATGACTCTCTTATGGTGGGAGTAACAATTACTCTTATGGTGTGAGTAACTCTGACTTTCTTATGGCGTGATTATCTATGACACTTTTATGGTGGGAGTAACTATGACTCTCTAATGGTGGGAGTAATTATGACTCTTATGGTGTTAGTAAATATGACTTCATGGCGGGAGTAACTGACACTTATGGTGGGAGTAACTATGACTCTCTTATGTCAGGAGTAACTATGACTGTTATGGCGGGAGTAACTATAACTCTCTTAAGGTGGGAGTACCTATGGTGGGAGTAACTATGATTCTTATGGTGGGAGTAACTATGACTCTCTTATGGCGTGAGTAACTATAGCTCTCTTATGGGGGGAGTAACTCCGGTAATGGCCCATTGACACGCATACAGCACGCGTCTATAGGCCTAGCCGTTAATTTCCCATCAGTTATGCATATAGGCTACTGATATTTTACTGTGGAATATATATGTAATAATAGTTTTCAACTTTTTTTTGAAAGGAATGCAGCTGCGTCACTCTCGCCTTCACCCGCAAGTCGCACTAGGAAGGCATGCAGCAAACATCAGAACGAGTAAGTACACATTTACCCACTATTTTTACCGATATCAGTTTAATTGTGTTTATATAATTAGTGAACACAATATGAGCCTGTATGACTTTACTATTTATTTATTTATTTATTTATTTATTTGGGGGTGTGGCTGAGCGATATTAGTAGGCTTTTAGTGGTTGGTAATGTTACACATATGTTTTCTTTGTGTTATCAGCATGCAAATACCAATCAGTTATGCATGTGCTAGAATAGTTCTTTGTTCAACTTTTTATTTTTAGGAATGTGGTAGCATCACTCTCACCTTCACCTGCTACTCGCACATGGAGAGCACGCAACAGGTCTCAGATCAGTTTTCAAAACAATTGAAAATGATACTGAGTAAGTACACCTTTACTCTTTCTTTCAGATATTATAATTCTGTTTACATACTCTGGTTTGACATAATCCATACAAAAATTATGTGTCTGTATGGCTTTACGAACATTTTGTTTTTTGCTATGCATGGGCAATATTGCTTTTAGTGATTTATAATGCTAATAATACAGTTCTTTGTGTAATAAACATGCTCATAGTTGTTTGTTGGTTTGTTTGTTTTACAGCTATAAGAATGATAGTGATCAGACACCTGTTGCAAAGAGGGCCAAGACAAACATTTAGACAAGCAACAACCAGTCCACTCTATCATGGAAAACAGAGACTGAAATTGATATGGTTCCACAGACTCTGAGATTCCTGCCCGCACAGGAACCTGGACCACAGCTGAGTCCTGCTGACACACACACACCTCAGAGTCTCTTCAAAATGTTTTTTTCTGAGAATGCAGTGTCAACTCTGTGCCACAACACCAATGCTCAGGCTGCCGGTGCAATTGCAAAAGGTCGCAAATACAAATGGATAGATGTCAGCATCAGTGAGATGTACCGCTACATCGGGCTGCTGTTTTACATGGCCATGGTGAAGGTGAGCTCCATCAAAGACTACTGGCGGAAAGACAGTCTTTTCTCTGTGCCTTTTCCTGCCACAATCATGACAAGAGACAGATACTGCACCATTTCTTGGAATGTGCACATGAGTCATCCAGATGCAGACAAGGAGAATGACAGAAAGAGGGGCACAGCTGAACATGACCGTCTTTTCAGGGTCAAACCCCTCATGGACACTATCCGTCATGCTTATAAAGCCATCTATCATCCAAAAAGAAACTTGGCTGTAGATGAAAGAATGGTGGCATGTAAAGCAAACACAGGTATGACGCAAGTGTAGACGCTTGAGAGGACGCTGGCGCATGTTGGGTGCCGCTTCTCCGTCTGTCTTTTCAAACTAAATTTTTAAATTTAGTTCCACAATCGTTTTTAAATAGTTTGGACTTTATTAGTTGTTGTTTTAAACAGTTTTATTGATACTGGAGTTCTACTGTGAGTCTTTTGGTGCATGTCATCGTCGTTCGACTGGGTTTAACACCATGTGATTGTTGATCCTGCTGACTGGGGAACGCTGCGGACTGTGTGAAGGCTATCCGTGCTGCTGTGTGACAACAACGTATTTGGATTCAAACTTTAAGCCTACCTCAGTTTGGATATTACTGTTTCCTATCATGCGGATTTCCCTCCCATCCATCGTCATCATTATTTTGACTCTGTCTGGGCTTCGTGGTGAGCGGGTCCTTCAACAGTTGGATTTCATCATGATAAGGTACTCTTTTTCTGAACTTCTCTCTTTGGAACATCAATCACTTCCCGACGTCTGTGTTCAAAAGACTTTGCAGTTGTGCCGGCTTCTACGGCGGCCGAAATATGTACACAGAGGATCAAGGATAATGTTCATACTACTGGGACTGGCATTAAAGTTTTATGTTCTCGGTCTACGGCTTCAGAAACAAAAACCCGTTCTCTACAAGGTGTTTGCCATGCAAACTTGCGTTATCCACAACCGACTCCTCAGAAAATGCGACTCGAAACTGCTCGATTTGCACATCTAAATGTTCGTTCACTGAACAATAAGACTGCTGTACTCTATGATATCATATTGAACAATGCTCTGGATTTCTTTTTTATTTGTGAGACATGGCACCAGCCAAATGACTTTATAAACTTAAATCTGTGCGCTCCACCAGGATATACATATATTGAGAGGCCACGTATAAGTGGTAAAGGTGGCGGTCTTGCTGTTATTTACAGAGCTGACATATCTGTTACGGAAATTACCATTCCTTGTGTATCATCATTTGAGTGCATGGCTTTTAAAATGAACAGTGCTTCCCCTGTTCTTATTGTACTCATATATCGACCTCCAAAACCAAATCCTCAGAGCTACTTACATCTGTTAGCTCTGTTTGTCCAGCAATGATTGTGACTGGAGACATTAATATCCACGTGGACAACTCTAATAGCAATCTAACAGTTGATTTCATGGACGCATTAGACTGCTTTAACATGATCCAGCATGTGAAATTTCCCACACATAATAAAGGTCACACACTTGATCTGGTGTGCTCTGTTGGGGTGGATATTGACAAGCTAGATAGTAGTGACTTGTGTATTAGTGATCATAAGCTTCTCACTTTTAATTTAAATGTTCCATTTTTAAGATGTGGTCTAAGAAGGGTCATTAGTTTTAGAAATGTCAAGAATGTTAATTTTGACAGTCTCTCTTGTCTGATCTCAGAGCACTCTACAGTTGAAACTGTTGATCAATATAACTCTATTTTGTCATCTGCTTTGGACGTGTTAGCCCTAAGGAAAGAATGTGTTGTTTCATTTATTAAATCATCTCCTTGGTATACTACTGAGCTCAGGGCTCTTAAGGTAAAAAGTAGGCAGCTTGAACACCAGTACAAGAAGTCATGCTTAACTGTTCATAAACTCATGTACGATGAACATTTGAGTCAATATGCTGAAGCACTCAAAGCAGCAAGAACACAGTACTACTCGTCTATCATTAGAGATGGCGCTGCAAACCCCAACAGGATTTTTAAGACGATCAACAGTATTCTTGCACCAGTTAAACCACTAATTGTTTCCTCTGTGCAGGAGTGTAACAAGTTTTTTCATTTCTTTATGGAAAAAATTGATAACATCTATAAGTCTCTCAGTTCAGTCCCCTGCTCTGCAATTCCTGAGACCTATCCAATTCTTTATCCTGAAACTGCATTTGCCAGCTTTAACATAGTCACTATTGATTTTATTTCGAAATTAGTGATGGCAATGAATACAACTACATGTTCTCTCGACCCAATCCCAACATCTGTTCTTAAGGGGTGTCTCTCTTCAATTAGTCCCCTCATTCTGAACAATGTGAATACCTCTCTTACTACTGGTATTGTTCCAAAAGCCCTTAAAGTTGCAGCTATTACACCAGTCCTTAAAAAGCCTACAGACCCATCTCAAATCTACCCTTTCTTGCTAAGGTTTTGGAACGTGTGGTTATGGCACAACTCCACTCACACTTGTCTTCCAACAAGCTTTTCGAACCTTTTCAGTCTGGGTTTAGAAAGGGACACAGTACAGAGACAGCCCTGGTTCGAGTTATGAACGACCTGCTTGTCTCAGCTGACTCTGGTGCCTTTGCCATCTTGGTCTTATTAGATCTCACTGCAGCATTTGACACAGTGTGCCATTCTATCCTGCTAAATAGGCTGGAGAGATGGCTTGGTATCACTGGTACTGTGCTTAATTGGTTTAAATCTTACCTCACTGATCGTTCTCAGTTTGTTGTCTTGGGAAACAACAGTTCTCCGATTGGACCGGTCTGCCATGGTGTTCCTCAGGGATCTGTCCTGGGTCCCCTATTATTTAGCATGTATATGCTTCCTTTGGGGCAAATTATTAGGAAGTATGGCTTGGGGTATCACTTTTATGCCGATGATACCCAAAATTACATCAGTTCCAAGTCCGATCCTACTATCACCTCTACAGTTCTCTCAGAGTGTGTGCAGGAAATAAAAACATGGATGCATCATAATTTTTTTAAACTGAATTGTTCTAAAACAGAGGTTTTACTTATTGGCACACCAGCAGCTATTCATAAAGGTATCAATCTTAACTTGATTGTCGATGATAGTGTCATATTTCCATCTGCTCAAGCTCGTAATCTTGGTGTGATTTTTGACACTCATCTGATGCTAGACTCACATATTAAGAGTATTACAAAGTCTGCATTCTATCATCTTAGAAACATTGCAAGAATTAGGCCTTTCCTCACTCCGCCTGATGCTGAAAGACTTATTCATGCATTTGTTACTTCCAGGATTGACTATTGTAATGCACTGTTTGTTGGGTTACCTGCTAAATCAATCAAACGGCTACAGCATGTCCAGAATTCAGCAGCACGCGTTCTTACATACACTTCATCTCGTCAACACATCACAGGCGTGCTTTATAGTTTGCATTGGCTTCCTGTTCAGTCGCGTATTGTTTTCAAAACTCTTGCACTAGCTTACAAAGCTATGCATGGAATAGCCCCTTCTTATATCTGTGACTTAGTCACCCTGTACACGCCGTCTCGTTCCCTTCAGTCAACTGATTCTCTTACTCTTCAGCAGCCTCCCTGCAGATTAAAATCTATGGGGAGAGAGCTTTCTCTGTCGCTGCACCCAGGTTATGGAACGCACTTCCTCTCACTGTTAGAGATGCTCCTACATTAGCCAGTTTCAAGAAGCTGTTAAAAACTCATCTTTTCAAAATTGCCTACATATAGATTTTTATGAACAGTATTCTATTGTGTTGTACTATTTTGTACTTCATTATTTTTGTATTTTATTTCTTTTAATTGTTATTGTTTGTAGCGCTTTGGGTATTAGAAAAGCGCATTATAAATAAAATGTATTATTATTATTATTATTATTATTATTATTATTATTATTATGACACAGTACATGAAAGCCAAGCCAACCAGGTGGGGCTTCAAGTTGTTTGTTCTTGCAGACTCATCAAATGGATACACTGTGGACTTTTCTGTGTACACCGGAAAGAACAACTTTCCCACAGGCCATGGACTGTCATATGATGCTGTAACATCTCTTTTGGACTGTAAAGTTTTAGGGTCTGGGTACCATGTGTACATGGACAATTTCTACACAAGTCCAAAGCTCCTAAAAGACTTGTTTGCCATGAAGTTTGGTGCATGTGGGACTTACAGAGACAACAGGAAAGACTGTCCACGTGATGCAACTAATTCACTTTCAAAGAAATCTGCCAGGGGTTCCATCAGGTGGATTCGTGATGGGCCTCTTGTATTTGTGAAGTGGATGGACACACGAGAGGTATCTGTCTGTTCTACCATCCAATCTACTTATACAGGAGACACTGCACAGAAGAGGGTGAAATCACAAGACACATGGAGGACAAAGACGTTTCCATGTCCTGCACCTGTGACTGCATACAACCAACACATGGGGGCGTTGACCTGTCTGATCAGCTGTTACAGTGCACAACACAAAACCATGAAGTGGTACAGAAAGATATTTCTACACTTATTGGACATTGCAGCCACCAATGCTTTCATTATCCACAAAGAGCTTTGTGGTAACATGACCCATAAGGAGTTCATGGAACAGCTTATTGCAGAGCTCTGTGGTGTGTCACAGAAAACAGCACCAAAACAAACCAGAAGTGACCATGTACCGGTTCCAGGAGCTGAGCTGACATCAGATGCAAAGAATATTTCCACTGTTGGTCGCAGGAGTTGTGTGCTTTGCAAAGTACCGCTTGGTAAAAGGCAGGACACTCCTTGGAAATGCCAGGCATGTGATGTTCACTTGTGTCTTCAGTTGAACAGGAACTGTCTTCAAAAATGGCACAAAGACATGTAACTGTATTCTCAAATATGTGTGCTGTGAACTGTTCATTTCAAAGTTTACAGTGCTTTTGTGCAATATTCAGTGTTGGGCAAGCTACTTGGAAAATGTAGTGAGCTAAGCTAGAAGTTACTCTACATTAAATTAAGCTTCACTACACTGAAGCTACCCCCCTGGGAAATGTAGCAAGCTAAGCTACAGCAACATGGCAAAAGTAGTTTACTACATCTAAGCAATTTTATTTAATTTTTATATTGAACCAACTTCATTCCAATCAATGTGATCAATAAAAGTCAAACAGATAGGCAGGCATACTTTTTCAGTTCAATTGTTTATTTAACAACCGTCCCAAATCAATTTGGCAACAAAAAAAATGTGATCCACATAACACAACCAGGTGTCAAGAGTGTGTGTATGTTCATCTGTATGTGTGCATACGCACATGTATTTATATTTAATGACACGTGTGTGTGTGTACTTGTCTACCTATCTAACAGGGGACCTTGGTGTCGTTACACACTCACCAACAGGGGACATTTTTCAGGTCCCCTGTTGGTCATGCTTTAAATGTTAAAATTAAAAATCTTTTTATTTGTCTTTTTAAAAATTAAAATCTTATCCTTGATGTTCTTTGTGTATTTACTCTAGTTGTGTATTTACTCTAGTAGTTTTAATGAGAAGTTTCACTGATTCTTTGACATGGTGGTAACAGTATTGGTAGTCTTTGAGCTCTTTCGGCCTGTACCTCACCTGTGAGACTGGCTTTGAGTCCTCTATTGAAATGTAAATGACCTGTGGGGGTTGTGTAAGCTAACTAATCCACACTAGAGTAAACACACAAAGAACATCAAGTATAATATTAATGAGTTGAGTTTAGCATCCAAACCTTGACGATATTTTGCATTCTGACTATCTCTGAATGTAACCGCAATGTTCACAATAACAATAAACACCAATACTTGCCATAATAATACACTGTATGATGATTTTGTAGGTCAAAACTCATTGTGTGTTGATTGTTGAGTTGAAAATAAACTAAAGTGTCAATGTTAAAATTGTCATTCGGTTCACATAATTTAATTGAGACGAATGAACATTTTCATGCAGGTCACCATAAAATTGAGATCTGACCTCCAAAATCTCAACAGTGTGTTTGTGATGGCAAGAAATTGTGAAGCAACCAAACAGGCGTTGTGTTTTACCATCCAACAGGGGACTAAAGTCAATTTAAGGAAATCACTGTTTACTGTATAAAGTGGTGACCTGCAATTGTTACCTTAAAGAGCAATTTCTGCTGCACTGTAAAAATACCTAGATCTAACTTATAAAAAGGCTGCAAGTTGACTCAACTTAAAACATCCAATGCAGCCACTTGCCTCACTTTTTATAAGTATAATAAACACTGTAACATTACTTAATACAAACGCAACAAAATCAAGTTGAGTTAACTAATAATACTAGTATTACTCAGTTTGATAAACCTACTTTTCTTGGTACAGGTAACCTATTTATGGGTTGCTACAAGTAACCTGTACTCATTTTAATTAGATTTTATGAAATGTATGTTCTTAGTAAAATTAACCTAATCACATGTGAATAAACATTTTAATTGAGTCCTGGCTATAACCTCAGAAAAGATATCTAAACGTCTATATTCTAAGCACCACAGTGATCAACTTTACATAAACAGACTTTGTCAATAACAATTACAAATTCAATTGAAGAAAAAAAAGATGGGAAGATTGAATAAATGTTATTGTCTTCAATCTATGTCAATCAGTGTCACTTTTAACAGTGACTAGAAAAAAGCCAATAAATGTGGCCAATAAATATGTACACAATAATATAAAACAAATACTGTTCAGAACAGGTTGAAAATACACTTACAGTGAAGTGAAATATCCAAACTGCCCAATCTGCAATGTTTAGATAAAGGTAAATGTGAGCCATAACATCACATTGTACACTGTTGAGTATATAGCTCATGAGGTAATGATCGGCGCAGAACACAGTCCAAAGTCCACATTAATTAAGGCACTGAACAATGAACACAAAAAGAAAATAGCCATGGAAATTATATTACTTGAGCAACTTGTACCTGTCAAATGAGTCTTAAGGTCAAAAACAAACAAAAAAAGAAAACCTGTAAGAGACAAACATTTATATCACCCTGAAAATGATCAAATTATCTGATTATATTACAGTACGTTTAAGTTGGTATTTGCTAAACTCACCTACCAAAGTGATTGCATTTTTTCAAAAGATGGCAAACAATGCCATATGCCATTGAGAAATCATTTAAGACAATTTGGTGAGGAGATTTGCATACTTCGATGATGTCTTAGGACGCATGGGGTCCAATCCCACAAAGAGCCTCTGATATATCTCAAAAGTATACACCAGTTTTGAGGGATACTTGAGGTCAAGGGCATAGGTAAGTCCAAACAGGAGGCAGCATGCTTTCGGCAGGTTTGGCACACCTCTGACCACGGGCTGTCCTTCTATGATAATCCCAATCGTGTCGGGCTGATGGCACATGTAAATCTTCAGTGGGCAACTGCCAAGCTCAGTGTGCACCTCTGTTTCATCATGACTCTATTGGTGGAGACAAAAAAAAGAATCAAGAGTTTGGTCAGACAAACAGTTACAGTTTTTTACGATCGCTATGACAAGTTTTTCAATACTTTAACAAATTTCCTAAACTCTTAACACAGTTAGCACAACATCTGTCTGTGCAGACTATACAATAAACACATTTATTGTTGCTTTGTGTTAACATTTTGTGTCAAATTTAAAATGCTTGAACTGCTTTTACACACAAGCTCAACCTCGACCAAAACAAATGTACCAGTGCTTTAACACTGTGTGTCAGAACAGATAACACCATGTTCTAAACCGAACCTTATAGGCTAAAGTCAAGGTGAACAGCTGTTCATATTGTGAATTGAAACACAAATATATCCCCTGTATTTTATTCCATTGTTACTGAGAAACAGCTGATTGAAGTTATGCAAATATATAAATCACAACTGATTCCCATCTAGGAATTGTTCAGGTGTTGATGAATGAAGAACAGAAACTTGCTATTGTCAACATGGTGATTGCTGAAATAAAACTGAAGGGCATCCCATAAAGCTACTCTGAGATGGGTCATTCATTTTTTGTATTGAATTTCTGCAGCAAAAGAAACAAAATGCATGCATTTACTAAACCCAACAAAACAAAAATGTGGAGAGGCTTCAAAAGACAATCTATGGTCAATAAAATATACTGTCTATTGTATAAGGGCAGACCTGACACACAAAATAATGCAGTTTCTGTGATTCCATCTGGTGTTCGTGTTTTTATGACATTGTGCTATGACTGACTAAATGTTCCTGTTGGAAGAGAACATGTGTTAGGGTTTTGGTAGACATAGTGTATTGTGTTAGTGTATTATTGTATTTTAAAAATTAGTGGTGGAGTTTAGTTTACAATGTGTGATTTTGAGCATGAAATGAACCGTTTTGGCAGTTGTGTGTTGTAGGTGTGTTGGTGTGTTAAGAGTTTAGGAAAATTGTTAAAGTATTGAAAAAATTGTCATAGCGATTGTAAAAAACCGTAATGAGATGAATATAGCAGACAGGTAGAAGACAGATAAGACACAAAGTCAAAACTGAACTTTTGTTGCTAAAAGTGGTGGATACTAGACGGACACTGTGACTAGAGCATGTGAGCAGAGTGAAGTCTACCATGACAGTGCCATAGAGTGTGGGTACTAAACTATCATGATCTACTGTAGCATGAGTGCTGTCTTTTTCTGGTTCAAAGGATGCATTACAATAAAACAATGCAACTGTCCTTGCCTGTACCTGATTGGTCATCACATGAATTTCCTGCTAATTTACTCACCCCCATGTCCTCCAAGATGTCCATGTCCTTCTTTTTTTCAGTCAAAAAGAACTTCAGTGCTGCTTCAAAGGGCTTTAAACGATCACAGACGAGGAATAGGGGTCTTATCTAGTGAAACGATCGGTCATTTTCTTTAAAAAAATGAAAATGTATATGCTTTATACTATAGACACAAATGATCGCATCACAAGTGCTTCCGCCAGAACGCGATCCGTATCCTTCAAAAAGCTTACGCTAAATGTGGCACCTGTTCCGGCGCCAGTTCCGTTTTTTCCGTAAGTTGAATAGGGAAGGCGTAGGACATTTAGCATAAGCTTTTGCCCTTCAACCGTCTGGGCCAACTGAAGTCCACTATAAGGAGAATAATCCTGGAATGTTTTCATCAAAAACCTGAATTTCTTTTCGACTGAAGAAAGGACATGGATATCTTGGATGACATGAGGGTGAGTAAATTATCAGGAAATTCATCACAATATTAATACAGACAGAAAAATAGACAAGTAGCTGATGAAGTCTTCCTGTCTCTCCCCCGTCAGGCATCTCAGGACCACTTCTCTCCTTTTCTCCACAGAGGCAGATGGTTCCTGTCAAAAAGTAAAATCTGATCAAAATTCACAGCCTGATGACAGATTGCTGTAAAAGGTCCTACTATACATACACCACTGTACTACAAGATCTCACACATCACCAGCATCTCAGAAAAAAACAAAACATACGTGCATGTTTTTTACTCAAAAAAGTCAAGGGGGACAGTTCACAAAATTGAGATTTAACTGTCCAAGTAGGCTGTGTTCATCAACATGAATCAAGCTTCTACAAACCCGATTCCAAAAAAGTTGGGACACTGTACAAATTGTGAATAAAAACAGAATGCAATGATGTGGAAGTTTCAAATTTCAATATTTTATTCAGAATACAACATAGATGACATATCAAATGTTCAAACTGAGAAAATGTATCATTTTAAGGGAAAAATAAGTTGATTTTAAATTTCATGGCATCAACACATCTCAAAAAAGTTGGGACAAGGCCATGTTTCCCACTGTGTGGCATCCCCTCTTCTTTTTATAACAGTCTGCAAACGTCTGGGGACTGATGAGACAAGTTGCTCAAGTTTAGGAATAGGAATGTTGTCCCATTCTTGTCTAATACAGGCTTCTAGTTGCTCAACTGTCTTAGGTCTTCTTTGTCGCATCTTCCTCTTTATGATGCGGCAAATGTTTTCTATGGGTGAAAGATCTGGACTGCAGGCTGGCCATTTCAGTACCCGGATCCTCCTTCTGCGCAGCCATGATGTTATAATTGATGCAGTATGTGGTCTGGCATTGTCATGTTGGAAAATGCAAGGTCTTCCCTGAAAGAGACGACGTCTGGATGGGAGCATATGTTGTTCTAGAACTTGGATATACCTTTCAGCATTGATGGTGCCTTTCCAGATGTGTAAGCTGCCCATGCCACACGCACTCATGCAACCCCATACCATCAGAGATGCAGGCTTCTGAACTGAGCGCTGATGACAACTTGGGTTGTCCTTGTCCTCTTTAGTCCGGATGACATGGCGTCCCAGTTTTCCAAAAAGAACTTCAAATTTTGATTCGTCTGACCACAGAACAGTTTTCCACTTTGCCACAGTCCATTTTAAATGAGCCTTGGCCCAGAGAAAACGCCTGTGCTTCTGGATCATGTTTAGATATGGCTTCTTTTTTGACCTATAGAGTTTTAGCCGGCAACGGCGAATGGCACGGTGGATTGTGTTCACCGACAATGTTTTCTGGAAGTATTCCTGAGCCCATGTTGTGATTTCCATTACAGTAGCATTCCTGTATGTGATGCAGTGCCGTCTAAGGGCCCGAAGATCACGGGCATCCAGTATGGTTTTCCGGCCTTGATCCTTACGCACAGAGATTGTTCCAGATTCTCTGAATCTTTGGATGATATTATGCACTGTAGATGATGATAACTTCAAACTCTTTGCAATTTTTCTCTGAGAAACTCCTTTCTGATATTGCTCCACTATTTTTCACCGCAGCATTGGGGGAATTGGTGATCCTCTGCCCATCTTGACTTCTGAGAGACACTGCCACTCTGAGAGGCTCTTTTTATACCCAATCATGTTGCCAATTGACCTAATAAGTTGCAAATTGGTCCTCCAGCTGTTCCTTATATGTACATTTAACTTTTCCGGCCTCTTATTGCTACCTGTCCCAACTTTTTTGGAATGTGTAGCTCTCATGAAATCCAAAATGAGCCAATATTTTGCATGACATTTCAAAATGTCTCACTTTCAACATTTGATATGTTATCTATATTCTATTGTGAATAAAATATAAGTTTATGAGATTTGTAAATTATTGCATTCCTTTTTTATTCACAATTTGTACAGTGTCCCAACTTTTTTGGAATCGGGTTTGTAATAGTACATTGGCTATTTCTCACCTTACATGTTTTAGTGGAGCTTTTATGTGTAAAGAGACTGCTTAGGAGCAAGGCACACTCTTGGAAAATGGTGACGAGGGAATTGCATCACTTATGCACTTACATACATATGCAGCCAGCATGTCTATTAACAAAAAGAACAGTCCTGGAGTACACAGAGGAAGTGTAACTTCACTGAATGTGTGGGCATACATTTTCACACTAGATCATAAAAATAGCAAGGTCATGTTAACTCACTGTCACTAACTTGGGGCTAACTATCCCCTTAAACTACGCTACTCTTAGAACAGTGCCTTACATGTTGTCCTTTAAAGAATGAGAGGGGGGGTTATGATCAGTCTCTGGGTAGTATGAATGTGCTCACCATGTGTCAACAACTGGCTCAGTAGATTTCAACATTTGCTGCAGATACACAGACACCACCATCCTTCCCATTAGGAACACGGTGAAATATTGTGTGACTAAGTACATGATAGAGAATACATTTTGGATGGAAAATGTTTTACATAAGATCATCATTTGGGACTTGATTCTTTGACCGACGGCTCCTCCTTTTGCGTTGAAAAGTGACAACAGCTTTGAAGTTTGCCTGTCCAACTGTGACATAAATGTCGACTCAAGTGATATGCCACTGATTCTCAGGAACTCTTCACAGATCTGTAAAGAGATGTATACCATCTATCTTTTTTCTGTGATTTAAACAACATGAGAGTTTTGGATACAAATTAGTTTTCAATCAAATGAAAATCATGGACAGTGTCAAGCAGTAAAGGAACATTCACTATATAGTTATTTTTAAGTATGAAAAAAGCAAGAATGAAATTGAATCTTTAGTCAAGTTTGTTGCCTTATGTGCCCCGTCTTCACAACTATGGGCCATTCACCATAATTGAGCAATGTGAAATTCAACTAAATGTGGCACAGCATAGAGTCTGATTGTGAAGAAAGTTTTGTGAATTATAATTTGAATAAGATACTGTTGACTTAGTGCATACTGCACTGTATTTTTTAGCCGTGTGATGAGTGATAGCTGTGTATGTACTGTATGTATTATTTTTACTTGTTTTTAAACAGCAGACACTGTACTGTACGTGTCCAAGACAAATTCCCTTCGGGACAATAAAAGTCTTATCGTATCTTATGAAATCTTAGGTAAACTTTGCAGTTACAATAGTGAAGGCACACCATTTGTTTACAAATGTTAAGGATAAGAATGATACAAGGATGAAACCCCTCAGGTTCATGCCAAGACTATTAACTCACATAAATAATTTAAAGCAATATGTAACTTTTTGTATTAAAATGTCTACAAAAAACAGTTATATACTTTGAGTTGTGTACTTACATTATTCCAAGTGTTTTCAGCAAGATCAAATTTGAAAGAAATCTCTCATTTTATTCAGTGTAATGGTGCATTACATTTTGTTCACCTGTCAATTATAGCATCCCCTACGTGCAGGCGTCAGTGTTGTGGTCCAGCACGAATTGTGTGACCATTCCCAAACGTAATGTGCTGAGTATTGAGTGACCTCTGTGATGATTTTCATCACGCAGTTCAGCAAATGACTCATCTGTTCCAAATGCTGCTTCTGAGAGCTTTTGAATAATGGCAGTCCATCTACGTTCACATGCAATTTGATCATGTCAGTTTGTGACAGCAGTCCATCTCGGTTTTGGAGCAGATGTTCCAATATTCCAAAAATTGTCAAAACCATCAATTGTTTTCACCATATGTGAATGCGATGTTTTCATCAAAGTTCTTATACATTTTGGGAGTGATGTGATGTGTTTATTTAAAATTTTAAGCAGGCTGTCGGCTGCATTTTGAGTCACGCCAGACTCTACAACCCACTGACGCAGTTCATCTGGCAAGTCATCAAAGTTGTCATGTGTGTCACTGAAAAAAATCTTCTTCCTCACTGAAGTTGCTGAGACAGTCAGTGAATCTGTCATTGTCATCAATGTTGTCTGTGTTGTTCTCACAGATCATGTCATAATTTGCCAGAAGAGATTCCTTGGGACTAGCCACTTGGGTGTCAGTGTCATTTTTTTGTGGAGTATGGAGCTCATGAAGTATGTTCTGGACACGCCTCCATTTGGTAACAGAACTCACACCTCCAAGAATTGAAGCACAAACATTTACATAAAATGCTTATGTAAATAACATTTTATGTAAATGTATATATCTTCCTGGGACCCAGGAATAGACTTTTGTCCTCTGTAGTGGATAAGATATTTTAGTGAATTTCTCTGACACCACACTTGTTGTGTCATTTTTGAAGTCCATAAAAGTGCACGTATCCATCATATAACTGCTCCACACGGCTCCGGGGGTTAATAAAGGCTTTCTGAAGCGAAGTGATGCGTTTGTGTAAAAATAATATCCATATTTAAAACTTTATAGATTAAAATAACTAGCTTCCGGCAGTCAGCGGTACACAAGTACTTTTCTTATTTTTCGTATTTTTCTTACACAAGCGCGCCACTTCGCTTCAGAAGGCCTTTATTAACCCCCCGGAGCCGTGTGGAGCAGTTTTATGATGGATAGATGCACTTTTATGATGGATAGATGCACTTTTATGACTTCAAAAACAACCCATCAAGTCACTGCCATTATAAAGCTTGGAAGAGCCAGGACATTTATTAATATAACTCTGTGTTCATCTGAAAGAAGAATGTCATATACACCTAGGATGACTTGGGGGGGGAGTAAATCATGGGCTATTTTTTGGGTGAACTAACCCTTTAAAAATCAGTACAGGGATAATGCACTTAAGAATAATTGATAATGCACAATGTTATTCTGTAATAATGTTTGTCCTTCATGAGCTCCTAACTGTTAAAATGCCATGATCACTAAAGCAATAAGATATGATTCTGAAGTTAGGATTCTGTAATATGCCACTAAGTCTGTGTTTTGCATTACTTATGAAATATAGATAGTACAATTGTATAAAACCCCCACAAGAAACAGAGCCTGAAAAAAGAAAAAAAGAATATAATGCAGTTACATGTAACTCAAAAAACAAGTTATTTACATTAAGACAAACTAAATACCAATATCATTAATCAATAACAATTCCACATATAAAAGAACTATCCCTTTAATGTAATGTACGATGATATGCAATTCACTGAGATTGTGAGATATATCAGTGCAAGTTTCTTTCAGTTAAAACAACTCAAATATGCATTTTAGTCTAGGACTAGCTTAAGCCTTGTCTGTGAAACCGGGGGTTTAAATGTTTATTTAGATGCTCTTGACAAACACAAAACTAAGAATTAAATATGGTTCAAAATATTGCTGTACAAAGTAAAATGTACTGATTGTTATAGCAATATATAGTTGTTAAATTACCATACAAGTAATTTAATTTCATGCCAACAATGTACAGCATATAGACGTACACTCTAATGTGCTGCTATTTAACAGTAGCATTCAAGAAAGAAATTAAATAAATATGTTTGTGTGAAGTTGCACCAGAACAATTACAAGACAGCAACAGTCGACACTGAGAGTCGATTCCCCAACTCTGGGTCTATTCAGAGTCGAGGAATCGAGTGTTTTGGGGCCGACTCCCCACCACTATGCTAGATTGTTTTTTAAAAGATAAATCTGTTTAATTTAAGGTATTATTGATGACTTGCTGTATAATGTAGCTGTGATTGCTCTACATGCAAATACTAGGAAAGTGTCTGACACTTAGTCAAAAAAATATACTCACAACAAGCTAAAGATGATCGGTGCTTTGGCTCTCAAAAGAGCCGTTGGGGTGTATTTAGCAGCTGCTGACAGAGAAAAAGACAAAAAAAAAAAAAACAGTAGTCCATTGACATGTTGTTTTTCATTAATGATTAGATCAGTTGTGAGCATGGCAAATCAGAGATGCAGGATATTTGATCACTTACAATAGTCAGATGTAAATTAGCATTACAAAAAAGAACATAAAATTGTTAAAGGTTCTGATGTATGAATATGTACAATAACATCTGAAAATGTACAATGAGAGTGATACTTTAATGAGACCTTAAACCACTAAATAAGTTATATTCAGTCATTATTATTTTTGTTATTATTATTAATGGGGAGTGGATTTCATTTAAGCTCTCATCTCATACGTGTAGCCTTATGAGTCCTTTATTTCTGTCTCCAGCTCGTTCTCTTTCAGTGTACGTGGGAGAGACGGAGCTCACGCGCTTGAACTTGAGTGCACGGCACGCGCTTTAGCTCACACTCTCGCAGTCAAATCAGAGCAGCACGACACATTTCCTTCAGAGTGAAAATATTGTTATTAATAATTGTAAAAGTAACCATTTTAACTAACGTTACCTGGACGGAATGAATCCGAATTTCTCAATTTGAACAGATATTATCCATTACTGCAAATGCGCAAATGACGTCACACAGATATAACGGCATTAACGGTTATTCACGGGGCTGAAGTGTAGACGGTAGCCAAACCCAGTGTTTGCGTGAACATTAGAGGTAAAAGGTAGGCTAGTCCGTCAATTACATAATCATTTATTGGGTTTTGTAGGCTAGTCCGTCAATTACATAATCATTTATTGGGTTTTGTAGGCTAGTCCGTCAATTACATAATCATTTATTGGGTTTTATAGCCTATGTAAAAAAAGGCTGTTATGTGGTAGAAACTGCCTAGCCTGAGAAAAACGAACTGTTCCTCTTACTTTTTTAGTAATTCAAGATTTGTTTTCTACTTTTAATTGTCATTTATACTTGTATTGGAGTTATACGTTTTAAATGTAATTTAAATCAAATAGTTTAAAAAGTACTTTACCTTAGCAAACCTCTCAGTCAGGCGATGAGCGATGTCGTCAGTGACGGGCGATGTCGTCGGGCTGTGCGTGAGATCGCCGCAGACCCCAGCTTTTATACCCGCAGCCAGGTTCTTTCGCGGGCTTTGCACGCGAGGTGTAAAGTTGCAAAGTATATTTTTATACATTTTTATTAATTTAATTTAATTTAATTAAAAATAAAAAAAAAATCCAAGTAATATTTGTCATGATACCTGGCGTAATAAAAAAAATTAAAATAAAGGACCTAGAAGTTTCTTTCTTCTGACTGCCATAATGCCATAATATTTATTCTTTAAATGGTAAAACCGTTTTTTTTTTTTTTTTATTGTTGGAAAATATTAATATAAAAAACGTATTTGCTCTGGACTCCCATATGCTATAGACTAAGTTCACCTTGCTATTTAACTTGCATTCATGACAGCAGTATTTTTTCATCCTAATGTGACAAACAAGTCAATCACCTCACATAAGTTTTACTAAACATTTACTTTTACATGTAAAAAGTTTGGGAACATTACCATTTTATAAGAAGTCTCTTATGCTCACAAATGCTTCATTTATTTAATCGAAAATACAGTAAGAATTGTGAAATATTATTACAATTTATCAGTTATCAAAGTTTTTGCTGCTTGACATTTTTATTGAAATGGTGGTACCTTTCCAGTTCAATAAACAGCATTTATTAAATGTATTTATCAAATGTATTAAAGTATATTATTTATTAATATAGTAAATTTAGTAAATTGTTTATTGAATAGAAATCTTTTGCAACTTTATAAATGTCTTCACTGTCGCTTTTTGATCAATTTATTGCATCCTTGATGAATGCAAATATTAATTGCTGTTTTTTTTTAATCTTGCCACAGATGTTTTATCATTGTTTCCACAGAAATATGAAGCAGCACAACAATTTTCATCATTGATAATAATAATAAATGTTTCTTGAGCAGCAAATCATCATATTACACTGATTTCTAAAGGATCATGTGACACTGAAGACTGAAGTAATGATGATAAATTTAGCTTTGATCACAGGAATAAATTACACTTTAAAATATATTCTAATAGAAAAGTTATTTTACATTTTAATAATATTTCACAATATTACAGCTTTTTTTTGTATTTTTAATAACATAAATGCAGCCTTGGTGAGCAGAAGAGACTTCTTTAAAAACATTAAAAAATCTTACCATTCTCAAACTTTTGACTGGTAGTGTATACAAAATAATAGGCTATGTATAATAGATAAATATAATAAATTCTTTTTTTTTTTTCATAAAAATGTTATTTATGTTATACACAATATTGTTAAAGTTTATGTTATTACCTTCACAGATAAGCCCTGATGGTTTTATCAAATGTGAACACGCTTCTATTTTTCAGGTGGTTCACTGGGATATATCTTGACAAAGTTCTGTGAAAGCAGACCTTCCATAAATCAGTCTCCAGTCACTAATGTCCTTTAATGTCCCTGAATGAGTTTTTTTTTTTTTTTTTTTTTTTTTTTTTAAATATCTTGTATATTCATATTTGGATATGATATAGTTAAGAAATATCACATGAGCTAGAATGAAATTTCCTGATTATTAGCATTTATTCATGAATGAATCAGTCCCTTGATGAATGGATTAAATGATTCAGTGAATGACTCATTAAGACAGTGACCTGCCACCACCTACTGTTTTTTTGTTTTTGTTTTTTCCATATTCATATATCAAAAATTTCGATTTTTAGTTAAGGTTTATTTATTTTCAGTTCTAAATGTTATAATCATCTCAATATTAATGCAATTGTAATGTAATTGCAGTGTAAATGCATTTATTCCCACTGAACTGCATTAAAAAGTAAATCTCTGAATGGCGACTGGATTTTATTGGTTGTGATTTTATTTAATTGGTAACAGTTGGTGTCTTTGTAATTTGGTATTTTAATGGAAAACTGGATAATGGAGTGTATGGGTATTGAAGTGAAGTATAAGTATGACATTTTATTTTATATATTTATTTAAAAAAGCCCACAGTTGGTTGGCCCACGGAAAACCCCACTGGGGACCCAAAAGGGCAAAACCACATGGCGCCCACAAGGGTTAACCCACACGGGGCCTGTTTGGGTTTTCTGTGGGCAAGCCCACAGTGGGTTGGCCCACAGAAAACCCTCATGGGGGCCCAAATGGGCAAAACTGCTATGGGCCCCGCATGGCCTAACATGGGGCCCCAAAGGGCTTGCCCTTGCCCACACTGTCCCACAGAAAACCCACACTTACCCACAGTGAGCCCACACTGACATGTTTGCTGGGATATTACTGTAGCCCGTTTGTGCTGAATACAGTGTAATCAGACTTTAGCCATTAATATGCTTTAAAGCAACTGAAAAAAACACAAATGTCAGAGCATGTCAAACTTCTTCAGGGCCACAAAATACCCTTAGGGTCCAGAGGGTTAATAGAACAAAAAAAGGAGTAAAAAAAATGACCTTTTTTGTGTCAGCTCCTTGTTGACCTTTTTAGACATCCCAGCCCGTATGCCATCCAGAGGGTCAATGAAGCTTTTGCAGTCTTTGTACAGACTCGGATCCCTGCTACAGATTTCGGTGGAGGTAACAATGTACTTCATGAACCTTAAAGAGAGATAAAGAAATGGTTGTTCAGTCAGAAGACAGCCTATCTAATAATTATTAGTTGATCTTTACATGATGCCGCATGTTTGTTACGTCACACAGTACTGACCTCTTGAGACCTTTCCAGTAGTTCAGCACCGTCTGCCGCGAGAGCTTTGTTTGGGTCAGTACATTGAAGTACACATTCAAATCTGCAGGGCTGAATATAAAACAGGTGAACGTGACCACAACACACAGTTCAGAAAAACATTTCTGTGTGAAAGTGTGTGTGTGACATTTAAAAGGTATCTTTCCTTTCACTTACCTCTTGTTTGCTCTTCCTGTTGCCCAAGTCAACATGTAAATAGTGATTAAATCCCCGAAGAAGGGGGTGATCAATGGAGTGTTTCCCGTAAAGGCCCTTTTTGGCCATCTCCACCCGGATTTCATCGGTCCACCTCGGTCCCTCAGTGCTGAGATGAAATAAATCATGGGGTCAAATGATTGTGTGTGTTCAAGAGAAATCATGTCCAATCTCTGCATATGCTCTCTGTGAATGATGATGTGAAACTTTACCTCTGATAGTACTCGCCAGAGCTCTCCTCTGATGATGGCTCGTGGTCTGGCTCAATCGCACCTTCTCCGATGCTCTGAGACACAGATTAAGACGAAGAGGGCATAGGCAGTGTGAGGGCAGGGATGGCCGGAGGTATGTTTCTCACCACCAAGGCCTTCTTTTGCATCTCTTCTAACAACCTAAGAAAATAAAATAAATAATAGTGAATACACACATTTGATTAAATACTGAGTATTGTACTGCAAAGGGATATGACAAAGCAGTGAAGCATAAATGTACGCTACACACCTGGCAAGAGGATCAGCAGCTCCGAAAATGTCCCGGATCCGTTGCTATTCCCAGAAACGTCCATTGTGGGTGAATTCGGACATCTCTTTCTTGGCTTCAATCACAATGGACTTTATCTCTGCCTCTGTGCGGTCGCGCATGCACGCCGTCCTGAGATGCCCAGGAAGAGAGCGCGGTGTCTTCATGCAGTGAGGGCAGAGGAAGAACATCCTGCTGTGGAATGATCTGTGTGAACAATAAGACAAACAATGGTTATATAATACATATAGGTAAGCATTATTTGCAGTGTAGAGTTGTGCTTCTTTACTATGCTGCAGACTTATTATTTGAATATACAGTGGGGAGAACAAGTATTTGATACACTGCCGATTTTGCAGGTTTGCCCACTTTCAAAGCATGTAGAAGTCTGTAATTTTTATCATAGGTACTCTTCAGCTGTGAGTGACGGAATCTAAAACAAAAATCACATTGTATGATTTTTAAATAATTAATTTGCATTTTATTGCATGACATAAGTATTTGATACATCAGAAAAGCAGAACTTAATATTTGGTACAGAAACCTTTGTTTGCAATTACAGAGATCATACGTTTCCTGTAGTTCTTGACCAGGTTTGCACACACTGCAGCAGGGATTTTGGCCCACTCCTCCATACAGACCTTCTCCAGATCCTTCAGGTTTCGGGGCTGTCGCTGGGCAATACGGACTTTCAGCTCCCTCCAAAGATTTTCTATTGGGTTCAGGTCTGGAGACTGGCTAGGCCACTCCAGGACCTTGAGATGCTTCTTACGGAGCCACTCCTTAGTTGCCCTGGCTGTGTGTTTCGGGTCGTTGTCATGCTGGAAGACCCAGCCACGACCCATCTTCAATGCTCTTACTGAGGGAAGGAGGTTGTTGGCCAAGATCTCGCGATACATGGCCCCATCCATCCTCCCCTCAATACGGTGCAGTCGTCCTGTCCCCTTTGCAGAAAAGCATCCCCAAAGAATGATGTTTCCACCTCCATGCTTCACGGTTGGGATGGTGTTCTTGGGGTTGTACTCATCCTTCTTCTTCCTCCAAACACGGCGAGTGGAGTTTAGACCAAAAAGCTCTATTTTTGTCTCATCAGACCACATGACCTTCTCCCATTCCTCCTCTGGATCATGCAGATGGTCATTGGAAAACTTCAGACGGGCCTGGACATGCGCTGGCTTGAGCAGGAGGACCTTGCGTGCGCTGCAGGATTTTAATCCATGACGGCGTAGTGTGTTACTAATGGTTTTCTTTGAGACTGTGGTCCCAGCTCTCTTCAGGTCATTGACCAGGTCCTGCCGTGTAGTTCTGGGCTGATCCCTCACCTTCCTCATGATCAATGATGCCCCACGAGGTGAGATCTTGCATGGTGCCCCAGACTGAGGGAGATTGATCATCATCTTGAACTTCTTCCATTTTCTAATAATTGCGCCAACAGTTGTTGCCTTCTCACCAAGCTGCTTGCCTATTGTCCTGTAGCCCATCCCAGCCTTGTGCAGGTCTACAATTTTATCCCTGATGTCCTTACACAGCTCTCTGGTCTTGGCCATTGTGGAGAGGTTAGAGTCTGTTTGATTGAGTGTGTGGACAGGTGTCTTTTATACAGGTAATGAGTTCAAACAGGTGCAGTTAATACAGGTAATGAGTGGAGAACAGGAGGGCTTCTTTAAGTAAAACTAACAGGTCTGTGAGAGCCGGAATTCTTACTGGTTGGTTGGTGATCAAATACTTATGTCATGCAATAAAATGCAAATTAATTATTTAAAAATCATACAATGTGATTTTCTGGATTTTTGTTTTAGATTCCGTCTCTCAAAGTTGAAGAGTACCTATGATACAAATTACAGACCTCTACATGCTTTGTAAGTAGGAAAACCTGCAAAATCGGCAGTGTATCAAATACTTGTTCTCCCCACTGTAGATCTGACAGAAAACACACACAACTTCTGGTGGGCGTAGCAATTTATGTCAAAGAACATTTTGAGACCACATTGCTACTTTCAATTTCAATAGCTAAACAGTATGAAATATTAGTTCTAGGGATGCCAGTTGAAAATCGATACACGTGTGACAATTCAAGTCGGTTGAGATGTTAAACGAATCGCGATACACGTTTTAAACAGTCTCACTTTACAGGCCTGATAGCAACGAGCAAGTTGTAGCTAGCGTTACAGACTGTGCGTGTACACTGGCGCGAAGAAGAGTGAAATCAGCGAGTTGTTTTCAGTTCATTCATATGGAAGTTGAGCAAGAGCGCACCCGTGTGCACGCGCCGTCAAACAGAAGCATGGCGACGGCAAGCGCGTAGTTTACATTGACTCGTTCAAATCGGAGTTGTGGCGGCATTTTGACTTTCCTTAGACTAATAATCACCACAGTGAGAGGCTCCAGTCACCTCCGTCTGCATGTGAAAGATCATAGGCCAAACCACTGACCAGCGGATCTGCAGCCCCACTCGCGGCGTCGAGGGCGATTGCAATGGAGATCACAAGGTGTTTTCACAGCGAAAGATATAAGGCTGTTTTCTGCCGTAGTAAATTAATTACAGGCCCTTCCTCATCAAGAGAAAGACCAGCGCGAGGATGTGTTCACAGACTGAAGGAGAACGTTGCGCTGCTGCAGAGTCAGCTGCTGGATTTATTTTAATAAATTATTTTATTTTATTTATCTCTTTCTCTAAATGTGTACATGGATTTCTTTTCCAATAATTTGTTGATTATTATGTCATATTTATCTAAATGTGTTCTGTTTTTCGAACTCTTGCAAGTGTAATGATACAAATTATAATTAAAATCTTGCCTTTATAACAATGTGAAACCCTGTCCCTGTTGTCTTTTTATTTCTGCTCTTCCTCAGTGCAGGATGAGGGTGAAGAAGCTAAAACACCTCCTCCCAGGAAAACACCACTGGAAGATCTCCTTGAAGGGACTTTTTGAGGATTTGTTTTAAAATTTCAATTGAGTTATTATTTGACAAAATATATATTTAAATTTTACAAAGAAATATGCAGAATTTTGTCTGAGAAATAAAAGGACACATTCATTTATAATTTGTCTTAAATCTCATTTTGTTAAAATGGTGAGAAAATCGTATGGTGAAATTAGCATCGTGAGTTGAGTGAATCTTTACATCCCTAATTAGTTCTAAATCTTTCTGTGTCTAAGAACCTCCAGCTAACCATAGAGGGTTGTTATAGACCTCCGTCGGCAACTAGTTGTGTTTTACATTCTGTAATGAATTCGTTGGCTAGCTTGAATTATAAGGAATTGATTTTACTGGGCGATTTTAATTTGAATTGCATGCATGCGACATTCGATGATTTTAAAATGCTTTGTGATAGTAATCTTTTTCAATTGGTAGACTCACCAACTAGGCCTAATTCAAAATTTCCGGAAAAATCTACATGTATAGATCTTGTCCTTACAAATGTTCCACATAAATACTCTTCAGTTTCTGTATTGGCAAATTGTCAGGCACAGACGGAGGCAGAGGAAGAGGTAAACTCAAAAGTATGTTTATTATCAGAGACACGAACACAGGTAGTAATGGTAAGGCAGGAGATGAATGGATGAGCACTTCTTAACAGTCACTTAGCTGATGGTGTGGATGATGATCGTAGGGAATGGAGAACACGAGGAACGAGGAATAGAGGACGAGGAGGTAGACGGGAGAATCTCAGAAGTATCAGGTAGGAAGTCCAGGTACGTTGTGACGAGACCAGACACTGAAGTGCAGGGAGAGTGTGCTTATAAAGTGTCTGTGATGATGGGGTGCAGGCGATCAGTGTTCCGGGGAGAGTGAACCATAGACAGTAAAAGAAATGGACACAGCGACCCCATAGACTTCAACGGAGAAAAGTGAAGTCAATTTGAAGCACTCACTTCCTGATGGCTGAGCGTACTGCGCAGCCTCAGACTGAGCTTGACCACGTAGATGTGACGTGAGCAACCTGTCTGACAGTTGTAAGTCTTCTAGTAGTTGTGCAAAGTGAAATCTGAATCACCGAATCTTGCAGAGACGGAGAGCGTGAGCAGGAGCAACTTTTGGTAAGTATTCTGATTAATTATTTTGTCATTTTGCATAGTATTTATTTATTTTAAAATTTAACGCCAGATTGCCTGCGAGCTTCTCCTCCTGTCTATACGGGTCTATACGATAATTTCTCTACTGTGCGACAGAGAGTCGAGTGGTTATGATGCAATCGTTAGCCTATTTTTACAAAAACGGCTTCTACGGGGCAATAGTGTAAGATACAAGGTAATGGAGCCTTTTATACATTGTCGTGTTTCTTTAGAAATAAACAATGGACAAATGGTGTCTTTAAACTCCTCAGATGTAAAGTTATTCGCTGTCAAAGTGACGCCAAAATGAATGGGAGTCAATGGAATGCTAACAGCAGGTGATGGCTTGGTTAGCAATGGCTGCCCCTATGGAAGGTACGCTTTCCGGGTGCTGGATTACCCCCTTGGAGTGAACGAGCGGGCGGAGCGTGGAGATCTGGTGACGATGTGTGCATGTGGGTGGATGTTGGCTGTGACTGTGGTTAGGGATCTTAAGTTGCCTAAGCATAACCCAAGAATTATTACTAGGTGTTCTATGAAATACTTTAATGAACAAGCATTCTTATATGATCTTGCTAAATTTGATTGGGATAAAATTAATTTAATACCGGATGTTGATTGCGCTTGGAAATATTTTTATGATAGCTTTATGTTAATTATCAATAAGCACGCTCCTATGAGGAAAATATAGAGTTAAATGCCGGGATAATCCATGGTTTTCGACCGCTTTATGTGACCTCTTTCAGGAGCGGGATGCCGCATGGGCTAAGGCTAGACAAACAAATTTAAACTCTGACTGGCTGCACTTTAGGCAGATTCGCAATAAATGCACTGTGGCGATCAGAAAGGCTAAATCAGATTATTTTCTTGATAAAACCACAACAAATTCAACAAACTCTGGGAAGTTTTGGAGGAATATCAAGTTTTTAACTGGTAATAAAACTACTACAGCGCTTCCTTCATTTATATTGAAAGATTCTATTAAATTTGTAGATAAAAAGCAAAAGCTTAATAGTTTTAACATCAGGGTCTTTATTTCAAATAAATAATTCTATAAATTTCTATAAAGACTTAGAATTCCTCAAAGCAGAACATAATCTATGGCCAAGAGAGTTTGCTTTTGAACAAATGATTTCTTCCGATGTCTGTTCTGCTTTAAAAGAACTAGATGTGAATAAATCGCCAGGTCCTGACCATATTGCTCCGTTGTTTTTAAAATTAGCGGTTGATTTTATTTCTCCTTCGCTAGTGTATTTATTTAATCTTTCTTTGTTAACTAATAAAATTCCTCAGATCTGGAAGTCAGCATTTGTAGTTCCTCTGTCAAAAGGAGGCGATCCTTCTTTAACGGATAATTATAGACCGATATCTAAGCTTTGTATTCTCTCGAAACTGCTGGAAAAATTAGTTAGTGAACAATTGACACGGTACCTAAATTATCATAATATTCTGACTATTAACCAATCTGGATTCCGTAAAGGGTACAGTATCACTACGGCCGTTTTAAAAGTCTTAAAGGATATAGAGGAGTCCTTAGATGACAAGAAACATTGTGCTTGTCTCTTCATTGATTTTCCAAAGGCCTTTCGACACTGTGGATCACAATATATTATTAAAAAGGCTTTGAACGGTAGGATTATCAGAAAATGCAATTTTGTGGTTCACTGCTTACTTAAAGGGAAGAACCCAATGTGTACAGGTGGAAGGTATTCAGTCAGATCCTTTGGAGTTCCTCAAGGATCTGTGTTGGGGCCACTATTATTTAGTATATATATATATAAATTGTCTTGATTGTAATATTGATAATGCTAGGGTTCATTTTTATGCGGATGAAACTATTATTTACTGTTCAGCTCCCTCTAAGCAGCAATCTGTGGCTTTATTACGATCTGTTTTTGATACCATGCTTTGAGGCTTGTCTTAAACGATAAAAAAACTAAATGTATGTTATTCTCAAACTCTAAAACTTCCTTAGAAAATTCCCTCGCTCTTAGGACTTCTCAAGGGAGTTTGATAGCGTCAGTGACAGAGTATAAATACCTTGGTGTTATTATCGATAACACATTACATTTTGGTTCACATATTAACTACTTGAGACAAAAAGTCAAGGAAAAATTAGAATTTTATTTTAGAAACAAGTCATGCTTCTCATTCAATGTGAGGAAGAAATCAGTGTGCTACTTTTTTACCAGTTATTGATTATTGGGATGTAGTTTACCAGCACGCTCCCTCTTATCTTCTTGTCTCTTTGGATGCTTTGTACCATGGTGCTCAGATTTATCACTGATTGTACATTTTCAACACACCACTGTGATTTATACAAAAGGGTTGCTTGGCCATCGTTGAATATCCAAAGAAAAATGCACTGGTATTTGCTGATCTATAAAGCCATATTGGGTTATCTGCCAACTTATCTTTGTTGTTTTATTCAACGGAAACTACAGGGCAATTATTCATTACGTTCTGAATCGAATTATAATCTTTGTGTGCCCTTTGTCAGAACTGAGCTTGGTGAAACTTCCTTCAAATATGCCGCCACCTCAGATGGGATTTTTCTCCAGACTGAGATGAAGCTGAAAGAATTGGTGACTTGTAGTTATTTTTAAATGTTACTACATAATTTGAGAGTAAATGAATGGTGTGTAATGTTTTATGTTTATACGTAACTTTGATGTACAATCTGCCTATCTTGGCCAGGACACTCCTGCAAAAGAGATTTTAATCTCAGTGAGTTTTTCTCCTGGTTAAATAAAGGTACTATAATATATTTTTATCTAGGAGATCTCGTGACCTTGCCCTACTCACAGTTAATCTTAAAAATGACTTTGGAATAGCCTTCCTCCCTATATATTAGGCATGCCCATCTCTCACTACTTTTAAATCTTATCTCAAGACATATTTATTCTCCCTGGCTTTTAATAATCCTTAGTGCGTTATCCTGGGTTTCCCATGCTGTAACGAGGACTCAGGCAGATTGGGATCCATGTGCAGTTTGTGCAGTTTATGCAGTTATGCAGTTTACAAATTCACAGTACAAGCAGGCGTGGGTCAGTAAACCAGGGTGAACAGCAGTATCAGAGGCAGTGCATCAATCGTGGTCATAACAGGCAATAGGTCAGGGCAGGCAGCAAGCAAACGAGAATCCAAGTCCAGGCAAACAAAGATCAAGGGCAGGCAGAACAGGGTCGTAAACGGTAGTCCAAGGCAGAGTCAAACACAGGCAGGATAATCACAGGGACTAACGCTCAGAAATGCTAACAAGATTTCGCATTGAATAAGTGTGAGAGCAGAGTTTATATAGGCAAGGTGATGAGGAACAGGTGTGCAGTAATCAGTCCAGGAGTGAGGGTGTATGGGAAATGAAGTCCGAAATGGAGGTTAGTACTCTGGTGAGTTAGAAACAACAAAAGTTACAAACATCAGAAGGTGAAGCTTTATCTTTGGTTAATTTAGCCACTGTATCGAATAAATACCTAGGGTTGTGTTTGTTTTCTTCTAAGAGAGTCGAGAAATAAGCAGATCTAGCAGTTTTTAGGGCCTTTCTGTATGCAATCATGCTCTCTTTACACGAAATGCGAAAAACTTCTAGTTTTGTTTTCTTCCAGCTGCGCTCCATTTTTCTGGCTGCTGTTTTAAGGGCCCGGTTGTACCACGGCGTTGGACTATTTTCTTTAATCTTCTTTAAGCGCCTGGGAGCAACTGTGTCTAAAGTGCTGGAAAAGAGAGAGTCAATAGTTTCTGTTGCAACATCGAGTTCCTCTAGGCTATCTGGGATGCTGAGGAGATGAAACTGATGAGGAAGATTATTTACAAAGCAATCTTTAGCCGCAGCAGTGATAGTCCTGCCATATTTGAAGCGAGGGGACGGCTTTGCAGCCTTTGCTAAATTAAGTGTACATGATACTAGGTAATGATCTGAGATGTCATCGCTCTGCTGCAGAATTTCAATGGTATCAACATTTATTCCATGTGACAGTATTAGGTCTAATGTATGATTACGGCGATGAGTGGGTCCTGACACGTGTTGCCTTACTCCAATAGAGTTTAGAATGTCTCTAAATGCCAATCCCAATGCGTCTTTTTCATTGTCTACATGGATATTAAAATCACCAACAATTAGGACTTTATCTGCAGCCAGTACTAACTCTGATAGAAAATCAGCAAATTCTCTGGTAAAGTCTGTATGGTGCCCTGGAGGCCTGTATACAGTAGCCAGCACAAATGTCAAACGGGATTTATCAATTTCACTACATATCGTTACATAAAGCATCAAAACTTCAAAGGAATTATATTTGAAACTAGACTTCTGAGTAATACCGAAGATATTATTATAAATTACAGCAACACCTCCCCCTTTACCTTTAAGACGTGGCTCGTGTTTATAACAATAATCTTGGGGGGTGGACTCATTTAAAGTAATGTAATCGTCAGGTTTTAGCCAGGTTTCTGTCAAACACAGCACATCTAGGTTATGATCTGTAATCATATCATTAACAATAAGCGCTTTTGAGGAAAGGAATCGAATATTCAGCAGCCCGAGCTTTATCATTTGATCATCTGTATTATATCTGTTGTTTATTTGTTGGACATCAATTAAATTTTTACCGTTGAATGGTTTTGATGGTTTTTTGTATTTACTCATTCGTGGAACAGACACAGTCTCTATGTGATAATATCTAGGTGAAAGAGTCTCTATGTGCTGTGACGTGAGACAGCTAGCAGGCGGTCGGGTAAGCCAGTCCGTCTGCTTCCTGACCTGGGCCCCAGTTAGTCAATGTTTAGCTCTAAGACTATGTGCCAAATTACTAGAGAGAAGAGCGGCACCATCCCAGGAAGGATGAATACCATCTTTTTTCAACAGGTCAGGTCTGCCCCAAAAGCTTTTCCAATTGTCTATGAACCCTATGTTATTTTGCGGACACCACTTAGACAACCAGCCATTGAGTGATGATAGTCTGCTAAGTATCTCATCACTCCTTTTAACGGGGAGGGGACCAGAGCAAAAAACGTCATCTGCCATCATACTTGCGAGTTTACACACCTCTTTAATGTTAATTTTGGTGATCTCCGACTGGCAAAGTCGAACATCATTTGTGCCGACGTGAATAATAATCTTAGAGAATTTACGGTTAGCATTAGCCAGCACTTTTAAATTTGCTTTGCTTTGATGTCTCTGGCTCCCGGTAAACATGTGACTATGGTGGCTGGTGTCTCTATTTTCACGTTCCGTGTAATAGAATCGCCAATAACTAGGGCACTTTCAACAGGATTCTCAGTGGGTGCATCACTGAGTGGGGAGAACCTGTTTGATGTTCTAATCGGAACAGAAGAGTGGTTTTTTGATCCACGACTATGCCGTCTCACCGTCACCCA
Source organism: Coreius guichenoti (assembly GCA_039654105.1). Lineage (NCBI taxonomy): Eukaryota > Metazoa > Chordata > Actinopteri > Cypriniformes > Gobionidae > Coreius > Coreius guichenoti. The sequence goes on along the minus strand of CM077192.1, from coordinate 32,412,680 downwards.
GTTGCCCTGCTGCACGGGCTCTACAGCCGGAACCGAACAATGTACAGAGTTCACTAAGCTATTCGCATCCAAAGCAGTGTCTAAAGCTGTTACATTCTCACTACTCTCAAATAAAGTCTGGATGCGTGTCTCTAATTCTGAAATCTTCTCCGTCAGCCTGACTATCTCCTTACATTTATCACATGTGAAGCCCTGTTCGCCAACGGAGAAAGATATACTAAACATGAAACATGCAGTGCAAGTGACAATGACAGAAGAAGAAGACAGGAGAAGAAGACATGGCTTACCGTATTTGTTGATTAATCCAACTTACCACAGTTGTTTGATGGAGTCTATTTACTAATCCAACTCACCACAGTTGTTTAATGAACTCAGAAAATAAGAGACCCGAGTGCAGAGATGGCAAGCTAACAGGCTAGCGAAATGCTAACGCGTGATAGTGATTTAGATTAAAAGCTAGCAGTGTCAGATTTAATGTGGTAGGCAATATTAGACAATATATGGTGATGGGTAAATTATATTTTGCAGTTTAAACAACAGGGAATGATATCAAATAAAGATTCAAAAGCAAGCAAAGCGCACACGCGAGCACAGCAGTCAGCAGGACAAACAGGAGGCAGACAGCTAATGTAATTTATATAAAAAAACACAAACTTATAGCATTAGCTAAACACACATTTTTTCTATCAAATGTTTTAAAGTGTAAACAGAACCCTGTTTAAGAACAAGTATAACACACCAATGATTATAAATTGCTTACTTACCGAAAATGCAGAGCTGGATGCAGCATTCAAAAGAGTGCATCACGTACAATCCCCCAGCTTTGGCGCCTACAGTGTGTAGTGTGTAGTGTGCAGTGTGTAGTGTGCAGTGTGTAGTGTGTAGTGTGTAGTGTAGTGTGTAGTGTACAGTGTGTAGTGTGCTGTGTTTTGTCTGCTGTGTAGTGTACAGAATGTAGTGTGCAGTGTGTTGCGTGCTGTGTGTAGCGTACAGTGTATAGTGTACTGTGTGTAGTGTGTAGTGGTGTGTAGCGTGCTGTGTAGTGTACAGTGTGTAGTGTGCAGTGTGTTGCGTGCTGTGTGTAGCGTACAGTGTGTAGTATACAGTGTGTAGTGTGCAGCTAGTAGTGTACATTGTGTAGTGTGCAGTTACTAGTGCACAGTGTGTAGTGTGCCAGCAAAAGTTGGGGGTTCCACTGAGCAGCAATCCACGAGAGAACTTTCTAGTGCCCCATGATGGTCGTGTTTCGGGCGCGGGCCTGGAGGAATCCTTCCACCCCGAATTTGAGCATGCTGGGTTTTTCACAAAAATTACGTGTGTTCAGAGTAAGACAAAAAGGCCAAATGTCTTACTACTCATGTGGATAGAATTTTGGTGAAACACACATCATTTTTAACAAACAAAAAAAAAAAAAAAAAAAATTCATTTGCAGCATTAATTCTTGCTTTGACTCCAATGAAACTCGCTCAGGGATGTAGTTCTTTGCCACGTCTCTTTCAACAATGGTAAGTGAATATGAATTTTCCCATAATGCACTTCTTTTCCTGGTTTTTCATAGTTTTGTGTAATTTTAATATAAAAACCATTATTTACATTGTTTTATTTAATATTTTTGTAAAAATTTCCATAAAATGTGTAAGTATATACCTGTTGGTAAGGGATGAAAAGGTTTGAAAAGTTTAAATTAACATCTTAATTTTTTTTAAACGTTACCATAATCGTAACAAGCGTCTATTTTAGTTGGGTTTGTGTAGTGCTGCAGATATCAGCTGTTAATGCTCTAATTCTATATTGTCTATATGGATAATTAGGATTGTTCATAACACCCAATAGATTCAGATATATTAAAGACCCCAGTAACTCATGGGTGTTAAGAGAATGCATGATACATACACAGTTCTTTCTTGTTTTGTTGTTTGCCTGCTTTCATTCTTTCTTGCTATCCAGTGCGTTTGCTTGTTAGCTACTTAGCTTGTTTGTTTTGTAGGGTGCATTTTTGTTTACTTGTTTGTAGTTGGCTTTTGATCTTGTGTATTTGATAATTGGTTTGGTTAGTTTCTCATGTGCCTGAGTACTCACTTACTTGTCAACTATATATTAAAGATCTATAAGAAAATGTCAATATGGTCATGAATTAATAAAGATCTATAAGAAAATGACAGTATGATAACATTTAAAAGTTATTTTACATTTTAATAATATTTCACAATATTACAGCTTTTTTGTATTTTTAACAACAAATCCTTTTACACACACACACACACACACACCTCTCCTTATGTTTTCACAGTGACAAAGATGGCCACATGTCTGCTGTGAGAGAAACCCCTGCTCATCTGTTCATCCTGGAGAGAGACAACTGATGCTAAACCAATCATTCAATTCACTAATTTGACAGACAGTCTGAGTCTAATCTGTGATTTCTTCTTCAATGCAGTTTCTACCACGTAAAGAGTAATGCCCAGCAAAATTACCACCAAATGCAGTTTGCTTTAAAGAAGCCTCTTCATCTCTGAGGACAGCGAGAAGGCCAAACTGAGCGTAGGCAGTGATGAGGAGATATTTAGCCTGCAGTTGACAGGTAAAGAAAGATGTTCTCCAAGAGATCAAAATTTAAATCCACAAAATCACACTTCCCCTAAAGCCATGAAATCATGTTGATTCTTTCTCTTCTAGGAGGACCTCCACCACCACCACAGGGACATTGGGATTTGACTGAGGAAGGCACAACCGTGGATCTAGCTTCCAAGACATATTCACATCAAACACAACAAAGGTATTTAAATTGACAAATGTATTACATTACTCACTCTTTTGGCTTCAGATGCACTCTATTCATCTATTCTACTTGCTTTTCTTTATATATGAATATGCTTACACTGTCTCTTGATCTCTTACAGTGAGAAATGTCGCTACTGCTTGACAGTAAAGACACAGACAGCTTGTTGCATACAAAGCACAGTGCAACATTGCACTTCAGGCAGATGATATGAGTCTTGACTTTCTTTTCCTCCATTTTGCACATAATGCAAACTCTTCTTGCTTATAAAAAGCTGAAAAAGCTCAAGTGGAGAACACGTAGCATTCATTATCAGCTGAGGTGGTCGGTGGTCGTTTTGGAGCACATGAGAACAAAACCAGGTCCTCGTCTGCATCCGTTTCATTGTGCCAGCTTTCTTCATCAGAAGATGATGATGGCTGAGCACTCCTCCCTCTTTGAATGTACGTCAGTGTTTCAGATTGTGTCCCTTGCGTGATGGACAGTAGGACATCAAACCAATTTAATTATGTCACACGGACCATAATTTACAGTTTAGTCAGGATGAATGTTGAGAAAATGTTACTGACCCTAACACTAATGACTACATTACAATCAATAGAAAGACTTTATAAGCAGGCTTTGATAATACTGAATAAAAGGTATCATTTAGATCATCATTGTAACTAAATATGTTTTTTTATTATTATTATTAAACCCCCAGCTCTTGCTCTTGCTCTGCCTCTACCTCTTGTTTGTGCAGTGGGGGTTGTGTGCCCAGGTGTGCTCGAGGACGGCAAAGAGTGACGTGGCCTCTTTGCTTGACTTGGAGGAATCCACTCGTCATCAGATGAACTTACACTGTAACACAAACAAACACAGTTTATTCAAATGCTTTCATTTCAATGTGTTTTTGTTAGTAGATGTATATGTCATGTATAGTTTATTTTGAATTACAATTTATTTTACATATGTCTCTGTGTACTGGAAGCTTCTTCTTATGTAACCACAATAAATTCCTTGTATGTGTAAAGATACCTGGCAATAAAGCCATTTCTGATTCTGATTGGTTCTGACTGATATCATTTATATATTTATTCACATTTATTTATAGGGCATTTTATACAACACAGATTATTTCAAAGCAGATTTACAGTGATACAAGGAAAATCACCTATTATAGTCGATATATATATGCATTGTTTTCTGCCTTATTGAATATAATAGCATTTCATACTGGCTAGCAAGTCCAAACCTCTAGTATAACCTATTGGGAACAGTTCATGGTCTATCTATGTATATTCCTTTATTTAAAAAAGCTCTCTTAGCCAACATGTAACGCGACTTAATTTTTTTGGTGTAAAGTGCTGAATGAGGCAGGCCGCGCTGTGTGATCAGAGTGGCATTTGCATCTTGGCACTACAAAATTTTGATTTTTTTTTTTCCAAAAAAAGTTGTACATCTTTACTACGCTGCAGACTAAGTGTTATAATGACATGTTGACTACATGCTATTTAACTTAACTATATGTATTACATAACCATTTTTGTGTTGTTTTTGTTCATACAGATCATTCCACAACAGGTTGTACTACCTCTGCCCTCACTGCAAGAAGGCACCACGCACTCTTCCTGGGCATCTCAGGACGACTTGCATGCGTGACAGCACCGAGACAGAGATTCAGGCTACTGTTGTTGAAGCCAAGAAGGAGATGGCCGAATTCTCTCGCAAGGGACGGTTCTGGGAATACCAGCAGATTTGGGACATTTTGGGAGCTGCTGATCCTCTTGCCAGGTGTGTAGCGAACATTTATGCTTCACTGCTTTGTCATGTCCCTTTGCAGTACAATACTCAATATTTCATCAAATGTGTGAGTATTCACTGCTATTTTTCTCATATTGTTAGGTTGTTAGAGAAGATGCAAAAGAAGGGCTTGGTCGTAATGAACGTACCTCCAGTCCTCCCTGCCCCCACACTGCCTGTGCCCTCTTTACCTTCAACTGTTCCTCAAAGAAGTGGAGAAGGTGAGGATGAGCCATCGTCCGAGGAGAGCTCTGGCGAGTACTATCAGAGGTAAAGTTTCACATCATCATTCACAGCGGGCATATGCAGAGATTGGACATGATTTCACTTCAACATACACTACCAGTCAAAAGTTTGGAAACTGTACTATTTTGATTGTTTTTGAAAGAAGTCTCTTCTGCTCACCAAGGCTGCATTTATTTGATCCAAAATACAGCAAAAACAGTATTATTGTGAAATATTTTTACAATTTAAAATAAACTTTTTTTTCTATTTGAATATATTTTAAAATGCAATTTATTCCTGTAATTCAAAGCCGAATTTTCAGCATCATTAATCCGGTCTTTAGAGTCACATGATCCTTCAGAAACCATTCTAATATGATGATTTACTGCTCAAGAAACATTTATTATTATTATCAATGTTGAAAACAGTTGTGTAAAACATTTTTTCAGGATTATTTGATGAATAGAAAGTTGAAAAGAACAGTATTTATCTGAAATAGAAAGCTTTTGCAACATTATCAGTGTCTGTACTGTCACTTGATGCACTTTTAATGCATCCTTGCTGAATAAATGTATTAATTTCTTTAAGTTCTTTCCCCCCCAAAAAAACTTAGTCTTACCAACCCAAAACTTTTGAACGGTAGTACAATGTTACAAAAGGTTTCTATTTCAGTTAAATACTGTTCTTTTGAACTTTCTATTCATCAAATAATCTTCAAAAAATGTTTTACACAACTGATTTCAACATTGATAATAATAATAAATGTTTCTTGAGCAGTAAATCATCATATTAGAATGATATCTGAAGGATCATGTGACTCTAAAGACTGGAGTAATGATGATAAATTCAGCTTTGAATCACAGGATATGAATTACATTTTAAAATAAATTCAAATAGAAAACAGTTATTTTACATTTTAATAATATTTCACAATATTACAGCTTTTTTGTATTTTTAATAGCATAAATGCAGCCTTGGTGAGCAGAAGAGACTTCTTTCAAAAACAATCAAAATAGTACAGTTTCCAAACTTTTGACTGGTAGTGTATGTACATTCATCTACATATGTACACAAAATATGTATTACAACATATGTATTCATTTGACCCCATGATTTATTTCATCTCAGCACTGAGGGACCGAGGTGGACCGATGAAGTCCGGGTGGAGATGGCCAAAAAGGGCCTTTACGGGAAACACTCCATTGATCACCCCCTTCTTCGGGGATTTAATCGCTATTTACATGTTGTCTTGGGCAACAGGAAGAGCAAACAAGAGGTAAGTGAAAAGAAAGATACCTTTAAATGTCACACACACACACACACACTTTCACACAGAAAAATAAAGAAATGTGAAGAAGATTTTTTTTTAATTTTTATTCTTATCCCTAAACTGTGTGTTGTGGTCACATGTTCACTTGTTTTATATTCAGTGCTGCAGATTTGAATGTGAAATGTATAATTACAGGTTGAATCAGTCTCCAGGTTCATGTGTTACGTGGACCCAAACGAGCCGAACCTGACTTTCCTACGGGAGGTGGAGAAAGTGCGGGAATACTTCAATGTCCTGGGGCAGACGAAGCTCTCGCAGCAGACGGTGCTGAACTACTGGAAAAGTCTCAAGAGGTTATTACTGTGTGACGTAACAAACATACAGTGTCATGTAAATGTCCACTAATAATTATCGGATAGGTTGTCTTCTGACTGTAAAAAACCCATTTCTTTTTCTCTCTTTAAGGTTCATGAAGTACATTGTTACCTCTACCAGCATCCGTGCCAAAGATCCAAGTCTCTACGATGACTGTAAAAACTTCATGGATCCTCTGGATGGCATACGTGCTGGTATGTCCAAGAAGGTCAACAAGGAGCTGACACAAAAAAGGTAAGGGTTTTTCCTAATTGTCCTTTTTTTTGTTGTTGTTGATCTATTAATCGCAGGTGAGTTCATCATTAATATTTGTTTTCTCAGGTTCCATGGTTACGGCAAGGAGAAGCTGCCGGCACACTGCGTTACGATCTTGGATGTGGCTTATAAGGATTTCCTGGCTGTCATGGGCAAACTCCAGGGTCCAGGAGCTGTTTCAGGGGAGGCCCTCACCAAAAATGAATGCCTGCTCGTCCTCTATTATCTTGAGGCGATAATTATGCTCAAGCTCCTTCAGCGCCCTGGAGTCGTGACAAACATGACCGTAAGTGTATTTTAGTAATTTTTTTTTTTTTTTTTACGTACCAATGTGTATAACCGGCGATTAGGGTTAGTTAGGGTATAATATAATACCACAGTGGTATTTTCTATGTACCAAGGTACAGTATACCTTTTGAGTATTTGTGACGCCCGTCATTGAAAGTGCACAACTGTCTGTTTTTTGCAGGTTGAGGAATGGGAGGGGAGAACCCGCGGACCGAACGGAGCTTCTGTGGCGGTGAAAGAGCATAAAACGGCCGCATCCCAAGTTGCAGCGGTACCGCTGACGGATGACCAGGAACATGTAAGTTTATATTCAAAATTACATTATAACAGCAAATTTAATATATATTGTGGATAAAGTCATGCAAGACAACAGGGCCATGTGCATGTGTGTGTCTGTGTGTTTTTTACATTTATTAATTTCTTTTTCCCAGTGGTTTGGCCTATACTTCAACTATATTCGGCCAGTGATGCTTCAAGCTAACAAGTCGGGCGATGATGCAACGGGAGAGGACAGGTTTTTTGTTTCTAGCACTGGGAGGCCGATACATAGCCCCTGCAACGACCTGAAAAGACTCCATGCCAAGTGAGTGCCATTATACATATCTGCATATTTTTTTTTACAAAATCTAAAGCACACGAATTTGCTCATGGTCCTCTTGTTGTTTTGCATACTTATGTTGCTCTGTGTTCCAGATACAACATTGCCAAAGTGACCAGCGGCGACGCCCGGACAGCCTTTGAGATGGCTGCTAAAAACCTGCCGGAGGTGGAGAGAAATGCAGTGGCACGGCTCTTGGGACACACCCCGGAAACTGCAGAGAAGTATTACAGGAAGAAAACTCCGACAGATGCGTTCCTGGCCCAGGGCGTGATCGACCAGATTGCTGGAAAAACACGGTATGCAATCTGAAATCTAACGAACGAGATGATTATTATTCATGATGTTGCTACACAAAGCATTCATTGATTGCCACTTTCTTCATTATTTATTCATTGATCTTATAGACGTGGGTTTGGTGGGGCTTGCAGCCGAGAGCAAAGGATGGATGAACGCACGGCGTTTGACTCGCTGGTTCATTCTTGCCCAGTGACTCTTGACGGGCCTACTCCGAAAAGGGCACGCCGACAGCAACTCTGTGCTGAACACGAGAGACACTGCTATGACCGCTGGCGTAGCGAGCAGCTGAAGCTGCGTCAGCAGCGTGTCCTTGGTGAGTATCCATATTCACGTTTCGCTACAAACATGTACTGTATGTAATGTCAGGGGTGCACAAATAGTGAAATCTCACAGAACACGTATGACTAATGACTAATGCTTCTCGTGATTTGTTTTTATAGAACAGTTTGGTCGCCGTCAGCCGTCTGAGTCACGAGTCGCCGCCTGGATGGGGAAACAAGGGTGGACATCTAATGTCCCACAGGCTTCCCTAATTCTGAATCAGTGGGAGCCCTACGGGACCGTTGACTCTGCCCTTGACAGCGGCTTTGTGAAAAAAATGGCCGACACACAGCGCTGGAAAGGACTGATTGTTCAGGACGTCCCAGGGAAAGGGCGTGGTGTCTTCACCAAAAGGTCCTTTAAACAGGGGGAGGTCGTCTCTGAATACCATGGACGGCAGGTCAGCCGAGAAGAGGGCATGAAGATCCATGCCTCGACCGCTGACGTGAGACCTGGCTACATGTTCTTCTACAAGAACAAAGCGAGCAACGGCACGTGCGTTGATGCCCGTGAAGAAAGTTGCCACTGTCACCCCCTCAGAGTAACCTATGGGCGCCTGATCAAACACTCCTGTAAGAGTGCCAACATCCGGCCAAGGCTGTTCGTCCACAATGACAGATATGTAATTCTCTTCATTGCATCCAGGGACATTCCAGCTGACGAGGAGCTCCTCTTTGATTACGGCCTAAAGAGAAAATCTTATGGTTCATTTTGAGTTGTGTAAGGAATAAGCTTAATGAATAAATATGTTTGAACAAACAACATTTATTTTTATTAAATTATTTGCTATGTTCTTAAGTAGTTTATTTCAGAAATGATATACTGTTCATGTCCTTACTCTAGTTTGACTCATCTCCATTCCTGGAGTTGAACACACACCTCCACGTGTTCTGATTTGACTGGGGCGAGAAGATAGTTTGAGCAGAGTCAATGTCTGTCTGTATTTGACCGTCACATCGCATAAGCCGATCCAACATTAGACAGTTGGCATGAAACCAATCAGGTCTCATCCTCCAGCAGACCCTGGCCAGAGACAACCCCCCACTCCTCTCATGGCCTGTAGATTTCTAGACCCAGAGCGCCACCCGAAGGAAATGCATAGTTTTGAAGGCACTGTTTGTTTTTCCACACGTCAAAGACACATTGTAACCTTAAAAAGCAATGCAATCATTTTATGCAACTTTAAAGTAAAATACGTAATACATCAGTAAAACATACGAGTAAGTTATAAATTATGATGATTTTAAAGCTTTATTACACATTTTGTGTGTGTGTATATATATATATATATATATATATATATGGCCTCGAGCCTTGAAACAGGCTCTTTTCTGTCACTTTCTGAACAACATACAGCAAAGTCATTAGGCTCATTGTAAACTGTAAATAATAAGCTTTAATTTGATATAAAACACATGAATGTAACTTATGGATTGGAAAGTTGTATTCATGTAAGAATCCACAACTATTGGTGACATTCTGGTAAGATTCACCAGTGGCCTTAAAACAGGCAGAATTTGACCTCTTCTCTTTCGATTTCTGAACGACATACAGCAATGTGCTTGGGCTCGTTGGAAACTGCAAATAATAAGCTTTAATTTGATTGTCATCTGTCATCCTTTGTTTCACCTTGTTGATCTACATTCACAACCTCCCACTCCCTTCATTGCCTGTAGATTTCTAGACCCAGAACGCCACCCGGAGGAAATGCATAGCTTTGCAGCCACTGTTTGTTTTTCCACTAATAAAAACACATTGTCACCTTAAAAAGAAAAGCAATGCAATCAGTTTATACAACTTTAAAGTAAATTACGTAATATATCAGTACATTTCAAAATCAAAAAAAAATATTTTACACTAAAGATCTGTCTGATGAAAATTACGAAAATGTTAATCTGAACCCTTCTGTGATGAGGTCATATTTCCTAATTACAATGTTTTTATTAGGCAAAAGCAACACCATTATTGATGCATTTTGACCATTGTAAAGTTAACATCAAAACTGATTGGTATTCCGGTAATTCAGATGCAACATTTACTTATTTTTAATCTTGCAATGTGCTATTTTGCTTCAGCCTCTTCTCAAGATTTTCAATGCTTTAATGTTAGTAAAACTGTATGTTTTTATCAAAGTCTGCAAATAGAGATCCAGATCCAGATGTTATAGTAGCAGAAAGAGAATTACCAGTAGTCTATGTTAAATATTTAGGCATAATAATAGATTTGTTTAAAAAAACAAGTTGAAAAATTGTATTCACTCTGGTGAAACTCTGGCAGGGGGTGGGGGGAGTTAGAGTAGGGAATTAAATTTCATGAAGGCCTAAAATTAAACCTATTTGACCTTTTGCTCTCTCACTTTCTGAACGAGATACAACAAAGTCATTAGACTCATTGGAAACTGTAAATGAAATGTTTTAATTTGACATGAAACATATGTTATTGAATTTTATTTGGCCGAATGACAACAAATTTTGTACAGTTAATTTCACAGTGTAGCTTCCAGCCCTTAAACGATGGCGATTTGATATATGTTCAACAGTTCTGGAATGTTTAAGACAGCTGGTTGACACCCGTGATGTGTTGTAAACCCTCACATTTGACATATCCTTCAGTCTGTCAACAATTATACAATTCCTATTCCTGCATATTCATATCCATTACCAGATCTTTCATAAGTTATTATGCAGAAACAAGTCAATTGTGGGTGAAAAATCCCAAACATTGGTGTTGTTTCAAAGGTTTAGGTTAGGAGCAGGGTAGGCACACGCTGATCCGTCCATTGTGGCGCGCGTGCAGCTCCAGACATCTAAGAGAATCACAGAGCTCTATGGATGAGCACGAATTAATAAAGATCTGTAAGATAATAACAATATGATCACAAATTAATAAAAATCTATAAGAAAATGACCGTATGGATGATCATGAATTAATAAAGATCTATAAGAAAATAACAGTATGGATGATCTTGAATTAATAAAGATCTATAAGAAAATGATAGTATGGATGATCATGAATTAATAAAGATCTATAAAAAAATGATAGTATGGATGAGCTGAACTGCATGAAAACACACGAAAATGTGTGTTAAGAAAAAGTCAAGAAAAAAAAACCCTGTTTGCAGCACTTATTCCTGCTTTGATTCATATAAAACTCGCTCAGGGATGTAGTTCTTTGCCACGTCTGTTTCAACAATGGTAAGTTAATATGATTTTTCCCACAATGCACTTCTTTTCCAGGTTTTTCATAGTTTTGTGTAATTTTAATATAAAAACCATTATTTACATTGTTTTATTTAATATTTTTGTAAAAAATTTGATCAAATGTGTAAGTACATACCTGTTGATAAGGGATGAAAAGGTTTGAAAAGTTTAAATTAACATTTTTTTTTTTTTAAAGTTACCATAATCGTAACAAGCGTCTATTTTAGTTGGGTTTGTGCAGTGCTGCAGTAATTGGTTGTTAATACTCTAATCCCATAATAGTTGGGAATGTCGGTGACACCCAATAGGTTCAGATATGTTGGTGACTCCTATTAACTGTAGGTATCTGGGTTCAAACGTGTGCTTGGTACATGCATATTTCTTTGTTGCTTGCTTGTTTTTTTGCTGTTTTGCTTATTTGTTTTATAGGGTGCGTTTTTGTATAATTTGTTTTTTGTATGCTTGTGTGCCTATTTGCTTTTTCACATGTTTGTGTACTTGTCCGCTTGTCTGTCTGTTTATATATAATAAAGATCTATAAGAAAATGACAGTATGATAACATTTAACAGTTATTTTATATTTTAATAATATTTCACAATATTACAGATTTTTTTGTATTTTGGATCAAATAAATGCAGCCTTGGTGAGCAGAAGAGACTTCTTTCAAAAACAATCAAAACAGTACAGTTTCCAAACTTTTGACTGGTAGTATATATATATATATATATATATATATATATATATATATATATATATATATATATACAGTGGGGAGAACAAGTATTTGATACACTGCCGATTTTGCAGGTTTTCCTACTTTCAAAGCATGTAGAAGTCTGTAATTTTTATCATAGGTACTCTTCAACTGTGAGTGACGGAATCTAAAACAAAAATCACATTGTATGATTTTTAAGTAATTAATTTGCATTTTATTACATGACATAAGTATTTGATACATCAGAAAAGCAGAACTTAATATTTGGTACAGAAACCTTTGTTTGCAATTACAGAGATCATACGTTTCCTGTAGTTCTTGACCAGGTTTACACACACTGCAGCAGGGATTTTGGCCCACTCCTCCATACAGACCTTCTCCAGATCCTTCAGGTTTCGGGGCTGTCGCTGGGCAATACGGACTTTCAGCTCCCTCCAAAGATTTTCTATTGGGTTCAGGTCTGGAGACTGGCTAGGCCACTCCAGGACCTTGAGATGCTTCTTACGGAGCCACTCCTTAGTTGCCCTGGCTGTGTGTTTCGGGTCGTTGTCATGCTGGAAGACCCAGCCATGACCCATCTTCAATGCTCTTACTGAGGGAAGGAGGTTGTTGGCCAAGATCTCACGATACATGGCCCCATCCATCCTCCCCTCAATACGGTGCCATCGTCCTGTCCCCTTTACAGAAAAGCATCCCCAAAGAATGATGTTTCCACCTCCATGCTTCACAGTTGGGATGGTGTTCTTGGGGTTGTACTCATCCTTCTTCTTCCTCCAAACACGGCGAGTGGAGTTTAGACCAAAAAGCTCTATTTTTCTTCAGACGGGCCTGGACATGCGCTGGCTTGAGCAGGGGGACCTTGCGTGCGCTGCAGGATTTTAATCCATGACGGCATAGTTTGTTACTAATGGTTTTCTTTGAGACTGTGGTCCCAGCTCTCTTCAGGTCATTGACCAGGTCCTGCCGTGTAGTTCTGGGCTGATCCCTCACCTTCCTCATGATCATTGATGCCCCACGAGGTGAGATCGACCGTTATCTTGAACTTCTTCCATTTTCTAATAATTGCGCCAACAGTTGTTGCCTTCTCACCAAGCTGCTTGCCTATTGTCCTGTAGCCCATCCCAGCCTTGTGCAGGTCTACAATTTTATCCCTGATGTCCTTACACAGCTCTCTGGTCTTGGCCATTGTGGAGAGGTTGGAGTCTGTTTGATTGAGTGTGTGGACAGGTGTCTTTTATACAGGTAACGAGTTCAAACAGGTGCAGTTAATACAGGTAATGAGTGGAGAACAGGAGGGCTTCTTAAAGAAAAACTAACAGGTCTGTGAGAGCCGGAATTCTTACTGGTTGGTAGGTGATCAAATACTTATGTCATGCAATAAAATGCAAATTAATTATTTAAAAATCATACAATGTGATTTTCTGGTTTTTTGTTTTAGATTCCGTCACTCACAGTTGAAGAGTACCTATGATAAAAATTACAGACCTCTACATGCTTTGAAAGTAGGAAAACCTGCAAAATTGGCAGTGTATCAAATACTTGTTCTCCCCACTGTATTTTGTCTTGCTTTAGTAAAATAACAGTACCTGATGAAGCAAGAGTTGTATTATTATTTTTAAATACCTACATTATGCGTATAGGCTATATGTAAACGTTTACAATGCCATCCAGAGTTCACAATGCCAGACCTTTGTAGATTTACCAGAGCTGTGTTGTAAAACATCTTTAGAAAATGTTTTACAGCCTTTGAAGAGCCAGTATTCACGCGTTACTGATTCTACGTCCCGACCAGACATCCTTTCTCGTTATCTAAAACAGCATAAATATTTACATTCTGTATGATGTGTGTGTGTGTGTGTGGCTGTGCTAGAGTCAAGTCAAGTCACCTTTATTTATATAGCGCTTTTTACAATGCCGATTGTTTCAAAGCAGCTTCACAGTGTTAAACAGGAAAATAAGGACAGATGCTTGAAAGTATTAGGCTTGAAAGATCTAAGAGTGAATAAATAACTAAAAGTAACTTTAAAATAAGATTTTTAACATACTTTTAAGTAATTCTTACCCAAATTTAAATCTACACCTTGTTGTGTGTATGAGTACTTTTCTTTTGGTTGTGGGATACGGCTATACACACCAGACAGGCCAACATAACTCGCAAACGACAAACGTTTGAATGAGGATATGACGTCTCAAACAGAACAGCTAATTACTACAGTTAATGAATCTACTTGATGTTAAAAACAGGAAAACTGCTCATCTGACATATTTTAACTTGCACGATATGTTTAACGCTCACGCATTGTAACGGTCATATTTAAGGTACAATGGCAACTGAGCATGTGCGAGGGGGTGTGTCTGTAAGAGGCGCAAAAAGTGAACAGAAGATAACTTTTCTCTTCCTTTTATATTTGTGACCAGAGTTGAATGTTTATTTGTATACTTTTTCCTCACTCAATCCACATGTATGCGGACGAGTGTGACGGCGCTTAAGTCGTTTTATTAAACCGGGGGAATATATGCCAGCTCTTCTGAAATTGTTTAACATCATGTGAAAACATTATACCCGCCTTTTGTTTTTAGCATTTTTAATGCTGTATATGTGGGGAAAAACAACCCCCTGAGTGCAGTGTTTAACCTTAAAATCTTGTTTCACATTTATAAAAAAAAAAAAAAAAAAAGGCATATAGTTTTAGACTGTTTCAGAAACAGATTTTACTTTTTCTGATAACATTTTATAATTCCTGAATACTACGTTGTTGTTTACATCTTCATCACTTTAAAGTTGTATGTGAAAAGATCTAGAGTCCCCTCTAGACTCGTGACAGGAGGCGGAGTCCACTCTGGCCTTAGGATGTAAGGAGACGGAGTCCTCTCTGAACTCAGGGGTTGGAGCCACTTCTGGACGATGCTGGTCAGTGGCTGGAGCCGTCTCTGGACGATGCTGGTCAGTGGTTGGAGCCGTCTCTGGACGATGCTGGTCAGTGGCTGGAGCCGTCTCTGGACCCTGGACATGGACAGGAGATGCCGCTGGACCCTGGGCGGTGACTATGACGGAACAAGACTGGCGGGTGCTGCGGGAGTGCAGTGTTTCTCTTCTGCGACTCCCACAGTGAATGCAGAGCCACTCAACCATAGGACATAGTCCAGAAACTCAATCAGCGACCCTCGTGGACCATCACGGATGAGTTTAGATTGGTAATAATCCAGTCCATAACAATAAAAGTCAATAAGAGCACAATCTAGAAAGTCTATAAGGTTTGCCAGTTCCAGAAAATCTCTGGTGTGGTCCTCGAGTGGTCGGTTACCTTGACGGAGTCGAATGAGGCTTACTGCTGGATCCATGAGTGGTCGGTCGATCTGTCACGTGTGTGCAGGGATGAAGCGGAGTGAGAATCCAAGTGCAGCAAGAACGATTTAATAACACACAACATCAAAAGTAAATACAAGAACAAGGGTATACAGAACCAGGCAGGAGGGTAACAATAGGAACACGCATACAGGAGCACAACAACAGACAAACAACAACTGAAGCACAGAGGTATAAATACACAAAGGGAAACAAGATAACAAGGGGGAGTGGCTAATAGGCAACACCTGGGGAAAACTAATCATGATGAAAAACTACAAAGAACTACAAAATAAAGCACAGGAAACACTTTAATGTAAATGTCCAAGGACAGACACAGAGCATATGTGACACTGTGAGTTTACCTTGGATTTACCACAGAATAAGAACGCGATTTTAAGATGAGAATTTTTTTAAGGTAAAACATTTCTTCTCACTTATATTAGCGTTATTGCTGCATAAACTTCACATTGTAGGCTACTAGTTGAACTATTGCTAGACTAAAATGTGTGAAATCAACGGAAACATGTTGAAATATGAAATAGACAGGTAGGCAACCTTTCAATGCTAAATAAAGATACACGTACGACATGAGGGTATTTTTATGCTCTATAATATTAAACACAGCATGATATTTGTAGATTATATAGCAAATAAGTCATGATATTCAACTGTGATACTGTAATGGGAGATCCAGTTGTGTTCATTTTTTTCAGGATTCTTTGATGAATAGAAAGTAAAACAGCATAAATATGAAATAGAAAGCTTTTGTAACATTAAAATGTCTTTACTGTCTCTCTTGACACGTTTAATGCATTCTTGCAGAACAAAACTATTAATTTCTTAAAAATTATTAATTATTAATAAAACAATTAATTTAAAACAAATTCTTACTGACCCCAAACTTTTGAACGGTAGTGTATAATGCTACAAAAGCTTTAGATGGTTTGTGTGTAACAATTGACATTTATTTCTATGACGTTAAAATTCTTTTTAGGATTAAATTGAGCATTAATAGGTTGAGCAAATCAAATGTGTTTATATCCGAGAACCTTTTATACACACTCTTAACTGCAGACACTGAAATTACATACACTTTGAGTGTCCCTTATAAAGCACCACGATTGTCCCTTATTTTTGTCCCACTTTTTGTCCTTCGTTGTGTATATTTGGATTATTTTGTGTTGTAAATAAATGCAAACAATTCAAAAAGCCATTCTTTTAATTCTCTTCATATTCTTTGTTCTAGTTCCCTCACAGTCATTCAGCTGATAGGGCCATCAGGGGAGGGTCTTTGTCTTTCTCAGGTGTGAAAAACATCAATATTCATGATGATTCACGCCCTCCCCGCATAAGCCTTCCTGACACAAAACATGTCTTACAAATTTTAAATCAATATATTGTTTTATGTGAATGAGTGGCCAGAGTGATTTTTACATGGTCTTGAAGCAAAAATTCTAGCCTACGTGATCCAGTTTTCATAAGTCTTGTGAACAAATATTCAGTATGGGTTTTATAGCCTTATAACAGTGACTTCATTTTTTTTTCTTTCGACAAACCATGCATAAACGTCATGTTTTCAAAACTACAAACTTGTACACACATGCTGCTCACATATTATTGTGTCAGAGTTTGTGCTGAATACAGAGTAATCAGACTTTAGCCATGAAAATGTTACAAGTAACAGAAATAAGCACAAATGTCAGGGCATGTCAAAACACCTCCAGGGCCCAGAAAACAGCTCAGGGCTCAGAGAGTTAAAGTTGTATGTGAAAGTGTTACATGTGTGACATGTGTGTAAAACTTTCTTAAAATGTAAGAAAGAAAAAAAACTTTCTTTAATAAAAATTAACCCAGTGACGCACTGTTTACCACCCACGTTTC
This sequence comes from Coreius guichenoti, assembly GCA_039654105.1. Lineage (NCBI taxonomy): Eukaryota > Metazoa > Chordata > Actinopteri > Cypriniformes > Gobionidae > Coreius > Coreius guichenoti. The sequence goes on along the minus strand of CM077192.1, from coordinate 32,395,341 downwards.
ACGTTTTTTAAGTTTAAAGCACATAGTTTTGAACAGTTTCAATATTTTTTACTCCAAAAACACATTCAAACAATGGAGCATAAATTCCTCCATTGGGAGGGGGTGGATGATGGTTTGAAATAGTGAATAAATCAATAAGCTAATGAACAAAAAAAAAAAAAAAAAAAAAAAAAAAAAAAAAAGTTAACTATTATTTTTATAAACGTTATTTTGATAAATTATTTTACCAACATTTAAATCTACGCCTTGTTTTCTCTGTCTGTGTGTGTGTGTGTGTGTGCTGTTGCAGAGGTGGTGTGAGACTTGAAAGTATTTGTCTTTGAAAGAACAAAGAGTTGCAGAATTAAAGGTGCAGTGTGTGAATTCTAGCGACATCTAGCAGTGAGGTTGTGAATTGCACCCCCAACGCTCACCCGTCCCTTTCAGAGCACACTAGCTGTGTCCCAATTCAAGGGCTGCGTCCTTTGAAGGACGTGTCCTTCGAAGTGCGCGGCCTTTGAAGGCTCCTTTAAGTACGGCCTGCAAGTGTGTCCTTTTTTTCCAGTGAAATTAAGGATACTCAGATGGGTGCTTCGCAGCCTTGCCTACCCCAGAATTCATTGTGCGCCGTGACGTCAGATTTTTTAAGAGAAATTGCCAGATTACACTTTTAAATGTAAGTATTGGGTTTCAATTTACTCCAGCAATCTATTTTTTAAAAAGATAAAAATGAAAAAAATGCAATAAAGGTTGAAATGTTGACTAATATGTTGCCAACATGAGATTTTATATAGTTTACACTCTTTATTATGTACATAAATTTTGTTTTTAGGCAGTTGAACTTAAGTCCAGTATAAATGTTACTGCCGCTCTTCAACGGCAGCGTCACAGTTGCTAAACATTCCAAATAATGTATCGAAATACCTTTACTCTGTATTTGAGTATAAATGTGAAGTGCTTTAGATTTTTATTCAACTTCATCTCAGAGGCAAATATTGTAGTTTTATGAAAAACTGACTTTACACATGGATATTAGATTTTGATATTAGTTATTGTTTAAAAAAAAAAAAAACGTATGATAGAATCTAAAAATAAAATACACTAAAAATATGTCTTATAGATCAGGGATAGGCACCGTTGGTCCTGGAGGGCCGCTGTCCTGCAGAGTTCAGCTCATAGAACAGTTATCCATGTTAAAATATTTTATGGTTTGATTTTTGAGGATGTGAGTTAATTTCATTTATTCTTCCCTCTTTCTGAAACATCTTAGCGACATGGCAGCCGTCGACTGATTCAGCACTGCAAACCTGTTGGTAGAGAGTGGAAATATGCACTGATCCCAGATGATGTCCCGCTGACAGAGGCTTTACCAGGGTCTCCCTGCCCAGCTCAATAAAAGTCTACATAAAGACGTTTTCTTCCATCTGTTTACTGTTTTATTTAGTTTTTCTCATCTTAAACGTAACTTATCTTGTAAATAGTTGTAAGTTGTGTAGTTAAAGTACTGTAAATAAAAATGTATAGAACAATTTATTGGTTTCATTTTAAAAGTTTAACTTGCATTACAAAAATAAACAATGCACAGAAATGACTTTGTTTCATTTACAAATTTTAATTTACAAAACCAAAATTTTAGTTCTCTACCAATCTCTCAAGAAGAGAAAACAGTCTGTCCATTCTCTCCCTGCTCTCCTCTGTCTCTCGCTGAAACTTCATGTCCTCCCTAAGTATCTCGATCAGCTCATCCTCTCTGTCTCGTTTCCTCTTGGCTGGTGCTGGCTCCTCCTCATCTTGGTCATCCACTGCTGAACTTGGCCCTCGTGTGCCCTTAGGGATGGAGGCAATGAGGACACGGGGGTTGTTAGATTGTCCTCATGGATGAGGTGTTGGGACAGGCAAACCATGGCCAAGTTTCCCACTCCCTCACTTGTCCCAGGACACTGCGAAGGATCCACTTGTTCTGGTTCTATCCTTCGCGGCCCGGGGAGAAGGACGGTAGGTTGGGTTGCCAGGTCTCTGCAACAAAAGTAGTCCAAAATTCCCAATGCGATTTTCTCCATCGAGCGGCCGAATTCTCCACTGGATTTGTGCGTTTGGGGATGTTGGAGCGGCGAAATCGTACTTACGGGGGTGGAAATCAACAACTTAAAAGTAGCCCAATTCGGCGGGAAAACCGTGGACTTGGCAACACTGACGGCAGGCCGCATTTGAAGGCCACTTCGAATTGGGACAGCCTTCGTCGTGCTGCGGTGACGCTATCGGCCTTCGAAGGATGCAGCCCCCGAATTGGGACACAGCTTACAGAGAAGCTACGGTGGCCTACGGTGTCGTCGGAGAGAGCACAGAGTGACTAGTGCTCTGTAGAGAAGTTTGTCCCTTTAGAGTTACTGTAGAAACATGATGACGCAAAATGGTGATTTCACATCTATATGCATTATTAAACCATTGTTTGTCGTCTTATTGTTCACACAGATCATTCCACAGCAGGATGTTCTTCCTCTGCCCTCACTGCATGAAGACACCGCGCTCTCTTCCTGGGCATCTCAGGACAGCGTGCATGCGCGACCGCACAGAGGCAGAGATAAAGTCCACTGTGATTGAAGCCAAGAAAGAGATGTCCAAATTCACCCACAAGGGACAATTCTGGGAGTGCCAGCGTATTCGAGACATTTTGGCAACTGCTGATCCTCTTGCCAGGTGTGTAACTTACATTTTATGCTTTGCTGCTTTGTCATGTCCCTTTGCAGTACAATACTCAGTATTGAATCAAGTGTGTGTGTGTGTATTTACTGTTATGTATTTTATTTCCTTAGGTTGTTAGGGGAGATGCAGAAGAAGGGCCTGGTTGTAATGAACACACCTCCAGTTCTCCCGAGCCACATGTTGAGCCAGACCACGAGAAAAGGATGGATGAACACACGGCATTTGACTCGCTGGTTCAGTCTTGCCCAGTGACTCTTGACGGCCCTCCTCCGAAAAGGGCATGCAGACAGAAACTGACTGGTGAACACGAGAGGCACTGCTACGACCGCTGGCGTCCTTGGTGAGGATCCATATTCACGTTTCATTAGAAACACATATGTAATGTCAGGGCTGCACAAATAGTGAAATCTCACAGAACACGTAACCACAATGACTAATGCTTCTCATGATTTGTTTTTATAGAACATTTTGGTTGCCGTCAGCCGTCTGAGTCACGAGTCGACGCCTGGATGGGGAAACAAGGGTGGACGTCTAGTGTCCCACAGGCTTCAGTAATACTGAATCAGTGGGAGCCCTACGGGACCGTTGACTCTGCCCTTGACAGCAGATCTGTAAAATGGTCGACGCACAGCGCTGGAAAGGACTGATGGTTCAGGACGTCCCAGGGAAAGGGCATGGTGTCTTCACCAAGAGGTCCTTTAAAGAGGGGGAGGTAGTCTCTGAATACCACGGACGGCAGGTCAGCCGAGAAGAGGGCACGAAGATCCATGCCTCGACCGCTGACGTGAATCCTGGCTACATGTTCTTCTACAAGAACAAAGTGGGCAAGGGCATGTGTGTTGATGCCTGTGAAGAAAGTTGCCAGTGTCACCCCCTCACAGTGAGCTATGGGCGCCTGATCAAACGCTCCTGTAAGAGTGCCAACATCCGTCCAAGGCTGTTCATCCACAATGACAGATGTCTACTCTTCATTGCGTCAAGGGACATTCCTGTTAACACAGAGCTCCTCTTTGATTACGGCCTGAAGAGAAAATCATTTGCCGGTGAAGGGGTAAATTTAAGCTGGATGAATGATAAATGAGTGGGCTATTTTCCAAGCCATTAATTTTTTTTGTGCCTACTTTTTTGAGCCAAAAAACACCACCTCTCTTGCTCTCCAAGTTGCCTCTTTTTTCTTTCAATATTCATACTGGAACTGCACCAGGCAGAGTCAAAACCTTTATACACACTCTCACACACTCACAAACAGAGTCACATACATTCAGCAACATCTCCTTATTACAGACTACTGTGACAGAAACCCCTGCTGCCCATCATCTGCTTGTCCTGGAGAGAGAGAGAGAGAGATGGATGCCTGCCTGCTAACCACTGCCTGCTAACCACTGCCTGCCTGTTCCTCAAAGAAGTGGAGAAGGTGAGGATGAGCCATCGTCCGAGGAGAGCTCTGGTGAGTACTATCAGAGGTAAAGTTTCACATCATCATTCACAGCGGGCATATGCAGAGATTGGACATGATTTCACTTCAACATATGTACATTCATCTACATATGTACACATCATATGTATTACAACATATGTATTCATTTGACCCCATGATTTATTTCATTTCAGCACTGGGGGACCAAGATGGACAACCAAAGTCAGGGTGGAGATGACCAAAAAGGGCCTGTGCAAAAAGTATTCCATTGATCACCCCCTTCTTCGGGGATTTGATCAATATTTGCATGTGGACTTGGGCAACAGGAAGAGCAAACAAGAGATAAGTGAAAATAAAGGATACACACTTTCATACAGAAAAATAAAGAAATGTGAAGATTATTTTTTTATTTTTTATTATTATCCCTAAACTGTGTGTTGTTAACTTGTTAGTTAGTTACATAGATTTGAATGTGAAATGTATAATTACAGGTTGAATCAGTCTCCAGGTTCATGCACTACATGGACCCCAATGAGCCGAACCTGAATTTCGTACGGGAGGTGGAGAAAGTGCGGGAGTACTTCAATGTACTGACCCAAACAAAGCTCTCAAAGCAGACGGTGCTGAACTACTGGAAAAGTCTCAAGAGGTTATTACTGTGTGACGTAACAAACATACAGTATCATGTAAATGTCGACTAATAATTATTGGATAGGCTATCTTCTGACTGTAAAAAAACCCCCATTTCTTTCTCTCTCTTCAACGACCTGAAAAGACTCCATGCCAAGTGAGTGCCATTATACGTATCTGCATAATTTACAAAATCTAAAGTACACAAATTTGCACATGGTCCCCTTTCTCTTCTGCATACTTATGTTGCCCTGTGTTCTAGATTCAACGTTCCCAAAGTGACCAGCGGCAACACCCGGACAGCCTTTGAGGCGGCTGCTAAAAACCTGCCGGAGGCGGAGAGGAATGCAGTGGCACGGCTCTTGGGACACACCCCGGAAACTGCAGAGAAGAGTTACCGGATGAAAACTCTGACGGATGCTTTCCTGGCTCAGAGCGTGATCGACCAGCTTTCTGGAAAAACACGGTATGCAATCTGAAATCTAATGAACAAGATGATTATTATTCATAATGTTGCTACTCAAAGCAGTCATTGATTGCCAGTTTCTCCATTATTTTGTAGTGGACAGCACATTCCAGGGCCCAGTTTATGGCCGGACCCCTCTCTGCCCATAACAGTGGACAAAGGTTTGCTACATTCTGATTGGATCTTGGTGGACTAACACAAACAAACTGTCCAACGCCATCAGATAAAGATGCTAGGACAACAGCCAGACACCTCTTGGAGGGCAAGATGACGACCTCTGGTACCAAGCCCAGGAAGGACAGGACTTCTCATTGGTCCACATGCAGTTTCTGCCCTTCACCCATCTAGAGACTAATCCCTAATGTCCTGGTCTGTGACTGCCATAAAAATTCCTCAGGACCTCAGAAGTAGTGGGTGAAACAAAGAAAGACCACAATGATCCATCCAAATCCATTTATTACTATGTTTGGAAACCTTAAGACTGATGAAAACTACACACATCCATTTCATACTATTCTCAGTGACAGCTATTTGTAATGCAACATCTTACACCGATTCAGCTGTTAATGAACAAATGTATGAACGCATGACAGTTCAATCTTTTTCCATCATGTTTGGTGTCTATTTGTTTAGAATATTGCCAAGGGTATTCTGATGGTGGTTTGGAAAGTGAGAAATGCATTGGTAAACTTTAAAGACACTTTAAAGACTTCTAACTGTGTACAGTATGCAAATGAGTTTCACAGGGGAAAGAAGGGTGGGCCACACTGTGTGCCTCCTCTGATGCCAGCAGCCAATCACAACACTGGAATGGAGAAGTGCCAAATTGCAATCTCCTCCTCGTCGGAAGGGGATAAAGGTACCCTTTCAACAGACACTCCTTGTTCTGAGTCTGTCCTGCGAGGATGAGACATACAGATACACCATAACATTCTGAGCCTCTGGTTTATCCAGAGTGACAACAAAAGATCCGAGGATCTGAGTCTACAGCTTGAGGCAGCAACAGATACAACCATGTTCTGAGCCTTCAGCCTGTGAGGTAAAAGAGACATTAACAAACACTATGTTCAGAGTTTTAGTCCAGCGAGACGACTACAGCATGTCATGAGAGACAAAAGCGGATTGACCAAGTTCTGAGTGTCTGGCCCAGAGAGGCAGAAGACACAGGAGAAATTTGCAACAAGGTTAAGCTCAGGAGAGTAAACCAGATTAAGGACCTTCTGCACCTGCTTTAGGGCCTCATCTGCGTGTTCCAGATTTTAGGACCCTTTGGTGCTCCAGGAGATCAGCATCCCACAGATCTTTGTGTTCAAGGCTGTTGAAACGGATTCCAGCTTTTCCCCACTGCATTGTCACCCAGCACAACCAGTGGAAGTCGTCACCGCCATCGGACTGCTTACTCAACCACGTGGAACGTAAATATCACTTAACCAAACCAGGGGCACCTGGCGGCACCAGGGCAATATTTTTTGCCACACTAAACGCAGCTGCCGACAAAGAATCTGATATAGAGGCAGGCGCAGAATTACCTGAATCATTTGCAACTGTCAAAAAATGTCAACATATCCGAGATTCCATTTGAAAACTGTCCAGAGGACGGTGAAAAAAAAAACGGATTGGTTTGACAGCTCCAACCCGGAGCATGTGGTGTTTGTGGTGACACAAAGCAAGACAAGAGACTTTCTTTAATTCCCCAACTTTGTCTAGTACTAGTGTTCATGTTTAGATCTTTTAATCATGTATTTTGTGTGGTTTGGTTTTACTGTTTGTTCAATAAATTTCATTGTGTTTTCAACTTCGGCTCATCATATATAGGCTATGTGAGCTGAACGTTTACAAAGAAAAATTCATAGTGTAATGCCTGAGAGCCCTGGTGTGCTTGCCCTGTGTCACAGCCTTTGATTCCTCACGGATAGGTGGTAAACCCCTTCCCTCACTTCACATCCATTGAACCAATGTCAAAAAACCCCACTACCTTCATGGTGTTTGGAACTCTAGACCCAGAGTTCCAATCTGATCACTCGATCCCAGTTTCAAAGTTTTCCTCGAGGAGTTCCTGATATATAAGCCGAAAAACTTGGTTGAAATCACAGTCGGTGAATTCATGGATTTGTGCATTTTTGCACATTTTTACAATACTCTTTAAATTGGCGAATGCTGAGAGCTGGAAGATTTTACCACAGTTGATGAGAGGCATCTACTAACACCACCTCCTGCCAGGGAGGCGGGCGGATCTGACTTTGACCGGGAAGAGTGCACACTCCCCGGCTTGGTGTGTGAAAAATCTCTTTGAAAGTGATGGAAAGTTATCTCCTGAACTAACCTAATATCACTCTGGGTGTTTAAGATGGACTCGACATGTGCAGGGGACAGCTGTGCCTGCATGGTGACCGAGTCCCATACAACTAATCCCAACAGCCTGACCAGGATGAGGGGATTCCTGGGTTTGGGTCCAATAGGCAGTGCCAGTGTCGGGGAATCTCCTTCCCCACTGGACACTTGGATCAGTGACGACCTACAGAAGGCACGAGTTATGAGGATCTTCCCTCTCACTGATTGCCTCCTGGCAGGACAACAAGGAGTTGGTGATGAATTGGTGAGAATTCTCCTTCATGACCTGTATCAGCGCAATGACAGGCTGCCCATGGATTCCCTGAAAGGGCCCAATTGTCCGGTTGGGAAACTCGTTGATTGCAGGACGGTGGAGGAGTTCTCCAGGGAACTGGTTGAACGGTAAGCATTTGGTTATCCCCACACCTTTGGCAGGGCAGTGGAGATGGTAATCTCCATGGGTTTAGATCCTGTGAGTTGTCTACAGCTTGGTCTGTCCCAAGTTTAAGTTCTTCCCCTGGGTTAAATACTGGGATGAGAACCGTTGCCACAAGGCCTGCTGGAACTTCCTGGATTTCCTGGAGCTCCACAAACCGAGCGAGGTGCCCTCTCCCAAAGCCCGGGACGCAACCTCAACAAGACCCCTGCTACATCAGTGTGTTGGATTTATTTACAGTGACTTACTCCTAAATACATTGTCCTCTGGGCAGGAGAGAGAATGCTTATCTTGGTGTTGAGCCTTAACCGCAAAGATACAAGATGCGCTTCGACATCGGGATCAAGCTCTTGAGACTGGGCCAAAATCAGCCAGTCGTCTATGTAATTTATTATGCGGATGCCCTGCAGTCACAACAGAGCCAGAGCTGCATCCATGCATTTTGTGTATGCGGGGTGAAAAGGCTAGGCCGTATGGAAGAACCTGATATTGGTAAGCCCCTGAAAGCAAACCTCAGGAACTTCCTGTGTTGTGGCAGAACTTCTATATGAAAATATGCATCCTTGAGATCGATTGTGACAAACCATTCGTTGTGTTGGATCTGAGACAAAATCATCTTGATCGTTGCATCTTGAACTTGTACGTTCTGAGAGAAAAGCAGAAAATACCGACTGTAATAGCCTGACTCTCTCTCTTGGAGGGGAGCATGTTCTATGGCCCCTTTGCTCAGAAGAGTTTACAGCTCGTGACAGCAGATGCACCTGCTCTGGTTTTTACGGTAATGGGGACCACGCCATTGAAACACGGGGGACGGTGCGCAAACTGTATTCGGTAGCCTTTTTCTATGGTTCTCAAAGCCCAAGGAGATATATTTGGTAGTAGTTTCCTCTGAAAGGGGCACTAATTTTCACACAACGTCTTGTTGGGGGAAGGTTAAATATCCTGTGTCCTGGGGAACAGCAGGAAGCAACTGAATATTTAACATTTTGCTGGAAACCGCTAACACCTGAAACACCGGAGGTGGTGGGGATGGAACACTGCACAAGTCACCATGCACCAGAGGTGGGGGACTCGAGTCACATGACTTGACTCGAGTCAGACTTAAGTCGCACATTTTAGGACTTGAGACTTGCTTGACAAATAATAATAAAAGACTTGACTCGGACTTGAGTTAAATGACTCGAAATAACTTGTCTTTTGTTTAATAAATATCTGTTTTTGAACGCACTGCAACCTAACCACGTGACGCAGCAGGCAAGCAGAGAGAGCTAACGTAAGAGCATTGACAGTCGTGACTGAACATGGAAGGCGCTATACACCTAGTTTCCATGGTAATCAGTCACTCACGGATCACGGCACGCCCATGCTCGCACCCGCGCTCAGTGTTGCCAGATTGGGCGGGTTCCGGGCCGCGCTGTATCCATCATTTTCATACGAAGAAGTCGCGATGATGAGTTCAAAATTGCAAAAAAACTTCTCACTACGAAAACGTCAAGCACTGTAAGTTGAAATGTGGTATCCGAATTGTGTTGCACAATGAAGAATAACTGCATATTTCTCTTGAATAATTAGCCAGTTTTGCTGAAAACGCCTACCGTGAGCGTTTCGACAGCGATGTGTGTGTGTGTTATACGGAATATCCGCGGAAGTGTTACTAGTATCTCAGTTCACAGATTGTTTGTTTCTGTATTGTTTCTATATAAAAATGTCGACACAATGTAAAGTATTTGCTCTGGCTCTTGTTTTCAATCATTTTGCTCCGTTTTTATGCTTGTCATCTGTTGACATTGTACAAGCAAAATGTGGCTGTTGGTTAGTGTTGTATTTGTCCCGCCCCTCCTCCACTATGATTGGACGGCTGGGTAAGTCACTTCATCATTTCTGTGTTTGTTCTGCATTGGAGCTGATTTTTGACAAATTATGTAACAAAGTAATTTTTATAGTCTCCCATTGATTGAATTTATATAAATAAAAAAATGCTTAAATCCCCCCCCCCCCCCAACACTGCACAAATGTAAAACATTTTAGTAAAACATGATTAAAATGAGCAATATTACATCTGTTTAAAAACATTACATTATTATGTTACAGAATTTCTCTCACGCAACATACAACCAGTATCATTCCAATTAATTTTGTCTAATTTCTTTTTTAAATTTCAGCAAACTTCATTTGGGGTCAAAAAGACCCAGATAGCTAAATAGTATTTTAAGCCAATTAAACAAAAAAATATAAGATTAAAAATAAAACCATCAATTAGACAAAGGTCAGAAACAAACTGGTATAACACTTGACATTCTGTCCCCCTCACTTTTAAAATGATGGCTACACCCCTGTTTGGACATGTTAAGAGTTTATAAAAAGCAATAATCCAAGGCATTCGAATATTATTGAAGAAATATGAAAAGCCTTTATTTCATCATGGCTTTAATATTTTAAAAACAGGTGACAAGTACTGCACACCTACGTGTTGCGGCTAATGAGCCTTCGTCAGTGTGTGAGCCACAAACACAATCTGAGTTCTCTTTAGTTAATGAGTCATATAACAATCACCTGGTCACGCTGTACAGGACAAGCAGGAGAGAGAACATTCAAATAACACAAAAAGAACGCATCTCACCCAATATATTGGCTTAATTTCAGTTACATTTACATTTTAGGCTATGTACAGTAGTTATGTTTTTTATATATATATTTTCATTGTATTAGCATCTCAGCTGTATGTGGACACCTTTTGAGTAGAAATGCATATTGCATAGTCCATAACTACTGTAGTTTTAGCTTATTTTAATATATAAATTCAGTTAAATCATCAAACATTTGTATGACTTGCCAGTGACTTGCTTGACCCAAGCTATGACTTGACTTGCTTGATTCTCACAAAAATTGACTTAGACTTGCTCGTGACTTGAAGGTTAAGACTCGAGACTTGCACATGTGTGACTTACTCCCACCTCTGCCATGCACCGAGTAACTCCTCATGCGCTTTATCATCTCCAGATGACTATTTCACCATTTAATTCCTCAGAATAAAATATAGCCAAAGGACAGCCAGACAAGATATTAATACAAGCATCTAACTTCTCAAATCAGTTGAGTATTTAAATCATTTAATTCCTCAAATAAATGCAGCCAAATATCAACCAGACAAGTAAAAACGGTCTGGATGAAAGGCTGAATATAGTTATTTTAATATAAGAACAGTTTAAAAAATAATCATAAAATCATAGCTTGCAAACACAATTCATTTGCACAAGATCATAGGAACAAGAGAGAGAAAGGGGGTCTTCCGTATCACTGATTCTTGAGAAAAGGGACAAAACATGTCCTACACACAAAAGCCCTCTTTGTTAAAAAATAAAGAAATTCATCAAAATAAAAATACTTAAAGTTATGTCTAAAGAAAATCTGGATACTCAGGACATTCATTGCTTTTCTTTTTAAACAATTTTGTTAGTATTATTTTAAATAAATGCTCTATAAATTTAACCTTTAAAATGCCTATCAAAGTTGTGTCCTCACTGCGTCAACTCCTTCAGGATTTTTTATAACTCTGAATAAATCAGGCAATGTCATGGACGTCTTGACCCCTTTCCTATTTCCTGCACATTGTGGCTCTCACAGTAGGACACACAGTCCTGAAAGTTCTCTTTTTATAATTTATACCAACAATGTTGAAGTCTCTGCAGTCACAGCTTTAAATCTCAGAAATTTTGATGTGTTTATTAAGGCAGATACAACTGAGGAAAAAACAAAATCGCTCCACTGTACAACATGTGGTTAAGGTGGAAAAATATTCAGCTTTGTCAACTCTGTTAGACGTAAACACCGTCAGGTTTTATGTCTGACAGAGTTGACTTGTAAGCTGATGGAGTTGAGAAGTGCTCACAAAACCCTCCATATAGTGAAGATTGGCCCGTGTGGTCCGATCAAACAGACGAGCTACTGGAGCTCAAATTGCTCAAGAAGTTAATGTTGGTTCTGATAGAAAGGTGTCAGAATACACAGCGCATCGCAGTTTGTTGCGTTTGTTGTGTATGGGGCCGCATAGCCGCAGACCAGTCAGGGTGCCCATGCCGAAAGCACCGACAGTGGCACGTGAGCATCAGAACTGGACCACGGTGTAAGGTCCATCCGTTAGCCCAAAAACGGAATCTAACGGCTTGGTTGAAGGATTCTGCGTGTAAGCCTTTTCAGCATTTCTGTTAAATTCACTTAATTTATTAACATCTAATTTTAAATCTGACTCCATGACTAAAGTGATCTGACTCCAATTTTATGTGACTTCGTTCAATTTGTTACGTTCGTAATTTAACAGCTGATGATTCGTTGTGATTTAATTTGGATCGTTGATTTTTCTTAGTATCTCTTATTTTCAAATATTCGTTCATCAAGGGACCCGATATCGCACAGAAACAGACGCGTCGCGAGTCGCGTGTTCACGAACACAAACTGGCCAGTTCTGATATTAGTCAGCGGATTGCAGAGTGAATATTTTACCTTGATGTGGTCGCACACGCTTACTCAACAAAAAGTGTAATTTGATTAATAGACACGAGAGCTGCAACGTGCTAATACAGTAATAGTCAGAAATCGGATTATCCCGCATGCTGTGCTCCATGCTTCAGTCATGGGGTCCTCGGTTTGATCTATTCTGGCACAAGATTTGCGGAAATAAAGGACTCCACATTGATCCATACTAGAATAATGATTTCAGAATAATACAAGATAAATCAAGATTCACATTTATTTTGGCCAGACAGAACTTACATAAAGATAATGAAACACGAATCCATGGTACACAACTTTCAGCATAAAAATATAAAATACAATTACAAAGTAACATGAAAATAGTTTCAAAGAGTCATTATATCTGGCACTGTACATACAGTGTGTGTGAGCGCCTCTCGGACACTAACGCAGCACTGCATGGGGGCTCTGGCTACAGAATGTTCCCAAATGGCAGCTCTGCCACCCTTCCTTAAATACCCAGACCAGAACAAAGGGTTGTAAATATCTGAAACACAAACACCTGGTTTCGGGGGAGAGGATCAGATATCTTCTGAGACTACTCAAAAGGAGAACAGAATTCTCATAAGTTTCAATCTTTCTCTTCCTACCAGTGACAGCAGTGAAGTTGAGACCATTTTACCAATCACACTGAGACCTTTAAAAAGATACCACACATAAAAGGGGAAAAACAATAGATTAACAAGATACATCATCTGTGGTATATTTGCATTCTGTGACTTGAATCAGAGGGAAGGGAGTCGGTGAGGGAGAGGGGGAGAAGGTTTGGGCAGGCCGATGTCCTACACTCTTTCTGTGAGATCTTCTCTCCAGATTAGTGAGTTTTATTGTTCTATTGCAGGGGGTTGGATCTTCAGTTTTTGTCTTAGCAGTAAAACCGATTCTTACAACGGAGCAATGGAAGAAGGTGGCCTGGTCTGATGAATCACGTTTTCTTTTACATCATGTGGATGGCCAGGCGTGTCTCGTGGCTTACCTGGGGAACACATGGCACCAGGATGCACTATGGGAAGAAGGCAAGCCGGCGGAGGCAGTGTGATGCTTTGGGCAATGTTCTGCTGGGAAACCTTGGGTCCTGCCATCCATGTGGATGTTACTTTGACACGTACCACTTACCTAAGCATTGTTGCAGACCATGTACACCCTTTCATGTACACACTAACAGCTGGAACTCTAACTCCTGACAAAGTAGACAGATAGAGAGTGTAGCACACACACACACAACGGTCTCTGAAAGAAACCTAAAATTGCATCATTTTTTTTACAACCTGTTACTCACAGGAGACAGCAATAGCAAACCCTGATGTAATGGACTTCATAGAGAGTGAACATGCCAGATTCCCACTGCTTAAGTCATGCAGGTCGGCACAAATAAAATGTACGTAATTGATGCGTTGATTTCTGTTGCTGGCCCTTTTTACTGCCCTTTTTCAAAATGAATCAAAAGTTCCCCTCTCAGACAAATAGCAATGATAATATTTCAGTAAAACAAAATTCATTTGAATTATAATTAACATGACTATGTTTTTTTCTTGACTGACTGATAAACTAGGGCCAGTTGTTCAAAGTTTAATCTGGATCAGAATGATCTGGATTTGGAAATCCCATGTTTTGCTATCCAGGATCAGGTAATCCATCTTCCTTTTGTAGCGGTTTTTCAAAGCAAAATTGGATTGGATCACCCTGATCCTGATACACACTTTTTCAGATGACCAAATCTGGATTACTAGTGCTCTACGGAGCCCCTAAAGGGACATGGTGATGGACAAAATATGAGATGGGGAAAAAAATAAATAAATTCATTTTTAGATGCTTTTGCGTTCTCTCTGAAAAGTTTTGCGTAGCGTTCAGCCGAGAAACTGCGTTCGCTCACAAATAACTTCTGACTGGTTCATCTCTTATTGTGCCGTTTACAAAAAGTTATTAAAAAAAACAATGTAATATATTTTAGTTTGATATTTACAGCTGTTCAGGGATTATTTTATGGCGCCAAAATCTTTTTTTACTTTACTGTAGGCTACCAAAAGGCTTAATAGGTGGATATATCTACTTCTAATTTATTACTGTAACAGTAAAACTAATCAAGAGCAAAATAAAATGCGTGATACAAAAATTACATGATACAAATGTTGTATTTTTTCACCAGTTTGGCCAAGTTTGTTACATTTTTGTTCCTGAAATCCACCCTTCTGCTGGGATCAGTATAATCCTTTGGATCAAAATGTATCCCAATCTTACTAAAAAGTTTTGAACACAAACTGATGATTTGATCCAGATCAAAACCAAGATTGGATTTTGTGATCTAATCTGATTTCTCTCCTTTTTTTCTTTTGAACAACCCATTTTCAAGATTTGATCCAATCTGAGGTGAAATGCGATTACTTTTGAACAACTGGCCCCTCGGCTCTCGAGCCATATATGGTTCATTCAGTGAGTGCCTATGGGTCGACGGAAGGACAAAATAAACCAAACCATTTTTAAAACTTTTTCTTTCATCAATAAATCAAAGCTAGTGTGTTGATTTAATTAAAAATATTTTATGAATCAAATTGCATCTCTGAGAAAATGAATGTTGACTGACTACAAAGCACTGCAGCACCAAGAGGTTAGTAGTGTTCAATTCACTTGTATTTATGTATATTGATAAACCGTTTACTATTTGATGAAACTATCATAGGTAATGAAGCCCAAGTGCCACCTACAGGCCTGTTATGTGAAGTGTGTGCTGGTGAAATGGTGACATGTAAAGACTTTACCATTTTTGATAATTATGCAGTATTATGAAAGAAGTCTCTTATGCTCATCAAGCCTGCATTTATTTGCTCAAAATACAGAAAAAAAAAAAACAGTAATACATTAGCAATATAATAATACTTTTCTATTAATATACTTTAAAAATGAATGCTGGGCAATCGATCGCATCCAAAATAAAAGTTTGTGTTTACATAATATATGTGTGTGTGTGTACTGTGTATAATTATGTATATATAAATACACACTCCTTCATGTATATATTAAAGGAATATTTGCATACACACACACTTTACACCGTTGTTGGATGAATCAAATTAAAATAACACGTTTATAAAGCGTCTGACGTAGTGGACACAAATTAAGTTAAGACAGCAAATATACATTTCAAGAAGAAAAAAAAAAAAAAAAAAAACGCTTTCAGAAAAAATGCTTCCCTTACATGGTTTGTTAGCTGAGACCTTTGTCTACAAATATATATTAAATATATTAAATAATATAAACTGAGTTCTAAAACATGTTTTGTCCCTTATCTCAAGAATCAGTGATATAGCGGCCCGTAATCTGCGCGTTGAAATCCGAGCCACTAGATTCTTTATTGACAACAGAACCACGTCCACAGCTGCTCTGACAACACAATCTCATGTCTTCAGCAGCGGACAGGAGGACGACAACAGAACCACGTCCTCAGCCGCTCTGACAACACAATCTCATGTCTTCAGCAGCGGACAGGAGGACGACAACAGAACCACGTCCTCAGCCGCTCTGACAACACAATCTCATGTCTTCAGCAGCGGACAGGAGGAGAGAGAATGAGAGAAAGGGAAGGAGAACAACACACAAAAAACACATGAAAAAGACGCATTGGGATTGGCATTTAGAGACATTCTAAACTCTATTGGAGTAAGGCAACACGTGTCAGGACCCACTCATCGCCGTAATCATACTGTAGACCTAATATTGTCACATGGAATAAATGTTGATACCATTGAAATTCTGCAGCAGAGCGATGACATCTCAGATCATTACCTAGTATCATGTACACTTAATTTAGCAAAGGCTGCAAAGCCGTCCCCTCGCTTCAAATATGGCAGGACTATCACTGCTGCGACTAAAGATTGCTTTGTAAATAATCTTCCTCATCAGTTTCATCTCCTCAGCATCCCAGATAGCCTAGAGGAACTCGATGTTGCAACAGAAACTATTGATTCTCTCTTTTCCAGCACTTTAGACACAGTTGCTCCCCGGCGCTTAAAGAAGATTAAAGAAAATAGTCCAACGCCGTGGTACAACGAGCACACCCGGGCCCTTAAAACAGCAGCCAGAAAAATGGAGCGCAGCTGGAAGAAAACAAAACTAGACGTTTTTCGCATTTCGTGGAAAGAGAGCATGATTGCATACAGAAAGGCCCTAAAAACTGCTAGATCTGCTTATTTCTCGACTCTCTTAGAAGAAAACAAACACAACCCTAGGTATTTATTCGATACAGTGGCTAAATTAACCAAAGATAAAGCTTCAACTTCTGATGTTTGTAAACAGCACAGCAGTAATGACTTTATGAACTTCTTTACTTGTAAGATTGATAATATTAGGAAAAAAATGATAACCATGCAGCCGTCTACTACAGTATCACATCAGACAGTGCATTGTAGTGTCACTGAGGAAAAATTACATTCATTCACTGCTATAGGAGAAGAAGAATTGGCTAAACTCGTTAAATCATCAAAATCAACAACATGTATGCTCGACCCCATACCGACTAAACTACAAAAAGAGATGCTTCCAGAGGTCATAGATCCTCTTCTTATTATCATTAATTCATCCTTGACATTAGGATATGTACCGAAAGCTTTTAAGTTGGCTATTATTAAACCTCTTATTAAAAAAACGCAAATTGATCCTACAAAATTAGTCAATTACAGGCCAATCTCAAATCTACCCTTTCTGTCAAAAATACTAGAAAAGGCAGTGTCCTCACAATTATGCTCCTTTTTAGAAAGAAATGGTATCTGTGAGGATTTCCAGTCAGGATTTAGACCGTATCATAGTACTGAGACTGCTCTCATTAGAGTTACAAATGATTTACTCTTATCATCCGATCGTGGTTGTATCTCTCTGTTAGTGTTACTCGATTTCATTGGCATGGTTTAAATCATACTTATCTGACCGTTATCAGTTTGTAGCAGTAAATGAAGAGATGTCACACCGAACACAAGTTCAGTATGGAGTACCGCAGGGCTCAGTGCTAGGACCGTTGCTTTTCACCCTGTACATGCTACCACTGGGAGATATTATTGCGAAGCATGGCGTTAGTTTTAATTGTTATGCTGACGATACTCAGCTCAATATTTCTTCACGCCCTGACGAAACTTTCCAATTCACAAGATTAACGGAATGCATAGCTGATATAAAAAATTGGATGACTAGTAATTTCCTGCAACTTAATTCAGAAAAAACTGAATTTTTAATCATTGGACAAAAAAACTCCACAAGTAGTAACCTAGAATACTGTCTAACACTCGATGGCTGCTCTGTCAAGTCCTCGGCGTCAGTTAGGAACCTGGGTGTGCTCTTTGATACCAATCTCTCATTTGAAAGCCACGTTTCTAGCATCTGTAAAACTGCATTCTACCATCTTAAAAATATATCTAAATTACGGTACATGCTTTCAATGCAAAATGCTGAACAGTTAGTTCATGCGTTCATAACCTCAAGGCTAGATTATTGTAATGCTCTACTGGGTGGTTGCCCTGCTCTCTTAACAAATATACTGCAGCTTGTCCAAAACTCAGCAGCTAGAGTTCTTACTAGAACCAGGAAGTATGACCATATTAGCCCGGTTCTGTCAACACTGCATTGGCTCCCTATTAAACATCGTATACATTTTAAAATCTTGCTGATTACTTACAAAGCACTAAATGGTTTAGCTCCCCAGTACTTGAGCGAGCTCTTAACGCATTATACTCCATCACGTCTATTACGGTCTCAAAATTCTGGCCAGTTGATAATACCTAGAATATCAAAATCAACTGCAGGCGATCCTTTTCCTATTTAGCTCCTAAACTCTGGAACAGTCTTCCTAGCATTGTTCGGGAAGCAGACACACTCTGTCAGTTTAAATCTAGACTAAAAACACATCTCTTTACTATGGCATACACATAAAACATTTTTAATTTCTATTATTCAAATCAGTTAAATGATTGTTTTAGGCTGCATTAACTAGGTCAGCCGGAACCGGGAACACTTCCCATAACACCCGATGTACTCGTTACATCATAAGAAGAATGGCATCTACGCTAATGTTAGTCTCTCTGTTTATCCCGAGGTTTACTGCAGTCGGCCGGATCCGGGCCGTATCCAGACCAGATGGGGGACCTTAGCCTGGACATGACGACCGTATCCCTGAAATGTCTGTAGAGACCGTGTCAATTAAACTCCCCCCTGTAAATGCAGCATCGACACGACATCCTCATTAAACCCGTCCCCGGCGTGACGACACCAGTCTTTCGAATAATCCTACGAATATCTTTCGATCTAATATGACTTCTGACCTGTAATGTTGCCAGAATCATAATCATACACTATTTGTTCGTCGGCCAGAAGAGAACTGGCACCCCGACTGAGCCTAGTTTCTCCCAAGGTTTTTTTCTCCATTCTGGCCCTGAAGGAGTTTTGGTTCCTTGCCACCGTTGCCTTTGGCTTTTGGCTTGCTCAGTTGGGGACACTAAAATTTCAACTATATTACTGATCTGCCCGCATTGACACTATATGATAATTGAAATGAGCTGGATGACATCACCGTTTTCACCAGAGCGGCTGTACAGCCGAATCAAATTCTGTTGCATTATTCTTCTGTTACCACTGTGAAGCTGCTTTGAAACAATTGGCATTGTAAAAAGCGCTATATAAATAAAGGTGATTTGATTTGATTTGAATAATAAAACTGTGCCTTATGTCAATAATATAGATCAATACATGTGTACACATATACACATACATAAACATGTACACATACGTACAAATATCCATATATCTATAAATACATTCTTCCCCTTGTTCCCTTTCTTTCTCTATAAGTTTGTAAAGTGCCTGTTGGGAGAGTGTGGGGGCCCGGAGCCAGGTTTCTGATGTATATTAAGATAAGTCAGAAATGGGTTTCAAATATCAGTTTTTTATTTTGAGTGACGCGAGTCCTGTGAATTATCTTGTACCGTATGAGATGTAGATTTGTATTGCTACCCATTGAAAAGATGTTACAGATTTCCTTCCAGAAGTCGGTATCGGGAGAGAGAGCCAAGTCATTTTCCCATTTAGCCATTGGTAAAATTATTTTTGTGTTGGTATTTGATATAAGTTTATGAAGTTTGGATATAATTTTTTTGGTAATAGTGATTTTCATTATCTCTTCAACTGAGAGGGATGTAGTGCGTTATTTATTATATTAATCCTGGATTTGATAATGATATTTCATGCATTCTGCCTTATTTACACTGTTAAAGAGTTGATTCTCACGCTAAACATGGACAAAGTTTCAAAAAATGAGTTGGACGTATGACGGAGTATTTCTGTGCCAAATACACTCCTTCAGAATTTGAACAAGTTTTTTTCGAGTATGGCCCTGTATGACGTCATAAAGGGCGTAATTACTTGTATGGGCACTTCTCCCGGATGAGCACACACACGCGCACACGCGCACGCGCGCACACACACACACACACACACATCACCCAGAGCGAGAGCAAGAGCGTGTCCATCAACGAGCTTCGTTCGAGTGTGTGTGTTTGTTCCCGGTCATGAGTGGAAACCGCAGGCGGTGAGTGAAACTGCATCAAATGTGTGTGTTTTGTTGGCAATCGGCACGTAAGTGCATATAATGTGAACAACACCAACGTATAGTGAATAGAAAGTTATCCAGGGAGGGATAATGGCCTGATGTGTGTGTGTGTGTGTGTGTGTGTGTGTGTGTGTGTGTGTGTGTGTGTGTGTGTGTGTGTGTGTGTGTGTGTGTGTGTGCGTGCATGTGCTCTCTTTAGCTCCGCCCACTGCACACCTCCACGAGCTCGGCTGTTTTCGGAAAAAATCGTTGAAACTTTTGGAAACTTTTATAAATATGATAAAACTAAAGACTCTTGAAAGATCACAACAATATGAAGGATGCAATGCTACTCTATAGATACTGTATAGATTAACATGAGATGTGTTACCCCCTTTAAAGGTGTTATTTGTGTTTTAAATAACATAAGATAAGATACAACAAGAACAAAGAAGCAAAGTACAAACAAATGGTCAAATAAATACATAAATATACAATAAAACAAAGATACAAATTCCCTTCTCAGGAAGGTCTACTAACATTACTGTTCAGGTAAGTAATATGGCCCACAAATGAAATATAATAAAGTAATTAAATGTACAATAACTGCATAGTTTTCACTGTATAAATGGATAGATTAATGATTATTAAAGCTAAAGTTATTGATTCAAGAGCTGAGTATTTTCTCTTTGCCTTTTGTTATTTGATTCACATGAATGGCTCAATCATCAGCAGGTTTATTAGACATCAAATGCAGATAATAATATCATATTCTCCCATTTCTCCAAACTATTTACACCAATCTGTTAAAAGTCCTCTGTTTTGGTCTTTGCAATGCCCCTGCCACATTTGAGCGCTTAATGGAGAGGGTACTGGAAGGCATTCCACAGCAGCAGTGTCTGGTGTTTTTGGACGACATACTGACACATGGGAGCTCGTTACAGCCCTGAGGGCAGTGCTGGAGAAAATCAGAGCAGCGGGTCTAAAGTTACATCCCAGTAAATGCTGGCTGTTGAGCAAGGAGGTGACCTTCTTGGGGCATCGTATTGGCAGTGAGGGGATTGGCACTGCTGAGGATAAGGTGAGAACCGTACGGGAGTGGCCTGTTCCGGTGAGCCAAAGAGAGTTAAAAAGCTTCCTGGGTTTGGCATCCTATTACAGGAAGTTTGTACAGGTAGTCCTGTATTGCAGCTCCCTTATACAAGCTCCTGCAGAAGCATCAGTGCTTTGTCTGGTCAGAGGGCTGTCAAAAAGCTTTTGATACTCTGGGAGCACAATGACATGGTTAAATATCTTTGAATAATTCATTATAATGCATAACATTTTTTGTTATTTATAAGCCTGAGAGATGAAACAAGAGTTAAATTCAACAAGAAAAAGAAGAAAACATAAAGGAGATTTAAGACACTTTTGCTTGTGTATGAACATGTTTGCATATAAAATAAAGAAATTAGCAACATATTCAAGAGATCACGATTTTGGGTTTTCATAATAAAATAATATATTTAAGGATAAAACGGTGGGTCACATTAGTAGAGTTAAAAATATAAGAACTTAAATCAACCCAAAATGTATTGGTTATACTTCAATCACAAAAATAAATGGGCAGCTGTTTCTTCAACAAGACCACAAAATGATCAAGTTCCCTTTCGAGAGTACTCTCGTATTGCGTAAGTTCAGCTTACAGTATGGGAAAAACTCCTTTTCTCGAGAATATTGAAGCCAAAATTATCCTTATAATTTTATATATGTAAAACGCAGTGCAGCTGCACAACAGACCCCAGCAGAGCATACTAGCATGCTGATTGGCTGTGCTGCAGCAACTGCACGAACCTATGGTGGGGCGGCTGAGACGCACAAACCAATCAGGTCGCTTTGCGCCCTAGCGTGTCAGTGCCCGCCAAAATGGGCATGGCCTATGGCTATAAAAGCCCCCCTTATGCCATAGGATTCAGATTTAATCTCCTTCAGCTCACTTACCTTCGCTGACCTCCGGATTGAGAAGTTGCCGCCGTCGAAAAGACCTTCAGCAGAACGAGCCACCTGCCTTGCAGTTCTGAGGACGCCGGTTCCTATCTTCACTGGACACCGCCTTCAGCCCGCTGTTCTGCTCTGCCATCCGGCGCGCTATATCCTATATTCGCCGCTGCAACACACACACTCACAAAAGAGCTGAGGCATTGTTTCAAATGTCTCGTGTATCCTGTGCCTCGTGCAGAGGCCCTCTCTTCGGGGGGGATCATCACATCCTTTGCACCGCGTGCTTAGGCCGTGACCACGCTGAAGCTGCACTCTCTAAAGGTGGCTGCCCGGAGTGCGACGAAATGGCGCTGTCGACCCTGCGGGCTCGACTCGCCAGCTTCAATGAGGACGCTGTTCCCTCTGCTCTACCTCTTCTCTCACTCGGGCCGCACAGAAAGAAGCGCCGCGGACAGAGAATGCCAGAGCAGACGAGCGAGCCCACGCCGGAGCACTCCCCACGTGTCTCGCTCTCAGAATCTCCTTCGCTGGTCTTGTTCACCCAGGATGACCAACGCCCCTCTCAGTTAGCGGCCGGTCCTATTTCCTTCGGCGGACCAGAAGCGGAGGAGGACGAGGATGACGAGGACGAGGATTTCTGCAAGGCCGCCATCAGGCCCCTCTGCAGAGGCCCGCCCCCTTCTTCCCTGAAGTTCACAACGAGCTGACGAAATCGTGGAAGGCGCCATTTTCAAATCGTCTCAAATCCTCGGCTTCTTCAGCGCTCTCGACACTCGAGGGCGCAAAGGAGAAAGGTTTGTTCATGGCATCTTATAGATAAATAACACAGGCCTACGTGGAGCTAAACTGGATCGAACTTTCAAGCGATAAACATGCTGCATAAGCTTCATTCGGATTCCAATATTATGAATGCACGGATGAACTTTATTTTTAATGAATATCCAGCTCACGTGGGGAAGACATTGCGCGTTTGTTCCTTCATTTCACCACGGATTCGTTTGTAAACAAGAGACTGGATTTGCAGACAGGATGAGATTACATGAATGAATGAAGCAATGCACTTATGTGAGTAAAAAATGTTTTTTATATGTGATAGTATTGCATTGTTACAGATCGTTTGATAGATCGTTGTTGTGCTTGTGATAACGTCATAGGTCACATGATAATGTCAACATGGCGGATGATGTGCGGATCACATTCATACTTAATGCGACCAGGCTTTATAGTACCTACTTTTAGCACTCGTTAAGTAAGTACTTAAGTATTTAGTGGTAATTTATATATCTATTATCTAACATACATTGCCTTAATCAAAAATGTTCATTAACTTTACCATTGCGTGATAATATTTCAACATTCTGTCATTTTGACAGATAATAAATTGTACTAGAAACAGTAAACTGCTAATATGGTCACGTATTTCCGGTTTCGAGTGAACGCTGGCTTGTTTGGCTGCCGCTGCTCTCCGGTTTTTTTTTCTTTTTTTTTTTTAGCTTTTGCCCATTTTGAGGATATTTTATGCCCTTTGATCGAGGAGATCTCACCTGATTATTGCTGCGTATTCTTTTATCGTTTGCCATGGTTGACTGAGTCAGTGCATCTGAATGTGTGGATCTAATGAGAATCGTTTGGTGAACTTGAACGTGGAGGAGTGAATCCAGATTGATATGTGGTGCTATATCATCTGCGCACTGGTGTGCTGGAGTTCTACTGTTTGTTCTTTGAAGTGGGGTCTGTTTTCCGATCCCGGTGTGAACAATTCTCCAGATATAGTGCTTAAATACTCTTCTGCTGTCTCTCCGACAGAATATACAACCGCTGCGTGGCACTGAGAATTACACACCGCCCCAGCTATAGTAACAACAGCTATAGTAAACAGCTCTTTAGCTAGTTTCAGCTAGTTTCAAACATGCAATTGTGCAACCTCAACTTTATTCCGGAAATGTGCAGTAACTATGGACCAATCTCTAAACTGCACTTTCACGAGTTCACACTTACATATAATTATGGAGAGTAAATTTAAATGCGTATTTGGCGTGCTGTCCAGGGGGAGGGCTTCGAGCTCAGAATTTGGCCCGAACCCAGAGTACCCCCCCGTGTATGTAAGTGGTTAGAATTAAGAGTGTGGAGAAGGGGTGGTGGAGGGATGCTGATAACTGTGAACAAACGGAGGTAGGGCTGCTGCGTATATATACCTCTTATTGTTGATTAGCTGAGTGCTCTCCACTTGTGTCAATTATCTGAACGTGCTCCTTTCGAACCTTGTTAATAAAACATAATTTCACGAGTTCACACTTACATATAATTATGGAGAGTAAATTTAAATGCGTATTTGGCGTGCTGTCCAGGAGGAGGGTTTCGAGCTCGGAATTTGGCCCGAACCCAGAGTACCCCCCAAAAGGCTAAAGAGCATAGGACAGCTGCCTGGCTAAATACAAACCTGATTCCAAAAAAGTTGGGACACTGTACAA
The DNA here is from genome assembly GCA_039654105.1 of Coreius guichenoti. NCBI lineage: Eukaryota > Metazoa > Chordata > Actinopteri > Cypriniformes > Gobionidae > Coreius > Coreius guichenoti. The sequence continues at coordinate 32,370,834 of CM077192.1, read as the reverse complement.
ATTGTGACTAAAAACAGAATGCAATGATGTGGAAGTTTCAAATTTCAATATTTTATTCAGAATACAACATAGATGACATATCAAATGTTTAAACTGAGAAAATGTATCATTTTAGGGGAAAAATAAGTTGATTTTAAATTTCATTGCATCAACATATCTCAAAAAAGTTGGGACAAGGCCATGTTTACCACTGTGTGGCATCCCCTCTTCTTTTTATAACAGTCTGCAAACGTCTGGGGACTGAGGAGACAAGTTGCTCAAGTTTAGGAATAGGAATGTTGTCCCATTCTTGTCTAATACAGGCTTCTAGTTGCTCAACTGTCTTAGGTCTTCTTTGTCGCATCTTCCTCTTTATGATGCGCCAAATGTTTTCTATGGGTGAAAGATCTGGACTGCAGGCTGACCATTTCAGTACCCGGATCCTCCTTCTACGCAGCCATGATGTTGTAATTGATGCAGTATGTGGTCTGGCATTGTCATGTTGGAAAATGCAAGGTCTTCCCTGAAAGAGACGACGTCTGGATGGGAGAATATGTTGTTCTAGAACTTGGATATACCTTTCAGCAGTGATGGTGCCTTTCCAGATGTGTAAGCTGCCCATGCCACACGCACTCATGCAACCCCATACCATCAGAGATGCAGCTTCGAGCGGCCATATCTCGGAAACCGAGCCGACTTGGAGCTCCAAACTCCGGGCGTGGGGAGGTACCCGTGGGCCCCCCGCGACCCCAGAGTATGGAGCCCCGACTCGGCTTGGCCTTGGAGTTATGCCCGGTCAAGGATGGGACTTTGACCGGGTGTATCTCGAAAACCGAGCCGAGTTGGAGCTCCAAACTCCGGGCGTGGGGAGGTACCCGCGGGCCCCCCTCGACCCCAGAGTATGGAGCCGGCTTGACCGAGTTATTAGCTCCGCATCCCGCCGCTAAAACCTACACACCACCCACAGACAGCTCCAGGACACCCGGCCTGGACACCCACCTAGCCACCCCTCCCTACCCGACTCAGAGAACCAGAGCCCCGGCCGCACACCCCCACCATACCACCCCTCCCTACCCGACTCAGAGAACCAGAGCCCCGGCCGCACACCCCCACCATACCACCCCTCCCTACCCGACTCACCCCGGGCCTCCAGAGAGCCACGCAACTGGTAACCTAAAATTTACCGACTTAGGCTTTGGCGGACTTCCAGGCGGAGGAGCCTCCGCCCCGGCTCTCCGCACCCGCCTCGGAGAACCAGAGCCCCGGACAGGGACCCCCACGGAGGCGCACCCCTGCGTCCGCCTCGGAGAACCACCGCCGCTGGTCGACTGACCGCCTACCCGCCTCCCACTCCCGGGGAGGGGCCGGCCCAGGGGCCGACAAAAAGTTGGATCAAGGGCTGACTTTCAATGGATCGCAGCGAGTGAGCTGCTCTGCCACACACGAAACCCTGACCCAGAATCAGGTCGTCTACGAGTCATTTAGCATCGGGTTCTCCACAAACTTGCAGTGCGATAAGGGGGAGAGGGGCGACGCTCTTTCGGCCACCCCCCGGTTCCAGTCTCGAGCGGCTCTCCTCGCCAGCCGGAGGCCGTTGTTCCTCTGAGGCCCTGTAATGATCCTTCCGCAGGTTCACCTACGGAAACCTTGTTACGACTTTTACTTCCTCTAGATGGTCAAGTTTGATCGTCTTCTCGACGCTCCGCCAGGGCCCGCGAGGAGCTCCGGCGGGGCCGATCCAAGGACCTCACTAAACCACCCAATCGGTAGTAGCGACGGGCGGTGTGTACAAAGGTCAGGGACTTAATCAACGCGAGCTTATGACCCGCGCTTACTGGGAATTTCTCGTTGATGGGAAACAGTTTCAATCCCCAGTCCCGATCACGAGCGGGGTTCAGCGGGTTACCCGCGCCTTTCGGCGCAGGGTAGGCACACGCTGATCCGCCCATTGTGGCGCGCGTGCAGCCCCGGACATCTAAGGGCATCACAGACCTGTTATTGCTCCATCTCGCGTGGCTGAACGCCACTTGTCCCTCTAAGAAGTTGGACGCCGACCGCTCAGGGCCGCGTAACTATTTAGCATGCCGGAGTCTCGTTCGTTATCGGAATGAACCAGACAAATCGCTCCACCAACTAAGAACGGCCATGCACCACCACCCACAGAATCGAGAAAGAGCTATCAATCTGTCAATCCTTTCCGTGTCCGGGCCGGGTGAGGTTTCCCGTATTAAGTCAAATTAAGCCGCAGGCTCCACTCCTGGTGGTGCCCTTCCGTCAATTCCTTTAAGTTTCAGCTTTGCAACCATACTCCCCCCAGAACCCAAAGACTCGTGGTTTCCCCCACGCTGCCCGGCGGGTCATGGGAATAACGCCGCCGGATCGCGGGTCGGCATCGTTTACGGTCGGAACTACGACGGTATCTGATCGTCTTCAAACCTCCGACTTTCGTTCTTGATTAATGAAAACATTCTTGGCAAATGCTTTCGCTTTCGTCCGTCTTGCGCCGGTCCAAGAATTTCACCTCTAGCGGCGCAATACGAATGCCCCCGGCCGTCCCTCTCAATCATGGCCCCAGGTTCCAGAAACCCACAAAATAGAACCGGAGTCCTATTCCATTATTCCTAGCTGCGGTATTCAGCGGCGACGGGCGGTCTGCTTTGAACGCTCTAATTTTTACAAAGTAAACACTCCGGGCCCCCGTTTCTCGGGTGCGTGTTTCGCTGTCGAGTTTCGCCCCTCTCCTCGACAAAACCGAGACGGCCCGTTTTGAGTCCGTCTTTGCTCACCAACGCCCTCCGAGAGGGCCCACCGATGCCGACCGTGCCCGGGACCGAGGCACCCTCCCTGGGCTGGCCGGGGAGGTCTGATAGCATGGAGCCTTTGTGTTTGGTTTTTCGGACTTTGTCCATTTTACGGAGGGTTCACCTCCGGGGGCGCCTGAGCTTTGATTATCGCCCCTATCCTCCCCGGGGGGGGAGGGCCTGACCTGCTCCACATTCGGCAGGTCGTTCCTGGAAGTCTCTCAAGCCCAACCTCACAGCGCACCTCTTTTTTTTACGGGCTTTCGGCAGACCATTCCCTCGGTCCGTTTCTCGGGTGCGTGTTTCGCAGTCGAGTTTCGCCCCTCTCCTCGACAAAACCGAGACGGCCCGTTTTGAGTCCGTCTTTGCTCGCCAACGCCCTCCGAGAGGGCCCACCGATACGACCGTGCACGGGACCGAGGCACCCTCCCCGGGCTGGCCGGGGAGGTCTGATAGCATGGAGCCTTTGTGTTTGGTTTTTCAGACTTTGTCCATTTTTACCGAGGGTTCACCTCCGGGGGCGCCTGAGCTTTGATTCTCGCCCCTGTCCTCCCCGGGGGGGAGATTCTGCCACCGTCTTTGCATGCCTTCCTTGGATGAGACCGCCATTCGATTTCTGTCTTTGCGACAACCGGGCAGGGATCGACCGGGCAGCACCCCCCAGGGACGGAGAACCGCGAGGCGCTGGCTTCCTACACACGGGTCTCGCTCCGCTCGGGCCCGAGGGCGAGAGACGGCGCGGCCGCTCATAGGGCGCGTGCGGAACCCTCCTCCGGTGGGGCGAGAGAGCAGGTTGGCCTCTGGGTCGAGGCCGTAACTGGGAAAGGGTGCTTTTTCTTTGCGAGGGCGGGGGGCCGAGGGTCCGCTCTCCACCGGGGGGTTGCGACTAGCAGAGCCCCCCGCCGTCTGAGCCTCCCTCCACCGCGCACGCCGACGCAGCTCCGAGCCTTTGCTTCCGACGGACCGTCTGAGCCTCCCACGGTCGACGCTCGCCCCGGAGGGCCGGGAAGGCGCCTGATATTCGATGCGCAGAGCGGGGAGGTACACTTTGCCCATAGCGGTTCTCATCGAACCGGGCAATGGCCTGCCCCTGGCGCGTCTCAAGTTCCGTTCGACCGGATGAAAATAACAAACTGCACCCCGCAGAAGGGCCCGGCAGCGGGGGTGCGCATCCGCCGGGCCTCAACCCTTTTTGTCCGTGTTTCGACTTCGGGGTTGTCGTACCCGCCTCGGCAACACCCGGACGGCCCGTTTCGAGTCCGTCTTTTTTTGCACCGCACCCGCCCTCCGATACCGACCGTGCCCGGAACCGAGGCACCCTCCCTGGGCTGGCCAGGGAGCTCTGATAGCATGGAGCCCTTTGTGTTTGACTTTTTACGGAGGGTTCACCTCCGGGGGCGTCTGAGCTTTGATTCTCGCCCCTGTCCTCCCCGGGGGGAGATTCCACCACCGTCTTTGCATGCCTTCCTTGGATGAGACCGCCATTCGATTTCTGTCTTTGCGACAAGCATATACGTATATGTGTGCGACAACCAGGCAGGGATCGACCGGGCAGCCCCCCCCGGGGACGGAGAACCGCGACGCGCTGGCTTCCTACACACGGGTCTCGCTCCGCTCGGGCCCGAGGGCGAGAGACGGCGCGGCCGCTCATAGGGCGCGTGCGGAACTCTCCTCCGGTGGGGCGAGAGAGCGGGTTGGCCTCTGGGTCGAGGCCGTAACTGGGAAAGGGTGCTTTTTCTTTGCGAGGGCGCGGGGCCGAGGGTCCGCTCTCCACTGGGGGGTTGCGACTAGCAGAGCCCCCCGCCGTCTGAGCCTCCCTCCGCCATACGCATCGACGCAGCTCCGAGCCTTCGCATCCGACAGACCGTCTGAGCCTCCCGTGGTCGACGCTCGCCCCGGTGTCCCCGGAGGGCCGGGAAGGCGCCTGATATTCGATGCGCAGAGCGGGGAGGTACACTTTGCCCATAGCGGTTCTCGTTGAACCGGGCAATGGCCTGCCCCTGGCGCGTCTCAAGTTCCGTTCGACCGGATGAAAATAACAAACTGCACCCCGCAGAAGGGCCCGGCGGCGGGGGTGCGCATCCGCCGAGCCTCGACCCTGGGCTGGCCGGGGAGGTCTGATAGCACGGAGCCTTTGTGTTTGGCTTTTTTCAGACTTTGTCCGTTTTTACGGAGGGTTCACCTCCGGGAGCGTCTGAGCTTTTGATTCTCGCCCCTGTCCTCCCCGGGGGGAGATTCCGCCACCGTCTTTGCATGCCTTCCTTGGATGAGACCGCCATTCGATTTCTGTCTTTGCGACAAGCATATACGTATGTGTGCAACAACCGGGCAGGGATCGACCAGGCAGCCCCACCCCGGGGACGGAGAACCACGACGCGCTGGCTTCCTACACACGGGTCTCGCTCCGCTCACGCCCGAGGGCGAGAGACGGCGCGGCTGCTCATAGGGCACGTGCGGAACCCTCCTCCGGTGGGGCGAGAGAGCGGGTTGGCCTCTGGGTCGAGGCCATAACCAGGAAAGGGTGCTTTTCTTTGCGAGGGCGCGGGGCCGAGGGTCCGCTCTCCACCGGGGGGTTGCGACCAGCAGAGCCCCCCGCCGTCTGAGCCTCCCTCCGCCGCGCGTGCCGACGCAGCTTCGAGCCTTCGCTTCCGACGGACCGTCTGAGCCTCCCGCGGTCGACGCTCGCCCCGGAGGGCGGCACCTGATATTCGATGCGCGGAGCAGGGAGGTACACTTTGCCCATAGCGGTTCTCGTCGAACCGGGCAATGGCCTGCCCCTGGCGCGTCTCAAGTTCCATTCAATCGGATGAAAATAACAAACCGCACCCCGCAGAAGGGCCCGGCAGCGGGGATGCGCATCCGCCGGGCCTCGACCCTTTTTGTCCGTGTTTCGACTTCGGGGGTTGTCGTACCCGCCTCGACAAGACCCGGACGGCCCGTTTCGAGTCTGTCTCTTTTTGCATCGCCACCACCCTCCGATACCGACCGTGCCCGGAACCGAGGCACCCTCCCTGGGCTGGCCAGGGAGCTCTGATAGCATGGAGCCCTTTGTGTTTGACTTTTTACGGAGGGTTCACCTCCGGGGGCTTCTTGAGCTTTGATTCGTGCCCCGATCCTCCCCGTGGGGTGGGGAGGGCCTGACCTGCTCTGAAATGGGCAAATGTCTGAAATAGGCAGGTTCGTTCCTGGAAGTCTCAGCCCGCACAAAGTGCACCATCAAATCTCTGTGCTTTTTCGGGCGTGCCATTCCCTCGGCACGTGGTTTGATCTCAAAACCGCCAGCGACCGGGGCGGTGCATCTTCCCCGGAATGCCCGCCCCGGTCTGTGAGTATGGATCCCTGGAATAAGGGCCAGGGCCCCCACAACGGTCTGTGTATAGAGCAGTTGCCACCTTCCCCCGCTCTTCGACATCACCGCGATGGCCCGTTTTGAGTCCGTCTTTGCTCGCCAACCTACCTCCAGAGAAGGGCGGAGGGGTCTGACCGTGCCCAGGACGAGGCACCCTCCCCAGGCTGGCCAGGGAGGTCTGAGAGCATGGAGCTCCCCAGGCATGTTTGGATTTTGGGACTTAGTTTCTTTCACTGCCTTGGGTACTCCAGAGGGCCCATCCACCTTTACCTGACCGACTAGCGTGGCCTCTTCTGGGCTTGGGTGACCGCCAGCACCGGTTCCCTCTCCTCCAGAGGGGAGGTCCACCTTTGTCTGACCAAACAAGCGTAGCCTCTTCTGGGCTTGGGTGACCGCCTTGACTGCCAGCACCGGTTCCCTCTCCTCCAGAGGGGACATCCACCATTGTCTGACCGACCAGCGTGGCCTCTTCTGGGCTTGGGTCAGCGCCTTGAGCGCCACTGTTTGTCCGGTCCGTGTTTTCCAACCCCTCTTGTCAGAAGCCCGACGGCCCGTTTTGAGTCCGTCTTTGCTCGCGACCACCCTCCGGAGAGGCCCATCCGCGATCTGACCATGCCCAGGACGAGGCACCCTCCCTGGGCTGGCCAGGGAGGTCTGAGAGCATGGAGCTCCCCAGGCATGTTTGGATTTTGGGACTTAGTTTCTTTCACTGCCTTGGGTCCTCCAGAGGGCCCATCCACCTTTACCTGACCGACTAGCGTGGCCTCTTCTGGGCTCGGGTGACCGCCAGCACCAGTTCCCTCTCCTCCAGAGGGGACATCCACCTTTGTCTGACCGACCAGCGTAGCCTCTTCTGGGCTTGGGTGACCGCCTTGACCGCCAGCACCGGTTCCCTCTCCTCCAGAGGGGACATCCACCTTTGTCTGACCGACCAGCGTGGCCTCTTCTGGGCTTGGGTCAGCGCCTTGAGCGCCACTGTTTGTCCGGTCCGTGTTTTCCAACCCCTCTTGTCAGAAGCCCGACGGCCCGTTTTGAGTCCGTCTTTGCTCGCGACCACCCTCCGGAGGGGCCCACCCGCGATCTGACCGTGCCCAGGACGAGGCACCCTCCCCGGGCTGGCCAGGGAGGTCTGATAGCATGGAGCTCCCCAGGCATGTTTGGATTTTGGGACTTCGTTTCTTTCAGTGCCTTGGGTCCTCCAGAGGGCCCATCCACCTTTACCTGACCTACTAGTGTGGCCTGTTCTGGGCTTGGGTGACCGCCAGCACCAGTTCCCTCTCCTCCAGAGGGGACATCCACCTTTGTCTGACCGACTTGCGTAGCCTCTTCTGGGCTTGGGTGACCGCCTTGACCGCCAGCACCGGTTCCCTCTCCTCCAGAGGGGACATCCACCTTTGTCTGACCGACCAGCGTGGCCTCTCCTGGGCTTGGGTCAGTACCTTGAGCGCCACTGTTTGTCCGGTCCGTGTTTTCCAACCCTCTTGACAAAAGCCCGACGGCCCGTTTTGAGTCCGTCTTTGCTCGCGACCGCCCTCCGGAGAGGCCCACCCGCGATCTGACCGTGCCCAGGACGAGGCACCCTCCCTGGGCTGGCCAGGGAGGTCTGAGAGCATGGAGCTCCCCAGGCGTGTTTGGATTTTGGAACTTGGTTTCTTTCACTGCCGTGGTCCTCCAGAGGGCCCATCCACCTTTGCCTGACCGACTAGCGTGGCCTCTTCTGGGCTTGGGTGACCGCCAGCACCGGTTCCCTCTCCTCCAGAGGGGACATCCACCTTTGTCTGACCGACTTGCGTAGCCTCTTCTGGGCTTGGGTGACTGCCTTGACCGCCAGCACCGGTTCCCTCTCCTCCAGAGGGGACATCCACCTTTGCCTGACCGACTAGCGTGGCCTCTTCCGGGCTTGGGTGACCGCCAGCACCGGTTCCCTCTCCTCCAGAGGGGACATCCACCTTTGTCTGACCGACTTGCGTAGCCTCTTCTGGGCTTGGGTGACTGCCTTGACCGCCAGCACCGGTTCCCTCTCCTCCAGAGGGGACGTCCACCTTTGTCTGACCGACCAGCGTGGCCTCTTCTGGGCTTGGGTGACCACCTTGATCGCCAGCACCGGTTCCCTCTCCTCCAGAGGGGACATCCACCTTTGTCTGACCGACCAGCGTGGCCTCTTCTGGGCTTGGGTGACTGCCTTGATCGCCAGCACCGGTTCCCTCTCCTCCAGAGGGGACATCCACCTTTGACTGACCGACCAGCGTGGCCTCTCCTGGGCTTGGGTCAGTGCCTTGAGCGCCACTGTTTATCGGGTCCATGTTTTCCAACCCTCTTGACAAAAGCCCGACGGCCCGTTTTGAGTCCGTCTTTGCTCGCGACCGCCCTCCGGAGAGGCCCACCCGCGATCTGGCCGTGCCCAGGACGAGGCACCCTCCCCGGGCTGGCCAGGGAGGTCTGAGAGCATGGAGCTCCCCAGGCGTTTTTGGACCGTGTTTTCCAACCCTCTTGACAATAGCCCGACGGCCCGTTTTGAGTCCGTCTTTGCTCGCGACCGCCCTCCGGAGAGGCACACCCGCGATCTGACCGTGCCCAGGACGAGGCACCCTCCCTGGGCTGGCCAGGGAGGTCTGATAGCATGGAGCTCCCAGGCGTGTTTGGATTTTGGGACTTGGTTTCTTTCACTGCCTTGGTCCTCCAGAGGGCCCATCCACCTTTGCCTGACCGACTAGCGTGGCCTCTCCTGGGCTTGGGTCACTGCCTCGACCGCCACTGTTTGTCTGGTCCATGTTTTCCAACCCTCTTGACAAAAGCCCGACGGCCCGTTTTGAGTCCGTCTTTGCTCGCGACCGCCCTCCGGAGAGGCCCACCCGCGATCTGGCCGTGCCCAGGACGAGGCACCCTCCCTGGGCTGGCCAAGGAGGTCTGAGAGCATGGAGCTCCCAGGCGTGTTTGGATTTCGGGGGGGATCGCTCTGGAGAACCCCCCCCCGTCCATCCGCCTCCTCTGCCCAGCCGGGGCTCACCCCGGTCGGCCTGGGGTACCTGCCAAGGACACCCTGGAGCTTCCCACCTCCAGAGCTCCATCGCGGTGGAAAGCGAGTTCCCAGCCCGCCCAGTGGGAATCTGAGCGGGCCTCGCCGCGGGCAGAAGAGAGGGTCGGTCCACGGTCGCCCGTGTCCTTCCCCTCTCCATCACCTAGATGGTGGGTATTTGTGTATTCTACTTCCCATACCGGACCTCCAGGAGAGGCTCCCCCCGGCCGCCTCGGCCCACCGGGGTGGACCCAGGCTGGCAGGGAGGGAGCCCCTGCCCGGAGGGTGGAGGACGTGTGCGTGTTTGGCAGGGACCCCAGAAGCCTAGCCGTCGCACGCACACCCACCCCCAGGCGCTCGGACTTCCAGATGGGGTCTAGAACTCGTCCGAGCTCAGGGTTCCGGTGGCCTGAATCTGAATCCCGAGCCCAGAGAAGGTGGCCTGCGGTGGGGGGGACGGCTCCACGGCCACCCCCCCACCTCACCTCGTCGGGCCCCCCGGGCACGGGGGAGGGATCCAGCACCGCGGGAGAATCCGCTTTTGGCCGGGAATGGAGAGCTCTCCCTGGCTTGGGCATACCAGCGCTGAGGGCCTGGTTGTTTCAGTCATGGTGAGAAAAGTCAAAAAACCCAAATCTCCACGGATCCGGCCGTGGGTGGTCTCGTTCGAACCGTCTCGAGACGTACTATGCACGGTATGAATTTCGCGCGTTTCGGCCGAGTTATATGCGATTTTCCCCCGGCCGCGAGCTAAAATGGCCGCCGCCGGCCGCCATTGGCCCGGCCGGAAAAACGCTCGTATCTCGCGAACGGAAAGACCCAGCGCGCTCAAACTCGGGGTGGAAGGACCCCTCCTGGCCCTTGCCCGAACCCGACCGTCGCGGGGCTCCGGGACGCCCCCTCGCGGATCGCTACTCGGCGGGACCCCCGACTTTGAACGGCCGTAACAACGTTTAATAATCCCTAAACCCCTGGGATTAATAATAGGAATAATCCCTAAAAAAAAATCCCTGGAACGGGAGATTTGTTCAATGTTGAAAAACATTAGCAGTTGTGAAGTTTTAAATAAAATGTTCATAAATAAAAACAGTTATTTTCTGGGAATAAAAATGATTATTATTAGGCCTATTATTGTTATAAATAACACCCATCACCATCCAGATGGACTACACCGTTTTATTAATATAATTGATGCATTAAACAACAATCAGAATGGTAAAAGAGAGAAAAAATACAACCATACTGATATAGCAAACAATAATCTTGGACAGCTTGTGTAAGAGTATTTGAGAGTAAAATAACCTGTTGTAAAGCACCGCACACTTCAGCACTTCAGAAGACACGTGACCACGCTCATGTTAAGGTGCACGAGCGCCAGACGCGTTCTCTGCGAGACGTTCTAACCATAAATATCTATGGTTCTAATAATGTACTGGTCTAACAGAACAGTCACTGACAGACGCGCGCGATCATTTCTGTGTTCTTGCTCCACTTCATCTGCCAGTAAATGCCTCGCTCTAATAGCTCTGCTGCCGCCATGTTTCCAACACCTCGCCCCGCCTTGATGCAGTGATTGACAGGGCGGGGCGGAGACTTGATCGGCTCGGATTGCATTTTCAATTCCACATTGAATTTTGCTGCATTCATTGCGGGACATGTAATGAAAATGCAATCGCAAGTATCTTAACTGTGAGTGTAAATGCAATTAAGAAAAATAATGTTTTTGCTACAATGTTAAACACATCTAATCCTTTCTGTAACACATTTTCATTTGAATTTTGCAACTTATAAAGCGTTAAAAATGTACATATAATATGTTTAAATTATATGTTAAAAATAGTGTAGGAAATAGCAAATGTAAATTATATTATTCAATTTGAATTTTCATTTTGCTCCAAATGTTGCACACATGTAAATTTAAATACTGAAATGCATTGCCATTTTACATATTGCATTGCAAATTGAATTCTGCTACACATATGCTTCCATAGTAACACCTGTAACACCTCACAGTATATCAGCAGCACTCTCACCTCACTTCAGTGTCTGGTCTCGTCTCTACAAGACAAGCGATTGACTCCCTTCTATCTTTACCTCCTGAGATCTTACCTGATCATCCGTCATCAGTGATCGTCTGCCTGTGTCATCGCTCCTGCCCACGCCGACCGCTCATCATCTGCCTACAAGAGAAAGATCTATTCATCACCAGATAAGATGTTGTGTTCACTCGTCTGCTGCTGAGATACTCACCATCACTGATCCATCCTCAGTCTTCACTTCATAAACCCGTTTATCACATTCCTCGTCTGTTTCCTTCTGTTGTCTGACAGTACCAGCACTGTGAGCTCAAGATGAGTACAGGTTGCAGGTCTGTGTGTCCCTTGTTTACATGCACAATAAAACATTAAATTAATAAAATAAATATGGTTCCTGACTAGAACAATACAATACACCTGCTGTGATGTCATCAGACTGGCGGTCAAAGTCCTCAAAGCTCAACATGCTCAAGGAAATGATGTCATCGTCATTAACAGCCACAGCAAAACTCAATCAGTCAAAAATAAATAAATAAACTCAAACAGTTTGTTGAGAACGAGGAAACATGAGGAAGATGTAGACTTACCTGAAGTAAGAAGATGATGAGAAAATAAAAACTATTTCTTCTTCTGAACTGCTCAAACTAATTCTTGCGGTCAAACATCCATATGGTGAACTACAAAGAGAAAACAACATAAAGAGTGTGTGAGATTTTAATATCAAATCCACAAGCAGAGAAGGAAAACACACTGTGTAGCTTTGCATCTGTAGACAGACATACGAGGAAAACAACCTCTGCCAAACCTTTTCTGGAGTCGCTTATAAAACTTGTGTAACATTGAGAATGAATTTTGGGCCAGAGACTCAGTTCTTATCAATAAAGAAAGGAGGAAAAAAGGGAAATCCTTACTAGTTCAGACTCCAGATCCGTGAGGCTCGCAATCATTTTACACATTATCTTCTCCATCCCTGCCAAAAACAACAACCTGACCTGTGTTTTAGGCCAAACAACATTATAAATCTGTATCCTTTAATTATGAAATAAAGTAATACAGTCACTCTTCATCAATCATTAGGATTAAACACAAATACAACATCTTCAAAGAGTTTCCTTAAGGATATAAAGTCATTACACATGAACATATTATAGAAATATACATAAATGTAATAATTCAAGAGTGCGTGTGTAATGGTGTCAAATTAATCAATTATCCCCTGAGCGTCAATTAACGTCTTATTACACATTAATTTTGAACAGAAACAATCACTGAACACTCACGAAATCCATGTTATGTTGTAATGATATTATTTTTATCCAAATGTGGTCCAAACGCAGATTTAACAGTCTTAAAATCAGCATTAAGTTTTCACTTCGCTTCTCTCAAAATGGCGGATCTCTAATCCTCTCAACGTTGATCTTAAACACACTTAAAGGGATAGTTCACCGAAAATTACAATTCTGTCATCATTTAGTCTTTCATCAGTACTGGGGACCCCCTAACACAAAGTCTTCTCATATATTGTTGCTCTTTTTAAATCCTGGTTATGATAAACGGATAGAAATCGTCTTTACCTGCAGCACAGGGTCATTCTCGAGCTGCACACGCAATAAACAGCTGCTTCCTCTGACAAACGATAGAAGACATTTACACGTTTGGTTTCCTTTAACGGACTGTAGGTAAATATCCACCTCATCCAGCGCTCTTTCTGTTTTCTGTCTTCTGTTTTATAAAATATCCCGTTATATTTCTGTGAGAAACCGCTGCAAACGAGTCAGTGCTGAGAGTGAACTCCCCGAATGAATCAAACTGAATCAGTTTCAGACTTGTTTGAAAACCCGTTCGAGCGATTGGATCAAACGAGTGACTGATTCTGAATCTGCCATCGCTAGTTCTGATTCAGGTCCGGCGCCACGAGGGGGGATTTGTGTGTATTATTCGTGTATTACAGTTTTTCTTAATTGCTAAAACACATTTCTTGAAACATCACTAATTTTCTCACAACATTAAACGCATCAAAATCTTCAAACTACACAAAACCCCTGACTCTTCTGGCAAAATCAAACAATTGCCTCAAAACTATTTCACCTGTTCTCAAAATCAAACAAAGCTTCAGATCATACACACGAGTCAATAATAAGCACTACAGATCATTCATTAGACACTGCATCAAAAAATGGAGAACATCCAGAACAAGAGCTCTCAATTATCTGTATCATGTTGTATAAGAGAACATAGTTATAAAATACTATGAAAATCTGGACAGAATAATACAATTAAAAAAAAAAAAAACTATGCCATTAGGTGTCAGAACATTTTTGTACTCAGCTCACTAGGGGGAAAAATGTTAGGCAATCAGGCAAAGTTTTTCAAGGTATACCATTACATATGCATTGTTGGGCCATAATCTTTTGGTCAAAAAAACAAAAACAAACACTACAATTACACAACAGTGTTGAACAGTTTTATTAAAATAGGAACAAATGGAACAAACCAAAGTTTTACAATGGACATTTATACCTCAGAGAGGAGATCTGCATTTTGGAGCCTCACTGTGAGGATGGAATAGTTCCAGCTATATGCATACTAGAGCAATAAAACAACTCATTAGGAATAAAGTCAATCCCAGGTGGAACTTTTTTTAAAAAAAATTAATAATAATAATAATAATAATAACAAAAATAAAAAAATAAAATCCACAAGGACATACAGCACATACCATCATTGCAACAACAAGAACAGTGTGGCAAACTCAGAAAGAGTGATGGTCAAGGGTGGAGTGTGTCCAGTCTGAATGAGTCAGGTTCTCCAGTGCACATCTCACTAGAAAAGAAGATGGGGAAATGGGTAAATCGTTCATAATCTCATACATTAAAATAATCTCAAACATTGCTCATGAAAAAGCATTCATTATTTTAATGTATAAGGTAATATCTATAAGACGAATAAAACAAGATAATCTAACAACTGGGAAAATAACTCAACAGGTCCCTTTGCACTTCCACAATCTTTTTCACAATTTTTAATGTGATAAACTAAATAATGCTCACAAAAGCCAAAAAACAACAACAACAAAACATTTAAAAAGTTACATCTAATGTATACGTTTAATTGAAAAAGTTATTTATATATATATATATATATATATATATATATATATATATATATATATATATATATATATATATATATATATATATATATATAATAAACACACAGTTAATATTAATATAAACTTAAGTTACACGAATTTGATAAAATTGGTTATGGAATCGCAGAATTTATTTAGTAATAACGCAATTATTAGTAATATAACGAAATGTATCATTATATAAATGTACATTAAATTCTTCAAAAAATAAAATATATAAACTCTAATACTTCTTTCACAAATTCTTACTAGTGTGCCAAGCCCGCAAAACCTGGCAACAGGCATATATAAGACCATCGCGCGCACAGCCCGACTCACTTCTGAGTGGACATCCCCGGCATATATACGCATACATATCTATCCCCACCACCGCCAGTTTTTCTGAGGTAACGTTTTTTTTTTTTTTTTTTACTTAACCGTTTTATTTAAATTAAATTATTCAAAACATATGCCCAACGAAACAAAATTACATATAAAATATGTAGACAGGATAATAATAAAATGGGTTAGTCTGAGAGGAAGTTCGTTTTTCTCAGGGTAATAACGGCCGCTTACACAAGAAACTCAATAAATTGTCATAAAATTGACGGACTGTCTTTTCCAGTAAATGTACCACATTTACTTCTCACACTGTTTCTTTACTGTTTCCGTCTTTTTGGTGCTATAACCACTCGTCCGCACTGTTAAACGCCGTTATAGGCGCCGTTAAATTCCGTTATGTCTGTGTGACGTCGATCGTGTGCGCTATCAATCATATCACTCATTAGAAGCTCCTTCGTTTTTTGCGATTATATCTGTCCTGTTAACATAACTTTACAATAAATAATTTAAACAGTTATCATCAATAATAATAATCTTCACTTTGTTTGGAAATTAACGCGCTGTCTGAGGCTTGGCTATGAGCGCGCGAGCTGTCACAGAAAAGACTGGCCATCCGTCATTTTATAATTAACTAATAATAATTTATAACTTTGGGAATTTATAACATTAAAATAATTATCTTCTCTCTTTTTCAGTGTCTATTCCTGTCTGATTTTTGTAAGTGTTCAATCTAGCAGTCATCCTGCATTTCTCATTTGCCATACTAATTAGTCAATAATGATCAATGAAAACTGAATGCATTTTTAACTTGTACAGACATTTGCAATATCTCGCTTACATTCTGTCATGTTTCTTCTTTTTCTCCCCTCTGCTTGTGTCTCAACAGACGCTAAAATAAACCCTAAAATAATTCAGACGCTAAAATAATTCTAAGTAATATTCTTTAGCTTCACTTAAAGGTCCTCTCAACAATGTTTGATTCACTATTTTTATTATTTATGTAGTGATCTTGGTTGTGCCATGTGTTTTCAGTGATGGGGTAACTATCTGGATATAGGCTAGGTTCACATAGACAAAAAGTTATTTTTTATTTTCTGACCATTAAAGGAACACGCCACTATTTTTGAAAATAGGCTCATTTTCCATCTCCCCTAGAGTTAAACAGTTGGGTTTTACCGTTTTCAATCAGATTCAATGATCTATGCTAAGCTATGCTAAAAGTGCTACCGCCAGACCCGGAGATCGGCTGAATGGATTCCAAAATGGTAAAACTCAACTGTTTAACTCTAGGGGAGTTGGAAAATGAGCCTATTTTCAAAAATAGTGGAGTGTTCCTTTAAGATTTCTGTAGGGACGTATTCACATTAGTTTATGGTTAACGTTAAATAACCAAAGAATTCTCCTGATTAGCGGACTTATCCCAAAGAGATAAACATACAAAAGTTAAACAAGTCTCTGTGTTTAACCTAAGTTTACATTGGCTAATTTAGCTGATGTTAACTCACTCACCAGTTTATCTTACCACAGTTATGATGGCAATCACTGACCACCCCCAGCCAATAGCCAGAAAAAAATCTTCAAAAGTCACTACCAACATCAAAAACCAAACCACAAACTTAAATAAAAAACAAAAGATGCACTTGACAATATTGTTAAAAAAAAAACATGCTTGACTCACTTTATTCCAGTGACTCATGTTAGTTTGCTGTTAACATTGCAAGAAAACATTTCAAAATGTCAAATTTTTCCCTATAATAATAATAATAGTAATAATAATTGCACCATGGTCTGTTCAAATGCTTGATTCTGATTGGTTTAATCATGATTAATTGCATACAAAATAAAAGTTTGTTTACATAATAAATGTGTACGCAACTACTTTATCTCAGTGTCTGATTAAAAGTGAGGAGAATGCTAGATCTAACATGCCACTTGTCATTTTTACCCTTCCAGTCAAATGCTGACAAATGACCATCATACAAGCGTCACATTCTGTGCCTCCACATCATGATAGCTGTGAATTATCCCTTACATAATATACTAACCTTTTATTGAGTTACCTACCAATACATATGTAATTGTTCTTTTAAACAAATAAATACATTTAAAAAGACATATAGAACTGAAGCATACTGACATTGTAGCATTATAAAGCTGGTTGAAAATCGGTCAACTTACCCTTCAATATAGATGGACTGCCCATTTCCAATAGCAACAGGGCACATCTGTGGCGCTGGCCCATCCTCTGTGCCATTCATCTGATAGCCATCAGTCTTTCTGGTGACACTGACACTTGGTCCTTCCAAATCATTAGATTTGTTGAGGAAGCCATTAAAGATATTAAGAAACTCCTTGACAATGCTTTAGAGGAAAACAAAAATATTGAAGAAAAAAAAGTCAATATTCAATATTTGTCAAGACAATCTAAAAACCACTAGTGACAAAAATGCCTTGTACTAACTAACTTGTTTAAAATAAGTAAATTAGACAAGAGCAATTTTATTTTATTGTATTTTTTGAACATATGTAAAGAGGTATTATTCCCATTCGAGATTGGGAACCAGCATGGAACAATGAAGTTGAAAAGAGCCATCTGGAGACAGCTACCTGTTTGCATTGCTATTCATTTCAATGGTAGCTCCTTGCGCAGGACCACTGAGGACACGATAATGAGGATCTTTGAACTATATGTCATGTAACAAACCACTCAGAACAGCAGGAATATGACATCCTCACAATTTACAGCAAGTGGATATGAAAGCAAGCATGGGCACTTGTATGCAATGCTGATTGTATTAAAGCCCTGGCAACACGCAAAAACGTAACTCATAACCTGCATGTGTCTCGCGGAAGAACAACCGGAGCTACTTCTCTCTGTTTATGTCTATGACGAGTCACACAGGTACTGTGCTACTCCGCAGCGGTGGCGAACCGATTGGTCTAAAATAGTATGAATATAAATGTGCGTCGGAAACATTGTATGTGGGTGGGACAAGACCCACCCACTTTTTACGACCAATGATATTGGACCCACTCACTTTTATCGTCTGTAATTCAGCACGTCTGTTTACCTATCCCTAACTGATGAACACTTACTATTAAACAAGTTAGACGCTTTATTTTCACTGTTCTAATATTTTCTTAATTCTTATTAAAAATAAATGCCTTTCCAACCTGATATGTGATGGGAAAAGGGAGTAGAGCAAGTTCGGCAAAAGGCGGATTTGAACCTCAAGTCGATTTGCGTCAAAACTTGCTGTCATGCGTCTTACCCCTACACTATTGGTGCTGTATAAGAGTTTGTGTTTTCCGTAACCAGACGCTTACTAAACAAGGGGATATATATTTTTTTGTACTTAATGTAAATGGCATCTACACCAGTAATCATTTTCTGGGAGAGGACCCACCCAGATTTTTTTTGCTTCCGACTCCCATGATATAAACACGTATTATAGTCGTACCGTAGTGATTCAGGATAAGACACAAAGACGGTTTGGAAATGGATTTATGTACTCGCTCATTATATAAATATTGTACACAAAAAAAGTTATATTGCAGATTCGCTCTCACAACTTATTCCCTCGTTTTAGTAAATCATAGCCACCACGATTTAACTGACGTTAAATGAAAACAATTATGAATACTTAATTAGAAACTAAATTCGTTTCTAGTTTGCCATGTTATTTATTTTGTCCTCATGTCATGTGCTGGGCACCGTAGCCTACTATGCAATAGTACTAGCTAATTTGACATGGCAAATTTCCATAGACATTGCACAGATTTAAATGCCTTAATGCAAGCTAAATTATTATAAAACAAATCTTAGAAAATACCCTAATATAACCTCCTACGCGTCGCGAAACGTCTCATGAAAGTGATTTTTTTTTATATTGTCTCCTGCCTCCGGCTGACACACCGTTTTAACGTTAACGTTAAGCGTTGAATCTCTAACGGGCACTGTTTCCGTTAAGTAGCTGAATTCACACACTACTGATAAATCAGACCACTACAAACAGTACAACATCCTCAAAAAATAAGAAAATAGTAAAATGCCCCTCCCGCTACGTTTCACGTACAGGTATGAAATTCGGTAGACACATGTAACAGCCCAATATCTACAAAAAAGTCTCCTGGTACGAAATCTGAAAACCAACAGGAAGTCAGATATTTTGAATTTTCTTTGCAAAATTCTTGCAAATTTTGCCATTTCCAGACGCTGTACTTTAACGAACTCCTCCTAGAGATTTAATCAGATCAACATTATATTTGCTCAGTCTAATCTAAAGGCCTTTGTGATGTTAAATTGTGAAGATCTTGAGTTTTCCCAGAAGGGCGTGTCCGTGGCGGTCTGACAAATTTCGATGTTTCGCCATGAAACAGGAAGTTGTTGTAACTCGGACATACAATGTCCGATCTGCCCCAAACTTCATATGTTTGATAATAGTCCTGTCCTGAAGACATCTACATGGCAATATTCATTATAGTCATAGCGCCACCTGCTGGAAACAGGAAATGGCATGCTTTACACTATAATTCATTCCCAGAAACTCGTTTAAATATGCCATGAAGTACCAAACATGCTAGAAACACATTAAATCATACAACACGTGGCTAAGTGCTAATGTATGCGATTTAAGCCACGAAACAGGAAGTTGTTGTAACTCATGCATACAATGTCTGATCTGCCCCAAACTTCACTTGTTTGATAATAGTCCTGGCCTGAAGACATCTACATGCCAATATTCGGTTATAGTCAAAGCGCCACCTGCTGGCAGCAGGAAATGTGGCACATTGTAGTGACTTTGCCATATTTCTCCTATATTTACCGGCTTAAATGCATGTCGCCCACTATTCGCTGTTTTCCTGAGGCCACCGGGTGGCGGTGCTCCCGTGTGCGAGGGCCCTTTCATTGCAGCTTTAATTTCATTTGTATTTTTGTTCTGTTGTATTTTTGTTGGTTTTGTTTGTACAAACCCGATTCCAAAAAAGTTGGGACACTGTACAAATTGTGAATAAAAAAGGAATGCAATAATTTACAAATCTCATAAACTTATGTTATCTATATTCTATTGTGAATAAAATATATCAAATGTTGAAAGTGAGACATTTTGAAATGTCATGCCAAATATTGGCTCATTTTGGATTTCATGAGAGCTACACATTCCAAAAAAGTTGGGACAGGTAGCAATAAGAGGCAGGAAAAGTTAAATGTACATATAAGGAACAGCTGGAGGACCAATTTGCAACTTATTAGGTCAATTGGCAACATGATTGGGTATAAAAAGAGCCTCTCAGAGTGGCAGTGTCTCTCAGAAGTCAAGATGGGCAGAGGATCACCAATTCCCCCAATGCTGCGGCGAAAAATAGTGGAGCAATATCAGAAAGGAGTTTCTCAGAGAAAAATTGCAAAGAGTTTGAAGTTATCATCATCTACAGTGCATAATATCATCCAAAGATTCAGAGAATCTGGAACAATCTCTGTGCGTAAGGGTCAAGGCCGGAAAACCATACTGGATGCCTGTGATCTTCGGGCCCTTAGACGGCACTGCATCACATACAGGAATGCTACTGTAATGGAAATCACAACATGGGCTCAGGAATACTTCCAGAAAACATTGTCGGTGAACACAATCCACCGTGCCATTCGCCGTTGCCGGCTAAAACTCTATAGGTCAAAAAAGAAGCCATATCTAACCATGATCCAGAAGCACAGGCGTTTTCTCTGGGCCAAGGCTCATTTAAAATGGACTGTGGCAAAGTGGAAAAGTGTTCTGTGGTCAGACGAATCAAAATTTGAAGTTCTTTTTGGAAAACTGGGATGCCATGTCATCCGGACTAAAGAGGACAAGGACAACCCAAGTTGTCATCAGCGCTCAGTTCAGAAGCCTGCATCTCTGATGGTATGGGGTTGCATGAGTGCGTGTGGCATGGGCAGCTTACACATCTGGAAAGGCACCATCAATGCTGAAAGGTATATCCAAGTTCTAGAACAACATATGCTCCCATCCAGACGTCATCTCTTTCAGGGAAGACCTTGCATTTTCCAACATGACAATGCCAGACCACATACTGCATCAATTACAACATCATGGCTGCGTAGAAGAAGGATCCGGGTACTGAAATGGCCAGCCTGCAGTCCAGATCTTTCACCCATAGAAAACATTTGGCGCATCACAAAGAGGAAGATGCGACAAAGAAGACCTAAGACAGTTGAGCAACTAGAAGCCTGTATTAGACAAGAATGGGACAACATTCCTATTCCTAAACTTGAGCAACTTGTCTCCTCAGTCCCCAGACGTTTGCAGACTGTTATAAAAAGAAGAGGGGATGCCACACAGTGGTAAACATGGCCTTGTCCCAACTTTTTTGAGATGTGTTGATGCCATGAAATTTAAAAATCAACTTATTTTTCCCTTAAAATGATACATTTTCTCAGTTTAAACATTTGATATGTCATCTATGTTGTATTTTGAATAAAATATTGAAATTTGAAACTTCCACATCATTGCATTCTGTTTTTATTCACAATTTGTACAGTGTCCCAACTTTTTTGGAATCGGGTTTGTAATTTGGTTTCTTTGTTCTTGTTGTATTGCTGACTGTTTACGGTCTTTTGTAACTGTTTTGAGGACCTTTTACATTAATTAATTGAGCATTAGCTTTTGATGAAGTATCGATAATTGTGAAATTTCACTTTTAAAACATTTAAAATTACTCATATCAAGAAATAATACTTTGATCATATCACCCACCAATAATTGTGCTAAATAATCGTGATGTCAATATTGACCAAAATAATCGTGATTATGATTTTTGCCGTAACCGAGCAGCCCTAATTTCTCATGTCCGAGGCAAGTAGCCTATACACTGAGTTTCTGTTTATTTATGTGACGCGCTGCAGTTCACAGAGACCGAGACGGCAGAAAGTGTGTGTTTTCTTTATTTTACAAAGACACAACGTTTTCTTGTTATTGTGAGTGCACACAAATAAAAGTGACCCTTTACAGTTTCGAATGAGGCGTTACTCTTATCTGACCAAAAATGGCGGAGTATTTTATGTTGTTTCCGCTGTTATCAGGAAAAAATGCAAGTGAACGCACCGGCGCCTCATGTCTATGAGGACCAAACCTGCAGAAATTAAAAATAAATAAATTAATGAATGAATAAGTAAATAAATATACATATATGTAAATGAATAAATAGATAAATAAATGTGATAATAGGAAAATAAATAACAGAATAAATGACTTGATAAAATATGATTCATTTTTAATCAAATAAAATTTTGTATTATCTTTCCCTTAATTTATTATTTTCTGCTTTTAAATATTTTTTAAAAAAAATATTTACCTTTTATTTATTTGTTAATTAATTTTAATATTTATTTATGCATTCATTTATTTTTATATTTAATTATTTATGCATTCATTTATTTTTAGATGTATTTATTCCCACATGTATTTATTTTTAGATTTATTTATTTATTGATTCATTTATTTGTACTTTTCCGTGTGCAATATGGAAATGAGGAGGGCGGTCCTTGTGTAGCTTCAGTGCATCATTGGTTGAGAGCTCACGCATAGAATCGTCAGACCAGCTAAGCGAGAGGAGAGTTTTCAAAGTAAATGGCGGCCAGATAGTTCTTTCTGACACCAAACAACTTAGCAATGTTTCTAGCAGTTTGACCCATTGAGAGATTGGTTTCATTGGTATTTAACGGAAGCAAGTACGATGGACGTCACGTCCCACCGTAGTGCCATCTGACTCGCACAGATTTTGAATGTGCTGTGAAATATTTTGCAGAGTGCCTAACAATTCAGTCTGTACTTCCACATTCATATCGGAATATAGCGCTCCTAAAACATCGATAAGCACATCTAATCTAAACAACAGTCATTTGATTTTCGACTTCATTCGCTAAGATGCGCAACTCTCTAACGTTAGCTTTTTGTGAAACGTCCGCCATAGTATACATGCAAGAGCTACAACCTGTCGAATTCAAAATCTGTGCGAGTCAGATGGCACTACGGTGGGACGTCTATCGTACTTGCTTCCGATACCAATGAAACTTATCTCTAAAAGTAAAAATAAATGAGTCAATAAATAAATAAATGTAAAAATAAATACATGTGGGAATGAATGCATAAATAAATATAAAAATAAATGTAAAAATAAATATATAAATATTAAAATGAATTAACAAATAAATAAGTTAAAAATATTTTTTACAAATGTATAAAAGCAGAAAATAATAAATTAAGGGAAAGATAATATGAAATTTAATTTGATTAAAAATGAATCATTTAATTTATCAAGTTGTTTATTCTGTTATTTATTTTCCTATTATCACATTTATCTATTTATTCATTTACATATTTGTATATTCATTTATTTATTCATTTTTTTACTTATTCATTCTACTAATATCAGCTTTCCAGCGCTGGAGAGAACTCAAGGAGTGAAGGCCGAGGTTGCTTTATTTCTTCTCGATAGGCGAGTAACATTGATTTTGTTTTGTTTCACAGAACTAATATATGCTGGCTTTTGCTTGAATATGCTCATGTGTCACGTTCCCTTGTTTGTCCATTTGCGATCGTATTGTCGTTCACATCAGCGATGATAAAGACCCATTCATTTCCACACCCGATAAGCCTGGAGCGTCTAAACCTCCTCCACGGTCTGTTTCAAGCGTCAGCTCCCGAAGTGTGTCCGAACAGTAAGATAATATACTCTAATATATGTTTGTTTCCTTTGGTTCCTCTTTTCGTGATCGATATAACCCTCTAATCTTGTCATATTTGTAATATGTTCGTTAGTTGGACTGTCGTGCTCGTGTTATCGAGTTGTTCATGAGAACTGTGTTTGTGTTTTTGGGATGGAAGGGATGACTTTTTCATTGAACATTGGACCTGGATTACCATAGTAACACACAGATTCCCATAGTTGTTGCTTGGGTTACGTATGTGTAGGGTGGAGCTATCAAAATAGGGGCGTGTTTGTTTTGGTGATTTGAAATATCAACATTGGTTACCAGAAAGCACTTACCCCACCTTTAAGTAATCTCAATAGAACCGTGCCTTGCCGCCATCTACTGGCGGTTTTACTTTTATATTTACTATATGTATGTAGTTTTTTTTTTTAAATCACAAACCTAAATAAAGATATAGGCTAGCCTATGTTAAATAGCTATTAATGTGATTTTCTCTGCTGTTGAAAATTACTTCATCTAATTTAATAATAGCTTAAATGATCAAATATTGTAGCCCACACTGTTTGAACGGTGTCTCAAATAAGACAAGCCCATCATACAAGTAGCTGTAGCCTGTATAACAGTGTGCATATGTGCACTACTTTGAAATTAGCCAAGGCACGTTAAGTATGGCGCTAAGACGAATGAACGTTCTCCACACGTCACACACACGTCAACACGTCTTTAAGCTTGGTTAGATAAGAGAAGACACAAATCGAGCACCATACAACAGAGAGGGTTTTTCCCTTTGCCTGGGAAGAGACAACATTGCCTGCGATGTGGAGTCCTCAACAATATTCAACAATATGATTGACTGCATTCACACTATTGGACGAGAACTGAACTGAGCTGGACGATGACATCACTGTTTTCTCCAGAGCTGCTTTATAGATGAAATAAACTAATTTAATAATTGATGATCTTCACAACGGAACTGAATCAACACTGAACTGACTTCAGCTGAACTCTGAAGTCTCTCTTTGCATCACTGATCATCATTTTCCTGTTATCACTGTAAAGCTGCTTTGAACCAATCTGTATTGTGTAAAGCACTATAGAAATAAAGAGGACTGACTCGACTCAGGCTATAGCACAAAGACGTGATGCTGAGGCAGAATCAATCTCTCACTGACTTCGATTTTGCAGTTGCACAACTTTTTTTTAAAGGTACTGTAACACACTTTTCATTTAGAGTTTTCTTTGACCTTTTGGGTTTAGTATTTTTTACAGTAAAAGTGTTGAAGTGTTCATTACCAAACCATATTCAATACAATACTGTACTTGCAGTACACAGTATACAATATATTCACCATACTTTGCTTTTGATACTATACTTTTTTTACATATTGCAAAAAAATTACTGCACACAATATACATTTGTTCTGTAACCTCCCAGCTAACAATTTTTGGTTCCCAGAACGTTATTTTTTTATGGTTTGTTTTTGGTTTGCTAGGAAAGTTTTCTTAACGGAAATATAACGTTAGTTTTTGGTTTGTAGAACGTTATTCTAACGTTCTCCTAACCTCAATTCATAATTTTCTTACTTTAATAAAATAAAACAGTAAATCTATATAAATAATCAGCCTACAGTCCATGTTTTTGTCGATTTGTTGTTTAATTGTTGATAGAACATACAAATAATAATAATAAAAACACAATCATGGGCTATGAATCGCATTCAAAACATGAGCAACAATAAACTAACTAACTACTTAACTGCTACTTTAAAATTGTAGTTTCATTTAACACTACTTTTAACACTAACTATTAATTGTAGATTGTACACATTAAAAACATTTAATAGATTCACAAAAAAAGTATATTACAAATGAACTACATTAAAATAAAAATAGCTACTTTTAAATTTATTTTAACACTTTCAAACACGTTTTACTAGTAGGCTAACGTTGATTCGAATTGTAGATTCTGCACTTGAAAGCCTCTTCCATCTTCACCACAGTCATCTGTAAATATAACAAAGAATAGTAATATTATAACAAAGAAAAGTAAAAGTAATATTATGGTTCGAGTTAGTCGACAAAGCACTTTTTGCTAATTACATAAATATATAGGCCTACTGGAGAGAATTCTAAACCATAATGAGCGTTTACGTAATATATTAGCCTATTCCTATTTAAGCGCCGGCGCCTCTGATTATATTGTCTGCTATATTTGCTTATTGTTTATTAAATCCAGGCAAATGGTTGATAAAACATTGATTAAAAGTAAGATACAATTTATACAAAACGAAATTCACTTTAAAGAAAGGCTTTCTACAAAGCAAAACTTAATGAAGTGGTCAAAATCATTCTTCCAACATATTGCGCATCTTATGATGTGTCCTATTTTACTCATTCTGTTCACTTTTCATAATCAACATAGATGGAATAAAAAAAAAAAAAGCTTTATAATATTTTTTGCATTTTGAAATTGCATGTCGGAGCGGGATTTGAGCGAACGTAGTTTTGAGCGTGAGCGGTTCATATCAATGAAATTGTTACACACCATTGTTTTGTTGGGATGGTGACACAGTTTCCAGTGAGCATGTCAATGATGCCTCTGCTGTAAATAAATTTATTTTTAATTGAGCGACAGGTATACATGTACATTAACATTTTTATAAACATGTTAAACTTCTTACAAAATAAGTCAGGAGATCTTGGCTTTTCTTGAATGCCTGTGGAGAAGATAGCGAAAATATTCCTTTGCAAAGTCCACACATTTTTATATATATATAAAACATGTAGATTTCATTCTACTAACCCTTGTCTTGAGGATATGTTTTGGGCAGTTGCTGATCTGACAATGCAACAGAAATACAAAAAGATGTTTAGGTTGCTTTGAAATATTATTGTAATATTACTGTCTGTGTAAATTATGTAACAACTTACATTTAGGTGGAATAGGTTTCGACACCTTTTTCTTCTTTGCAACTCTGCAATAATCTGAAATTAATGAATTTTTACATGTTTAAATAAAAGGCAAAGTTCACAAATGCCTTTACTTCCATAATTCAATCATGAAAGATAAAATGTAGTTGCAAAATCAAAGTTGTATTTACAAAAGAAAAACAACTGTGGTAGCTGCGAAAACTTACTATTATCATTTTATCAAAAAACAACAACAAAAGTCATCCCAAGCACAATTACTTTGTTTAGCCAATCTGAAATCTCAAGTTCAACCAATATATTCTTCAACTACAAACTTCTTATTCAGCAAATCATTAATTAGGGGGAATAAAAAGGTTGTCTGCAAGAAGACCAGCAGAGCTAAGATAACAAGTCAAGAATGCACATAGACCTCAACACTTTATATAAATAAATAAAATAATTTAATAAAAAAAAAAAAAAAACACAATTTGAACACCTACCATCTGAAGAAATTTCTGTTTCAGACTGAAATCTCTTTGGCATATTATGTGGCCTCTTTTTAGTTGTTGTGTCCTCTGTTTCAATATGAGATGTTTCGGTAACAAGCTGGCACTTCTGGGAGGCTTTGGCATAAGAGTCTGTAAAATATATGTCGAAAAATATATGATGGCGTTTAGAAATTTTGGCAGTAATCAGGTTTTAACAACATCACCTTCATGATTCAGGCAGCACATTTAAATCTTGAAATAGTATCACTATACCTGTTCTTAACCAAATTTTTTTCAGCAAGAACCGCCTCCACTTTTGCTTGTGTGTAGGTCCAGAAACAGAATATTCCCTATTTCAAATAAATAAATACATAAATAAAATGACCATTTCACGCTGGATTTTCACATTGTAAGCGTGAGTGTAAGCGTAATGCTATTTTAAAATTTAGTGAATAAAAGCATACTTCGGTCGTTTCCTCCAACCAAGTGGTTGGGATAATTTCTACAGAATTATCATCTGCAAACTCGACCACTGCAAATTTCTTTGTCTCCATCTGTTGAGAAAAAAACCCCCAATGTTTTTATATCACAGACGCACAGCCTGTCAATATGCACAGCACAATCTCTGGTCCTGAATTAACACTGCTATTTGTCTATATGAGTTCACTTTACAGCAAGGGTCTTCAAATGGGGATCTGTGACCCCTAGGGGGTCCGTAGCGGTACTGCAGGGGGTCCCCAAATTAGTGTTTGATCACAAATAATTTTTGCTATAACATGGGTAAAAAAAACATCCCAAAGTCAAACAGCTTCAAACCGCTAAGTACTGATGACCATCCATGCATGCTCCTCACCTTCAAACAAAAGGATGAACCGTCCTTCGGACTCTTTATCTCAAGAAATAAAGTGGGTAAGAGAGTTAAAATGTATGCAGTATGGCCAAAAAAAACTTTTTCCTGGTTATCTTCAATCATTATGGCAGTTTTTGTTAGCTGCTGTTCTGGGATTAGTGTCATTTTGTATTGTCTTGACTGCACTTTGAAACAACCAATCATCCGTGAGTCACATGGGTTTTTGAAAAGTGGTTGAGATTTCTCAAAAACCTTGCACAGTAACATTGGGGAGCCGGACATCCATCTCTTCCCTCTCTTCAATGGCCACGCAACACTTACCCTCCCCGAGAATGAAAGCATTGTTTGGTCTTGTGGTTTTGAACTTTGTGGTGACCACTGATTGAGTCTGTGGAAAATTTGACTTCTCCATCAGACGTTTGGCCACTTGAACAAGTGGATTCTTTCCTGACCTAACGAGTCGTTTAAGCTTTCCCAGAAAGTTTTCGAATGGGAAAGCGCTGCAAGCGTCAAGACAACCAAAATTCATCGCCTCTGCTGGTAGATGTATCATGGAATGTATGTTGTATACCATGAAATGATCGCCATACAGTTCTTTCGTTTTTTCTACAAAGTATTTCATCAGCTGACTGCTGTAGTAGTTGTGGTCCACTGCCAAGTTTGGTGAAAGAAGAAGACCCAAGGCAACACTGAATGTCATAAAATGATCGTACAGCTGGTCGGTCAGAATTCCTTTTAGTACAATCTTGCCAGTGTACACGGCAAACTGCCGCAGTTCTGTGGCCTTCCACCTATCAATGTCGTCCAGACCCCTTGGTTTCCTGGCAAAACAGCTCGGAATGTCTTTTCTAAGTGCCAGCAGCCGTTGGGTCACTTCACTGATTTGTCCAGCTGACATTCGCACATTCTGATTTCCTCTCATCCACTCTGTGATCATTTTTTTTGTGACCCCTCGACAGGCTTGGTGCATATAGTCTACTGGAAATTGGTTGATCATGTCCAAAGGGAGCCTCAAAAATGGGGACACTGAAATGGCATCATCTTTCTGCCGTCTTGCCATTTCAGCACGGTATGTCTCATTTGTGTGTAGAGTGAGGTTGTCTGCCTCTGGATATGTTACTCTCCCAGAAACCCACATGCCCCTCTGAGTGCATTTATCACACCCATAATATCCTGAGAACTGTTTTATCTTTTTGACCATTGCTCTCGCAGGTGCATCACAGACAACACATCGAATTTTAATTTGCATTCCCTCGAAACCATTGTCCAGAAGATCCTGAATGTCTTTAATGGCTTCATCAACGAAATCCAAATCTTTTTGTTTAGAAGGACCAAGTGTCAGTGTCACCGGAAAGACCCTGATAGGTGTCAGGTGAATGGCACAGAGGATGGGCCATAGATTTGCTTTGTTGCTTTTGAAAATGGGCAGTCCATCTATATTGAAGGATAACTCCAGTGTTGTTATTCCATCTGTTACATCCCTTGGATAGTGCTGCAATTACTCGCTAAGACTCTTTCTCAAGTTGAAATGAACACACTCCATCCCTGACTTCATCACTGTTTTAATATGTCTGGGAGTTTGCAGCAAGGTTCTTGCTGTTGAAGGCAGCTCTGGATGTCCATTTTTTCTAAGTCCCTTCAGAAGGTCATCAATGGCATTGTGTTTAATAAGGTGTTTTGTAGCCCAATCCTGCAAAAACGTTGCAAGTGAGGCTGGAGGCATTTGATCCACATCCTCAGGCCCTGAACTGCAGTTTTCTTCACTGACTCCTGTCTCTGCACATTTAAAAGCACCCTTGTCCTTGTCATTTCTTTCATCCACATTGACCTGATCTTGGCCATGTTGAGGTGTTACTGGAAGGCATTTTGATTGTTCTCCAATAATCCTTTTAGTCAGTGACTTCCGGGCACATTTCCATTGGCTTGTGTACCTTTGCCTCCTGGATTTTGAGTCCATTCTAAATTCAGAATATTTGATTTCATGTCAAATGTAGTAAGTACCAGGAGAATACATTACATGGCCAAAGGTATTGAAAAGGGGGTCCACATAGTTTTTGTCATGTGTCATTTCTGAAATTATAATTTATGCAAATAAAATTGTAACAGAACAAGTATTTATTAGGATTGTTTTTCTTTCCAGCCAAAGGTTATTTTAAAAAAGTATTATGAAAGTTACAGTTGTCTCAATATATATAATTGTTTTAATTGTTTATGGGTGAAAGGGTTAAAGAAATTATGTAATAGGATTGGCCAAATAAATTATCCTTATTGGCCAGTTTGGCAATTTTTTTATGTGTTTTCATCTGAAAAGTATTTGTATTGGTATGTGATGAATTTAATATCAAAATGATTAACACATGCATGCACACTTATCCATGAACTTGATAAATGTTGCAGATATGTTTTACTATACACAACCAGATGCCTTTCAACTTGCGTGTTTCATGGATTGTGTGCATGCATGTGTTAATTATTCTGATACCAAATTCTTCACATAGTATTGGACTGTGAATTGGGAAGCTTTGTGTAGTTTGATCCTGATGTTTATAAAAATGATTCCGTTAGATGGCGGTATAAACTAGCGGTGTGTCGTCCACCAATATATTACTAAAGAAGAAAATCCCGCCAACTAACTTCGGCGAACGAGATGCGGCGGGAGATTCATCGGGAGACTTTTGCAGTGCTGTCCAAATTATATTAATATAATGGTAACTATACAAGATACGATTAAAAAAAGACCAAAGCAAATCAGGAAAATCCAAGAACGGAAGAAGAAGAACAAACGTCGGTCTTTTGACATGTGCAGCTCCTGCTTGCCGCGGATATTGGACTTAATATTTTGAAGTGCTAAGGTTGATACAGGTAAGCAATTTTACTATTTTCTTTTTTTTTTTGAGGATGTTGTACTGTTTGTTGTAGTCTGATTTATCAGTAGTGTGTGAATTCAGTTACTTAACGGAAACAGTGCCCGGTAGAGATTCAACGCTTAACGTTAACTCTAGCTGTAAGGAAAAATAATGATATTCCTTTTATATGATCAATGTTTTAGGGAGGTTTATTCCGATTAAATTGCTGCCACTTAGCTGGCCGCTCAGTGTAACATTAGCAGAAAACAGCTAAAACGGTGTGTCAGCCGGAGGCAGGAGACAATATCAAAAAAATCACTTTCATGAGACGTTTCGCGACGCGTACGAGGTTATATTAGGGTATTTTCTAAGATTTGTTTTATAATAATTTAGCTTGCATTAAGGCATTTAAATCTGTGCAATGTCTATGGAAATTTGCCATGTCAAATTAGCTAGTACTATTGCATAGTAGGCTACGGTGCCCAGCACATGACATGAGGACAAAATAAATAACATGGCAAACTAGAAACGAATTTAGTTTATAATTAAGTATTTATAATGGTTTTCATTTAACGTCAGTTAAATCGTGGTGGCTATGATTTACTAAAACGAGGGAATAAGTTGTGAGAGCGAATCTGCAATATAACTTTTTTTGTGTAGAATATTTATATAATGAGCGAGTACATAAATCCATTTCCAAACCGTCTTTGTGTCTTATCCTGAATCACTACGGTACGACTATAATACGTGTTTATATCATGGGAGTCGGAAGCAAAAAAAATCTGGGTGGGTCCTCTCCCGGAAAATTATTACTGGTGTAGATGCCATTTACATTAAGTACAAAAAAATATGTATCTCCTTGTTTAGTAAACGTCTGGTCGGGACAGATAAAATTACGGAAAACACAAACTCTTATACAGCACCAATAGTGTAGGGGTAAGACGCATAACAGCAAGTTTTGACGCAAATCGACAAGAGGTTCGAATCTGCCTTTTGCCGAACTTGCTTTACTCCCTTTTCCCATCACATATAAGGTTGGAAAGGCATTTATTTTTAATAAAAATTAAGAAAATATTAGAACAGTGAAAATAAAGCGTCTAACTTGTTTAATAATGTGTTTATCAGTTAGGGATAGGTAAACAGACGTGCTGAATTACAGACGATAAAAGTGAGTGGGTCCAATATCATTGGTCGTAAAAAGTGGGTGGGTCTTGTCCCACCCACATACAATGTTTCCGACGCCCATTTATAGTCATACTATTTTAGACCAATCGGTTCGCCACCGCTGCGGAGTAGCACAGTACCTGTGTGACTCGTCATAGACATAAACAGAGAGAAGTAGCTCCGGTTGTTCTTCCGCGAGACACATGCAGGTTATGAGTTACATTTTTGCGTGTTGCCAGGGCTTTAATACAATCAGAATTGCATACAAGTGCCCATGCTTGCTTTCATATCCACTTGCTGTAAATTGTGAGGATGTCATATTCCTGCTGTTCTGAGTGGTTTGTTACATGACATATAGTTCAAAGATCCTCATTATCGTGTCCTCAGTGGTCCTGCGCAAGGAGCTACCATTGAAATGAATAGCAATGCAAACAGGTAGCTGTCTCCAGATGGCTCTTTTCAACTTCATTGTTCCATGCTGGTTCCCAATCTCGAATGGGAATAATACCTCTTTACATATGTTCAAAAAATACAATAAAATAAAATTGCTCTTGTCTAATTTACTTATTTTAAACAAGTTAGTTAGTACAAGGCATTTTTGTCACTAGTGGTTTTTAGATTGTCTTGACAAATATTGAATATTGACTTTTTTTTCTTCAATATTTTTGTTTTCCTCTAAAGCATTGTCAAGGAGTTTCTTAATATCTTTAATGGCTTCCTCAACAAATCTAATGATTTGGAAGGACCAAGTGTCAGTGTCACCAGAAAGACTGATGGCTATCAGATGAATGGCACAGAGGATGGGCCAGCGCCACAGATGTGCCCTGTTGCTATTGGAAATGGGCAGTCCATCTATATTGAAGGGTAAGTTGACCGATTTTCAACCAGCTTTATAATGCTACAATGTCAGTATGCTTCAGTTCTATATGTCTTTTTAAATGTATTTATTTGTTTAAAAGAACAATTACGTATGTATTGGTAGGTAACTCAATAAAAGGTTAGTATATTATGTAAGGGAT
Source organism: Coreius guichenoti (assembly GCA_039654105.1). Taxonomy (NCBI): domain Eukaryota; kingdom Metazoa; phylum Chordata; class Actinopteri; order Cypriniformes; family Gobionidae; genus Coreius; species Coreius guichenoti. The sequence goes on along the minus strand of CM077192.1, from coordinate 32,338,194 downwards.
AATTCACAGCTATCATGATGTGGAGGCACAGAATGTGACGCTTGTATGATGGTCATTTGTCAGCATTTGACTGGAAGGGTAAAAATGACAAGTGGCATGTTAGATCTAGCATTCTCCTCACTTTTAATCAGACACTGAGATAAAGTAGTTGCGTACACATTTATTATGTAAACAAACTTTTATTTTGTATGCAATTAATCATGATTAAACCAATCAGAATCAAGCATTTGAACAGACCATGGTGCAATTATTATTACTATTATTATTATTATAGGGAAAAATTTGACATTTTGAAATGTTTTCTTGCAATGTTAACAGCAAACTAACATGAGTCACTGGAATAAAGTGAGTCAAGCATGTTTTTTTTTTAACAATATTGTCAAGTGCATCTTTTGTTTTTTATTTAAGTTTGTGGTTTGGTTTTTGATGTTGGTAGTGACTTTTGAAGATTTTTTTCTGGCTATTGGCTGGGGGTGGTCAGTGATTGCCATCATAACTATTGAAAATATTTTTGTCAGTTAAATAAAGGTTCATGTGAATTAACAAATCACAGATTTTTGTTTTTATGGCATTGTGGAAAATATCCAAACTTTTCTGCAAATGGAGCAGAGACACAGAAGTCAGAATAGATTGAGAGATGGACTAACAGTAGTAACCTAGAATACTGTCTAACACTCGATGGCTGCTCTGTCAAGTCCTCTTCGTCAGTTAGGAACCTGGGTGTGCTCTTTGATAACAATCTCTCATTTGAAAGCCACGTTTATAGCATCTGTAAAACTGCATTCTACCATCTTAAAAATATATCTAAATTACGGCACATGCTTTCAATGCAAAATGCTGAACAGTTAGTTCATGCGTTCATGACCTCAAGGCTAGATTATTGTAATGCTCTACTGGGTGGTTGCCCTGCTCGCTTAATAAACAAACTCCAGCTGGTCCAAAATGCAGGAGCTAGAGTTCTTACTAGAACCAGGAAGTATGACCATATTAGCCCAGTTCTGGCAACACTGCACTGGCTCCCTAATAAACATCGTATATATTTTAAAATCTTGCTGATTACTTGCAAAGCACTAAATGGTTTAGCTCCCCAGTACTTGAGCGAGCTCTTAACGCATTATACTCCATCACGTCTATTGCGCTCTCAAAATTCTGGCCAGTTGATTAATACCTAGAATATCAAAATCAACTGCAGGCGGTCGATCCTTTTCCTATTTAGCACCTAAACTTTGGAACAGTCTTCCTAGCATTGTTCGGGAAGCAGACACACTCTGTCAGTTTAAATCTAGACTAAAAACACATCTCTTTACTATGGCATACTCCGTCATTTTTGGCCTCACAGACATGAACGATATGTCTTTACAAAGCTTAAAGTGTCTACTTTTTTTATGTACACTTAAAATAAAAACAATGTTGTGCTTTTCGCTAAATAAAGAAAACAAACAGGATGCGCGTTCTCCCGTCTGTCTCCCTGTGATGCCTACTCTGAAATGCGTCTGAAAATAAACTCAGAACTCAGAGAATACTTGTCACACAGACACGCAAGATATCTCTTTATAAAGCTTGGAATGTCTACTTTTAAATGAAGTCATTTATATAAAAAACAAATATTCTCTGTTTATGTAATCCGTATGAAAACAGCGAGAGGTAGAGTTCCTCAAGCGGAGCCTCATTATCTTTAATGTGACCACACCCACGCACGCGCAAATCGATTCACATGCAAATCGTCCACGAGGAAGGAACGCGAACCTGTAAACGCCCCCCCATCACCTCAAAACAAAGAATCAGCTTCTTCATTCTTCTGATTTGCATCGAGTTTGGAAGACACGCTGTGAGTTTACCTTGGATTTACCTCAGAAGAAACAGAACGTGATTTATGAGAATTTTTAAGGTAAAACATTTCTTCTCACTTATATTAGCGTTATTGCTGCATAAACTTCACATTGTAGGCTACTAGTTGAACTATTGCCAGACTAAAATGTGTGAAATCAACAGAAACATGTTGAAATATGAAATAAGTAGGCAACCTTTCAATGCTAAATAAAGATACACGTACGACATGGGAATATTTTATGCTCTATAATATTAAACACAGCATGATATAAAAGTAGGGTTGCCAACTGTCCCGTATTAGCCGGGACGTCCCGTTTATTGGGCCTAAATGTCGCGTTTATTGACTGCTACGCTGATGTAACCACTGACTAAGGGGCCGTTCACATATGTTGTGTCTTTTGCGCGCTCAAGTTCGTTAATTTAAATGTAGACGCGCGACAAGCGCGCTCAAATAGAGAGACTAATTAGTTTTCGTTCATCTTGCACTGTCCCTGTTTGCACTTTTGCCCTCAACGTCTCTTTTGCGCTGTATTTTTTTTACCACTGCTCTATGTGTTGTTTTCATGTGTAAATCCAAGTAGCTATACACTACCATTCAAAAGTTTTAGATTTTCTAATGTTTTCAAAAAAATTTCTTCTGCTTAACAAGGCTGCATTTATTTGATCCAAAATACAGCAAAAACAGTAATATTGCGAAGTATTTTTATAATTTAAAATAATTGTTTTCTGTTTGGGTATATTTTTAAAATGCAATTTATTCCATTTTATTTACTTCAGTTTCACATAATCCTTCAGAAATCATTGTAATATGCTGATTTGCTGCTCAAGAAACATTTCTTATTATTGTGAATGTTGAAAACATTTGTGTACAATTTATTTCAGGATTCTTTGATAAACAGAAAGTTCAAAACAACAGCATTTATCTGAAATAGAAATCTATTGTAACATTATACACTACCATTCTGAGTAAGAGTTTAGTTTTTTTGTTGCTGTTTTGTTTTTTGTTTTTTGAAAGAAATTAATACTTTTATTCACGAAGATGGCTTATATTGATCAAAAAACACAGTAAAGACATTTATAATGTTACAAAATCTTTTTATTTCAGATAAATGTTATTTTTTGAACCCAGGGGGAACTTTCTGTTTCCTTTGGGTTAAATCTTTGATTTATCAAAGAATCCTGAAAAAAATTACACAACTGTTTTCAACATTCATAATAATAAGAAATGTTTGTTGAGCAAATAATCATAATGATTTCTGAAGGATCATGTGACACTGAAGACTGGAGTAATGATGCTGAAAGTTCAGCTTTGACATCACAGGAATAAATTACACTTTACCATGTATTCACATAGAAAACATTTATTTTAAATTGTAAAAATATTCCACAATATTACTGTTTTTACTATTTTGGATCAAATAAATCCACCCTTGGTGAGCAGAAGAGACTTATTTTTTTTTTTTTAAAAAAACATACAGATCTAAAACTTTTGAACAGTACTGTAGGTCTCAATTCTTTATGTAAAGAAAATGTATAGTCAGATTACTTCTTTTAAATTAAACGTGATTTTGTGAATAAGATTACTCTCTTATGGCGGGAGTAACTATGACTCTCTTATGGCGGGAGTAACAATGGCTCTTAGTTCGGGAGTAACTATGACTCTTATGGTGGGACTACTTATGGTGGAAGCAACCATGACTCTTATGGTGGGAGTAAATATGACTCTCTTATGGAGGGAGTAACTCTGACTCTCTTATGGTGGGAGTAACAATTACTCTTATGGTGTGAGTAACTATGACTCTCTTACGGCAGGAGTAACTATGACTCTCTTATGGTGGGAGTAACTATGACTCTTATGGTGGGACTACTTATGGTGGAAGCAACCATGACTCTCTTATGGTGGGAGTAAATATGACTCTCTTATGGAGGGAGTAACTCTGACTCTCTTATGGTGGGAGTAACAATTACTCTTATGGTGTGAGTAACTATGACTCTCTTATGGCGGGAGTAGCTATTACTCTTATGGTGTTAGTAAATATGACTCTCTTATGGCGGGAGTAACTATGACTCTCTTATGGCGGGAGTAACAATGGCTCTTAGTTCGGGAGTAACTATGACTCTTATGGTGGGACTACTTATGGTGGAAGCAACCATGACTCTTATGGTGGGAGTAAATATGACTCTCTTATGGAGGGAGTAACTCTGACTCTCTTATGGTGGGAGTAACAATTACTCTTATGGTGTGAGTAACTATGACTCTCTTACGGCAGGAGTAACTATGACTCTCTTATGGTGGGAGTAACTATGACTCTTATGGTGGGACTACTTATGGTGGAAGCAACCATGACTCTCTTATGGTGGGAGTAAATATGACTCTCTTATGGAGGGAGTAACTCTGACTCTCTTATGGTGGGAGTAACAATTACTCTTATGGTGTGAGTAACTATGACTCTCTTATGGCGGGAGTAGCTATTACTCTTATGGTGTTAGTAAATATGACTCTCTTATGGCGGGAGTAACTATGACACTCTTATGGCGGGAGTAACTATGACTCTCTTATGGCGGGAGTAACTATGACTCTCTTATGGTGGGAGTAACTATGACTCTCTTATGGTGGGAGTAGCTATTACTCTTATGGTGTTAGTAAATATGACTCTCTTATGGCGGGAGTAACTATGACACTCTTATGGCGGGAGTAACTATGACTCTCTTATGGCGGGAGTAACTATGACTCTCTTATGGTGGGAGTAACTATGACTCTCTTATGGTGGGAGTAACTATGACTCTCTTATGGCGGGAGTAACTATGACTCTCTAATGGTGGGAGTAACTATGACTCTCTAATGGTGGTAGTAACTATAACTCTCTTTTGGTGGGAGTAACTGACTCTCTTATGGAGGGAGTAACTCTGACTCTCTTTTGGTGGGACTACTTATGGTGGGAGTAACCATGACTCTTATGGTGGGAGTAACTATTACTCTTATGGTGTTAGTAAATATGACTCTCTTATGGCGGGAGTAACTATGACTCTCTTATGGTGGGAGTAACTATGACACTCTTATGGTGGGAGTAACTATGACTCTCTTAGTTCGGGAGTAACTATGACTCTTATGGTGGCACTACTTATGGTGGAAGCAACCATGACTCTCTTATGGTGGGAGTAAATATGACTCTTATGGTGTGAGTAACTATGACTCTCTTATTGCTGGAGTAACTATGCCTCTCTTATGTTGGGAATAACTATGACTCTCTTATGGTGGGAGTAAATATGACTCTTATGGTGTGAGTAACTATGACTCTCTTATTGCTGGAGTAACTATGCCTCTCTTATGTTGGGAGTAACTATGACTCTCTTATGGTGGGAGTAACTATGACTCTCTTATGGTGGGAGTTACTCTGACTCTCTTATAATGGGAGTAACTATGACTCTCTTATGGCGGGAGTAACTATGACACTCTTATGGTGGAAGTAACTATGACTCTCATGGTGTGAGTAACTGTGACACTCTTATGGTGGGAGTAAATATGACTCTTATGGTGTGAGTAACTATGACTCTCTTATTGCTGGAGTAACTATGCCTCTCTTATGTCGGGAATAACTATGACACTCTTATGGTGGAAGTAACTATGACTCTCATGGTGTGAGTAACTGTGACACTCTTATGGCGGGAGTAACTATGACTCTCTTATGGCGGGAGTAACTATGACTCTCTTATGGTGGGAGTAACTATGACTCTCTTATGGTGGGAGTAACTATGACTCTCTTATGGCGGGAGTAACTATGACACTCTTATGGTGGGAGTAACTATGACTCTCTTATGGCGGGAGTAACTATGACTCTCTTATGGTGGGAGTAAATATGACTCTTATGGTGTGAGTAACTATGACTCTCTTATTGCTGGAGTAACTATGCCTCTCTTATGTCGGGAATAACTATGAGTCTCTTACGGCGGGAGTAACTATGACTCTCTTATGGTGGGAGTTACTCTTACTCTCTTATGATGGGAGTAACCATGACTCTATTATGGTGGGAGTAACAATTACTCTCATGGTGTGAGTAACTATGACTCTCTCATGGTGTGAGTAACTATGACTCTCTTATGGTGGTAGTAACTATGACTCTCTTATGGCGGGAGTAACTGTGACACTCTTATGGTGGAAGTAACTATGACTCTCTTATGGCGGGAGTAACTATGACTCTCTTATGGTGGGAGTAACTATGACTCTCTTATGGCGGGAGTAACTATGACTCTCTTATGGCGGGAGTAACTATGACTCTCTTATGGCGGGAGTAACTATGACTCTCTTATGGCGGGAGTAACTATGACTCTCTTATGGCGGGAGTAACTATGACTCTCTTATGGCGGGAGTAACTATGACTCTCTTATGGCGGGAGTAACTATGACTCTCTTATGGCGGGAGTAACTATGACTCTCTTATGGCGGGAGTAACTATGACACTCTTATGGCGGAAGTAACTATGACTCTCTTATGGCGGGAGTAACTATGACTCTCTAATGGTGGTAGTAACTATAACTCTCTTATGGTGGGAGTAACTGTGACTCTTATGGAGGGAGTAACTCTGACTCTCTTATGGTGGGAGTAACTATGACTCTCTTATGGTGGGAGTAACTATGACTCTCTAATGGTGGTAGTAACTATAACAATCTTATGGTGGGAGTAACTGTGACTCTCTTATGGAGGGAGTAACTCTGACTCTCTTATGGTGGGACTACTTATGGTGGGAGTAACCATGACTCTCTTTTGGTGGGAGTAACTATGACTCTCTTATGGTGGGAGTAACTATGACTCTCTTATGGCGGGAGTAACTATGACACTCTTATGGTGGAAGTAACTATGACTCTCTTATGGCGGGAGTAACTATGACTCTCTTATGGTGGGAGTAACTATGACTCTCTAATGGTGGTAGTAACTATAACTCTCTTATGGTGGGAGTAACTGTGACTCTCTTATGGTGGGAGTAACTGTGACTCTCTTATGGAGGGAGTAACTCTGACTCTCTTATGGTGGGACTACTTATGGTGGGAGTAACCATGACTCTCTTATGGTGGAAGTAACCATGACTCTCTTATGGTGGGAGTAACTATGACTCTCTAATGGTGGTAGTAACTATAACAGTCTTATGGTGGGAGTAACTGTGACTCTCTTATGGAGGGAGTAACTCTGACTCTCTTATGGTGGGACTACTTATGGTGGGAGTAACCATGACTCTCTTTTGGTGGGAGTAGCTATTACTCTTATGGTGTTTGTAAATATGACTCTCTTATGGCGGGAGTAACTATGACACTCTTATGGCGGGAGTAACTATGACTCTCTTATGGCGGGAGTAACTATGACTCTCTTATGGCGGGAGTAACTATGACTCTCTTATGGCGGGAGTAACTATGACTCTCTTATGGTGGGAGTAACTATGACTCTCTTATGGTGGGAGTAACTATGACTCTCTAATGATGGTAGTAACTGTGACTCTCTTATGGAGGGAGTAACTCTGAATCTCTTATGGTGGGACTACTTAAGGTGGGAGTAACCTTGACTCTCTTATGGTGGGAGTAACTATGACTCTCTTATTGCGGGAGTAACTATAACTCTCTTATGGCGGGAGTAACTATAACTCTCTTATGGTGGGAGTAACTGTGACTCTCTTATGGAGGGAGTAACTGACTCTTTAATGGTGGGAGTAACTATAACTCTCTTATGGTGGGAATAACTGTGACTCTCTTATGGAGGGAGTAACTGTGACTCTCTTATGGAGGGAGTAACTGTGACTCTCTTATGGCGGGAGTAACTATGACTCTCTTATGGCGGGAGTAACAATGACTCTCTTACTTTGGGAGTAACTATGACTCTTATGGTGGAAGCAACCATGACTCTCTTATGGTTGGAGTAACTATGACTCTCTCACGGCAGGAGTAACTATGACTCTCTTATGGTTGGAGTAATTATGACTCTCTTATGGCGGGAGTAACTATGACTCTCTTATGGCGGGAGTAACTATGACTCTCTAATGGTGGTAGTAACTATAACTCTCTTATGGTGGGAGTAACTGTGACTCTTATGGAGGGAGTAACTCTGACTCTCTTATGGTGGGAGTAACTATGACTCTCTTATGGTGGGAGTAACTATGACTCTCTAATGGTGGTAGTAACTATAACAATCTTATGGTGGGAGTAACTGTGACTCTCTTATGGAGGGAGTAACTCTGACTCTCTTATGGTGGGACTACTTATGGTGGGAGTAACCATGACTCTCTTTTGGTGGGAGTAACTATGACTCTCTTATGGTGGGAGTAACTATGACTCTCTTATGGCGGGAGTAACTATGACACTCTTATGGTGGAAGTAACTATGACTCTCTTATGGCGGGAGTAACTATGACTCTCTTATGGTGGGAGTAACTATGACTCTCTAATGGTGGTAGTAACTATAACTCTCTTATGGTGGGAGTAACTGTGACTCTCTTATGGTGGGAGTAACTGTGACTCTCTTATGGAGGGAGTAACTCTGACTCTCTTATGGTGGGACTACTTATGGTGGGAGTAACCATGACTCTCTTATGGTGGAAGTAACTATGACTCTCTAATGGTGGTAGTAACTATAACAGTCTTATGGTGGGAGTAACTGTGACTCTCTTATGGAGGGAGTAACTCTGACTCTCTTATGGTGGGACTACTTATGGTGGGAGTAACCATGACTCTCTTTTGGTGGGAGTAGCTATTACTCTTATGGTGTTTGTAAATATGACTCTCTTATGGCGGGAGTAACTATGACACTCTTATGGCGGGAGTAACTATGACTATCTTATGGCGGGAGTAACTATGACTCTCTTATGGCGGGAGTAACTATGACTCTCTTATGGTGGGAGTAACTATGACTCTCTTATGGTGGGAGTAACTATGACTCTCTAATGATGGTAGTAACTGTGACTCTCTTATGGAGGGAGTAACTCTGAATCTCTTATGGTGGGACTACTTAAGGTGGGAGTAACCTTGACTCTCTTATGGTGGGAGTAACTATGACTCTCTTATTGCGGGAGTAACTATAACTCTCTTATGGCGGGAGTAACTATAACTCTCTTATGGTGGGAGTAACTGTGACTCTCTTATGGAGGGAGTAACTGACTCTTTAATGGTGGGAGTAACTATAACTCTCTTATGGTGGGAATAACTGTGACTCTCTTATGGAGGGAGTAACTGTGACTCTCTTATGGTTGGAGTAACTATGACTCTCTCACGGCAGGAGTAACTATGACTCTCTTATGGTTGGAGTAATTATGACTCTCTTATGGCGGGAGTAACTATGACACTTTTATGGTGGGAGTAACTATTACTCTTATGGTGTGAGTAAATATGACTCTTATGGCGGGAGCATCTATGACACTCTTTTGGTGGGAGTAACTATGACACACTTATGGTGGGAGTAACTATGACTCTTATGGCGGGAGTAACTATGACTCTTATGGCGGGAGTAACTATGACTATTATGGCGGGAGTAACTATGACACTCTTATGGTGGGAGTAACTATGACTCTATTATGGTGGGAGTAACTATGACTCTATTATGGCGGGATTAACTATGACACTTTTATGGTGGGAGTAACTATGACTCTCTTACTGCGTTAGTAACTGTGACTCTCTTATGGAGGGAGTAACTCTGACTCTCTTATGGTGGGACTACTTATGGTGGGAGTAACCATGACTCTCTTATGGTGGGAGTAACTATGACTCTCTCACGGCAGGAGTAACTATGACTCTCTTATGGTTGGAGTAATTATGACTCTCTTATGGCGGGAGTAACTATGACACTTTTATGGTGGGAGTAACTATTACTCTTATGGTGTGAGTAAATATGACTCTTATGGCGGGAGTATCTATGACACTCTTATGGTGGGAGTAACTATAACACACTTATGGTGGGAGTAACTATGACTCTTAGTGCGGTAGTAACTATGACTCTATTATGGCGGGATTAGCTATGACACTTTTATGGTGGGAGTAACTATGACTCTCTTATGGCGGGAGTAACTATGACTCTCTTATGGTGGGACTACTTATGGTGGGAGTAACCATGACTCTCTTATGGTTGGAGTAACTAATGCTCTTATGGAATGAGGAAATATGACTCTTATGGCGGGAGTAACTATGACACTCGTATGGCGTGAGTAGCTATGACTCTCTTTTGGTGGGAGTAACTATGACTCTCTTATGGAGGGAGTAACTCTGACTCTCTTATGGTGGGAGTAACTATGAATTTCTTATGGCGGGTGTAACTATGCCTCTATTATAGTGTGAGTAACTATGACTCTTATGGCGGGAGTAACTATGACATTTTTATGGTGGGAGTAACTATGACTCTCTTATGGCGGGAGCAACTATGACTCTCTTATGGTGGGAGTAACTGACTCTCTTATGGTGAAAGTAACTGTGACTCTCTTATGGAGGGAGTAACTGACTCTCTAATGGTGGGAGTAACTATAACTCTCTTATGGTGGGAGTAACTGTGACTCTCTTATGGAGGGAGTAACTCTGACTCTCTTATGGTGGGAGTAACCATGACTCTGTCGTGGTGGGAGTATCTATTACTCTTATGGTGTGAGTAAATATGACTCTTATGGCGGGAGTAACTATGACACTCTTATAGTGGGAGTAACTATGACACTCTTATGGTGGGAGTAACTATGACTCTCTTATGGCGGGAGTAACTATGACTCTCTTATGGCTTGAGTAACTATGACTCTCTTATGGCGGGAGTAACCATGACTCACTTATGGCGGTAGTAACTATGACTCTCTTATGGATGGAGTAACTATGACTCTTATGGTGGGACTACTTTTTGCGGGAGTAACTATGACACTTTTATGGTGGGAGTAACTATGACTCTTTTGGCGGGAGTAACTATAACTCTCTTATGGTGGGAGTAACTCTGACTCTTATGGAGGGAGTAACTCTGACTCTTTTATGGTGGGAGTAACCATGACTCTCTTATAGTGGGAGTAACTATTTCTCTTATGGTGTTAGTAAATATATCTCTCTTATGGTGGGAGTAACTATGACACTCTTATGGTGGGAGTAACTATGACTCTCTTATGGTGGGAGTAACTCTGACACTCTTATGGATGGAGTAACTATGATTCTCTTGTGGTGGGAATACTTTTGGCGGGAGTAACTATGACTCTCTTATGGTGGGAGTAACTATGACTCTCTTATGGTGGGAGTATCTCTGACACTCATATGGTGGGAGTAACTATGACTCTCTTATGGTGGGAGTATCTCTGACACGCTTATGGTGGGAGTAACTATGACTCTCTTATGGTGGGAGTAACTATGACTCTCTTATGGTGGGACTACTTTTGGCGGGAGTAACCATGACCCACTTATGGTGGGACTACTTATGGTGGAAGCAACCATGACTCTCTTATGGTGGGAGTAAATATGACTCTTATGGTATGAGTAACTATGACTCTCTTATGGTCGGAGTAACCATGACTCTCTTATGGTGGGAGTAACAATTACTCTTATTGTGTGAGTAACTATGACTCTCTTATGTTGGAGTAACTATGACACTTTTATAGTGGGAGTAACTATGACTCTCTTATGGTGGGAGTAACTGTGACTCTCTTATGGTGGGAGTAACTATGACTCTCTTATGGTATGAGTAACTATGACTCTCTTATGGTGGGAGTAACTATGACTCTCTTATGGTGGGAGTAACTATGACTCTCTTATGGTGGGATTAACTGTGACTCTCTTATTGAGGGAGTAACTGTGACTCTCTTATTGAGGGAGTAACTCTGGCTCTCTTATGGTGGGACTACTTATGGTGGGAGTAACCATGACTCTCTTATAGTGGGAGTAACTCTGACTCTCTTACGGTGGGAGTAACTTACTTTTATGGCGTGAGTAACTATGACTCTCTTATTGAGGGAGTAACTGTGACTCTCTTTTTGAGGGAGTAACTCTGACTCTCTTATGGTGGGACTACTTATGGTGGGAGTAACCATGACTCTCTTATGGTGGGTGTAACTCTGACTCTCTTACGGTGGGAGTAACTATGACTCTCTTATAGTGGGAGTAACTCTGACTCTCTTACGGTGGGAGTAACTTACTTTTATGGCGTGAGTAACTATGACTCTCTTATGGAGGGAGTAACTATGAATTTCTTATGGCGGGAGTAACTATGCCTTTCTTATGGCTGGAGTAACTATGACTCTCTTATGGCGGGAGTAACTATGACTCTCTTATGGCGGGAGTAACTATGACACTCTTATGGTGGGAGTAACTATGACTCTTATGGCGGGAGTAACAATGACTCTTAGTTCGGGAGTAACTATGACTCTTATGGTGGGACTACTTATGGTGGAAGCAACCATGACTCTCTTATGGTAGGAGTAACTATGACTCTCTCATGGCAGGAGTAACTTTGACTCTCTTATGGTGGGAGTAACTGTGACTCTCTTATGGTGGGAGTAACTATGACTCTCTTATGGTGGGAGTAACTATGAATCTCTAATGGTGGGAGTAACTATAACTCTGTAATGTTGGGAGTAACTATAACTCTCTTATGGTGGGAGTAAGTGTGACTCTTATAGAGGGAGTAACTATGACTCTCTTATGGTGGGAGTAACTCTTATGGCGGGAGTAACTATGACTCTCTTATGCCGGGAGTAACTATGACATTCTTATGGCGGTAGTAACTATGACTCTTATGGATGGAGTAACTATGACTCTCTTATGTTGGGACTACTTTTGGCGGGAGTAACTATGACTCTTATGGCGGTAGTAACTATGACTCTCTTATGGTGGGAGTAACTATGACTCTCTTATGGCGGGAGTAACTATGACTCTTATGGCGGTAGTAACTATGTCTCTCTTATGGTGGGAGTAACTATGACTATATAATGGTGGGAGTAACTATCTCTTTTATGGCGTGAGTAACTATGACTCTCTTATGGCGGGAATAACTATGAAACTGTTATGGTGGGAGTAACTATGAATGTCTTATGGCAGGAACAACTATGACTCTCTTAGGGCGGCAGTAACTATGACTCTCTTATGGTGTTAGTAATTATGACTCTTATGGTGGGAGTAACTATGACACTCTTATGGTGGGAGTAACAATGACTCTCTTATGGTGGGAGTAACTTTGACTCTCTTATGGTGGGAGTAACTATGACTCTCTTATGGTGGGAGTAACAATGACTCTCTTATGGTGGGAGTAACTTTGACTCTCTTATGGTGGGAGTAACAATGACTCTCTTATGGTGGGAGTAACTTTGACTCTCTTATGGTGGGAGTAACTATGACTCTCTTATGGTGGGAGTAACTATGACTCTTTTGGATGGAGTAACTATGACTCTCTTATGGTGGGACTACTTTTGGCGGGAGTAACAATGACTCTCTTATGGTGGGAGTAACTGTTACTGTCTTATGGAGGGAGTAACTACGACTCTCTTATGGTGGGAGTAACTCTGACTCTCCTATGGTGGGACTACTTATGGTGGGAGTCACCATGAATCTCTTAGGGCGGGAGTAACTATGACTCTCTTATGGTGGGAGTAATTATGACTCTCTTGTGGAGGGAGTAACTATGACACTCTTATGGTGGGAGTAACTATGTCTCTCTTATGGTGGGAGTAACTATGTCTCTCTTATGGTGGGAGTAACTCTGACTCTCTTATGGTGGGAGTAACTCTGACTCTCTTATGGTGGGAGTAACTATGACTCTCTTATGGCGGGACTAACTATGACTCTCTTATGGCGGGACTAACTAGGACTCTTTTGGATGGAGTAACTATGACTCTTATGGTGGGACTACTTATGGTGGGAGTAACCATGACTCTCTCATGGTGTTAGTAAATATGACTCTCTTATGGTGGAAGTAACTATGACTTTCTTATGGTTGGAGTAACAATGACTCTCTTATGGTGGGAGTAACTTTCACTCTCTTATGATTGGAGTAACTATGACTCTCTTATGGTGGGACTACTTTTGGCGGGAGTAACAATGACTCTCTTATGGTGGGAGTAACTGTTACTGTCTTATGGATGGAGTAACTACGACTCTCTTGTGGTTGGAGTAACTATTACTATTATGGTGTTAGTAAATATGACTCTCTTATGGCGAGAGTAACTATGACACTCTTATGGTGGGAGTAACTATGACTCTCTTATGGTGGGAGTAACTATGATTCTCTTATGGCGGTAGTAACTATGACTCTCTTATGGATTGATTAACTCTGACTCTCTTATGGTGGGACTTCTTATGGTGGGAGTCACCATGAATCTCTTATGGTGGGAGTAACTATTACTCTCTTATGGCGGGAGTAACTATGACTCTCTTATGGTGGGAGTAACTATGACTCTTATGGCGGGAGTAACTATTACTCTCTTATGGTGGGAGTAACTTCTACTCTCTTATGGCGGGAGTAACTATGACTCTCTTATGGTGGGAGTAACTATGACTCTTATGGCGGGAGTAACTATTACTCTCTTATGGCGGGAGTAACTGTGATTCTCTTATGGTGGGACTACTTTTGGTGGGAGTAACTATGACTCTCTAATGGTGGGAGTAACTATGACTCTCTTATGGTGGGAGTAACTATGACTCTCTTATGGTGGAAGTAACTATGACTTTCTTATGGTGGGAGTAACTCTGTCTTTCTTCTGGTGCGAGTAACTATGACTCTGTTATGGTGGGAGTAAATATGACTTTGTTATGATGGGAGTAAATATGACTCTCTTATGGATGGAGTAACTATGACTCTTATGGTGGGACTTCTTTTGGCGGTAGTAACTATCACTCTCTTATGGTGGGAGTAACTATGAATCTCTAATGGTTGGAGTAACTATAACTCTCAAATGGTGGGAGTAACTATAACTCTTATGGTGGGAGTAAGTGTGACTCTCTTATGGTGGGACTACTTTTGGCAGGAGTAACCATGACACACTTATGGTGGGACTACTTATGGTGGAAGCAACCATGACTCTCTTAATGTGGGAGTAAATATGGCTCTTATGGTATGAGTAACTATGACTCTCTTATGGTCGGAGTAACTATGACTCTCTTATGGAGGGAGTAACTATGACTCTCTTATGATGGGAGTAACCATGACTCTCTTATGGTGGGAGTAACAATTACTCTTATGGTGTGAGTAACTATGACTCTCTTAATGGCAGAAGTAACTATGACACTTTTATAGTGGGAGTAACTATGACTCTCTTATGGCGGGAGTAACTGACTCTCTTATGGTGGGAGTAACCATGACTCTCTAATGGTGTGAGTAACTATGACTCTCTAATGGTGGGAGTAACTATAACCCTCTTATGGTGGGAGTAACTATGACTCTCTTATGGCGTGAGTAACAATGGCTCTCTTATGACGGGACTAACTATGACTCTTTTGGATGGAGTAACTATGACTCTCTTATGGTGGGACTACTTATGGTGGGAGTAACCATGACTCTCTTATGGTGTTAGTAAATATGACTCTTATGGCGGGAGTAACTATGACTCTCTTATGGTGGGAGTAACTCTGACTCTCTTATAGTGGGAGTGACTATGACTCTCTTATGGTGGGAGTAACTATGACTCTTATGGCAGGAGTAACTATGACTCTCTTGTGGCGGGACTAACTATGACTCTTTTGGATGGAGTAACTATGACTCTCTTATGGTGGAGCTACTTTTGGCGTTAGTAACCATGACTCTCTTATGGTGGGAGTAACTATGACACTCTTATGGTGGGAGTAACTATAACTCTCTTATGGTGGGAGTAACTGTTACTCTCTTATGGAGGGAGTAACTATGACTCTCTTATGGTTGGAGTAACTATGACTCTCTTATGACGGGACTAACTATGACTCTTTTGGATGGAGTAACCATGACACTCTTATGGCGGTAGTAACTATGACTCTCTTATGGATTGATTAACTCTGACTCTCTTATGGTGGGACTTCTTATGGTGGGAGTCACCATGAATCTCTTATGGTGGGAGTAACTATTACTCTCTTATGGCGGGAGTAACTATGACTCTCTTATGGTGGGAGTAACTATGACTCTTATGGCGGGAGTAACTATTACTCTCTTATGGTGGGAGTAACTTCTACTCTCTTATGGCGGGAGTAACTATGACTCTCTTATGGTGGGAGTAACTATGACTCTTATGGCGGGAGTAACTATTACTCTCTTATGGCGGGAGTAACTGTGATTCTCTTATGGTGGGACTACTTTTGGTGGGAGTAACTATGACTCTCTAATGGTGGGAGTAACTATGACTCTCTTATGGTGGGAGTAACTATGACTCTCTTATGGTGGAAGTAACTATGACTTTCTTATGGTGGGAGTAATTCTGTCTTTCTTCTGGTGCGAGTAACTATGACTCTGTTATGGTGGGAGTAAATATGACTTTGTTATGATGGGAGTAAATATGACTCTCTTATGGATGGAGTAACTATGACTCTTATGGTGGGACTTCTTTTGGCGGTAGTAACTATCACTCTCTTATGGTGGGAGTAACTATGAATCTCTAATGGTTGGAGTAACTATAACTCTCAAATGGTGGGAGTAACTATAACTCTTATGGTGGGAGTAAGTGTGACTCTCTTATGGTGGGACTACTTTTGGCAGGAGTAACCATGACACACTTATGGTGGGACTACTTATGGTGGAAGCAACCATGACTCTCTTAATGTGGGAGTAAATATGGCTCTTATGGTATGAGTAACTATGACTCTCTTATGGTCGGAGTAACTATGACTCTCTTATGGAGGGAGTAACCATGACTCTCTTATGGTGGGAGTAACAATTACTCTTATGGTGTGAGTAACTATGACTCTCTTATGGCAGAAGTAACTATGACACTTTTATAGTGGGAGTAACTATGATTCTCTTATGGCGGGAGTAACTGACTCTCTTATGGTGGGAGTAACCATGACTCTCTAATGGTGTGAGTAACTATGACTCTCTAATGGTGGGAGTAACTATAACCCTCTTATGGTGGGAGTAACTATGACTCTCTTATGGCGTGAGTAACAATGGCTCTCTTATGACGGGACTAACTATGACTCTTTTGGATGGAGTAACTATGACTCTCTTATGGTGGGACTACTTATGGTGGGAGTAACCATGACTCTCTTATGGTGTTAGTAAATATGACTCTTATGGCGGGAGTAACTATGACTCTCTTATGGTGGGAGTAACTCTGACTCTCTTATAGTGGGAGTGACTATGACTCTCTTATGGTGGGAGTAACTATGACTCTTATGGCAGGAGTAACTATGACTCTCTTGTGGCGGGACTAACTATGACTCTTTTGGATGGAGTAACTATGACTCTCTTATGATGGAGCTACTTTTGGCGTTAGTAACCATGACTCTCTTATGGTGGGAGTAACTATGACACTCTTATGGTGGGAGTAACTATAACTCTCTTATGGTGGGAGTAACTGTTACTCTCTTATGGAGGGAGTAACTATGACTCTCTTATGGTTGGAGTAACTATGACTCTTATGGCGGGACTAACTATGACTCTTTTGGATGGAGTAACTATGACTCTCTTATGGTGGGACTACTTATGGTGGGAGTAACCATGACACTCTTATGGTGGGAGTAACTATGACTCTCTTATGGTGTTAGTAAATATGACTCTCTTATGGCGGGAGTAACTATGACACTCTTATTGTGGGAGTAACTATGACACTCTTATGGTGGGAGTAACTATGACTCTCTTATGGTGTTAGTAAATATGACTCTCTTATGGCGGGAGTAACTATGACACTCTTATGGTGGGAGTAACTATGACTCTCTTATGGTGGGAGTAACTCTGTCTCTCTTATGGTGGGAGTAACTATGACTCTTATGGCGGTAGTAACTATGACTCTCTTATGGATGGAGTAATTATGACTCTTATGGCGAGAGTAACTACGACTCTCTTATGGTGGGACTACTTTTGGCGGGAGTAACTATGACTCTCTTATGGTGGGAGTAACTATGACTCTCTAATGGTGGGAGTAACTATAACTCTTATGGTGGGAGTAACTGTGACTCTCTTATGGAGGGAGTAACTCTGACTCTCTTATGGTGGGACAACTTATGGTGGGAGTAACCATTACTCTCTTATGGTGGGAGTAGCTATTACTCTTATGGTTTGAGTAACTCTGACTCTCTTATGGTTGGAGTAACTATGACTCTCTTATGGTGGGAGTAACTATGACTCATGGCGGGAGTAACTCTGATACTCTTATGGTGGGAGTAACTATGAATCTCTTATGGTGGGAGTAAGTGTGACTCTCTTATGGTGGGAGTAACTATGACTCTCTTATGGTGGAACTACTTTTGGCGGGAGTAACTATGACTCTCTTATGGTGGGAGTAACTATGAATCTCTTATGGTGGGAGTAAGTGTGACTCTCTTATGGTGGGAGTAACTATGACTCTCTTATGGTGGGACTACTTTTGGCGGGAGTAACTGTTACTCTCTTATGGTGGGAGTAGCTATGAATCTCTTATGGTGGGAGTAAGTGTGACTCTCTTATGGAGGGAGT
This sequence comes from Coreius guichenoti, assembly GCA_039654105.1. Lineage (NCBI taxonomy): Eukaryota > Metazoa > Chordata > Actinopteri > Cypriniformes > Gobionidae > Coreius > Coreius guichenoti. The sequence continues at coordinate 32,319,814 of CM077192.1, read as the reverse complement.
AACTATGACTCTCTTATGGTGGGAGTAACTACTCTTATGGCGTGAGTAACTATGACTCTCTTATGGCGGGAGTAACTATGACACTCTTATGGTGGGAGTAACTATGACTCTCTTGTAGCGGGAGTAACTATGACTCTCTTATGGCTGTAGTAACTATGACTGTCTTTTGGTGGGAGTAACTATGATTCTCTTATGGTGGGAGTAACTATGACTCTTTTGTGGTGGGAGTAACTATGATTCTCTTATGGTGGGAGTAACTCTGACTCTCTTATAGTGGGAGTGACTATGACTCTTATGGCGGGAGTAACTATGACTCTTATGGTGGTACTAACTGTGACTCTTTTGGATGGAGTAACTATGACTCTCTTATGGTGGAACTACTTTTGGCGGGAGTAACAATGACTCTCTTATGGTGGGAGTAACTATGACTCTTATAGTGGGAGTAACTATGACACTCTTATGGTGGGAGTAACTATGACTCTCTTATGGTGGGAGTAACTCTGACACTCTTATAGTGGGAGTAACTATGACACTCTTATGGTGGGAGTCACCATGAATCTCTTATGGTGGGAGTAACTATTACTCTTATGGTGTGAGTAAATATGACTCTTATGGCGGGAGTAACTATGACACTCTTATGGTGGGAGTAACTTCGACTCTCTTATGGCGGGAGTAACTATGACTCTCTTATGGTGGGAGTAACTGTGACTCTTATGGCGGTAGTAACTCTGATACTCTTATGGCGGGAGTAACTATTACTCTCTTATGGCGGGAGTAAATATGACTCTCTTATCGATGGAGTAACTATGACTCTCTTATGATGGGACTTTTTTTGGCGGGAGTAACTATGACACTCTTATGGTGGGAGTAACTATGACTCTCTAATGGTGGGAGTAACTATGACTTTCTTATGGTGGGAGTAACTATGACTCTCTTATGGTGGGAGTAACTATGACTCTCTAATGGTGGGAGTAACTATGACTCTCTTATGGTGGGAGTAACTCTGTCTCTCTTATGGTTGGAGTAACTATGACTCTCTTATGGCGGAATTAACTATGACTCTCTTATGGATGGAGTAACTATGACTCTTATGGCGAGAGTAACTACGACTCTCTTATGGTGGGACTACTTTTTGCGGGAGTAACTATGACTCTCTTATGGTGGGAGTAACTATGACTCTCTAATGGTGGGAGTAACTATAACTCTTATGGTGGGAGTAACTGTGACTCTTATGGAGGGAGTAACTCTGACTCTCTTATGGTGGGACTACTTATGGTGGGAGTAACCATGACTCTCTTATGGTGGGAGTAACTTACTCTTATGGTGTGAGTAACTCTGACTCTCTTATGGTGGGAGTAACTCTGACTCTCTTATGGTGGGAGTAACTATGACTCTCTTATGGCGGGAGTAACTATGACTCATGGTGGGAGTAACTATGACTCTGTTATGGCGGGAGTAACTATTACTCTCTTATGGCGGGAGTAAATATGACTTATGGATGGAGTAACTATGACTCTCTTATGGTGGGACTACTTTTGGCGGGAGTAACTATGACTCTCTTATGGTGGGAGTAACTGTGAATCTCTTATGGTGGGAGTAAGTGTGACTCTCTTATGGAGGGAGTAACTATGACTCTTATGGTGGGAGTAAGTATGACTCTCTTATGGAGGGAGTAACTATGACTCTCTTATGGTGGGAGTAACTACTCTTATGGCGTGAGTAACTTTGACTCTCTTATGGCGGGAGTAACTATGACACTCTTATGGCGGGAGTAACTATGACTCTCTTGTGGCGGGAGTAACTATGACTCTCTTATGGCGGTAGTAACTATGACTCTCTTATGGTGGGACTACTTTTGGCGGTAGTAACTATGACTCTCTTATGGTGGGAGTAACTATGATTCTCTAATGGTGGGAGTAACTATGACTCTTATGGCGGTAGTAACTATAGTTCTCTTATGGTGGGAGTAACTATGGCTCTCTTATGGTGGGAGTAACTATTTCTCTTATGGCGTGAGTAACTATGACTCTCTTATGGTGGGAGTAATTATGACTCTCTTATGGAGGGAGTAACTATGACACTCTTATGGTGGGAGTAACTATGACTCTCTTATGGTGTTAGTAATTATGATTCTCATGGCGGGAGTAACTATGACACTCTTATTGTGGGAGTAACTATGACTCTTTTATAGTGGGAGTAACTCTGACTCTCTTATGGTGTGAGTAACTTACTCTTATGGCGTGAGTAGCTATTACTCTTATGGCGTGAGTAACTATGACTCTCTTATGGTGGGAGTATCTATGACTCTCTTATGCCGGTAGTAACTATGACTCTCTTATGGATGGAGTAACTATGACTCTCTTATGGTGGGACTACTTTTGGCGGTAGTAACTATGACTCTCTTATTGTGGGAGTAACTATGATTCTCTAATGGTGGGAGTAACTATAACTCTTATGGGGGGAGTAACTATGACTCTTATGACGGTAGTAACTATGACTCTCTTATGGTGGGAGTAACTATGACTGTCTTATGGCGGGAGTAACTTTGACTCTCTTATGGCGGTAGTAACTATGACTCTCATATGGTGGGAGTAACTATGACTCTCTTATGATGGGAGTAACCATGACTCTCTTATGGTGGGAGTAACAATTACTCTTATGGTGTGAGTAACTATGACTCTCTTATGGCAGAAGTAACTATGACACTTTTATAGTGGGAGTAACTATGACTCTCTTATGGCGGGAGTAACTGACTCTCTTATGGTGGGAGTAACCATGACTCTCTAATGGTGTGAGTAACTATGACTCTCTAATGGTGGGAGTAACTATAACCCTCTTATGGTGGGAGTAACTATGACTCTCTTATGGCGTGAGTAACAATGGCTCTCTTATGATGGGACTAACTATGACTCTTTTGGATGGAGTAACTATGACTCTCTTATGGTGGGACTACTTATGGTGGGAGTAACCATGACTCTCTTATGGTGTTAGTAAATATGACTCTTATGGCGGGAGTAACTATGACTCTCTTATGGTGGGAGTAACTCTGACTCTCTTATAGTGGGAGTGACTATGACTCTCTTATGGCAGGAGTAACTATGACTCTCTTGTGGCGGGACTAACTATGACTCTTTTGGATGGAGTAACTATGACTCTCTTATGGTGGAGCTACTTTTGGCGTTAGTAACCATGACTCTCTTATGGTGGGAGTAACTATGACACTCTTATGGTGGGAGTAACTATAACTCTCTTATGGTGGGAGTAACTGTTACTCTCTTATGGAGGGAGTAACTATGACTCTCTTATGGTTGGAGTAACTATGACTCTCTTATGGCGGGACTAACTATGACTCTTTTGGATGGAGTAACTATGACTCTCTTATGGTGGGACTACTTATGGTGGGAGTAACCATGACACTCTTATGGTGGGAGTAACTATGACTCTCTTATGGTGTTAGTAAATATGACTCTCTTATGGCGGGAGTAACTATGACACTCTTATTGTGGGAGTAACTATGACACTCTTATGGTGGGAGTAACTATGACTCTCTTATGGTGTTAGTAAATATGACTCTCTTATGGCGGGAGTAACTATGACACTCTTATGGTGGGAGTAAGTGTGACTCTCTTATGGTGGGAGTAACTATGACTCTCTTATGGTGGGACTACTTTTGGCGGGAGTAACTGTGACTCTCTTATGTTGGGAGTAGCTATGAATCTCTTATGGTGGGAGTAAGTGTGACTCTCTTATGGAGGGAGTAACTATGACTCTCTTATGGTGGGAGTAACTACTCTTATGGCGTGAGTAACTATGACTCTCTTATGGCGGGAGTAACTATGACTCTTATGGTGGGAGTAACTATGACTCTCTTGTGGCGGGAGTAACTATGACTCTCTTATGGCTGTAGTAACTATGACTGTCTTTTGGTGGGAGTAACTATGATTCTCTTATGGTGGGAGTAACTATGACTCTCTTATGGTGGGAGTAACTATGACTCTCTTATGGTGGGAGTAACTCTGACTCTCTTATAGTGGGAGTGACTATGACTCTTATGGCGGGAGTAACTATGACTCTTATGGTGGTACTAACTGTGACTCTTTTGGATGGAGTAACTATGACTCTCTTATGGTGGAACTACTTTTGGCGGGAGTAACAATGACTCTCTTATGGTGGGAGTAACTATGACTCTTATAGTGGGAGTAACTATGACACTCTTATGGTGGGAGTAACTATGACTCTCTTATGGTGGGAGTAACTCTGACTCTCTTATGGTGGGAGTAACTCTGACACTCTTATTGTGGGAGTAACTATGACTCTCTTATGGATTGATTAACTCTGACTCTCTTATGGTGGGAGTCACCATGAATCTCTTATGGTGGGAGTAACTATTACTCTTATGGTGGGAGTAACTTCGACTCTCTTATGGCGGGAGTAACTATGACTCTCTTATGGTGGGAGTAACTATGACTCTTATGGCGGTAGTAACTCTGATACTCTTATGGCGGGAGTAACTATTACTCTCTTATGGCGGGAGTAAATATGACTCTCTTATGGATGGAGTAACTATGACTCTCTTATGATGGGACTACTTTTGGCGGGAGTAACTATGACACTCTTATGGTGGGAGTAACTATGACTCTCTAATGGTGGGAGTAACTATGACTTTCTTATGGTGGGAGTAACTATGACTCTCTTATGGTGGGAGTAACTATGACTCTCTAATGGTGGGAGTAACTATGACTCTCTTATGGTGGGAGTAACTCTGTCTCTCTTATGGTTGGAGTAACTATGACTCTCTTATGGCGGAATTAACTATGACTCTCTTATGGATGGAGTAACTATGACTCTTATGGCGAGAGTAACTATGACTCTCTTATGGTGGGACTTCTTTTTGCGGGAGTAACTATGACTCTCTTATGGTGGGAGTAACTATGACTCTCTAATGGTGGGAATAACTATAACTCTTATGGTGGGAGTAACTGTGACTCTTATGGAGGGAGTAACTCTGACTCTCTTATGGTGGGACTACTTATGGTGGGAGTAACCATGACTCTCTTATGGTGGGAGTAACTTACTCTTATGGTGTGAGTAACTCTGACTCTCTTATGGTGGGAGTAACTATGACTCTCTTATGGTGGGAGTAACTATGACTCATGGTGGGAGTAACTATGACTCTGTTATGGCGGGAGTAACTATTACTCTCTTATGGTGGGAGTAAATATGACTTATGGATGGAGTAACTATGACTCTCTTATGGTGGGACTACTTTTGGCGGGAGTAACTATGACTCTCTTATGGTGGGAGTAACTATGAATCTCTTATGGTGGGAGTAAGTGTGACTCTCTTATGGAGGGAGTAACTATGACTCTTATGGTGGGAGTAAGTATGACTCTCTTATGGAGGGAGTAACTATGACTCTCTTATGGTGGGAGTAACTACTCTTATGGCGTGAGTAACTTTGACTCTCTTATGGCGGGAGTAACTATGACACTCTTATGGTGGGAGTAACTATGACTCTCTTGTGGCGGGAGTAACTATGACTCTCTTATGGCGGTAGTAACTATGACTCTCTTATGGTGGGAGTAACTATTTCTCTTATGGCGTGAGTAACTATGACTCTCTTATGGTGGGAGTAATTATGACTCTCTTATGGAGGGAGTAACTATGACACTCTTATGGTGGGAGTAACTATGACTCTCTTATGGTGTTAGTAATTATGATTCTCATGGCGGGAGTAACTATGACACTCTTATTGTGGGAGTAACTATGACTCTTTTATAGTGGGAGTAACTCTGACTCTCTTATGGTGTGAGTAACTTACTCTTATGGCGTGAGTAGCTATTACTCTTATGGCGTGAGTAACTATGACTCTCTTATGGTGGGAGTATCTATGACTCTCTTATGCCGGTAGTAACTATGACTCTCTTATGGATGGAGTAACTATGACTCTCTTATGGTGGGACTACTTTTGGCGGTAGTAACTATGACTCTCTTATTGTGGGAGTAACTATGATTCTCTAATGGTGGGAGTAACTATAAATCTTATGGGGGGAGTAACTATGACTCTTATGACGGTAGTAACTATGACTCTCTTATGGTGGGAGTAACTATGACTCTCTTATGGCGGGAGTAACTATGACTCTCTTATGGCGGTAGTAACTATGATTCTCATATGGTGGGAGTAACTATGACTCTCTTATGATGGGAGTAACCATGACTCTCTTATGGTGGGAGTAACAATTACTCTTATGGTGTGAGTAACTATGACTCTCTTATGGCAGAAGTAACTATGACACTTTTATAGTGGGAGTAACTATGACTCTCTTATGGCGGGAGTAACTGACTCTCTTATGGTGGGAGTAACCATGACTCTCTAATGGTGTGAGTAACTATGACTCTCTAATGGTGGGAGTAACTATAACCCTCTTATGGTGGGAGTAACTATGACTCTCTTATGGCGTGAGTAACAATGGCTCTCTTATGACGGGACTAACTATGACTCTTTTGGATGGAGTAACTATGACTCTCTTATGGTGGGACTACTTATGGTGGGAGTAACCATGACTCTCTTATGGTGTTAGTAAATATGACTCTTATGGCGGGAGTAACTATGACTCTCTTATGGTGGGATTAACTCTGACTCTCTTATAGTGGGAGTGACTATGACTCTCTTATGGTGGGAGTAACTATGACTCTTATGGCAGGAGTAACTATGACTCTCTTATGGTGGAGCTACTTTTGGCGTTAGTAACCATGACTCTCTTATGGTGGGAGTAACTATGACACTCTTATGGTGGGAGTAACTATAACTCTCTTATGGTGGGAGTAACTGTTACTCTCTTATGGAGGGAGTAACTATGACTCTCTTATGGCGGGACTAACTATGACTCTTTTGGATGGAGTAACTATGACTCTCTTATGGTGGGACTACTTATGGTGGGAGTAACCATGACACTCTTATGGTGGGAGTAACTATGACTCTCTTATGGTGTTAGTAAATATGACTCTCTTATGGCGGGAGTAACTATGACACTCTTATTGTGGGAGTAACTATGACACTCTTATGGTGGGAGTAACTATGACTCTCTTATGGTGTTAGTAAATATGACTCTCTTATGGCGGGAGTAACTATGACACTCTTATGGTGGGAGTAACTATGACACTCTTATGGTGGGAGTAACTATGACTCTTATGGTGGGAGTAACTCTGTCTCTCTTATGGTGGGAGTAACTATGACTCTTATGGCGGTAGTAACTATGACTCTCTTATGGATGGAGTAACTATGACTCTTATGGCGAGAGTAACTACGACTCTCTTATGGTGGGACTACTTTTGGCGGGAGTAACTATGACTCTCTTATGGAGGGAGTAACTATGACTCTCTTATGGTGGGAGTAACTACTCTTATGGCGTGAGTAAATATGACTCTCTTATGGCGGGAGTAACTATGACACTCTTATGGTGGGAGTAACTATGACTCTCTTGTGGCGGGAGTAACTATGACTCTCTTATGGCTGTAGTAACTATGACTGTCTTTTGGTGGGAGTAACTATGATTCTCTTATGGTGGGAGTAACTATGACTCTCTTATGGTGGGAGTAACTATGACTCTCTTATGGTGGGAGTAACTCTGACTCTCTTATAGTGGGAGTGACTATGACTCTTATGGCGGGAGTAACTATGACTCTTATGGTGGTACTAACTGTGACTCTTTTGGATGGAGTAACTATGACTCTCTTATGGTGGAACTACTTTTGGCGGGAGTAACAATGACTCTCTTATGGTGGGAGTAACTATGACTCTTATAGTGGGAGTAACTATGACACTCTTATGGTGGGAGTAACTATGACTCTCTTATGGTGGGAGTAACTCTGACACTCTTATTGTGGGAGTAACTATGACTCTCTTATGGATTGATTAACTCTGACTCTCTTATGGTGGGAGTCACCATGAATCTCTTATGGTGGGAGTAACTATTACTCTTATGGTGTGAGTAAATATGACTCTTATGGCGGGAGTAACTATGACACTCTTATGGTGGGAGTAACTTCGACTCTCTTATGGCGGGAGTAACTATGACTCTCTTATGGTGGGAGTAACTATGACTCTTATGGCGGTAGTAACTCTGATACTCTTATGGCGGGAGTAACTATTACTCTCTTATGGCGGGAGTAAATATGACTCTCTTATGGATGGAGTAACTATGACTCTCTTATGATGGGACTACTTTTGGCGGGAGTAACTATGACACTCTTATGGTGGGAGTAACTCTGACTCTCTAATGGTGGGAGTAACTATGACTTTCTTATGGTGGGAGTAACTATGACTCTCTTATGGTGGGAGTAACTATGACTCTCTAATGGTGGGAGTAACTATGACTCTCTTATGTTGGGAGTAACTCTGTCTCTCTTATGGTTGGAGTAACTATGACTCTCTTATGGCGGAATTAACTATGACTCTCTTATGGATGGAGTAACTATGACTCTTATGGCGAGAGTAACTACGACTCTCTTATGGTGGGACTACTTTTTGCGGGAGTAACTATGACTCTCTTATGGTGGGAGTAACTATGACTCTCTAATGGTGGGAGTAACTATAACTCTTATGGTGGGAGTAACTGTGACTCTTATGGAGGGAGTAACTCTGACTCTCTTATGGTGGGACTACTTATGGTGGGAGTAACCATGACTCTCTTATGGTGGGAGTAACTTACTCTTATGGTGTGAGTAACTCTGACTCTCTTATGGTGGGAGTAACTATGACTCTCTTATGGTGGGAGTAACTATGACTCATGGTGGGAGTAACTATGACTCTGTTATGGCGGGAGTAACTATTACTCTCTTATGGCGGGAGTAAATATGACTTATGGATGGAGTAACTATGACTCTCTTATGGTGGGACTACTTTTGGCGGGAGTAACTATGACTCTCTTATGGTGGGAGTAACTATGAATCTCTTATGGTGGGAGTAAGTGTGACTCTCTTATGGAGGGAGTAACTATGACTCTTATGGTGGGAGTAAGTATGACTCTCTTATGGAGGGAGTAACTTTGACTCTCTTATGGCGGGAGTAACTATGACACTCTTATGGTGGGAGTAACTATGACTCTCTTGTGGCGGGAGTAACTACGACTCTCTTATGGTGGGACTACTTTTTGCGGGAGTAACTATGACTCTCTTATGGTGGGAGTAACTATGACTCTCTAATGGTGGGAGTAACTATAACTCTTATGGTGGGAGTAACTGTGACTCTTATGGAGGGAGTAACTCTGACTCTCTTATGGTGGGACTACTTATGGTGGGAGTAACCATGACTCTCTTATGGTGGGAGTAACTTACTCTTATGGTGTGAGTAACTCTGACTCTCTTATGGTGGGAGTAACTGTGACTCTCTTATGGTGGGAGTAACTATGACTCTCTTATGGCGGGAGTAACTATGACTCATGGTGGGAGTAACTATGACTCTGTTATGGCGGGAGTAACTATTACTCTCTTATGGCGGGAGTAAATATGACTTATGGATGGAGTAACTATGACTCTCTTATGGTGGGACTACTTTTGGCGGGAGTAACTATGACTCTCTTATGGTGGGAGTAACTGTGAATCTCTTATGGTGGGAGTAAGTGTGACTCTCTTATGGAGGGAGTAACTATGACTCTTATGGTGGGAGTAAGTATGACTCTCTTATGGAGGGAGTAACTATGACTCTCTTATGGTGGGAGTAACTACTCTTATGGCGTGAGTAACTTTGACTCTCTTATGGCGGGAGTAACTATGACACTCTTATGGCGGGAGTAACTATGACTCTCTTGTGGCGGGAGTAACTATGACTCTCTTATGGCGGTAGTAACTATGACTCTCTTATGGTGGGACTACTTTTGGCGGTAGTAACTATGACTCTCTTATGGTGGGAGTAACTATGATTCTCTAATGGTGGGAGTAACTATGACTCTTATGGCGGTAGTAACTATAGTTCTCTTATGGTGGGAGTAACTATGGCTCTCTTATGGTGGGAGTAACTATTTCTCTTATGGCGTGAGTAACTATGACTCTCTTATGGTGGGAGTAATTATGACTCTCTTATGGAGGGAGTAACTATGACACTCTTATGGTGGGAGTAACTATGACTCTCTTATGGTGTTAGTAATTATGATTCTCATGGCGGGAGTAACTATGACACTCTTATTGTGGGAGTAACTATGACTCTTTTATAGTGGGAGTAACTCTGACTCTCTTATGGTGTGAGTAACTTACTCTTATGGCGTGAGTAGCTATTACTCTTATGGCGTGAGTAACTATGACTCTCTTATGGTGGGAGTATCTATGACTCTCTTATGCCGGTAGTAACTATGACTCTCTTATGGATGGAGTAACTATGACTCTCTTATGGTGGGACTACTTTTGGCGGTAGTAACTATGACTCTCTTATTGTGGGAGTAACTATGATTCTCTAATGGTGGGAGTAACTATAACTCTTATGGGGGGAGTAACTATGACTCTTATGACGGTAGTAACTATGACTCTCTTATGGTGGGAGTAACTATGACTGTCTTATGGCGGGAGTAACTTTGACTCTCTTATGGCGGTAGTAACTATGACTCTCATATGGTGGGAGTAACTATGACTCTCTTATGATGGGAGTAACCATGACTCTCTTATGGTGGGAGTAACAATTACTCTTATGGTGTGAGTAACTATGACTCTCTTATGGCAGAAGTAACTATGACACTTTTATAGTGGGAGTAACTATGACTCTCTTATGGCGGGAGTAACTGACTCTCTTATGGTGGGAGTAACCATGACTCTCTAATGGTGTGAGTAACTATGACTCTCTAATGGTGGGAGTAACTATAACCCTCTTATGGTGGGAGTAACTATGACTCTCTTATGGCGTGAGTAACAATGGCTCTCTTATGATGGGACTAACTATGACTCTTTTGGATGGAGTAACTATGACTCTCTTATGGTGGGACTACTTATGGTGGGAGTAACCATGACTCTCTTATGGTGTTAGTAAATATGACTCTTATGGCGGGAGTAACTATGACTCTCTTATGGTGGGAGTAACTCTGACTCTCTTATAGTGGGAGTGACTATGACTCTCTTATGGTGGGAGTAACTATGACTCTTATGGCAGGAGTAACTATGACTCTCTTGTGGCGGGACTAACTATGACTCTTTTGGATGGAGTAACTATGACTCTCTTATGGTGGAGCTACTTTTGGCGTTAGTAACCATGACTCTCTTATGGTGGGAGTAACTATGACACTCTTATGGTGGGAGTAACTATAACTCTCTTATGGTGGGAGTAACTGTTACTCTCTTATGGAGGGAGTAACTATGACTCTCTTATGGTTGGAGTAACTATGACTCTCTTATGGCGGGACTAACTATGACTCTTTTGGATGGAGTAACTATGACTCTCTTATGGTGGGACTACTTATGGTGGGAGTAACCATGACACTCTTATGGTGGGAGTAACTATGACTCTCTTATGGTGTTAGTAAATATGACTCTCTTATGGCGGGAGTAACTATGACACTCTTATTGTGGGAGTAACTATGACACTCTTATGGTGGGAGTAACTATGACTCTCTTATGGTGTTAGTAAATATGACTCTCTTATGGCGGGAGTAACTATGACACTCTTATGGTGGGAGTAAGTGTGACTCTCTTATGGTGGGAGTAACTATGACTCTCTTATGGTGGGACTACTTTTGGCGGGAGTAACTGTGACTCTCTTATGTTGGGAGTAGCTATGAATCTCTTATGGTGGGAGTAAGTGTGACTCTCTTATGGAGGGAGTAACTATGACTCTCTTATGGTGGGAGTAACTACTCTTATGGCGTGAGTAACTATGACTCTCTTATGGCGGGAGTAACTATGACTCTTATGGTGGGAGTAACTATGACTCTCTTGTGGCGGGAGTAACTATGACTCTCTTATGGCTGTAGTAACTATGACTGTCTTTTGGTGGGAGTAACTATGATTCTCTTATGGTGGGAGTAACTATGACTCTCTTATGGTGGGAGTAACTATGACTCTCTTATGGTGGGAGTAACTCTGACTCTCTTATAGTGGGAGTGACTATGACTCTTATGGCGGGAGTAACTATGACTCTTATGGTGGTACTAACTGTGACTCTTTTGGATGGAGTAACTATGACTCTCTTATGGTGGAACTACTTTTGGCGGGAGTAACAATGACTCTCTTATGGTGGGAGTAACTATGACTCTTATAGTGGGAGTAACTATGACACTCTTATGGTGGGAGTAACTATGACTCTCTTATGGTGGGAGTAACTCTGACTCTCTTATGGTGGGAGTAACTCTGACACTCTTATTGTGGGAGTAACTATGACTCTCTTATGGATTGATTAACTCTGACTCTCTTATGGTGGGAGTCACCATGAATCTCTTATGGTGGGAGTAACTATTACTCTTATGGTGTGAGTAAATATGACTCTTATGGCGGGAGTAACTATGACACTCTTATGGTGGGAGTAACTTCGACTCTCTTATGGCGGGAGTAACTATGACTCTCTTATGGTGGGAGTAACTATGACTCTTATGGCGGTAGTAACTCTGATACTCTTATGGCGGGAGTAACTATTACTCTCTTATGGCGGGAGTAAATATGACTCTCTTATGGATGGAGTAACTATGACTCTCTTATGATGGGACTACTTTTGGCGGGAGTAACTATGACACTCTTATGGTGCTAGTAACTATGACTCTCTAATGGTGGGAGTAACTATGACTTTCTTATGGTGGGAGTAACTATGACTCTCTTATGGTGGGAGTAACTATGACTCTCTAATGGTGGGAGTAACTATGACTCTCTTATGGTGGGAGTAACTCTGTCTCTCTTATGGTTGGAGTAACTATGACTCTCTTATGGCGGAATTAACTATGACTCTCTTATGGATGGAGTAACTATGACTCTTATGGCGAGAGTAACTATGACTCTCTTATGGTGGGACTTCTTTTTGCGGGAGTAACTATGACTCTCTTATGGTGGGAGTAACTATGACTCTCTAATGGTGGGAGTAACTATAACTCTTATGGTGGGAGTAACTGTGACTCTTATGGAGGGAGTAACTCTGACTCTCTTATGGTGGGACTACTTATGGTGGGAGTAACCATGACTCTCTTATGGTGGGAGTAACTTACTCTTATGGTGTGAGTAACTCTGACTCTCTTATGGTGGGAGTAACTATGACTCTCTTATGGTGGGAGTAACTATGACTCATGGTGGGAGTAACTATGACTCTGTTATGGCGGGAGTAACTATTACTCTCTTATGGCGGGAGTAAATATGACTTATGGATGGAGTAACTATGACTCTCTTATGGTGGGACTACTTTTGGCGGGAGTAACTATGACTCTCTTATGGTGGGAGTAACTATGAATCTCTTATGGTGGGAGTAAGTGTGACTCTCTTATGGAGGGAGTAACTATGACTCTTATGGTGGGAGTAAGTATGACTCTCTTATGGAGGGAGTAACTATGACTCTCTTATGGTGGGAGTAACTACTCTTATGGCGTGAGTAACTTTGACTCTCTTATGGCGGGAGTAACTATGACACTCTTATGGTGGGAGTAACTATGACTCTCTTGTGGCGGGAGTAACTATGACTCTCTTATGGCGGTAGTAACTATGACTCTCTTATGGTGGGAGTAACTATTTCTCTTATGGCGTGAGTAACTATGACTCTCTTATGGTGGGAGTAATTATGACTCTCTTATGGAGGGAGTAACTATGACACTCTTATGGTGGGAGTAACTATGACTCTCTTATGGTGTTAGTAATTATGATTCTCATGGCGGGAGTAACTATGACACTCTTATTGTGGGAGTAACTATGACTCTTTTATAGTGGGAGTAACTCTGACTCTCTTATGGTGTGAGTAACTTACTCTTATGGCGTGAGTAGCTATTACTCTTATGGCGTGAGTAACTATGACTCTCTTATGGTGGGAGTATCTATGACTCTCTTATGCCGGTAGTAACTATGACTCTCTTATGGATGGAGTAACTATGACTCTCTTATGGTGGGACTACTTTTGGCGGTAGTAACTATGACTCTCTTATTGTGGGAGTAACTATGATTCTCTAATGGTGGGAGTAACTATAAATCTTATGGGGGGAGTAACTATGACTCTTATGACGGTAGTAACTATGACTCTCTTATGGTGGGAGTAACTATGACTCTCTTATGGCGGGAGTAACTATGACTCTCTTATGGCGGTAGTAACTATGATTCTCATATGGTGGGAGTAACTATGACTCTCTTATGATGGGAGTAACCATGACTCTCTTATGGTGGGAGTAACAATTACTCTTATGGTGTGAGTAACTATGACTCTCTTATGGCAGAAGTAACTATGACACTTTTATAGTGGGAGTAACTATGACTCTCTTATGGCGGGAGTAACTGACTCTCTTATGGTGGGAGTAACCATGACTCTCTAATGGTGTGAGTAACTATGACTCTCTAATGGTGGGAGTAACTATAACCCTCTTATGGTGGGAGTAACTATGACTCTCTTATGGCGTGAGTAACAATGGCTCTCTTATGACGGGACTAACTATGACTCTTTTGGATGGAGTAACTATGACTCTCTTATGGTGGGACTACTTATGGTGGGAGTAACCATGACTCTCTTATGGTGTTAGTAAATATGACTCTTATGGCGGGAGTAACTATGACTCTCTTATGGTGGGATTAACTCTGACTCTCTTATAGTGGGAGTGACTATGACTCTCTTATGGTGGGAGTAACTATGACTCTTATGGCAGGAGTAACTATGACTCTCTTGTGGCGGGACTAACTATGACTCTTTTGGATGGAGTAACTATGACTCTCTTATGGTGGAGCTACTTTTGGCGTTAGTAACCATGACTCTCTTATGGTGGGAGTAACTATGACACTCTTATGGTGGGAGTAACTATAACTCTCTTATGGTGGGAGTAACTGTTACTCTCTTATGGAGGGAGTAACTATGACTCTCTTATGGCGGGACTAACTATGACTCTTTTGGATGGAGTAACTATGACTCTCTTATGGTGGGACTACTTATGGTGGGAGTAACCATGACACTCTTATGGTGGGAGTAACTATGACTCTCTTATGGTGTTAGTAAATATGACTCTCTTATGGCGGGAGTAACTATGACACTCTTATTGTGGGAGTAACTATGACACTCTTATGGTGGGAGTAACTATGACTCTCTTATGGTGTTAGTAAATATGACTCTCTTATGGCGGGAGTAACTATGACACTCTTATGGTGGGAGTAACTATGACACTCTTATGGTGGGAGTAACTATGACTCTCTTATGGTGGGAGTAACTCTGTCTCTCTTATGGTGGGAGTAACTATGACTCTTATGGCGGTAGTAACTATGACTCTCTTATGGATGGAGTAACTATGACTCTTATGGCGAGAGTAACTACGACTCTCTTATGGTGGGACTACTTTTGGCGGGAGTAACTATGACTCTCTTATGGAGGGAGTAAATATGACTCTCTTATGGCGGGAGTAACTATGACACTCTTATGGTGGGAGTAACTATGACTCTCTTGTGGCGGGAGTAACTATGACTCTCTTATGGCTGTAGTAACTATGACTGTCTTTTGGTGGGAGTAACTATGATTCTCTTATGGTGGGAGTAACTATGACTCTCTTATGGTGGGAGTAACTATGACTCTCTTATGGTGGGAGTAACTCTGACTCTCTTATAGTGGGAGTGACTATGACTCTTATGGCGGGAGTAACTATGACTCTTATGGTGGTACTAACTGTGACTCTTTTGGATGGAGTAACTATGACTCTCTTATGGTGGAACTACTTTTGGCGGGAGTAACAATGACTCTCTTATGGTGGGAGTAACTATGACTCTTATAGTGGGAGTAACTATGACACTCTTATGGTGGGAGTAACTATGACTCTCTTATGGTGGGAGTAACTCTGACACTCTTATTGTGGGAGTAACTATGACTCTCTTATGGATTGATTAACTCTGACTCTCTTATGGTGTTAGTCACCATGAATCTCTTATGGTGGGAGTAACTATTACTCTTATGGTGTGAGTAAATATGACTCTTATGGCGGGAGTAACTATGACACTCTTATGGTGGGAGTAACTTCGACTCTCTTATGGCGGGAGTAACTATGACTCTCTTATGGTGGGAGTAACTATGACTCTTATGGCGGTAGTAACTCTGATACTCTTATGGCGGGAGTAACTATTACTCTCTTATGGCGGGAGTAAATATGACTCTCTTATGGATGGAGTAACTATGACTCTCTTATGATGGGACTACTTTTGGCGGGAGTAACTATGACACTCTTATGGTGGGAGTAACTCTGACTCTCTAATGGTGGGAGTAACTATGACTTTCTTATAGTGGGAGTAACTATGACTCTCTTATGGTGGGAGTAACTATGACTCTCTAATGGTGGGAGTAACTATGACTCTCTTATGTTGGGAGTAACTCTGTCTCTCTTATGGTTGGAGTAACTATGACTCTCTTATGGCGGAATTAACTATGACTCTCTTATGGATGGAGTAACTATGACTCTTATGGCGAGAGTAACTACGACTCTCTTATGGTGGGACTACTTTTTGCGGGAGTAACTATGACTCTCTTATGGTGGGAGTAACTATGACTCTCTAATGGTGGGAGTAACTATAACTCTTATGGTGGGAGTAACTGTGACTCTTATGGAGGGAGTAACTCTGACTCTCTTATGGTGGGACTACTTATGGTGGGAGTAACCATGACTCTCTTATGGTGGGAGTAACTTACTCTTATGGTGTGAGTAACTCTGACTCTCTTATGGTGGGAGTAACTATGACTCTCTTATGGTGGGAGTAACTATGACTCATGGTGGGAGTAACTATGACTCTGTTATGGCGGGAGTAACTATTACTCTCTTATGGCGGGAGTAAATATGACTTATGGATGGAGTAACTATGACTCTCTTATGGTGGGACTACTTTTGGCGGGAGTAACTATGACTCTCTTATGGTGGGAGTAACTATGAATCTCTTATGGTGGGAGTAAGTGTGACTCTCTTATGGAGGGAGTAACTATGACTCTTATGGTGGGAGTAAGTATGACTCTCTTATGGAGGGAGTAACTATGACTCTCTTATGGTGGGAGTAACTACTCTTATGTCGTGAGTAACTTTGACTCTCTTATGGCGGGAGTAACTATGACACTCTTATGGTGGGAGTAACTATGACTCTCTTGTGGCGGGAGTAACTATGACTCTCTTATGGCGGTAGTAACTATGACTCTCTTATGGTGGGACTACTTTTGGCGGTAGTAACTATGACTCTCTTATGGTGGGAGTAACTATGATTCTCTAATGGTGGGAGTAACTATGACTCTTATGGCTGTAGTAACTATAGTTCTCTTATGGTGGGAGTAACTATGGCTCTCTTATGGTGGGAGTAACTATTTCTCTTATGGCATGAGTAACTATGACTCTCTTATGGTGGGAGTAATTATGACTCTCTTATGGAGGGAGTAACTATGACACTCTTATGGTGGGAGTAACTATGACTCTCTTATGGTGTTAGTAATTATGATTCTCATGGCGGGAGTAACTATGACACTCTTATTGTGGGAGTAACTATGACTCTTTTATAGTGGGAGTAACTCTGACTCTCTTATGGTGTGAGTAACTTACTCTTATGGCGTGAGTAGCTATTACTCTTATGGCGTGAGTAACTATGACTCTCTTATGGTGGGAGTATCTATGACTCTCTTATGCCGGTAGTAACTATGACTCTCTTATGGATGGAGTAACTATGACTCTCTTATGGTGGGACTACTTTTGGCGGTAGTAACTATGACTCTCTTATTGTGGGAGTAACTATGATTCTCTAATGGTGGGAGTAACTATAACTCTTATGGGGGGAGTTAATATGACTCTTATGACGGTAGTAACTATGACTCTCTTATGGTGGGAGTAACTATGACTCTCTTATGGCGGGAGTAACTATGACTCTCTTATGGCGGTAGTAACTATGACTCTCATATGGTGGGAGTAACTATGACTCTCTTATGATGGGAGTAACCATGACTCTCTTATGGTGGGAGTAACAATTACTCTTATGGTGTGAGTAACTATGACTCTCTTATGGCAGAAGTAACTATGACACTTTTATAGTGGGAGTAACCATGACTGTCTAATGGTGTGAGTAACTATGACTCTCTAATGGTGGGAGTAACTATAACCCTCTTAGGGTGGGAGTAACTATGACTCTCTTATGGCGTGAGTAACAATGGCTCTCTTATGACGGGACTAACTATGACTCTTTTGGATGGAGTAACTATGACTCTCTTATGGTGGGACTACTTATGGTGGGAGTAACCATGACTCTCTTATGGTGTTAGTAAATATGACTCTTATGGCGGGAGTAACTATGACTCTCTTATGGTGGGAGTAACTCTGACTCTCTTATAGTGGGAGTGACTATGACTCTCTTATGGTGGGAGTAACTATGACTCTTATGGCAGGAGTAACTGTGACTCTCTTGTGGCGGGACTAACTATGACTCTTTTGGATGGAGTAACTATGACTCTCTTATGGTGGAGCTACTTTTGGCGTTAGTAACCATGACTCTCTTATGGTGGGAGTAACTATGACACTCTTATGGTGGGAGTAACTATAACTCTCTTATGGTGGGAGTAACTGTTACTCTCTTATGGAGGGAGTAACTATGACTCTCTTATGGTTGGAGTAACTATGACTCTCTTATGGCGGGACTAACTATGACTCTTTTGGATGGAGTAACTATGACTCTCTTATGGTGGGACTACTTATGGTGGGAGTAACCATGACACTCTTATGGTGGGAGTAACTATGACTCTCTTATGGTGTTAGTAAATATGACTCTCTTATGGCGGGAGTAACTATGACACTCTTATTGTGGGAGTAACTATGACACTCTTATGGTGGGAGTAACTATGACTCTCTTATGGTGTTAGTAAATATGACTCTCTTATGGTGGGACTACTTTTGGCGGTAGTAACTATGACTCTCTTATGGTGGGAGTAACTATGATTCTCTTATGGTGGGAGTAACTATGGCTCTCTTATGGTGGGAGTAACTATTTCTCTTATGGCGTGAGTAACTATGACTCTCTTATGGTGGGAGTAATTATGACTCTCTTATGGAGGGAGTAACTATGACACTCTTATGGTGGGAGTAACTATGACTCTCTTATGGTGTTAGTAATTATGATTCTCATGGCGGGAGTAACTATGACACTCTTATTGTGGGAGTAACTATGACTCTTTTATAGTGGGAGTAACTCTGACTCTCTTATGGTGTGAGTAACTTACTCTTATGGCGTGAGTAGCTATTACTCTTATGGCGTGAGTAGCTATTACTCTTATGGCGTGAGTAACTATGACTCTCTTATGGTGGGAGTATCTATGACTCTCTTATGCCGGTAGTAACTATGACTCTCTTATGGATGGAGTAACTATGACTCTCTTATGGTGGGACTACTTTTGGCGGTAGTAACTATGACTCTCTTATTGTGGGAGTAACTATGATTCTCTAATGGTGGGAGTAACTATAACTCTTATGGGGGGAGTAACTATGACTCTTATGACGGTAGTAACTATGACTCTCTTATGGTGGGAGTAACTATGACTCTCTTATGGCGGTAGTAACTATGACTCTCATATGGTGGGAGTAACTATGACTCTCTTATGATGGGAGTAACCATGACTCTCTTATGGTGGGAGTAACAATTACTCTTATGGTGTGAGTAACTATGACTCTCTTATGGCAGAAGTAACTATGACACTTTTATAGTGGGAGTAACTATGACTCTCTTATGGCGGGAGTAACTGACTCTCTTATGGTGGGAGTAACCATGACTCTCTAATGGTGTGAGTAACTATGACTCTCTAATGGTGGGAGTAACTATAACCCTCTTAGGGTGGGAGTAACTATGACTCTCTTATGGCGTGAGTAACAATGGCTCTCTTATGACTGGACTAACTATGACTCTTTTGGATGGAGTAACTATGACTCTCTTATGGTGGGACTACTTATGGTGGGAGTAACCATGACTCTCTTATGGTGTTAGTAAATATGACTCTTATGGTGTGAGTAACTATGACTCTCTTATGGTGGGAGTAACTCTGACTCTCTTATAGTGGGAGTGACTATGACTCTCTTATGGTGGGAGTAACTATGACTCTTATGGCAGGAGTAACTATGACTCTCTTGTGGCGGGACTAACTATGACTCTTTTGGATGGAGTAACTATGACTCTCTTATGGTGGAGCTACTTTTGGCGTTAGTAACCATGACTCTCTTATGGTGGGAGTAACTAT
The DNA here is from genome assembly GCA_039654105.1 of Coreius guichenoti. Classification (NCBI taxonomy): domain Eukaryota; kingdom Metazoa; phylum Chordata; class Actinopteri; order Cypriniformes; family Gobionidae; genus Coreius; species Coreius guichenoti. The sequence continues at coordinate 32,299,446 of CM077192.1, read as the reverse complement.
GACACTCTTATGGTGGGAGTAACTATAACTCTCTTATGGTGGGAGTAACTGTTACTCTCTTATGGAGGGACTACTTATGGTGGGAGTAACCATGACACTCTTATGGTGGGAGTAACTATGACTCTCTTATGGTGTTAGTAAATATGACTCTCTTATGGCGGGAGTAACTATGACACTCTTATTGTGGGAGTAACTGTGACACTCTTATGGTGGGAGTAACTATGACTCTCTTATGGTGTTAGTAAATATGACTCTCTTATGGCGGGAGTAACTATGACACTCTTATGGTGGGAGTAACTATGACTCTCTTATGGTGGGAGTAACTCTGTCTCTCTTATGGTGGGAGTAACTATGACTCTTATGGCGGTAGTAACTATGACTCTCTTATGGATGGAGTAACTACGACTCTTATGGCGAGAGTAACTACGACTCTCTTATGGTGGGACTACTTTTGGCGGGAGTAACTATGACTCTCTTATGGTGGGAGTAACTATGACTCTCTAATGGTGGGAGTAACTATAACTCTTATGGTGGGAGTAACTGTGACTCTCTTATGGAGGGAGTAACTCTGACTCTCTTATGGTGGGACAACTTATGGTGGGAGTAACCATTACTCTCTTATTGTGGGAGTAGCTATTACTCTTATGGTTTGAGTAACTCTGACTCTCTTATGGTTGGAGTAACTATGACTCATGGCGGGAGTAACTCTGATACTCTTATGGAGGGAGTAACTATGACTCTTATGGCGGGAGTAACTATTACTCTCTTATGGCTGGAGTAAATATGACTCTTATGGTGGAACTACTTTTGGCAGGAGTAACTATGACTCTCTTATGGTGGGAGTAACTATGAATCTCTTATGGTGGGAGTAAGTGTGACTCTCTTATGGTGGGAGTAACTATGACTCTCTTATGGTGGGACTACTTTTGGCGGGAGTAACTGTGACTCTCTTATGGTGGGAGTAGCTATGAATCTCTTATGGTGGAAGTAAGTGTGACTCTCTTATGGAGGGAGTAACTATGACTCTCTTATGGTGGGACTACTTTTGGCGGTAGTAACTATGACTCTCTTATGGTGGGAGTAACTATGATTCTCTAATGGTGGGAGTAACTATGACTCTCTTATGGCGGTAGTAACTATGACTCTCTTATGGTGGGACTACTTTTGGCGGTAGTAACTATAGTTCTCTTATGGTGGGAGTAACTATGGCTCTCTTATGGTGGGAGTAACTATTTCTCTTATGGCGTGAGTAACTATGACTCTCTTATGGTGGGAGTAATTATGACTCTCTTATGGAGGGAGTAACTATGACACTCTTATGGTGGGAGTAACTATGACTCTCTTATGGTGTTAGTAATTATGATTCTCATGGCGGGAGTAACTATGACACTCTTATTGTGGGAGTAACTATGACTCTTTTATAGTGGGAGTAACTCTGACTCTCTTATGGTGTGAGTAACTTACTCTTATGGCGTGAGTAGCTATTACTCTTATGGCGTGAGTAACTATGACTCTCTTATGGTGGGAGTATCTATGACTCTCTTATGCCGGTAGTAACTATGACTCTCTTATGGATGGAGTAACTATGACTCTCTTATGGTGGGACTACTTTTGGTGGTAGTAACTAAGACTCTCTTATTGTGGGAGTAACTATGATTCTCTAATGGTGGGAGTAACTATAACTCTTATGGGGGGAGTAACTATGACTCTTATGACGGTAGTAACTATGACTCTCTTATGGTGGGAGTAACTATGACTCTCTTATGGCGGGAGTAACTATGACTCTCTTATGGCGGTAGTAACTATGACTCTCATATGGTGGGAGTAACTATGACTATATAATGGTGGGAGTAACTATTTCTCTTATTGTGTGAGTAACTATGACTCTCTTATGGCAGGAATAACTATGAAACTGTTATGGTTGAGTAACTATGAATGTCTTATGGCAGGAATAACTATGACTCCCTTGGGGCGGGAGTAACTATGACTCTCTTATGGTGGGAGTAACTATGACTCTCTTATGGTGGGAGTAATTATGACTCTCTTATGGTGAGAATAACTATGACTCTCTTATGGTGTTAGTAATTATGACTCTTATGGCGGGAGTAACTATGACACTCTTATTGTGGGAGTAACTATGGCTGTCTTATAGTGGGAGTAACTCTGACTCTTATGGTGTGAGTAACTATTACTCTTATGGCGTGAGTAGCTATTACTCTTATGGCGTGAGTAACTATGACTCTCTTATGATGGGAGTAACTATAACTCTCTTATGGTGGGAGTAACTATGACTCATGGCGGGAGTAACTCTGATACTCTTATGTTGGGAGTAACTATTACTCTCTTATGGGGGGAGTAAATATGACTCTTATGGATGGAGTAACTATGACTCTCTTATGGTGGGACTACTTTTGGTGGGAGTAACTATGACTCTCTTATGGTGGGAGTAACTATGAATCTCTTATGGTGGGAGTAAGTGTGACTCTCTTATGGAGGGAGTAACTATGAATCTCTTATGGTGGGAGTAAGTGTGACTCTCTTATGGTGGGAGTAACTATGACTCTCTTATGGTGGGAGTGACTATGACACTCTTATGGTGGGAGTAACTATGACTCTCTTGTGGCGGGAGTAACTATGACTCTCTTATGGCGGTAGTAACTATGACTCTCTTATGGATGGAGTAACTATGACTCTCTTATGGTGGGAGTAACTATGACTCTCTTATGGTGGGAGTAACTCTGTCTCTCTTATGGTTGGAGTAACTATGACTCTCTTATGGCGGAATTAACTATGACTCTCTTATGGATGGAGTAACTATGACTCTTATGGCGAGAGTAACTACGACTCTCTTATGGTGGGACTACTTTTTGCGGGAGTAACTATGACTCTCTTATGGTGGGAGTAACTATGACTCTCTAATGGTGGGAGTAACTATAACTCTTATGGTGGGAGTAACTGTGACTCTTATGGAGGGAGTAACTCTGACTCTCTTATGGTGGGACTACTTATGGTGGGAGTAACCATGACTCTCTTATGGTGGGAGTAACTTACTCTTATGGTGTGAGTAACTCTGACTCTCTTATGGTGGGAGTAACTATGACTCATGGTGGGAGTAACTATGACTCTGTTATGGCGGGAGTAACTATTACTCTCTTATGGCGGGAGTAAATATGACTTATGGATGGAGTAACTATGACTCTCTTATGGTGGGACTACTTTTGGCGGGAGTAACTATGACTCTCTTATGGTGGGAGTAACTATGAATCTCTTATGGTGGGAGTAAGTGTGACTCTCTTATGGAGGGAGTAACTATGACTCTTATGGTGGGAGTAAGTATGACTCTCTTATGGAGGGAGTAACTATGACTCTCTTATGGTGGGAGTAACTATGACTCTCTTATGGAGGGAGTAACTTTGACTCTCTTATGGCGGGAGTAACTATGACACTCTTATGGTGGGAGTAACTATGACTCTCTTGTGGCGGGAGTAACTATGACTCTCTTATGGCGGTAGTAACTATGACTCTCTTATGGTGGGACTACTTTTGGCGGTAGTAACTATGACTCTCTTATGGTGGGAGTAACTATGATTCTCTAATGGTGGGAGTAACTATGACTCTCTTATGGCGGTAGTAACTATGACTCTCTTATGGTGGGACTACTTTTGGCGGTAGTAACTATAGTTCTCTTATGGTGGGAGTAACTATGGCTCTCTTATGGTGGGAGTAACTATTTCTCTTATGGCGTGAGTAACTATGACTCTCTTATGGTGGGAGTAATTATGACTCTCTTATGGAGGGAGTAACTATGACACTCTTATGGTGGGAGTAACTATGACTCTCTTATGGTGTTAGTAATTATGATTCTCATGGCGGGAGTAACTATGACACTCTTATTGTGGGAGTAACTATGACTCTTTTATAGTGGGAGTAACTTACTCTTATGGCGTGAGTAGCTATTACTCTTATGGCGTGAGTAACTATGACTCTCTTATGGTGGGAGTATCTATGACTCTCTTATGCCGGTAGTAACTATGACTCTCTTATGGATGGAGTAACTATGACTCTCTTATGGTGGGACTACTTTTGGCGGTAGTAACTAAGACTCTCTTATTGTGGGAGTAACTATGATTCTCTAATGGTGGGAGTAACTATAACTCTTATGGGGGGAGTAACTATGACTCTTATGACGGTAGTAACTATGACTCTCTTATGGTGGGAGTAACTATGACTCTCTTATGGCGTTAGTAACTATGACTCTCTTATGGCGGTAGTAACTATGACTCTCATATGGTGGGAGTAACTATGACTATATAATGGTGGGAGTAACTATTTCTCTTATTGTGTGAGTAACTATGACTCTCTTATGGCAGGAATAACTATGAAACTGTTATGGTGGAGTAACTATGAATGTCTTATGGCAGGAATAACTATGACTCCCTTAGGGCGGGAGTAACTATGACTCTCTTATGGTGGGAGTAACTATGACTCTCTTATGGTGGGAGTAATTATGACTCTCTTATGGTGAGAATAACTATGACTCTCTTATGGTGTTAGTAATTATGACTCTGATGGCGGGAGTAACTATGACACTCTTATTGTGGGAGTAACTATGGCTGTCTTATAGTGGGAGTAACTCTGACTCTTATGGTGTGAGTAAGTATTACTCTTATGGCGTGAGTAGCTATTACTCTTATGGCGTGAGTAACTATGACTCTCTTATGATGGGAGTAACTATAACTCTCTTATGGTGGGAGTAACTATGACTCATGGCGGGAGTAACTCTGATACTCTTATGTTGGGAGTAACTATTACTCTCTAATGGGGGGAGTAAATATGACTCTTATGGATGGAGTAACTATGACTCTCTTATGGTGGGACTACTTTTGGTGGGAGTAACTATGACTCTCTTATGGTGGGAGTAACTATGAATCTCTTATGGTGGGAGTAAGTGTGACTCTCTTATGGAGGGAGTAACTATGAATCTCTTATGGTGGGAGTAAGTGTGACTCTCTTATGGTGGGAGTAACTATGACTCTCTTATGGTGGGACTACTTTTGGCTTGAGTAACTATGACTCTTATGGTGGGAGTAAGTGTGACTCTTATGGAATGAGTAACTATGACTCTCTTATGGTGGGAGTGACTACTCTTATGGCGTGAGTAACTATGACTCTTATGGCGGGAGTAACTATGACACTCTTATGGTGGGAGTAACTATGACTCTCTTGTGGCGGGAGTAACTATGACTCTTATGGCGGTAGTAACTATGACTCTCTTATGGATGGAGTAACTATGACTCTCTTATGGTGGGAGTAACTATGACTCTCTTATGGTGGGAGTAACTATGATTCTCTAATGGTGGGAGTAACTATAACTCTTATGGGGGGAGTAACTATGACTATATAATGGTGGGAGTAACTATTTCTCTTATGGCGTGAGTAACTATGACTCTCTTATGGTGGGAGTAACTATGACTATATAATGGTGGGAGTAACTATTTCTCTTATGGTGGGAGTGACTATAAGTCTCTTATGGTGGGAGTAAGTGTGACTCTCTGATGGCGGGAGTAACTATTACTCTCTTATGGCGGGAGTAAATATGACTCTCTTATGGATGGAGTAACTATGACTCTCTTATGGTTGGACTACTTTTGGCAGGAGTAACTATGACTCTCTTATGGTTTGAGTAACTATGACTCTAATGGTGCGAGTAACTATAACTCTTCTGGTGGGAGTAACAGTGACTCTCTTATGGAGGGAGTAATTCTGACTCTCTTATGGTGGGACTACTTATGTTGGGAGTAACCATGACTCTTTTATGGTGGGAGTAACTATTACTCTTATGGTGTGTGTAAATTTGACTCTTATGGCGGGAGTATCTATGACACTCTTATGGTGGGAGTAACCATGACTCTCTTATGGTGTGAGTAACTATTACTCTTATGGCGTAAGTAACTTTAACTCTCTTATGGTGGGAGTAACAATTATTCTTATGGTGTGAGTAACTATGACTTTCTTATGGCGGGAGTAACTATGACTCTCTTATGGCGGGAGTAACTATGACTCTCTTATGGTGGGAGTAACTATGACTGTCTTAAGGTGGGAGTAACTATTACTCTCTTATGGTGGGAGTGACTATAACTTTCTTATGGTGGGAGTGACTATAACTCTCTTATGGTTGGAGTAAGTGTGACTCTCTTATGGCTGGAGTAACTATTACTCTCTTATGGTGGGAGTGACTATAACTCTCTTATGGTGGGAGTAAGTGTGACTCTTATGGCGGGAGTAACTATAACTCTCTTATGGTGGGAGTGACTATAACTCTCTTATGGTGGGAGTAAGTGTGACTCTCTGATGGCGGGAGTAACTATTACTCTCTTATGGCGGGAGTAAATATGACTCTCTTATGGATGGAGTAACTATGACTCTCTTATGGTTGGACTACTTTTGGCGGGAGTAACTATGACTCTCTTATGGTTTGAGTAACTATGACTCTAATGGTGCGAGTAACTATAACTCTTCTGGTGGGAGTAACAGTGACTCTCTTATGGAGGGAGTAATTCTGACTCTCTTATGGTGGGACTACTTATGTTGGGAGTAACCATGACTCTTTTATGGTGGGAGTAACTATTACTCTTATGGTGTGTGTAAATTTGACTCTTATGGCGGGAGTATCTATGACACTCTTATGGTGGGAGTAACCATGACTCTCTTATGGTGTGAGTAACTATTACTCTTATGGCGTAAGTAACTTTAACTCTCTTATGGTGGGAGTAACAATTATTCTTATGGTGTGAGTAACTATGACTTTCTTATGGCGGGAGTAACTATGACTCTTATGGCGGGAGTAACTATGACACTTTTATGGTGGGAGTAACTATGACTCTCTTATGGCGGTAGTAACTGACACTTTTATAGTGGGAGTAACTATGACTCTCTTATGGCGGTATTAACTATGATTCTCTAATGGTGGGTTTAATTATAACTCTCTTATGGTGGGAGTAACTATGACACTCTTATGGTGGTTGTAACTCTGACACTCTTATGGTGGGAGTAACTATGACTCTCTTATGGTGGGAGTAACTATGACTCTCTAAATGTGGGAGTAACTCTGACTCTCTTATGGTGGGACTACTTATGGTGGGAGTAACCATGACTCTCTTATGGATGGAGTAACTATGACTCTCTTATGGATGGAGTAACTATGACTCTCTTATGGTGGGACTACTTTTGGCTAGAGTAACTATGACTCTCTTATGGTGGGAGTAACTATGATTTTCTTATGGTGGGAGTAACTATGATTCTCTTATGGTGGGAGTAACTATGACTCTCTTATGGATGGAGTAACTATGACACTTATGGTGGGACTGCTTTTGTCGGGAGTAACTATGACTCTCTTATGGTGGGAGTAACTATGACTCTAATGGTGGGAGTAACTATAACTCTTCTGGTGGGAGTAACAGTGACTCTCTTATGGAGGGAGTAACTATTACTCTTATGGTGTGAGTAAATTTGACTTAAGCAGGAGTAACTATGACACTCTTATGTTGGGAGTAACTATGACACTCTTATGGTGGGAGTAACTATAACACTCTTATGGTGGGAGTAACTATGACTCTTATAGTGGGAGTAACTATGACTCTCTTGTGGTAGTAGTAACAATTACTCTTATGGTGTGAGTAAGTATGACTTTCTTATGGCAGGAGTAACTATGACTCTCTTATGGCGGGAGTAACTATGACACTTTTATGGTGGGAGTAACTATGACTCTCTTATGGCGGTAGTAACTATGACTCTCTAATGGTGGGAGTAACTATGACTCTCTTATGGCGGGAGTAACTATGACAATCTTATGGTGGGAGTAACTATGACTCTCTTATGGTAGGAGTAACTAAGACTCTCTAAAGGTGGGAGTAACTCTGACTCTCTTATGGTGGGACTACTTATGGCGGGAGTAACTATGACACTCTTATGGCGGGAGTAACTATGACTTTTATGGCGGGAGTAACTCTGATACTCTTATGGTGGGAGTAACTATGACTCTCTTATGGCGGGAGTAACTATGACTCTCTTATGGATGGAGTAACTATGACTCTCTTATGGTTGGACTACTTTTGGCTAGAGTAACTATGACTCTCTTATGGCGGGAGTAACTATGACACTCTTATGGTGGGAGCAACTATGACTCTCTTGTGGCGGGAGTAACTATGACTCTCTTATGGCGGGAGTAACTGACTCTTATGGTGGGAGTAACTCTGACACTCTTATGGTGGGAGTAACTATGACTCTCTTATGGTGGGAGTAACTATGACTCTCTTATGGAGGGAGTAACTATGACTCTCTTATGGCGGTAGTAACTATGACTCTCTTATGGCTGGAGTAACTGACACTTATGGTGGGAGTAACTATGACTCTTATGGTGGTAGTAACTATGACTCTTATGGTGGGAGTAACTCTGACTCTTATGGTGGGAGTAACTATGACTCTCTCATGGTGGGAGTAACTATGACTCTCTCATGGTGGGAGTAACTATGACTCTCTTATGGTGGGAGTAACTATGACTCTCTTGTGGCGGGAGTAACTATGACTCTCTTATGCCGGGAATAACTATGACTCACTTACGGCGGGAGTAACTATGACTCTCTTATGGTGGGAGTAACTATGACTGTTTTATGGAGGGAGTAACTCTGACTCTCATGATGGGAATAACCATGACTCTCTTATGGTGGGAGTAACAATTACTCTTATGGTGTGAGTAACTATGACTCTTATGGCGGGAGTAACTATGACACTCTCATGGCGGGAGTACCTATGACTCTTATGGCTGTAGTAACTATGACTCTTATGGTGGGAGTAACTATGACTCTATAATGGTGGGACTAACTATAACTCTTATGGAGGGAGTAATTATGACTCTTATGTTGGGAGTAACTATTACTCTTACTGCGTGAGTAACTATGACTCTCTTATGGCGGGAGTAACTATGACACTCTTATGGTGGGAGTAACTATGACTCTTGTGGCGGGAGTAACTATTACTCTCTTATGGCGGGAGTAACTGACTCTTATGGTGGGAGTAACTCTGACACTCTTATGGTGGGAGTAACTATGACTCTCTTATGGAGGGAGTAACTATGACTCTCTTATGGCGGGAGTAACTATGACTCTCTTATGGCTGGAGTAACTGACACTTATGGTGGGAGTAACTATGACTCTTATGGTGGGAGTAACTATGACTTTCTTATGGTGTGAGTAACTATGACTCTTACGGCGGGAGTAACTATGACTCTCTTATGGCGGGAGTAACTATGACTCTTATGGCGGGAGTAACTATGACTGTCTTGTGGCGGGATTAACTATGACACTCTCATGGCGGGAGTAACTATGACTCTCTAATGGTGGGACTACTTTTGGCTAGAGTAACTATGACTCTCTTATGGTGGGAGTAACTGTGATTCTTTTATGGAGGGAGTAACTATGACTCTTATGGTGGGACTAACTATGACTCTTATGGTGTTAGTAAATATGACTTTCTTATGGCTGGAGTAACTATGACACTCTTATTTTGGGAGTAACTGTGACTCTTATGGTGGGAGTAACTCTGACTCTCTTATGGTGGGAGTAACTATGACTCTCTTATGGTGGGAGTAACTCTGACACTCTTATGGTGGGAGTAACTATGACTCTCTTATGGCGGTAGTAACTATGACTCTCTTATGGATGGAGTAACTATGACTCTCTTATGGTGGACTACTTTTGGCTAGAGTAACTATGACTCTCTTTTGGTGGGAGTAACTATGACTCTCTAAAGGTGGGAATAACTATAACTCTCTTATGGTTGGAGTAACTATGACACTCTTATGGTGTGAGTAACTATGACTCTCTAAAGGTGGGAGTAACTATAACTCTCTTATGGTGGGAGTAACTATGACTCTCTTGTGGCGGTAGCAACTATGACTCTCTTATGGTGGGAGTAACTATGACTCTTATGGCGGTAGTAACTATGACTCTCTTATGGATGGAGTAACTATGACTCTTATGGTGGGACTACTTTTGGCGGGATTAACTATGACTCTGTTATGGTGGGAGTAACTATGACTATCTTATGGTGGGAGTAACTATAACTCTTCTGGTGGGAGTAACAATTACTCTTTTGGTGGGAGTAACTATGACTCTCTAAAGGTGGGAGTAACTGTAACTCTTATGGATGGAGTAACTATGACACTTATGGTGGGACTGCTTTTGTCGGGAGTAACTATGACTCTCTTATGGTGGGAGTAACTATGACTCTAATGGTGGGAGTAACTATAACTCTTCTGGTGGGAGTAACAGTGACTCTCTTATGGAGGGAGTAACTATTACTCTTATGGTGTGAGTAAATTTGACTTAAGCAGGAGTAACTATGACACTCTTATGTTGGGAGTAACTATGACACTCTTATGGTGGGAGTAACTATAACACTCTTATGGTGGGAGTAACTATGACTCTTATAGTGGGAGTAACTATGACTCTCTTGTGGTAGTAGTAACAATTACTCTTATGGTGTGAGTAAGTATGACTTTCTTATGGCAGGAGTAACTATGACTCTCTTATGGCGGGAGTAACTATGACACTTTTATGGTGGGAGTAACTATGACTCTCTTATGGCGGTAGTAACTATGACTCTCTAATGGTGGGAGTAACTATGACTCTCTTATGGCGGGAGTAACTATGACAATCTTATGGTGGGAGTAACTATGACTCTCTTATGGTAGGAGTAACTAAGACTCTCTAAAGGTGGGAGTAACTCTGACTCTCTTATGGTGGGACTACTTATGGCGGGAGTAACTATGACACTCTTATGGCGGGAGTAACTATGACTTTTATGGCGGGAGTAACTCTGATACTCTTATGGTGGGAGTAACTATGACTCTCTTATGGCGGGAGTAACTATGACTCTCTTATGGATGGAGTAACTATGACTCTCTTATGGTTGGACTACTTTTGGCTAGAGTAACTATGACTCTCTTATGGCGGGAGTAACTATGACACTCTTATGGTGGGAGCAACTATGACTCTTGTGGCGGGAGTAACTATGACTCTCTTATGGCGGGAGTAACTGACTCTTATGGTGGGAGTAACTCTGACACTCTTATGGTGGGAGTAACTATGACTCTCTTATGGAGGGAGTAACTATGACTCTCTTATGGCGGGAGTAACTATGACTCTCTTATGGCTGGAGTAACTGACACTTATGGTGGGAGTAACTATGACTCTTATGGTGGTAGTAACTATGACTCTCTTATGGTGGGAGTAACTCTGACTCTTATGGTGGGAGTAACTATGACTCTCTCATGGTGGGAGTAACTATGACTCTCTTGTGGCGGGAGTAACTATGACTCTCTTGTGGCGGGAGTAACTATGACTCTCTTATGCCGGGAATAACTATGACTCACTTACGGCGGGAGTAACTATGACTCTCTTATGGTGGGAGTAACTATGACTGTTTTATGGAGGGAGTAACTCTGACTCTCATGATGGGAATAACCATGACTCTCTTATGGTGGGAGTAACAATTACTCTTATGGTGTGAGTAACTATGACTCTTATGGCGGGAGTAACTATGACACTCTCATGGCGGGAGTACCTATGACTCTTATGGCTGTAGTAACTATGACTCTTATGGTGGGAGTAACTATGACTCTATAATGGTGGGACTAACTATAACTCTTATGGAGGGAGTAACTATGACTCTTATGTTGGGAGTAACTATTACTCTTACTGCGTGAGTAACTATGACTCTCTTATGGCGGGAGTAACTATGACACTCTTATGGTGGGAGTAACTATGACTCTTGTGGCGGGAGTAACTATGACTCTCTTATGGCGGGAGTAACTGACTCTTATGGTGGGAGTAACTCTGACACTCTTATGGTGGGAGTAACTATGACTCTCTTATGGAGGGAGTAACTATGACTCTCTTATGGCGGGAGTAACTATGACTCTCTTATGGCTGGAGTAACTGACACTTATGGTGGGAGTAACTATGACTCTTATGGTGGGAGTAACTATGACTTTCTTATGGTGTGAGTAACTATGACTCTTACGGCGGGAGTAACTATGACTCTCTTATGGCGGGAGTAACTATGACTCTTATGGCGGGAGTAACTATGACTGTCTTGTGGCGGGATTAACTATGACACTCTCATGGCGGGAGTAACTATGACTCTCTAATGGTGGGACTACTTTTGGCTAGAGTAACTATGACTCTCTTATGGTGGGAGTAACTGTGATTCTTTTATGGAGGGAGTAACTATGACTCTTATGGTGGGACTAACTATGACTCTTATGGTGTTAGTAAATATGACTTTCTTATGGCTGGAGTAACTATGACACTCTTATTTTGGGAGTAACTGTGACTCTTATGGTGGGAGTAACTCTGACTCTCTTATGGTGGGAGTAACTATGACTCTCTTATGGTGGGAGTAACTCTGACACTCTTATGGTGGGAGTAACTATGACTCTCTTATGGCGGTAGTAACTATGACTCTCTTATGGATGGAGTAACTATGACTCTCTTATGGTGGACTACTTTTGGCTAGAGTAACTATGACTCTCTTTTGGTGGGAGTAACTATGACTCTCTAAAGGTGGGAATAACTATAACTCTCTTATGGTGGGAGTAACTATGACACTCTTATGGTGTGAGTAACTATGACTCTCTAAAGGTGGGAGTAACTATAACTCTCTTATGGTGGGAGTAACTATGACTCTCTTGTGGCGGTAGCAACTATGACTCTCTTATGGTGGGAGTAACTATGACTCTTATGGCGGTAGTAACTATGACTCTCTTATGGATGGAGTAACTATGACTCTTATGGTGGGACTACTTTTGGCGGGATTAACTATGACTCTGTTATGGTGGGAGTAACTATGACTATCTTATGGTGGGAGTAACTATAACTCTTCTGGTGGGAGTAACAATTACTCTTTTGGTGGGAGTAACTATGACTCTCTAAAGGTGGGAGTAACTGTAACTCTTATGGTGGGACTAACTATGACTCTCTTGTGGCGGGAGTAACTATGACTCTCTTATGTCAGGAGTAACTATGAGTCACTTACGGCAGGAGTAACTATGACTCTTATGGAGGGAGTAACTGACTCTCATGATGGGTGTAACCATGACTCTCTTATGGTGGGAGTAACAATTACTCTTATGGTGTGAGTAACTATGACTCTTATGGCGGGAGTAACTATGACACTCTCATGGCGGGAGTAACTATGACTCTCTTATGGTGGGAGTAACTATGACTCTATAATGGTGGGAGTAACTATAACTCTTATGGTGGGAGTAACTGTGACTCTCTTATGGAGGGAGTAACTATGACTCTTATGGTGGGAGTAACTATTACTCTTATGACGTGAGTAACTATGACACTCTTATGGTGGCAGTAACTATAACTCTCTTGTGGCGGGAGTAACTATGACTCTCTTATGGCGGGAGTAACTGACTTTTATGGCGGGAGTAACTATGACTCTCTTTTGGCGGGAGTAACTATGACTCTCTTATGGTGGGAGTAACTATGACTTTCTTATGGCGGGAGTAACTATGACACTCTTATTTTGGGAGTAACTGTGACTCTTATGGTGGGAGTAACTCTGACTCTCTTATGGTGGGAGTAACTATGACTGTCTTATGGTGGGAGTAACTCTGACACTCTTATGGTGGGAGTAACTATGACTCTCTTATGGCGGTAGTAACTATGACTCTCTTATGGATGGAGTAACTATGACTCTTATGGTGGACTACTTTTGGCTAGAGTAACTATTACTCTCTTTTGGTGGGAGTAACTATGACTCTCTAAAGGTGGGAGTAACTATAACTCTCTTATGGTGGGAGTAACTATGACTCTTGTGGCGGGAGTAACTATGACTCTTTTATGGTGGGAGTAACTATGACTCTGATGGTGGGAGTAACTATAACTCTCTTATGGTGGGAGTAACTGTGATTCTCTTATGGAGGGAGTAACTGTGACTCTCTTATGGTGGGACTAACTATGGCTCTTATGGCGGTAGTAACTATGACTCTTATGGTGGGAGTAACTCTGACTCTCTTATGGTGGGAGTAACTATGACTCTCCTATGGTGGGAGTAACTATAACTCTTATGGCGGTAGTAACTATGACTCTCTTATGGATGGAGTAACTATGACTCTTATGGTGGGACTACTTTTGCCAGGAGTAACTATGACTTTCTTATGGCTTGAGTAACTATGACTCTCTTATGGCGGGAGTAACTATGACTCTCTTATGGCGGTAGTAATTATGACTTTCTTATGGATGGAGTAACTATGACTCTCTTATGGTGGGACTACTTTTGGCTAGAGTAACTATGACTCTCTTATGGTGGGAGTAACTATGACTCTCTAAAGGTGGGAGTAACTATAACTCTCTTATGGTGGGATTAACTATGACTCTCTTGTGGCGGGAGTAACTATGACTCTTATGGTGGGAATAACTATGACTCTCTAAAGGTGGGAGTAACTATTACTCTTATGGTGGGAGTAACTATGACTCTAATGGTAGGAGTAACTATAACTCTTATGGTGGGAGTAACAGTGACTCTTTTATGGAGGGAGTAACTATGACTCTCTTATGGTTGGACTACTTTTGGCTAGAGTAACTATGACTCTCTTATGGTGGGAGTAACTATGACTCTCTAAAGGTGGGAGTAACTATAACTCTCTTATGGTGGGAGTAACTATGACTCTCTTGTGGTGGGACTAACTATGACTCTCTTATGTCGGGAGTAACTATGAGTCACTTACGGCTGGAGTAACTATGACTCTCTTATGGTGGGAGTAACTATGACTCTTATGGAGGTAGTAACTGACTCTCATGATGGGAGTAACCATGACTCTCTTATGGTGGGAGTGACAATTACTCTTATGGTGTGAGTAACTATGACTCTTATGGCGGTAGTAACTATGACTCTATAATGGTGGGAGTAACTATAACTCTTATGGTGGGAGTAACTGTAACTCTTATGGAGGGAGTAACTATGACTCTTATTGTGGGAGTATGTATTACTCTTATGACGTGAGTAACTATGACACTCTTATGGTGGGAGTAACTATGACTCTTGTGGCGGGAGTAACTATGACTCTCTTATGGCGGAAGTAACTATGACTCTCTTATGGCGGGAGTAACTGACTCTTCTGGTGGGAGTAACTCTGACACTGTTATGGTGGGAGTAACTCTAACTCTCTTATGGTGGGAGTAACTGTGACTCTCCTATGGAGGGAGTAACTATGATTCTCTTATGGTTGGAGTAACTATGACTTTCTTATGGCGGGAGTAACTATGACTCTCTTATGGTGGGAGTAACTATGACTCTCTTATGGCGGTAGTAACTATGACTCTTATGGATGGAGTAACTATGACACTTATGGTGGGACTGCTTTTGTCGGGAGTAACTATGACTCTCTTATGGTGGGAGTAACTATGACTCTAATGGTGGGAGTAACTATAACTCTTCTGGTGGGAGTAACAGTGACTCTCTTATGGAGGGAGTAACTATTACTCTTCTGGTGGGAGTAACTATGACACTCTTATGTTGGGAGTAACTATGACACTCTTATGGTGGGAGTAACTATGACACTCTTATGGTGGGAGTAACTATGACTCTCTTGTGGTAGTAGTAACAATTACTCTTATGGTGTGAGTAAGTATGACTTTCTTATGGCAGGAGTAACTATGACTCTCTTATGGCGGGAGTAACTATGACACTTTTATGGTGGGAGTAACTATGACTCTCTTATGGCGGTAGTAACTATGACTCTCTAATGGTGGGAGTAACTATGACTCTCTTATGGTGGGAGTAACTATGACAATCTTATGGTGGGAGTAACTATGACTCTCTAAAGGTGGGAGTAACTATGACTCTCTTATGGTGGGAGTAACTGTGATTCTTTTATGGAGGGAGTAACTATGACTCTTATGGTGGGACTAACTATGACTCTTATGGTGTTAGTAAATATGACTTTCTTATGGCTGGAGTAACTATGACACTCTTATTTTGGGAGTAACTGTGACTCTTATGGTGGGAGTAACTCTGACTCTCTTATGGTGGGAGTAACTATGACTCTCTTATGGTGGGAGTAACTCTGACACTCTTATGGTGGGAGTAACTATGACTCTCTTATGGCGGTAGTAACTATGACTCTCTTATGGATGGAGTAACTATGACTCTCTTATGGTGGACTACTTTTGGCTAGAGTAACTATGACTCTCTTTTGGTGGGAGTAACTATGACTCTCTAAAGGTGGGAATAACTATAACTCTCTTATGGTGGGAGTAACTATGACACTCTTATGGTGTGAGTAACTATGACTCTCTAAAGGTGGGAGTAACTATAACTCTCTTATGGTGGGAGTAACTATGACTCTCTTGTGGCGGTAGCAACTATGACTCTCTTATGGTGGGAGTAACTATGACTCTTATGGCGGTAGTAACTATGACTCTCTTATGGATGGAGTAACTATGACTCTTATGGTGGGACTACTTTTGGCGGGATTAACTATGACTCTGTTATGGTGGGAGTAACTATGACTATCTTATGGTGGGAGTAACTATAACTCTTCTGGTGGGAGTAACAATTACTCTTTTGGTGGGAGTAACTATGACTCTCTAAAGGTGGGAGTAACTGTAACTCTTATGGTGGGACTAACTATGACTCTCTTGTGGCGGGAGTAACTATGACTCTCTTATGTCAGGAGTAACTATGAGTCACTTACGGCAGGA
This sequence comes from Coreius guichenoti, assembly GCA_039654105.1. Lineage (NCBI taxonomy): Eukaryota > Metazoa > Chordata > Actinopteri > Cypriniformes > Gobionidae > Coreius > Coreius guichenoti. The sequence continues at coordinate 32,282,671 of CM077192.1, read as the reverse complement.
GTAACTATGACTCTTATGGAGGGAGTAACTGACTCTCATGATGGGAGTAACCATGACTCTCTTATGGTGGGAGTAACAATTACTCTTATGGTGTGAGTAACTATGACTCTTATGGCGGGAGTAACTATGACACTCTCATGGCGGGAGTAACTATGACTCTCTTATGGTGGGAGTAACTATGACTCTATAATGGTGGGAGTAACTATAACTCTTATGGTGGGAGTAACTGTGACTCTCTTATGGAGGGAGTAACTATGACTCTTATGGTGGGAGTAACTATTACTCTTATGACGTGAGTAACTATGACACTCTTATGGTGGGAGTAACTATAACTCTCTTGTGGCGGGAGTAACTATGACTCTCTTATGGCGGGAGTAACTGACTTTTATGGCGGGAGTAACTATGACTCTCTTTTGGCGGGAGTAACTATGACTCTCTTATGGTGGGAGTAACTATGACTTTCTTATGGCGGGAGTAACTATGACACTCTCATTTTGGGAGTAACTGTGACTCTTATGGTGGGAGTAACTCAGACTCTCTTATGGTGGGAGTAACTATGACTGTCTTATGGTGGGAGTAACTCTGACACTCTTATGGTGGGAGTAACTATGACTCTCTTATGGCGGTAGTAACTATGACTCTCTTATGGATGGAGTAACTATGACTCTCTTATGGTGGACTACTTTTGGCTAGAGTAACTATTACTCTCTTTTGGTGGGAGTAACTATGACTCTCTAAAGGTGGGAGTAACTATAACTCTCTTATGGTGGGAGTAACTATGACTCTTGTGGCGGGAGTAACTATGACTCTTTTATGGTGGGAGTAACTATGACTGATGGTGGGAGTAACTATAACTCTCTTATGGTGGGAGTAACTGTGATTCTCTTATGGAGGGAGTAACTGTGACTCTCTTATGGTGGGACTAACTATGGCTCTTATGGCGGTAGTAACTATGACTCTTATGGTGGGAGTAACTCTGACTCTCTTATGGTGGGAGTAACTATGACTCTCCTATGGTGGGAGTAACTATAACTCTTATGGCGGTAGTAACTATGACTCTCTTATGGATGGAGTAACTATGACTCTTATGGTGGGACTACTTTTGCCAGGAGTAACTATGACTTTCTTATGGCGGGAGTAACTATGACTCTCTTATGGCGGGAGTAACTATGACTCTCTTATGGCGGTAGTAATTATGACTTTCTTATGGATGGAGTAACTATGACTCTCTTATGGTCGGACTACTTTTGGCTAGAGTAACTATGACTCTCTTATGGTGGGAGTAACTATGACTCTCTAAAGGTGGGAGTAACTATAACTCTCTTATGGTGGGATTAACTATGACTCTCTTGTGGCGGGAGTAACTATGACTCTTATGGTGGGAATAACTATGACTCTCTAAAGGTGGGAGTAACTATTACTCTTATGGTGGGAGTAACTATGACTCTAATGGTGGGAGTAACTGTAACTCTTATGGTGGGAGTAACAGTGACTCTTTTATGGAGGGAGTAACTATGACTCTCTTATGGTTGGACTACTTTTGGCTAGAGTAACTATGACTCTCTTATGGTGGGAGTAACTATGACTCTCTAAAGGTGGGAGTAACTATAACTGTCTTATGGTGGGAGTAACTATGACTCTCTTGTGGTGGGACTAACTATGACTCTCTTATGTCGGGAGTAACTATGAGTCACTTACGGCTGGAGTAACTATGACTCTTATGGTGGGAGTAACTATGACTCTTATGGAGGTAGTAACTGACTCTCATGATGGGAGTAACCATGACTCTCTTATGGTGGGAGTGACAATTACTCTTATGGTGTGAGTAACTATGACTCTTATGGCGGTAGTAACTATGACTCTATAATGGTGGGAGTAACTATAACTCTTATGGTGGGAGTAACTGTAACTCTTATGGAGGGAGTAACTATGACTCTTATTGTGGGAGTATGTATTACTCTTATGACGTGAGTAACTATGACACTCTTATGGTGGGAGTAACTATGACTCTTGTGGCGGGAGTAACTATGACTCTCTTATGGCGGAAGTAACTATGACTCTCTTATGGCGGGAGTAACTGACTCTTCTGGTGGGAGTAACTCTGACACTGTTATGGTGGGAGTAACTGTGACTCTCTTATGGAGGGAGTAACTATGATTCTCTTATGGTTGGAGTAACTATGACTTTCTTATGGCGGGAGTAACTATGACTCTCTTATGGTGGGAGTAACTATGACTCTCTTATGGCGGTAGTAACTATGACTCTCTTATGGATGGAGTAACTATGACACTTATGGTGGGACTGCTTTTGTCGGGAGTAACTATGACTCTCTTATGGTGGGAGTAACTATGACTCTAATGGTGGGAGTAACTATAACTCTTCTGGTGGGAGTAACAGTGACTCTCTTATGGAGGGAGTAACTATTACTCTTATGGTGTGAGTAAATTTGACTTAAGCAGGAGTAACTATGACACTCTTATGTTGGGAGTAACTATGACACTCTTATGGTGGGAGTAACTATGACACTCTTATGGTGGGAATAACTATGACTCTTATAGTGGGAGTAACTATGACTCTCTTGTGGTAGTAGTAACAATTACTCTTATGGTGTGAGTAAGTATGACTTTCTTATGGCAGGAGTAACTATAACTCTCTTATGGCGGGAGTAACTATGACACTTTTATGGTGTGAGTAACTATGACACTCTTATGGCGGTAGTAACTATGACTCTCTAATGGTGGGAGTAACTATGACTCTCTTATGGTGGGAGTAACTATGACAATCTTATGGTGGGAGTAACTATGACTCTCTTATGGTAGGAGTAACTAAGACTCTCTAAAGGTGGGAGTAACTCTGACTCTCTTATGGTGGGACTACTTATGGCGGGAGTAACTATGACACTCTTATGGCGGGAGTAACTATGACTCTTATGTTGGGAGTAACTATGACTTTTATGGCGGGAGTAACTCTGATACTCTTATGGTTGGAGTAACTATGACTCTCTTATGGCGGGAGTAACTATGACTCTCTTATGGATGGAGTAACTATGACTCTCTTATGGTTGGACTACTTTTGGCTAGAGTAACTATGACTCTCTTATGGTGGGAGTAACTATGACTGTCTTATGGTGGGAGTAACTATGACTCTTGTGGCGGGAGTAACTATGACTCTCTTGTGTCGGGAGTAACTATGAGTCACTTACGGCGGGAGTGACTATGACTCTCTTATGGTGGGAGTAACTATGACTCTCTTATGGTGGGAGTAACTCTGACTCTTATGGTGGGAGTAACTATGACTCTCTCATGGTGGGAGTAACTATGACTCTCTTATGGTGGGAGTAACTATGACTCTCTTATGGTGGGAGTAACTATGACTCTCTTGTGGCGGGAGTAACTATGACTCTCTTATGCCGGGAATAACTATGACTCACTTACGGCGGGAGTAACTATGACTCTCTTATGGTGGGAGTAACTATGACTGTTTTATGGAGGGAGTAACTCTGACTCTCATGATGGGAATAACCATGACTCTCTTATGGTGGGAGTAACAATTACTCTTATGGTGTGAGTAACTATGACTCTTATGGCGGGAGTAACTATGACACTCTCATGGCGGGAGTACCTATGACTCTTATGGCTGTAGTAACTATGACTCTTATGGTGGGAGTAACTATGACTCTATAATGGTGGGAGTAACTATAACTCTTATGGAGGGAGTAACTATGACTCTTATGGTGGGAGTAACTATTACTCTTATGGCGTGAGTAACTATGACTCTCTTATGGCAGGAGTAACTATGACACTCTTATGGTGGGAGTAACTATGACTCTCTTGTGGCGGGAGTAACTATGACTCTCTTATGGCGGGAGTAACTATGACACTCTTATGGTGGGAGTAACTATGACTCTCTTGTGGCGGGAGTAACTATGACTCTCTTATGGCGGGAGTAACTGACTCTTATGGTGGGAGTAACTCTGACACTCTTATAGTGGGAGTAACTATGACTCTCTTATGGAGGGAGTAACTATGACTCTCTTATGGCGGGAGTAACTATGACTCTCTTATGGCTTTAGTAACTGACTCTTATGGAGGGAGTAACTATGACTTTCTTATGGCGTGAGTAACTATGACTCTTACGGCGGGAGTAACTATGACACTCTCATGGCGGGAGTAACTATGACTCTCTAATGGTGGGACTACTTTTGGCTAGAGTAACTATGACTCTCTTATGGTGGGAGTAACTATGACTCTCTAAAGGTGGGAGTAACTATGACTCTCTTATGGTGGGAGTAACTGTGATTCTTTTATGGAGGGAGTAACTATGACTCTCTTATGGTGGGACTAACTATGACTCTTATGGTGTTAGTAAATATGACTTTCTTATGGCTGGAGTAACTATGACACTCTTATTTTGGGAGTAACTGTGACTCTTATGGTGGGAGTAACTCTGACTCTCTTATGGTGGGAGTAACTCTGACATTCTTATGGTGGGAGTAACTATGACTCTCTTATGGCGGTAGTAACTATGACTCTCTTATGGCGGTAGTAACTATGACTCTCTTATGGATGGAGTAACTATGACTCTCTTATGGTGGACTACTTTTGGCTAGAGTAACTATGACTCTCTTTTGGTGGGAGTAACTATGACTCTTTAAAGGTGGGAATAACTATAACTCTCTTATGGTGGGAGTAACTATGACACTCTTATGGTGTGAGTAACTGTGACTCTTATGGTGGGAGTAACTTTGACTCTCTTATGGTGGGAGTAACTATGACTCTTATGGCGGGAGTAACTATGACACTCTTATGGTGGGAGTAACTATGACTCTCTTATGGCGGTAGTAACTATGACTCTTATGGATGGAGTAACTATGACTCTCTTATGGTTGGACTACTTTTGGCTAGAGTAACTATGACTCTTTTGGTGGGAGTAACTATGACTCTCTAAAGGTGGGAGTAACTATAACTCTCTTATGGTGGGAGTAACTATGACTCTCTTGTGGCGGTAGCAACTATGACTCTCTTATGGTGGGAGTAACTATGACTCTTATGGCGGTAGTAACTATGACTCTCTTATGGATGGAGTAACTATGACTCTTATGGTGGGACTACTTTTGGCGGGATTAACTATGACTCTCTTATGGTGGGAGTAACTATGACTCTCTTATGGTGGGAGTAACTATGACTATTTTATGGTGGGAGTAACTATAACTCTTCTGGTGGGAGTAACAATTACTCTTTTGGTGGGAGTAACTATGACTCTCTAAAGGTGGGAGTAACTATGACTCTTATGGTGGGACTAACTATGACTCTCTTGTGGCGGGAGTAACTATGACTCTCTTATGGTGGGAGTAACTATGACTCTTATGGAGGGAGTAACTGACTCTCATGATGGGAGTAACCATGACTCTCTTATGGTGGGAGTAACAATTACTCTTATGGTGTGAGTAACTGTGACTCTTATGGCGGGAGTAACTATGACACTCTCATGGCGGGAGTAACTGACTTATGGCGGTAGTAACTATGACTCTCTTATGGTGGGAGTAACCATGACTCTATAATGGTGGGAGTAACTATAACTCTTATGGTGGGAGTAACTGTGACTCTCTTATGGAGGGAGTAACTATGACTCTTATGGTGGGAGTAACTATTACTCTTATGACGTGAGTAACTATGACACTCTTATGGTGGGAGTAACTATAACTCTCTTGTGGCTGGAGTAACTATGACTCTCTTATGGCGGGAGTAACTGACTTTTATGGCGGGAGTAACTATGACTCTCTTATGGTGGGAGTAACTATGACTCTCTTATGGTGGGAGTAACTATGACTTTCTTATGGCGGGAGTAACTATGACTTTCTTACGGCGGGAGTAACTATGACTCTCTTATGGCAGTAGTCACTATGACTTTCTTATGGATGGAGTAACTATGACTCTTATGGTGGGACTACTTTTGGCTAGAGTAACAATGACTCTCTTATGGTGGGAGTAACTATGACTCTCTAAAGGTGGGAGTAACTATAACTCTCTTATGGTGGGAGTAACTATGACTCTTGTGGCGGGAGTAACTATGACTCTTTTATGGTGGGAGTAACTATGACTCTAATGGTGGGAGTAACTATAACTCTCTTATGGTGGGAGTAACTGTGATTCTCTTATGGAGGGAGTAACTATGACTCTCTTATGGTGGGACTAACTATGGCTCTTATGGTGGTAGTAACTATGACTCTCTTATGGTGGGAGTAACTCTGACTCTCTTATGGTGGGAGTAACTATGACTCTCCTATGGTGGGAGTAACTATAACTCTTATGGCGGTAGTAACTATGACTCTCTTATGGCGGTAGTAACTATGACTCTTATGGTGGGACTACTTTTGCCAGGAGTAACTATGACTTTCTTATGGCGGGAGTAACTATGACTCTCTTATGGCGGGAGTAACTAGGACTCTCTTATGGCGGTAGTAACTATGACTTTCTTATGGATGGAGTAACTATGACTCTCTTATGGTGGGACTACTTTTGGCTAGAGTAACTATGACTCTCTTATGGTGGGAGTAACTATGACTCTCTAAAGGTGGGAGTAACTATAACCCTCTTATGGTGGGATTAACTATGACTCTCTTGTGGCGGGAGTAACTATGACTCTTATGGTGGGAATAACTATGACTCTCTAAAGGTGGGAGTAACTATTACTCTTATGGTGGGAGTAACTATGACTCTAATGGTGGGAGTAATTATAACTCTTATGGTGGGAGTAACAGTGACTCTTTTATGGAGGGAGTAACTATGACTCTCTTATGGTTGGACTACTTTTGGCTAGAGTAACTATGACTCTCTTATGGTGGGAGTAACTATGACTCTCTAAAGGTGGGAGTAACTGTAACTCTCTTATGGTGGGAGTAACTATGACTCTTTTGTGGTGGGACTAACTATGACTCTCTTATGTCGGGAGTAACTATGAGTCACTTACGGCGGGAGTAACTATGACTCTCTTATGGTGGGAGTAACTATGACTCTTATGGAGGTAGTAACTGACTCTCATGATGGGAGTAACCATGACTCTCTTATAGTGGGAGTGACAATTACTCTTATGGTGTGAGTAACTATGACTCTTATGGCGGTAGTAACTATGACTCTATAACGGTGGGAGTAACTATAACTCTTATGGTGGGAGTAACTGTAACTCTTATGGAGGGAGTAACTATGACTCTTATTGTGGGAGTATGTATTACTCTTATGACGTGAGTAACTATGACACTCTTATGGTGGGAGTAACTATGACTCTTGTGGCGGGAGTAACTATGACTCTCTTATGGCGGAAGTAACTATGACTCTCTTATGGCGGGAGTAACTGACTCTTCTGGTGGGAGTAACTCTGACACTCTTATGGTGGGAGTAACTCTGACTCTCTTATGGTGGGAGTAACTCTAACTCTCTTATGGTGGGAGTAACTGTGACTCTCTTATGGAGGGAGTAACTATGACTCTCTTATGGTTGGAGTAACTATGTCTTTCTTATGGCGGGAGTAACTATGACTCTCTTATGGCGGTAGTAACTATGACACTTTTATGGTGGGAGTAACTATGACTCTCTTATGGCGTTAGTAACTATGACTCTCTAATGGTGGGTTTAATTATAACTCTCTTATGGTGGGAGTAACTATGACACTCTTATGGTGGTTGTAACTCTGACACTCTTATGGTGGGAGTAACTATGACTCTCTTATGGTGGGAGTAACTATGACTCTCTTATGGTGGGAGTAACTATGACTCTCTTATGGTGGGAGTAACTATGACTCTCTAAATGTGGGAGTAACTCTGACTCTCTTATGGTGGGACTACTTATGGTGGGAGTAACCATGACTCTCTTATGGATGGAGTAACTATGACTCTCTTATGGATGGAGTAACTATGACTCTCTTATGGTGGGACTACTTTTGGCTAGAGTAACTATGACTCTCTTATGGTGGGAGTAACTATGATTCTAAAGGTGGGAGTAACTATAACTCTCTTATGGTAGGAGTAACTATGACTCTCTTATGGCGGGAGTAACTATGACTCTCTTATGGTGGGAGTAACTATGACTCTCTTATGGTGGGAGTAACTATGACTCTCTTATGGCGGTAGTAACTATGACTCTCTTATGGATGGAGTAACTATGACACTTATGGTGGGACTGCTTTTGTCGGGAGTAACTATGACTCTAATGGTGGGAGTAACTATAACTCTTCTGGTGGGAGTAACAGTGACTCTCTTATGGAGGGAGTAACTATTACTCTTATGGTGTGAGTAAATTTGACTTAAGCAGGAGTAACTATGACACTCTTATGTTGGGAGTAACTATGACACTCTTATGGTGGGAGTAACTATGACACTCTTATGGTGGGAGTAACTGTGACTCTTATAGTGGGAGTAACTAAGACTCTCTTGTGGTGGTAGTAAAAATTACTCTTATGGTGTGAGTAAGTATGACTTGCTTATGGCAGGAGTAATTATGACTCTCTTATGGCGGGAGTAACTATGACACTTTTATGGTGGGAGTAACTATGACTCTCTTATGGCGGTAGTAACTATGACTCTCTAATGGTGGGAGTAACTATGACTCTCTTATGGTGGGATTAACTATTACTCTTATGGCGGGAGTAACTATGACACTCTTATGGCGGGAGTAACTATGACTCTATTATGTTGGGAGTAACTATGACTTTTATGGCGGGAGTAACTCTGATACTCTTATGGTGGAAGTAACTATGACTCTCTTATGGCGGGAGTAACTATGACTCTCTTATGGATGGAGTAACTATGACTCTCTTATGGTTGGACTACTTTTGGCTAGAGTAACTATGACTCTCTTATGGTGGGAGTAACTATGACTGTCTTATGGTGGGAGTAACTATGACTCTCTTGTGTCGGGAGTAACTATGAGTCACTTACGGCGGGAGTGACTATGACGCTCTTATGGTGGGAGTAACTATGACTCTCTTATGGTGGGAGTAACTCTGTCTCTTATGGTGGGAGTAACTCTGACTTTCTCATGGTGGGAGTAACTATGACTCTATAATGGTGGGAGTAACTATAACTCTTATGGAGGGAGTAACTATGACTCTTATGGTGGGAGTAACTATTACTCTTATGGCGTGAGTAACTATGACTCTCTTATGGCGGGAGTAACTATGACACTCTTATGGTGGGAGTATCTATGACTCTCTTGTGGCGGGAGTAACTATGACTCTCTTATGGCGGGAGTAACTGACTCTTATGGTGGGAGTAACTCTGACACTCTTATGGTGGGAGTAACTATGACTCTCATATGGAGGGAGTAACTATGACTCTCTTATGGCGGGAGTAACTATGACTCTCTTATGGCTGGATTAACTGACACTTATGGTGGGAGTAACTATGACTCTTATGGTGGGAGTAACTATGACTTTCTTATGGCGTGAGTAACTATGACTCTTACGGCGGGAGTAACTATGACTCTCTTATGGCGGGATTAACTATGACTCTTATGGCGGGAGTAACTATGACTGTCTTGTGGCGGGAGTAACTATGACACTCTCATGGCGGGAGTAACTATGACTCTCTAATGGTGGGACTACTTTTGGCTAGAGTAACTATGACTCTCTTATGGTGGGAGTAACTATGACTCTCTAAAGGTGGGAGTAACTATGACTCTCTTATGGTGGGAGTAACTATGACTCTCTTGTGGCGGGAGTAACTATGACTCTTTTATGGTGGGAGTAACTATAACTCTCTTATGGTGGGAGTAACTATGACTCTCTTATGGTGGACTACTTTTGGCTAGAGTAACTATGACTCTCTTTTGGTGGGAGTAACTATGACTCTCTTTTGGTGGGAGTAACTATGACTCTCTTTTGGTGGGAGTAACTATGACTCTCTAAAGGTGGGAGTAACTATAACTCTCTTATGGTGGGAGTAACTATGACACTCTTATGGTGTAAGTAACTGTGACTCTTATGGTGGGAGTAACTTTGACTCTCTTATGGTGGGAGTAACTATGACTCTTATGGCGGGAGTAACTCTGACACTCTTGTGGTGGGAGTAACTATGACTCTCTTATGGATGGAGTAACTGACTCTCTTATGGTGGACTACTTTTGGCTAGAGTAACTATGACTCTCTTTTGGTGGGAGTAACTATGACTCTCTAAAGGTGGGAGTAACTATAACTCTCTTATGGTGGGAGTAACTATGACACTCTTATGGTGTGAGTAACTGTGACTCTTATGGTGGGAGTAACTTTGACTCTCTTATGGTGGGAGTAACTATGACTCTTATGGCGGGAGTATCTCTGACACTCTTATGGTGGGAGTAACTATGACTCTCTTATGGCGGTAGTAACTATGACTCTCTTATGGTTGGACTACTTTTGGCTAGAGTAACTATGACTCTTTTTGTGTTAGTAACTATGACTCTCTAAAGGTGGGAGTAACTTTAACTCTCTTATGGTGGGAGTAACTATGACTCTCTTGTGGCGGTAGCAACTATGACTCTCTTATGGTGGGAGTAACTATGACTCTTATGGCGGTAGTAACTGTGACTCTCTTATGGATGGAGTAACTATGACTCTTATGGTGGGACTACATTTGGCGGGATTAACTATGACTCTCTTATGGTGGGAGTAACTATGACTATCTTATGGTGGGAGTAACTATAACTCTTCTGGTGGGAGTAACAATTACTCTTCTGGTGGGAGTAACAATTACTCTTTTGGTGGGAGTAACTATGACTCTCTTTTGGCGGGAGTAACTATGACTCTCTTATGTCAGGAGTAACTATGAGTCACTTACGGCAGGAGTGGCTATGACTCTCTTATGGTGGGAGTAACAATTACTCTTATGGTGTGAGTAACTATGACTCTTATGGCGGGAGTAACTATGACACTCTCATGGCGGGAGTAACTGACTCTTATGGCGGTAGTAACTATGACTCTCTTATGGTGGGAGTAACTATGACTCTCTAAAGGTGGGAGTAACTGTAACTCTCTTATGGTGGGAGTAACTATGACTCTTTTGTGGTGGGACTAACTATGACTCTCTTATGTCGGGAGTAACTATGAGTCACTTACGGCGGGAGTAACTATGACTCTCTTATGGTGGGAGTAACTATGACTCTTATGGAGGTAGTAACTGACTCTCATGATGGGAGTAACCATGACTCTCTTATAGTGGGAGTGACAATTACTCTTATGGTGTGAGTAACTATGACTCTTATGGCGGTAGTAACTATGACTCTATAACGGTGGGAGTAACTATAACTCTTATGGTGGGAGTAACTGTAACTCTTATGGAGGGAGTAACTATGACTCTTATTGTGGGAGTATGTATTACTCTTATGACGTGAGTAACTATGACACTCTTATGGTGGGAGTAACTATGACTCTTGTGGCGGGAGTAACTATGACTCTCTTATGGCGGAAGTAACTATGACTCTCTTATGGCGGGAGTAACTGACTCTTCTGGTGGGAGTAACTCTGACACTCTTATGGTGGGAGTAACTCTGACTCTCTTATGGTGGGAGTAACTCTAACTCTCTTATGGTGGGAGTAACTGTGACTCTCTTATGGAGGGAGTAACTATGACTCTCTTATGGTTGGAGTAACTATGTCTTTCTTATGGCGGGAGTAACTATGACTCTCTTATGGCGGTAGTAACTATGACACTTTTATGGTGGGAGTAACTATGACTCTCTTATGGCGTTAGTAACTATGACTCTCTAATGGTGGGTTTAATTATAACTCTCTTATGGTGGGAGTAACTATGACACTCTTATGGTGGTTGTAACTCTGACACTCTTATGGTGGGAGTAACTATGACTCTCTTATGGTGGGAGTAACTATGACTCTCTTATGGTGGGAGTAACTATGACTCTCTTATGGTGGGAGTAACTATGACTCTCTAAATGTGGGAGTAACTCTGACTCTCTTATGGTGGGACTACTTATGGTGGGAGTAACCATGACTCTCTTATGGATGGAGTAACTATGACTCTCTTATGGATGGAGTAACTATGACTCTCTTATGGTGGGACTACTTTTGGCTAGAGTAACTATGACTCTCTTATGGTGGGAGTAACTATGATTCTAAAGGTGGGAGTAACTATAACTCTCTTATGGTAGGAGTAACTATGACTCTCTTATGGCGGGAGTAACTATGACTCTCTTATGGTGGGAGTAACTATGACTCTCTTATGGTGGGAGTAACTATGACTCTCTTATGGTGGGAGTAACTATGACTCTCTTATGGCGGTAGTAACTATGACTCTCTTATGGATGGAGTAACTATGACACTTATGGTGGGACTGCTTTTGTCGGGAGTAACTATGACTCTAATGGTGGGAGTAACTATAACTCTTCTGGTGGGAGTAACAGTGACTCTCTTATGGAGGGAGTAACTATTACTCTTATGGTGTGAGTAAATTTGACTTAAGCAGGAGTAACTATGACACTCTTATGTTGGGAGTAACTATGACACTCTTATGGTGGGAGTAACTATGACACTCTTATGGTGGGAGTAACTGTGACTCTTATAGTGGGAGTAACTAAGACTCTCTTGTGGTGGTAGTAAAAATTACTCTTATGGTGTGAGTAAGTATGACTTGCTTATGGCAGGAGTAATTATGACTCTCTTATGGCGGGAGTAACTATGACACTTTTATGGTGGGAGTAACTATGACTCTCTTATGGCGGTAGTAACTATGACTCTCTAATGGTGGGAGTAACTATGACTCTCTTATGGTGGGATTAACTATTACTCTTATGGCGGGAGTAACTATGACACTCTTATGGCGGGAGTAACTATGACTCTCTTATGTTGGGAGTAACTATGACTTTTATGGCGGGAGTAACTCTGATACTCTTATGGTGGAAGTAACTATGACTCTCTTATGGCGGGAGTAACTATGACTCTCTTATGGATGGAGTAACTATGACTCTCTTATGGTTGGACTACTTTTGGCTAGAGTAACTATGACTCTCTTATGGTGGGAGTAACTATGACTGTCTTATGGTGGGAGTAACTATGACTCTCTTGTGTCGGGAGTAACTATGAGTCACTTACGGCGGGAGTGACTATGACGCTCTTATGGTGGGAGTAACTATGACTCTCTTATGGTGGGAGTAACTCTGTCTCTTATGGTGGGAGTAACTCTGACTCTCTCATGGTGGGAGTAACTATGACTCTCTTATGGTGGGAGTAACAATTACTCTTATTTTGGGAGTAACTATGACTCTATAATGGTGGGAGTAACTATAACTCTTATGGAGGGAGTAACTATGACTCTTATGGTGGGAGTAACTATTACTCTTATGGCGTGAGTAACTATGACTCTCTTATGGCGGGAGTAACTATGACACTCTTATGGTGGGAGTATCTATGACTCTCTTGTGGCGGGAGTAACTATGACTCTCTTATGGCGGGAGTAACTGACTCTTATGGTGGGAGTAACTCTGACACTCTTATGGTGGGAGTAACTATGACTCTCATATGGAGGGAGTAACTATGACTCTCTTATGGCGGGAGTAACTATGACTCTCTTATGGCTGGATTAACTGACACTTATGGTGGGAGTAACTATGACTCTTATGGTGGGAGTAACTATGACTTTCTTATGGCGTGAGTAACTATGACTCTTACGGCGGGAGTAACTATGACTCTCTTATGGCGGGATTAACTATGACTCTTATGGCGGGAGTAACTATGACTGTCTTGTGGCGGGAGTAACTATGACACTCTCATGGCGGGAGTAACTATGACTCTCTAATGGTGGGACTACTTTTGGCTAGAGTAACTGACTCTCTTATGGTGGGAGTAACTATGACTCTCTAAAGGTGGGAGTAACTATGACTCTCTTATGGTGGGAGTAACTATGACTCTCTTGTGGCGGGAGTAACTATGACTCTTTTATGGTGGGAGTAACTATAACTCTCTTATGGTGGGAGTAACTATGACTCTCTTATGGTGGACTACTTTTGGCTAGAGTAACTATGACTCTCTTTTGGTGGGAGTAACTATGACTCTCTTTTGGTGGGAGTAACTATGACTCTCTTTTGGTGGGAGTAACTATGACTCTCTAAAGGTGGGAGTAACTATAACTCTCTTATGGTGGGAGTAACTATGACACTCTTATGGTGTAAGTAACTGTGACTCTTATGGTGGGAGTAACTTTGACTCTCTTATGGTGGGAGTAACTATGACTCTTATGGCGGGAGTAACTCTGACACTCTTGTGGTGGGAGTAATTATGACTCTCTTATGGATGGAGTAACTGACTCTCTTATGGTGGACTACTTTTGGTTAGAGTAACTATGACTCTCTTTTGGTGGGAGTAACTATGACTCTCTAAAGGTGGGAGTAACTATAACTCTCTTATGGTGGGAGTAACTATGACACTCTTATGGTGTGAGTAACTGTGACTCTAATGGTGGGAGTAACTTTGACTCTCTTATGGTGGGAGTAACTATGACTCTTATGGCGGGAGTAACTCTGACACTCTTATGGTGGGAGTAACTATGACTCTCTTATGGCGGTAGTAACTATGACTCTCTTATGGTTGGACTACTTTTGGCTAGAGTAACTATGACTCTTTTTGTGTTAGTAACTATGACTCTCTAAAGGTGGGAGTAACTTTAACTCTCTTATGGTGGGAGTAACTATGACTCTCTTGTGGCGGTAGCAACTATGACTCTCTTATGGTGGGAGTAACTATGACTCTTATGGCGGTAGTAACTGTGACTCTCTTATGGATGGAGTAACTATGACTCTTATGGTGGGACTACATTTGGCGGGATTAACTATGACTCTCTTATGGTGGGAGTAACTATGACTATCTTATGGTGGGAGTAACTATAACTCTTCTGGTGGGAGTAACAATTACTCTTCTGGTGGGAGTAACAATTACTCTTTTGGTGGGAGTAACTATGACTCTCTTTTGGCGGGAGTAACTATGACTCTCTTATGTCAGGAGTAACTATGAGTCACTTACGGCAGGAGTGGCTATGACTCTCTTATGGTGGGAGTAACAATTACTCTTATGGTGTGAGTAACTATGACTCTTATGGCGGGAGTAACTATGACACTCTCATGGCGGGAGTAACTGACTCTTATGGCGGTAGTAACTATGACTCTCTTATGGTGGGAGTAACTATGACTCTATAATGGTGGGAGTAACTATAACTCTTATGGTGGGAGTAACTGTGACTCTCTTATGGAGGGAGTAACTATGACTCTTATGGTGGGAGTAACTATTACTCTTATGACGTGAGTAACTATGACACTTATGGTGGGAGTAACTATGACTCTCTTGTGGCGGGAGTAACTATGACTCTCTTATGGCGGGAGTAACTGACTTTTATGGCGGGAGTAACTATGACTCTCTTATGGCGGGAGTAACTATGACTCTTTTATGGTGGGAGTAACTATGACTTTCCTATGGCGGGAGTAACTATGACTTTCTTATGGCGGGAGTAACTATGACTCTCTTATGGCGAAAGTAACTATGACTCTCTTATGGCAGTAGTCACTATGACTTTCTTATGGATGGAGTAACTATGACTCTTATGGTGGGACTACTTTTGGCTAGAGTAACAATGACTCTCTTATGGTGGGAGTAACTATGACTCTCTTATGGCAGTAGTCACTATGACTTTCTTATGGATGGAGTAACTATGACTCTTATGGTGGGACTACTTTTGGCTAGAGTAACAATGACTCTCTTATGGTGGGAGTAACTATGACTCTCTAAAGGTGGGAGTAACTATAACTCTCTTATGGTGGGAGCAACTATGACTCTTGTGGCGGGAGTAACTATGACTCTCTAAAGGTGGGAGTAACTATAACTCTCTTATGGTGGGAGTAACTATGACTCTCTTGTGGCGGTAGCAACTATGACTCTCTTATGGTGGGAGTAACTATGACTCTTATGGCGGTAGTAACTATGACTCTCTTATGGATGGAGTAACTATGACTCTTATGGTGGGACTACATTTGGCGGGATTAACTATGACTCTCTTATGGTGGGAGTAACTATGACTATCTTATGGTGGGAGTAACTATAACTCTTCTGGTGGGAGTAACAATTACTCTTCTGGTGGGAGTAACAATTACTCTTTTGGTGGGAGTAACTATGACTCTCTTTTGGCGGGAGTAACTATGACTCTCTTATGTCAGGAGTAACTATGACTCTATAATGGTGGGAGTAACTATGACTCTTATGGCGGGAGTAACTATGACACTCTCATGGCGGGAGTAACTATGACTCTATAATGGTGGGAGTAACTATAACTCTTATGGTGGGAGTAACTGTGACTCTCTTATGGAGGGAGTAACTATGACTCTTATGGTGGGAGTAACTATTACTCTTATGACGTGAGTAACTATGACACTCTTATGGTGGGAGTAACTATGACTCTCTTGTGGCGGGAGTAACTATGACTCTCTTATGGCGGGAGTAACTGACTCTTATGGTGGGATTAACTATTACTCTCATGACGTGAGTAACTATGACTCTCTTATGGCGGGAGTAACTATGACACTCTTATGGTGGGAGTAACTATGACTATCTTGTGTCGGGAGTAACTATGACTCTCTTATGTCGGGAGTAACTGACTCTTATGGTGGGATTAACTATTACTCTCATGACGTGAGTAACTATGACTCTCTTATGGTGGGAGTAACTCTGACACTCTTATGGTGGGAGTAACTATGACTCTTATGGAGGGAGTAACTATGACTCTCTTATGGTGGGAGTAACTCTAACCCTCTTGTGGCGGGACTAACTATGACTCTCTTAAGTCGGGAGTAACTATGAGTCACTTACGGCGGGAGTAACTATGACTCTCTTATGGTGGGAGTAACTTTGACTCTTATGGAGGAAGTATCTGACTCTCATGATGGGAGTAACCATGACTCTCTTATGGTGGGAGTAACAATTACTCTTATGGTGTGAGTAACTATGACTCTTATGGCGGGAGTACCTATGACTCTTATGGCGGGAGTAACCATGACTCTTATGGTGGGAGTAACTATGACTCTTATGGTGGGAGTAACTATGACTCTATAATGGTGGGAGTAACTATAACTTTTATGGAGGGAGTAACTATGACTCTTATGGTGGGAGTAACTAATACTCTTATGGCGTGAGTAACTCTGACACTCTTATGGTGGGAGTAACTATGACTCTCTTATGGAGGGAGTAACTATGACTCTCTTATGGCGGGAGTAACTATGACTCTCTTATGGCGGGAGTAACTGACACTTATGGCCGGAGTAACTATGACTCTTATGGTGGGAGTAACTATGACTTTCTTATGGCGTGAGTAACTATGACTCTTATGGCGGGAGTAACTATGACTCTCTTATGGCGGGAGTAACTATGACTCTTATGGCGGGAGTAACTATGACTGTCTTGTGGCGGGAGTAACTATGACACTCTCATGGCGGGAGTAACTATGACTCTCTAATGGTGGGACTACTTTTGGCTAGAGTAACTATGACTCTCTTATGGTGGGAGTAACTATGACTCTCTAAAGGTGGGAGTAACTATGACTCTTTTATGGTGGGAGTAACTATGACTCTCTAATGGTGGGAATAACTATAACTCTCTTATGGTGGGAGTAACTGTGATTCTCTTATGGAGGGAGTAACTATGACTCTCTTATGGTGGGACTAACTATGACTCTTATGGTGTTAGTAAATATGACTTTCTTATGGCTGGAGTAACTATGACACTCTTATGTTGGGAGTAACTGTGACTCTTATGGTGGGAGTAACTCTGACTCTCTTATGGTGGGAGTAACTATGACTCTCTTATGGTGGGAGTAACTCTGACACTCTTATGGTGGGAGTAACTATGACTCTCTTATGGCGGTAGTAACTATGACTCTCTTATGGATGGAGTAACTATGACTTTCTTATGGTGGACTACTTTTGGCTAGAGTAACTATGACTCTCTTTTGGTGAGAGAAACTATGACTCTAAAGGTGGGAGTAACTATAACTCTCTTATGTTGGGAGTAACTATGACACTCTTATGGTGTGAGTAACTGTGACTCTTATGGTGGGAGTAACTTTGACTCTCTTATGGTGGGAGTAACTATGACTCTCTTATGGATGGAGTAACTATGACTCTTATGGTGGGACTACTTTTGGCGGGAGTAACTATGACTCTCTTATGGTGGGAGTAACTATGACTCTCTTATGGTGGGAGTAACTATAACTCTTCTGGTGGGAGTAACAATTACTCTTTTGGTGGGAGTAACTATGACTCTCTAAAGGTGGGAGTAACTATAACTCTCTTATGGTGGGAGTAACTATGAGTCACTTACGGCGGGAGTGACTATGACTCTCTTATGGTTGGAGTAACTATGACTCTCTTATGGTGGGAGTAACTATAACTCTTCTGGTGGGAGTAACAATTACTCTTTTGGTGGGAGTAACTATGACTCTCTAAAGGTGGGAGTAACTATAACTCTCTTATGGTGGGAGTAACTATGAGTCACTTACGGCGGGAGTGACTATGACTCTCTTATGGTTGGAGTAACTATGACTCTTATGGATGGAGTAACTATGACTCTCTCATGGTTGGACTACTTTTGGCTAGAGTAACTATGACTCTCTAAAGGTGGGAGTAACTATAACTCTCTTATGGTGGGAGTAACTATGACTCTTATGGCGGTAGTAACTATGACTCTCTTATGGATGGAGTAACTATGACTCTTATGGTGGGACTACTTTTGGCGGGAGTAACTATGACTCTCTTATGGTGGGAGTAACTATGACTCTCTTATGGTGGGAGTAACTATAACTCTTCTGGTGGGAGTAACAATTACTCTTTTGGTGGGAGTAACTATGACTCTCTAAAGGTGGGAGTAACTATAACTCTCTTATGGTGGGAGTAACTATGAGTCACTTACGGCGGGAGTGACTATGACTCTCTTATGGTTGGAGTAACTATGACTCTTATGGAGGGAGTAACTGACTCTCATGATGGGAGTAACCATGACTCTCTTATGGTGGGAGTAACTATGACTCTCTTATGGTGGGAGTAACTATGACTCTATAATGGTGGGAGTAACTATAACTCTTATGGTGGGAGTAACTGTGACTCTCTTATGGAGGGAGTAACTATGACTCTTATGGTGGGAGTAACTATTACTCTATAATGGTGGGAGTAACTATAACTTTTATGGAGGGAGTAACTATGACACTCTTATGGTTGGAGTAACTATGACTCTCTTGTGGCGGGAGTAACTATGACTCTCTTATGGCGGGTGTAACTGACTTTTATGGCGGGAGTAACTATGACTCTCTTATGGCGGGAGTAACTATGACTCTCTTATGGTGGGAGTAACTATGACTTTCTTATGGCGGGAGTAACTATGACTCTCTTATGGCGGGAGTAACTATGACTCTCGTATGGCGGTAGTAACTATGACTTTCTTATGGATGGAGTAACTATGACTCTCTTATGGTGGGAGTAACTATGACTTTCTTATGGATGGAGTAACTATGACTCTCTTATGGTGGGAGTAACTATGACTCTCTAAAGGTGGGAGTAACTATAACTCTCTTATGGTGGGATTAACTATGACTCTCTTGTGGCGGGAGTAACTATGACTCTTATGGTGGGAGTAACTATGACTCTCTAAAGGTGGGAGTAACTATTACTCTTATGGTGGGAGTAACTATAACTCTTATGGTGGGAGTAACAGTGACTCTTTTATGGAGGGAGTAACTATGACTCTCTTATGGTTGGACTACTTTTGGCTAGAGTAACTATGACTCTCTTATGGTGGGAGTAACTATGACTCTCTAAAGGTGGGAGTAACTATAACTCTGTTATGGTGGGAGTAACTATGACTCTCTTGTGGCGGGACTAACTATGACTCTCTTATGTCGGGAGTAACTATGACTCTTATGGAGGGAGTAACTGACTCTCATGATGGGAGTAACCATGACTCTCTTATGGTGGGAGTGACAATTACTCTTATGGTGTGAATAACTATGACTCTTATGGCAGTAGTAACTATGACTCTATAATGGTGGGAGTAACTATAACTCTTATGGTGGGAGTAACTGTAACTCTTATGGAGGGAGTAACTATTACTCTTATTGTGGGAGTAACTATAACTCTCTAATGGTGGGACTACTTTTGGCTAGAGTAAATATGACTCTCTTATGGTGGGAGTAACTATGACTCTCTAAAGGTGGGAGTAACTATAACTCTCTTATGGTGGGAGTAACTATGACTCTCTTGTGGCGGGACTCACTATGACTCTCTTATTTTGGGAGTAACAATTACTCTTATGGTGTGAGTAACTATGACTCTTATGGCGGTAGTAACTATGACTCTATAATGGTGGGAGTAACTATAACTCTTATGGAGGGAGTAACTATGACTCTTATGGTGGGAGTAACTATGACTCTCTTGTGGCGGGAGTAACTATGACTCTCTTATGGCGGGAGTAACTGACTCTTCTGGTGGGAGTAACTCTGTCTCTCTTATGCTGGGAGTAACACTAACTCTCTTATTGTGGGAGTAACTGTGACTCTCTTATGGAGGGAGTAACTATGACTCTCTTATGGTTGGAGTAACTATGACTTTCTTATGGCGGGAGTATATAATTCTCTTACGGCGGGAGTAACTATGACTCTCTTATGGCGGGAGTAACACACTTATGGTGGGAGTAACTATGACTCTTATGGTGGGAGTAACTATGACTTTCTTATGGCAGGAGTAACTATGACTCTTATGGCGGGAGTAACTATGACTCTCTTATGGCGGGAGTAACTATGACTCTCTTATGGTGGGAGTAACTATGACTCTCTAATGGTGGGACTACTTTTGGCTAGAGTAACTATGACTCTCTTATAGTGGGAGTAACTATGACTCTCTAAAGGTGGGAGTAACTATAACTCTCTTATGGTGGGAGTAACTGTGATTCTCTTTTGGAGGGAGTAACTATGACTCTCTTATGGTGGGACTAACTATGACTCTTATGGCGGTAGTAACTATGACTCTCTTATGGTGGGAGTAACTATAACTCTTATGGTGGGAGTAACTGTGACTCTTATGGAGGGAGTAAATATGACTCTTATGGCGGGAGTAACTATGACACTCTTATGGTGGGAGTAACTATGACTCTTATGGCGGGAGTAACTATGACACTTTTATGGTCGGAGTAACTATGACTCACTTATGGCGGTAGTAACTATGACTCTCTTATGGTGGGAGTAACTATGACTCTTATGGTGGGAGTAACAGTGACTCTCTTATGGAGGGAGTAACTATTACTCTTATGGTGTGAGTAAATTTGATTTATGGCGGGAGTAACTATGACACTCTTATGTTGCGAGTAACTATGACACTCTTATGGATTGAGTAACTATGACTCTCTTATGGTGGGACTACTTTTGGCTAGAGTAACTATGACTCTCTTATGGTGGGAGTAACTATGACTCTCTAAAGGTGGGAGTAACTATAACTCTCTTATGGTGGGATTAACTGTGACTCTAATGGTGGGAGTAACTATAACTCTTATGGTGGGAGTAACAGTGACTCTTTTATGGAGGGAGTAACTATTACTCTCTTATGGTGGGACTACTTTTGGCTAGAGTAACTATGACTCTCTTATGGTGGGAGTAACTATGACTCTCTAAAGGTGGGAGTAACTATAACTCTCTTATGGTGGGATTAACTGTGACTCTTGTGGTGGGAGTAACTATGACTCTCTAAAGGTGGGAGTAACTATTACTCTTATGGTGGGAGTAACTATGACTCTAATGGTGGGAGTAACTATAACTCTTATGGTGGGAGTAACAGTGACTCTTTTATGGAGGGAGTAACTATTACTCTCTTATGGTTGGACTACTTTTGGCTAGAGTAACTATGACTCTCTTATGGTGGGAGTAACTATGACTCTCTAAAGGTGGGAGTAACTATAACTCTCTTATGGTGGGAGTAACTATGACTCTCTTGTGGCGGGACTAACTATGACTCTCTTATGTCGGGAGTAACTATGAGACACTTACGGCGGGAGTAACTATGACTCTCTTATGGTGGGAGTAACTATGACTCTTATGGAGGGAGTAACTGACTCTCATGATGGGAGTAACCATGACTCTTATGGTGGGAGTGACAATTACTCTTATGGTGTGAGTAACTATGACTCTTATGGCGGTAGTAACTATGACTCTATAATGGTGGGAGTAACTATAACTCTTATGGTGGGAGTAACTATAACTCTTATGGTGGGAGTAACTGTAACTCTTATGGTGGGAGTAACTATGACTCTCTTGTGGCGGGAGTAACTATGACTCTCTTATGGCGGAAGTAACTATGACTCTCTTATGGCGGGAGTAACTGACTCTTCTGGTGGGAGTAACTCTGACACTCTTATGGTGGGAGTAACTCTGACTCTCTTATGGTGGGAGTAACTCTAACTCTCTTATGGTGGGAGTAACTAAGACTTTCTTATGGCGGGAGTAACTATGACTCTCTTACGGCGGGAGTAACTATGACTCTCTTATGGCGGGAGTAACTGACACTTATGGTTGGAGTAACTATAACTCTCTTATGGTGGGAGTAACTATGACTTTCTTATGGCGGGAGTATCTATGACTCTCTTATGGCTGGAGTAACTATAACTCTGTTATGGTGGGAGTAACTGTGACTTTCTTATGGCGGGAGTAACTATGACTCTCTTATGGCGGAAGTAACTATGACTCTTTTATGGCGGGAGTAACTGACTCTTCTGGTGGGAGTAACTCTGACACTCTTATGGTGTTAGTAACTCTGACTCTCTTATGGTGGGAGTAACTGTGACTCTCTTATGGCGGGAGTAACTATGACTCTCTTACGGCGGGAGTAACTATGACTCTCTTATGGTGGGAGTAACTATGACTTTCTTATGGCGGGAGTATCTATGACTCTCTTATGGCTGGAGTAACTAACTCTCTTATGGTTTGAGTAACTATGACTTTCTTATGGCGGGAGTAACTATGACTCTCTTATGGCGGGAGTAACTTTGACTCTTTTACGGCGGTAGTAACTATGAATTTCTTATGGATGGAGTAACTATGACTCTCTTATGGTGGGACTACTTTTGGCTAGAGTAACTATGACTCTCTTATGGTGGGAGTCACTATGACTCTCTTGTGGCGGGAGTAACTATGACACTCTCATGGCGGGAGTGACTATGACTCTCTAATGGTGGGACTACTTTTGGCTAGAGTAACTATGACTATCTTATGGTGGGAGTAACTACGACTCTCTAAAGGTGGGAGTAACTATAACTCTCTTATGGTGGGAGTAACTATGACTCTCTTGTGGCGGGAGTAACTATGACTCTTTTATGGTGGGAGTAACTATGACTCTCTAATGGTGTGAGTAACTATAACTCTCTTATGGTGGGAGTAACTGTGATTCTCTTATGGAGGGAGTAACTATGACTCTCTTATGGTGGGACTAACTATGACTCTTATAGTGTTACTAAATATAACTTATGGCTGGAGTAACTATGACACTCTTATGTTGGGAGTAACTGTGACTCTTATGGTGGGAGTAACTCTGACTCTCTTATGGTGGGAGTAACTATGACTCTCTTATGGTGGGAGAAACTCTGACACTCTTATGGTGGGAGTAACTATGACTCTCTTATGGCGGTAGTAACTATGACTCTCTTATGGATGGAGTAACTATGACTCTCTTATGGTGGACTACTTTTGGCTAGAGTAACTATGACTCTCTTTTGGTGGGAGTAACTATGACTCTCTTGTGGCGGGAGTAACTATGACTCTCTTATGGTGGGAGTAACTATGACTCTCTAAAGGTGGGAGTAACTATTACTCTTATGGTGGGAGTAACTATTACTCTAATGGTGAGAGTAACTATAACTCTTATGGTTGGAGTAACAGTGACTCTTTTATGGAGGGAGTAACTATGACTCTCTTATGGTGGGAGTAACTATGACTCTCTAAAGGTGGGAGTAACTATGACTCTCTTATGGCGGGAGTAACTATGACTCTCTTATGGCGGGAGTAACTGACTCTTCTGGTGGGAGTAACTCTGTCTCTCTTATGGTGGGAGTAACTGTGACTCTTATGGAGGGAGTAACTATGACTCTTATGGTTGGAGTAACTATGACTTTCTTATGGCGGGAGTATATATGACTCTCTTACGGCGGGAGTAACTATGACTCTCTTATGGCGGGAGTAACTATGACTTTCTTATGGATGGAGTAACTATGACTCTTATGGTGGGACTACTTTTGGCTAGAGTAACAATGACTCTCTTATGGTGGGAGTAACTATGACTCTCTAAAGGTGGGAGTAACTATGACTCTATAATGGTGGGAGTAACTATAACTCTTATGGTGGGAGTAACTTTGACTCTCTTATGGAGGGAGTAACTATGACTCTTATGGTGGGAGTAACTATGACTCTCTTGTGGCGGGAGTAACTATGACTCTCTTATGGCAGGAGTAACTGACTCTTATGGTGGGAGTAACTCTGACACTCTTATGTTGGGAGTAACTATGACTCTTATGGAGGGAGTAACTATGACTCTCTTATGGCGGGAGTAACTATGACTCTCTTATGGCGGGAGTAACTGACACTTATGGTGGGAGTAACTATGACTCTTATGGTGGGAGTAACTATGACTTTCTTATGGCGGGAGTAACTATGACTCTCTTATGGCGGGAGTAACTATGACTCTCTTATGGCGGGAGTAACTGACACTTATGGTGGGAGTAACTATGACTTTCTTATGGCGGGAGTAACTATGACTCTCTTATGGCGGGAGTAACTATAACTCTCTTATGGTGGGAGTAACTATGACTTTCTTATGGCGGGAGTAACTATGACTCTCTTATGGCGGGAGTAACTATGACTCTTTTATGGCGGTAGTAACTATGAATTTCTTATGGATGGAGTAACTATGACTCTCTTATGGTGGGACTACTTTTGGCTAGAGTAACTATGACTCTCTTATGGTGGGAGTAAATATGACTCTCTAAAGGTGGGAGTAACTATAACTCTCTTATGGTGGGAGTAACTATGACTCTTGTGGCGGGAGTAACTATGACACTCTCATGGCGGGAGTAACTATGACTCTCTAATGGTGGGACTACTTTTGGCTAGAGTAAATATGACTCTCTTATGGTGTGAGTAACTATGACTCTCTAAAGGTGGGAGTAACTATAACTCTCTTGTGGCGGGAGTAACTATGACTCTTTTATGGTGGGAGTAACTATGACTCTCTAATGGTGGGAGTAACTATAACTCTCTTATGGTGGGAGTAACTGTGATTCTCTTTTGGAGGGAGTAACTATGACTCTCTTGTGGTGGGACTAACTATGACTCTTATGGCGGTAGTAACTATGACTCTCTTATGTATGGAGTAACTATGACTCTTATGGTGGGAGTAACTATAACTCTTATGGTGGGAGTAACTGTGACTCTTTTGGAGTGAGTAAATATGACTCTCTTGTGGCGGGAGTAACTATGAGTCTCTTATGGCTGGAGTAACTATGACTCTCTTATGGTGGGAGTAACTGACTCTTCTGGTGGGAGTAACTCTGTCTCTCTTATGCTGGGAGTAACTCTAACTCTCTTATTGTGGGAGTAACTGTGACTCTCTTATGGAGGGAGTAACTATGACTCTCTTATGGTTGGAGTAACTATGACTTTCTTATGGCGGGAGTATATAATTCTCTTACGGCGGGAGTAACTATGACTCTCTTATGGCGGGAGTAACACACTTATGGTGGGAGTAACTATGACTCTTATGGTGGGAGTAACTATGACTTTCTTATGGCAGGAGTAACTATGACTCTTATGGCGGGAGTAACTATGACTCTCTTATGGCGGGAGTAACTATGACTCTCTTATGGTGGGAGTAACTATGACTCTCTAATGGTGGGACTACTTTTGGCTAGAGTAACTATGACTCTCTTATGGTGGGAGTAACTATGACTGTCTAAAGGTGGGAGTAACTATAACTCTCTTATGGTGGGAGTAACTTTGACTCTAATGGTGGGAGTAACTATGACACTCATATGGTGGGAGTAACTATGACTCTCTTGTGGCGGGAGTAACTATGACTCTCTTATGGCAGGAGTAACTGACTCTTATGGTGGGAGTAACTCTGACACTCTTATGTTGGGAGTAACTATGACTCTCTTATGGAGGGAGTAACTATGACTCTCTTATGGCGGGAGTAACTATGACTCTCTTATGGCGGGAGTAACTGACACTTATGGTGGGAGTAACTATGACTCTTATGGTGGGAGTAACTATGACTTTCTTATGGCGGGAGTAACTATAACTCTCTTACGGCGGGAGTAACTATGACTCTCTTATGGCGGGAGTAACTGACACTTATGGTGGGAGTAACTATGACTTTCTTATGGCGGGAGTAACTATGACTCTCTTATGGCGGGAGTAACTATAACTCTCTTATGGTGGGAGTAACTATGACTTTCTTATGGCGGGAGTAACTATGACTCTCTTATGGCGGGAGTAACTATGACTCTTTTATGGCGGTAGTAACTATGAATTTCTTATTAATGGAGTAACTATGACTCTCTTATGGTGGGACTACTTTTGGCTAGAGTAACTATGACGCTCTTATGGTGGGAGTAAATATGACTCTCTAAAGGTGGGAGTAACTATAACTCTCTTATGGTGGGAGTAACTATGACTCTTGTGGCGGGAGTAACTATGACACTCTCATGGCGGGAGTAACTATGACTCTCTAATGGTGGGACTACTTTTGGCTAGAGTAAATATGACTCTCTTATGGTGGGAGTAACTATGACTCTCTAAAGGTGGGAGTAACTATAACTCTCTTGTGGCGGGAGTAACTATGACTCTTTTATGGTGGGAGTAACTATGACTCTCTAATGGTGGGAGTAACTATAACTCTCTTATGGCGGTAGTAACTATGACTCTCTTATGTATGGAGTAACTATGACTCTTATGGTGGGAGTAACTATAACTCTTATGGTGGGAGTAACTGTGACTCTTTTGGAGTGAGTAAATATGACTCTTAATGCTCGAGTAATAATGACACTCTTATGGTGGGAGTAACTGTGACTTTCTTATGGCAGGAGTAACTATGACTCTTATGGCGGGAGTAACTATGACTCTCTTATGGCGGGAGTAACTATGACTCTCTTATGGTGGGAGTAACTATGACTCTCTAATGGTGGGACTACTTTTGGCTAGAGTAACTATGACTCTCTTATGGTGGGAGTAACTATGACTGTCTAAAGGTGGGAGTAACTATAACTCTCTTATGGTGGGAGTAACTTTGACTCTAATGGTGGGAGTAACTATGACACTCATATGGTGGGAGTAACTATGACTCTCTTGTGGCGGGAGTAACTATGACTCTCTTATGGCAGGAGTAACTGACTCTTATGGTGGGAGTAACTCTGACACTCTTATGTTGGGAGTAACTATGACTCTCTTATGGAGGGAGTAACTATGACTCTCTTATGGCGGGAGTAACTATGACTCTCTTATGGCGGGAGTAACTGACACTTATGGTGGGAGTAACTATGACTCTTATGGTGGGAGTAACTATGACTTTCTTATGGCGGGAGTAACTATAACTCTCTTACGGCGGGAGTAACTATGACTCTCTTATGGCGGGAGTAACTGACACTTATGGTGGGAGTAACTATGACTTTCTTATGGCGGGAGTAACTATGACTCTCTTATGGCGGGAGTAACTATAACTCTCTTATGGTGGGAGTAACTATGACTTTCTTATGGCGGGAGTAACTATGACTCTCTTATGGCGGGAGTAACTATGACTCTTTTATGGCGGTAGTAACTATGAATTTCTTATTAATGGAGTAACTATGACTCTCTTATGGTGGGACTACTTTTGGCTAGAGTAACTATGACGCTCTTATGGTGGGAGTAAATATGACTCTCTAAAGGTGGGAGTAACTATAACTCTCTTATGGTGGGAGTAACTATGACTCTTGTGGCGGGAGTAACTATGACACTCTCATGGCGGGAGTAACTATGACTCTCTAATGGTGGGACTACTTTTGGCTAGAGTAAATATGACTCTCTTATGGTGGGAGTAACTATGACTCTCTAAAGGTGGGAGTAACTATAACTCTCTTGTGGCGGGAGTAACTATGACTCTTTTATGGTGGGAGTAACTATGACTCTCTAATGGTGGGAGTAACTATAACTCTCTTATGGCGGTAGTAACTATGACTCTCTTATGTATGGAGTAACTATGACTCTTATGGTGGGAGTAACTATAACTCTTATGGTGGGAGTAACTGTGACTCTTTTGGAGTGAGTAAATATGACTCTTAATGCTCGAGTAATAATGACACTCTTATGGTGGGAGTAACTGTGACTCTTATGGCGGGAATAACTATGACACTTTTATGGTGGGAGTAACTATGACTCACTTATGGCGGTAGTAACTATGACTCTCTTATGGTGTTAGTAACTATGACACTCTTATGGTGGGAGTAACTATGACTATCTTGTGTCTGGAGTAACTATGACTCTCTTATGGCGGGAGTAACTGACTCTTATGGTGGGAGTAACTCTAACTCTCTTGTGGCGGGACTAACTATGACTCTCTTAAGTCGTGAGTAACTATGAGTCACTTACGGCTGGAGTAACTATGACTCTCTTATGGTGGGAGTAACTTTGACTCTTATGGAGGGAGTAACTATGACTCTATAATGGTGGGAGTAACCATGACTCTCTTATTTTGGGAGTGACAATTACTCTTATGGTGTGAGTAACTATGACTCTTTTGGCGGTAGTAACTATGATTCTATAATGGTGGGAGTAACTATGACTCTCTTATAGTGGGAGTAACTATGACTCTTATGGCGGTAGTAACTATGACTCTCTTATGGATGGAGTAACTATGACTCTTATGGTGTTACTACTTTTGGCGGGAGTAACTATAACTCTCTTATGGTGGGAGTAACTGTGACTCTTATGGTGGGAGTAACTTTGACTCTCTTATGGAGGGAGTAATTATGACTCTTATGGTGGGAGTAACTATTACTCTTATGGCGTGAGTAACTATGACTCTCTTATGGCGGTAGTCACTATGACTTTTTTATGGATGGAGTAACTATGACTCTTATGGTGGGACTACTTTTGGCTAGAGTAACAATGACTCTCTTATGGTGGGAGTAATTATGACTCTCTAAAGGTGGGAGTAACTATGACTCTATAATGGTGGGAGTAACTATAACTCTTATGGAGGGAGTAACTATGACTCTTATGGTGGGAGTAACTATGACTCTCTTGTGGCGGGAGTAACTATGAGTCTCTTATGGCGGGAGTAACTATGACTCTCTTATGGCGGGAGTAACTGACTCTTCTGGTGGGAGTAACTCTGTCTCTCTTATGCTGGGAGTAACTCTAACTCTCTTATTGTGGGAGTAACTGTGACTCTCTTATGGAGGGAGTAACTATGACTCTCTTATGGTTGGAGTAACTATGACTTTCTTATGGCGGGAGTATATAATTCTCTTACGGCGGGAGTAACTATGACTCTCTTATGGCGGGAGTAACACACTTATGGTGGGAGTAACTATGACTCTTATGGTGGGAGTAACTATGACTTTCTTATGGCAGGAGTAACTATGACTCTTATGGCGGGAGTAAGTATGACTCTCTTATGGCGGGAGTAACTATGACTCTCTTATGGTGGGAGTAACTATGACTCTCTAATGGTGGGACTACTTTTGGCTAGAGTAACTATGACTCTCTTATGGTGGGAGTAACTATGACTGTCTAAAGGTGGGAGTAACTATAACTCTCTTATGGTGGGAGTAACTTTGACTCTCTAATGGTGGGAGTAACTATGACACTCTTATGGTGGGAGTAACTATGACTCTCTTGTGGCGGGAGTAACTATGACTCTCTTATGGCAGGAGTAACTGACTCTTATGGTGGGAGTAACTCTGACACTCTTATGTTGGGAGTAACTATGACTCTCTTATGGAGGGAGTAACTATGACTCTCTTATGGCGGGAGTAACTATGACTCTCTTATGGCGGGAGTAACTGACACTTATGGTGGGAGTAACTATGACTCTTATGGTGGGAGTAACTATGACTTTCTTATGGCGGGAGTAACTATGACTCTCTTACGGCGGGAGTAACTATGACTCTCTTATGGCGGGAGTAACTGACACTTATGGTGGGAGTAACTATGACTTTCTTATGGCGGGAGTAACTATGACTCTCTTATGGCGGGAGTAACTATAACTCTCTTATGGTGGGAGTAACTATGACTTTCTTATGGCGGGAGTAACTATGACTCTCTTATGGCGGGAGTAACTATGACTCTTTTATGGCGGTAGTAACTATGAATTTCTTATGGATGGAGTAACTATGACTCTCTTATGGTGGGACTACTTTTGGCTAGAGTAACTATGACTCTCTTATGGTGGGAGTAACTATGACTTTCTTATGGCGGGAGTATATAATTCTCTTACGGCGGGAGTAACTATGACTCTCTTATGGCGGGAGTAACACACTTATGGTGGGAGTAACTATGACTCTTATGGTGGGAGTAACTATGACTTTCTTATGGCAGGAGTAACTATGACTCTTATGGCCGGAGTAACTATGACTCTCTTATGGCGGGAGTAACTATGACTCTCTTATGGTGGGAGTAACTATGACTCTCTAATGGTGGGACTACTTTTGGCTAGAGTAACTATGACTCTTATGGTGGGAGTAACTATGACTGTCTAAAGGTTGGAGTAACTATAACTCTCTTATGGTGGGAGTAACTTTGACTCTCTAATGGTGGGAGTAACTATAACTCTCTTATGGTGGGACTAACTATGACTCTTATGGCGGTAGTAACTATGACTCTCTTATGGTGAGAGTAACTATAACTCTTATGGTGGGAGTAACTGTGACTCTTATGGAGGGAGTAAATATGACTCTTATGGCGGGAGTAACTATTACACTCTTATGGTGGGAGTAACTATGACTCTTATGGCGGGAGTAACTATGACACTTTTATGGTCGGAGTAACTATGACTCACTTATGGTGGGAGTAACTATGACTCTCTAATGGTGGGACTACTTTTGGCTAGAGTAACTATGACTCTCTTATGGTGGGAGTAACTATGACTGTCTAAAGGTGGGAGTAACTATAACTCTCTTATGGTGGGAGTAACTTTGACTCTAATGGTGGGAGTAACTATGACACTCATATGGTGGGAGTAACTATGACTCTCTTGTGGCGGGAGTAACTATGACTCTCTTATGGCAGGAGTAACTGACTCTTATGGTGGGAGTAACTCTGACACTCTTATGTTGGGAGTAACTATGACTCTCTTATGGAGGGAGTAACTATGACTCTCTTATGGCGGGAGTAACTATGACTCTCTTATGGCGGGAGTAACTGACACTTATGGTGGGAGTAACTATGACTCTTATGGTGGGAGTAACTATGACTTTCTTATGGCGGGAGTAACTATAACTCTCTTACGGCGGGAGTAACTATGACTCTCTTATGGCGGGAGTAACTGACACTTATGGTGGGAGTAACTATGACTTTCTTATGGCGGGAGTAACTATGACTCTCTTATGGCGGGAGTAACTATAACTCTCTTATGGTGGGAGTAACTATGACTTTCTTATGGCGGGAGTAACTATGACTCTCTTATGGCGGGAGTAACTATGACTCTTTTATGGCGGTAGTAACTATGAATTTCTTATTAATGGAGTAACTATGACTCTCTTATGGTGGGACTACTTTTGGCTAGAGTAACTATGACTCTCTTATGGTGGGAGTAAATATGACTCTCTAAAGGTGGGAGTAACTATAACTCTCTTATGGTGGGAGTAACTATGACTCTTGTGGCGGGAGTAACTATGACACTCTCATGGCGGGAGTAACTATGACTCTCTAATGGTGGGACTACTTTTGGCTAGAGTAAATATGACTCTCTTATGGTGGGAGTAACTATGACTCTCTAAAGGTGGGAGTAACTATAACTCTCTTGTGGCGGGAGTAACTATGACTCTTTTATGGTGGGAGTAACTATGACTCTCTAATGGTGGGAGTAACTATAACTCTCTTATGGCGGTAGTAACTATGACTCTCTTATGTATGGAGTAACTATGACTCTTATGGTGGGAGTAACTATAACTCTTATGGTGGGAGTAACTGTGACTCTTTTGGAGTGAGTAAATATGACTCTTAATGCTCGAGTAATAATGACACTCTTATGGTGGGAGTAACTGTGACTCTTATGGCGGGAATAACTATGACACTTTTATGGTGGGAGTAACTATGACTCACTTATGGCGGTAGTAACTATGACTCTCTTATGGTGTTAGTAACTATGACACTCTTATGGTGGGAGTAACTATGACTATCTTGTGTCTGGAGTAACTATGACTCTCTTATGGCGGGAGTAACTGACTCTTATGGTGGGAGTAACTCTAACTCTCTTGTGGCGGGACTAACTATGACTCTCTTAAGTCGTGAGTAACTATGAGTCACTTACGGCTGGAGTAACTATGACTCTCTTATGGTGGGAGTAACTTTGACTCTTATGGAGGGAGTAACTATGACTCTATAATGGTGGGAGTAACCATGACTCTCTTATTTTGGGAGTGACAATTACTCTTATGGTGTGAGTAACTATGACTCTTATGGCGGTAGTAACTATGACTCTATAATGGTGGGAGTAACTATGACTCTCTTATAGTGGGAGTAACTATGACTCTTATGGCGGTAGTAACTATGACTCTCTTATGGATGGAGTAACTATGACTCTTATGGTGTTACTACTTTTGGCGGGAGTAACTATAACTCTCTTATGGTGGGAGTAACTGTGACTCTTATGGTGGGAGTAACTTTGACTCTCTTATGGAGGGAGTAATTATGACTCTTATGGTGGGAGTAACTATTACTCTTATGGCGTGAGTAACTATGACTCTCTTATGGCGGTAGTCACTATGACTTTTTTATGGATGGAGTAACTATGACTCTTATGGTGGGACTACTTTTGGCTAGAGTAACAATGACTCTCTTATGGTGGGAGTAATTATGACTCTCTAAAGGTGGGAGTAACTATGACTCTATAATGGTGGGAGTAACTATAACTCTTATGGAGGGAGTAACTATGACTCTTATGGTGGGAGTAACTATGACTCTCTTGTGGCGGGAGTAACTATGAGTCTCTTATGGCGGGAGTAACTATGACTCTCTTATGGCGGGAGTAACTGACTCTTCTGGTGGGAGTAACTCTGTCTCTCTTATGCTGGGAGTAACTCTAACTCTCTTATTGTGGGAGTAACTGTGACTCTCTTATGGAGGGAGTAACTATGACTCTCTTATGGTTGGAGTAACTATGACTTTCTTATGGCGGGAGTATATAATTCTCTTACGGCGGGAGTAACTATGACTCTCTTATGGCGGGAGTAACACACTTATGGTGGGAGTAACTATGACTCTTATGGTGGGAGTAACTATGACTTTCTTATGGCAGGAGTAACTATGACTCTTATGGCGGGAGTAAGTATGACTCTCTTATGGCGGGAGTAACTATGACTCTCTTATGGTGGGAGTAACTATGACTCTCTAATGGTGGGACTACTTTTGGCTAGAGTAACTATGACTCTCTTATGGTGGGAGTAACTATGACTGTCTAAAGGTGGGAGTAACTATAACTCTCTTATGGTGGGAGTAACTTTGACTCTCTAATGGTGGGAGTAACTATGACACTCTTATGGTGGGAGTAACTATGACTCTCTTGTGGCGGGAGTAACTATGACTCTCTTATGGCAGGAGTAACTGACTCTTATGGTGGGAGTAACTCTGACACTCTTATGTTGGGAGTAACTATGACTCTCTTATGGAGGGAGTAACTATGACTCTCTTATGGCGGGAGTAACTATGACTCTCTTATGGCGGGAGTAACTGACACTTATGGTGGGAGTAACTATGACTCTTATGGTGGGAGTAACTATGACTTTCTTATGGCGGGAGTAACTATGACTCTCTTACGGCGGGAGTAACTATGACTCTCTTATGGCGGGAGTAACTGACACTTATGGTGGGAGTAACTATGACTTTCTTATGGCGGGAGTAACTATGACTCTCTTATGGCGGGAGTAACTATAACTCTCTTATGGTGGGAGTAACTATGACTTTCTTATGGCGGGAGTAACTATGACTCTCTTATGGCGGGAGTAACTATGACTCTTTTATGGCGGTAGTAACTATGAATTTCTTATGGATGGAGTAACTATGACTCTCTTATGGTGGGACTACTTTTGGCTAGAGTAACTATGACTCTCTTATGGTGGGAGTAACTATGACTTTCTTATGGCGGGAGTATATAATTCTCTTACGGCGGGAGTAACTATGACTCTCTTATGGCGGGAGTAACACACTTATGGTGGGAGTAACTATGACTCTTATGGTGGGAGTAACTATGACTTTCTTATGGCAGGAGTAACTATGACTCTTATGGCGGGAGTAACTATGACTCTCTTATGGCGGGAGTAACTATGACTCTCTTATGGTGGGAGTAACTATGACTCTCTAATGGTGGGACTACTTTTGGCTAGAGTAACTATGACTCTTATGGTGGGAGTAACTATGACTGTCTAAAGGTTGGAGTAACTATAACTCTCTTATGGTGGGAGTAACTTTGACTCTCTAATGGTGGGAGTAACTATAACTCTCTTATGGTGGGACTAACTATGACTCTTATGGCGGTAGTAACTATGACTCTCTTATGGTGAGAGTAACTATAACTCTTATGGTGGGAGTAACTGTGACTCTTATGGAGGGAGTAAATATGACTCTTATGGCGGGAGTAACTATTACACTCTTATGGTGGGAGTAACTATGACTCTTATGGCGGGAGTAACTATGACACTTTTATGGTCGGAGTAACTATGACTCACTTATGGCGGTAGTAACTATGACTCACTTATGGCGGTAGTAACTATGACTCTCTTATGGTGGGAGTAACTATGACTCTTATGGTGGGAGTAACAGTGACTCTTATGGAGGGAGTAACTATTACTCTTATGGTGTGAGTAAATTTGACTTATGGCGGGAGTAACTATGACACTCTTATGTTGGGAGTAACTATGACACTCTTATGGTTGGAGTAACTATGACTCTTATAGTGGGAGTAACTATGACTTTCTTATGGATGGAGTAACTATGACTCTCTTATGGTGGGACTACTTTTGGCTAGAGTAACTATGACTCTCTTATGGTGGGAGTAACTATGACTCTCTAAAGGTGGGAGTAACTATAACTCTCTTATGGTGGGATTAACTATGACTCTCTTGTGGCGGGAGTAACTATGACTCTTATGGTGGGAGTAACTATGACTCTCTAAAGGTGGGAGTAACTATTACTCTTATGGTGGGAGTAACTATGACTCTAATGGTGGGAGTAACTATAACTCTTATGGTGGGAGTAACAGTGACTCTTTTATGGAGGGAGTAACTATGACTCTCTTATGGTTGGACTACTTTTGGCTAGAGTAACTATGACTCTCTTATGGTGGGAGTAACTATGACTCTCTAAAGGTGTGAGTAACTATAACTCTCTTATGGTGGGAGTAACTATGACTCTCTTGTGGCGGGACTAACTATGACTCTCTTATGTCGGGAGTAACTATGAGACACTTACGGCGGGAGTAACTATGACTCTCTTATGGTGGGAGTAACTATGACTCTTATGGAGGGAGTAACTGACTCTCATGATGGGAGTAACCATGACTCTCTTATGGTGGGAGTGACAATTACTCTTATGGTGTGAGTAACTATCACTCTTATGGCGGTAGTAACTATGACTCTATAATGGTGGGAGTAACTATAACTCTTATGGTGGGAGTAACTGTAACTCTTATGGAGGGAGTAACTATGACTCTTATTGTGGGAGTAAGTATTACTCTTATGGAGGGAGTAACTGACTCTCATGATGGGAGTAACCATGACTCTCTTGTGGTGGGAGTGACAATTACTCTTTTGGTGTGAGTAACTATGACTCTTATGGCGGTAGTAACAATGACTCTATAATGGTGGGAGTAACTATAACTCTTATGGTGGGAGTAACTGTAACTCTTATGGTGGGAGTAACTATGACTCTCTTGTGGCGGGAGTAACTATGACTCTCTTATGGCGGAAGTAACTATGACTCTCTTATGGCGGGAGTAACTGACTCTTCTGGTGGGAGTAACTCTGACACTCTTATGGTGGGAGTAACTCTGACTCTCTTATGGTGGGAGTAACTCTAACTCTCTTATGGAGGGAGTAACTATGACTCTCTTATGGTTGGAGTAACTAAGACTTTCTTATGGCGGGAGTAACTATGACTCTCTTACGGCGGGAGTAACTATGACTCTCTTATGGCGGGAGTAACTGACACTTATGGTGGGAGTAACTATGACTCTCTTATGGTGGGAGTAACTATGACTTTCTTATGGCGGGAGTATCTATGACTCTCTTATGGCTGGAGTAACTATAACTCTGTTATGGTGGGAGTAACTATGACTTTCTTATGGCGGGAGTAACTATGACTCTCTTATGGCGGGAGTAACTATGACTCTTTTATGGCGGTAGTAACTATGAATTTCTTATGGATGGAGTAACTATGACTCTCTTATGGTGGGACTACTTTTGGCTAGAGTAATTATGACTCTCTTATGGTGGGAGTAACTATGACTCTCTTGTGGCGGGAGTAACTATGACACTCTCATGGCGGGAGTAACTATGACTCTCTAATGGTGGGACTACTTTTGGCTAGAGTAACTTTGACTCTCTTATGGTGGGAGTAACTATGACTCTCTAAAGGTGGGAGTAACTATAACTCTCTTATGGTGGGAGTAACTATGACTCTCTTGTGGCGGGAGTAACTATGACTCTTTTATGGTGGGAGTAACTATGACTCTCTAAAGGTGGGAGTAACTATAACTCTCTTATGGTGGGAGTAACTATGACTCTCTTGTGGCGGGACTAACTATGACTCTCTTATGTCGGGAGTAACTATGAGTCACTTACGGCGGGAGTAACTATGACTCTCTTATGGTGGGAGTAACTATGACTCTTATGGAGGGAGTAACTGACTCTCATGATGGGAGTAACCATGACTCTCTTATGGTGGGAGTGACAATTACTCTTATGGTGTGAGTAACTATGACTCTTATGGCGGTAGTAACTATGACTCTATAATGGTGGGAGTAACTATAACTCTTATGGTGGGAGTAACTGTAACTCTTATGGAGGGAGTAACTATGACTCTTATTGTGGGAGTAAGTATTACTCTTATGGAGGGAGTAACTGACTCTCATGATGGGAGTAACCATGACTCTCTTATGGTGGGAGTGACAATCACTCTTATGGTGTGAGTAACTATGACTCTTATGGCGGTAGTAACTATGACTCTATAATGGTGGGAGTAACTATAACTCTTATGGTGGGAGTAACTGTAACTCTTATGGAGGGAGTAACTATGACTCTCTTATGGTGGGAGTAACTATGACTCTTATGGTGGGAGTAACTGTGACTCTTATGGTGGGAGTAACTATGACTCTCTTATGGTGGGAGTAACTATGACTCTCTTATGGTGGGAGTAACTCTGACACTCTTATGGTGGGAGTAACTATGACTCTCTTATGGTGGTAGTAACTATGACTCTCTTATGGATGGAGTAACTATGACTCTCTTATGGTGGACTACTTTTGGCTAGAGTAACTATGACTCTTTTGGTGGGAGTAACTATGACTCTCTTGTGGCGGGAGTAACTATGACTCTCTTATGGTGGGAGTAACTATGACTCTAATAGTGGGAGTAACTATTACTCTAATGGTGAGAGTAACTATAACTCTTATGGTGGGAGTAACAGTGACTCTTTTATGGAATGAGTAACTATGACTCTCTTATGGTTGGACTACTTTTGGCTAGAGTAACTATGACTCTCTTATGGTGGGAGTAACTATGACTCTCTAAAGGTGGGAGTAACTATGACTCTCTTATGGCGGGAGTAACTATGACTCTCTTATGGCGGGAGTAACTGACTCTTCTGGTGGGAGTAACTCTGTCTCTCTTATGGTGGGAGTAACTGTGACTCTTATGGAGGGAGTATATATGACTCTCTTACGGCGGGAGTAACTATGACTCTCTTATGGCGGGAGTAACTGACACTTATGGAGGGAGTAAATATGACTCTTAATGCTCGAGTAACTATGACACTCTTATGGTGGGAGTAACTATGACTTTCTTATGGCAGGAGTAACTATGACTCTTATGGCGGGAGTAACTATGACTCTCTCATGGCGGGAGTAACTATGACTCTCTAATGGTGGGACTACTTTTGGCTAGAGTAACTTTGACTCTCTTATGGTGGGAGTAACTATGACTCTCTAAAGGTGGGAGTAACTATAACTCTCTTATGGTGGGAGTAACTATGACTCTCTTGTGGCGGGAGTAACTATGACTCTTTTATGGTGGGAGTAACTATGACTCTTTTATGGTGGGAGTAACTATGACTCTCTAAAGGTGGGAGTAACTATAACTCTCTTATGGTGGGAGTAACTATGACTCTCTTGTGGCGGGACTAACTATGACTCTCTTATGTCGGGAGTAACTATGAGTCACTTACGGCGGGAGTAACTATGACTCTCTTATGGTGGGAGTAACTATGACTCTTATGGAGGGAGTAACTGACTCTCATGATGGGAGTAACCATGACTCTCTTATGGTGGGAGTAACTGACTCTTATGGTGGGAGTAACTCTGACACTCTTATGTTGGGAGTAACTATGACTCTCTTATGGAGGGAGTAAATATGACTCTCTTATGGCGGGAGTAACTATGACTCTCTTATGGCGGGAGTTACTGACACTTATGGTGGGAGTAACTATGACTCTTATGGTGGGAGTAACTATGACTTTCTTATGGCGGGAGTAACTATGACTCTTATGGCGGGAGTAACTATGACTCTCTTATGGCGGGAGTAACTATGACTCTCTTATTGCGGGAGTAACTATGACTCTCTTATGGTAGGAGTAACTATGACTCTCTTGTGGTGGGAGTAACTATAACTCTTATGGTGGGAGTAACTGCGACTCTTATGGAGGGAGTAAATATGACTCTTAATGCTCGAGTAACTATGACACTTTTATGGTGGGAGTAACTATGACTCTTATGGCGGGAGTAACTATGACACTTTTATGGTCGGAGTAACTATGACTCACTTATGGCGGTAGTAACTATGACTCTCTTATGGTGGGAGTAACTATGACTCTCTTATGGCGGGAGTAACTATGACACTCTTATGGTGGGAGTAACTATGACTATCTTGTGTCGGGAGTAACTATAACTCTCTTATGGTGGGAGTAACTTTGACTCTCTTATGGAGGGAGTAATTATGACTCTTATGGTGGGAGTAACTATTACTCTTATGGCGTGAGTAACTATGACTCTCTTATGGCGGTAGTCACTATGACTTTTTTATGGATGGAGTAACTATGACTCTTATGGTGGGACTACTTTTGGCTAGAGTAACAATGACTCTCTTATGGTGGTAGTAATTATGACTCTCTAAAGGTGGGAGTAACTATGACTCTATAATGGTGGGAGTAACTATAACTCTTATGGTGGGAGTAACTATGACTCTCTTATGGAGGGAGTAACTATGACTCTTATGGTGGGAGTAACTATTACTCTTATGGCGTGAGTAACTATGACTCTTATGGCGGGAGTAACTATGACACTCTTATGGTGGGAGTAACTATGACTCTCTTGTGGCGGGAGTAACTATGACTCTCTTATGGCGGGAGTAACTGACTCTTATGGTGGGAGTAACTCTGACACTCTTATGTTGGGAGTAACTATGACTCTCTTATGGAGGGAGTAACTATGACTCTCTTATGGCGGGAGTAACTATGACTTTCTTATGGCGGGAGTAACTGACACTTATGGTGGGAGTAACTATGACTCTTATGGTGGGAGTAACTATGACTTTCTTATGGCGGGAGTACCTATGACTCTTATGGCGGGAGTAACTATGACTCTCTTATGGCGGGAGTAACTATGACTCTCTTATTACGGGAGTAACTATGACTCTCTTATGGTAGGAGTAACTATGACTCTCTTGTGGCGGGACTAACTATGACTCTTATAGTGTTAGTAAATATGACTTTCTTATGGCTGGAGTAACTATGACACTCTTATGTTGGGAGTAACTGTGACTCTTATTGTGGGAGTAACTCTGACTCTCTTATGGTGGGAGTAACTCTGACTCTCTTATGGTGGGAGTAACTATGACTCTCTTATGGTGGGAGTAACTCTGACACTCTTATGGTGGGAGTAACTATGACTCTCTTATGGATGGAGTAACTATGACTTTCTTATGGTGGACTACTTTTGGCTAGAGTAACTATGACTCTCTTTTGGTGGGAGTAACTATGACTCTCTAAAGGTGATAGTAACTATAACTCTCTTATGGTGGGAGTAACTATGACACTCTTATGGTGTGAGTAACTGACTCTTATGGTGGGAGTAACTTTGACTCTCTTATGGTGGGAGTAACTATGACTCTCTTATGGTGGGAGTAACTCTGACACTCTTAAGGTGGGAGTAACTATGACTCTCTTATGGCGGTAGTAACTATGACTCTCTTATGGATGGAGTAACTATGACTCTCTTATGGTTGGACTACTTTTGGCTAGAGTAACTATGACTCTCTAAAGATGGGAGTAACTATAACTCTCTTATGGTGGGAGTAACTATGACTCTCTTGTGGCGGGAGCAACTATAACTCTCTTATGGTGGGAGTAACTATGACTCTTATGGCGGTAGTATCTATGACTCTCTTATGGATGGAGTAACTATGACTCTTATGGTGGGACTACTTTTGGCGGGAGTAACTATGACTCTCTTATGGTGGGAGTAACTATGACTCTAATGGTGGGAGTAACTATAACTCTTCTGGTGGGAGTAACAATTACTCTTTTGGTGGGAGTAACTATGACTCTCTAAAGGTGGGAGTAACTATAACTCTCTTATGGTGGGAGTAACTATGACTCTCTTGTGGCGGGAGTAACTATGACTCTTATGGAGGGAGTAACTGACTCTCATGATGGGAGTAACCATGACTCTCTTATGGTGGGAGTAACATTTACTCTTATGGTGTGAGTAACTATGACTCTTATGGCGGGAGTAACTATGACACTCTCATGGCGGGAGTAACTGACTCTTATGGCGGTAGTAACTATGACTCTCTTATGGTGGGAGTAACTATGACTCTATAATGGTGGGAGTAACTATAACTCTTATGGTGGGAGTAACTGTGACTCTTATGGCGGTAGTAACTATGACTCTCTTATGGTGGGAGTAACTATGACTCTATAATGGTGGGAGTAACTATAACTCTTATGGTGGGAGTAACTGTGACTCTCTTATGGAGGGAGTAACTATGACTCTTATGGTGGGAGTAACTATTACTCTTATCACGTGAGTAACTATGACACTCTTATGGTGGGAGTAACTATAACTCTCTTGTGGCGGGAGTAACTATGACTCTCATATGGCGGGAGTAACTGACTCTTATGGCGGGAGTAACTATGACTCTCTTATGGCGGGAGTAACTATGACTCTCTTATGGCGGGAGTAACTATGACTCTCTTATGGTGGGAGTAACTATGACTTTCTTATGGCGGGAGTAACTATGACTTTCTTATGGCGGGAGTAACTATGACTCTTATGGCGGGAGTAACTATGACTCTCTTATGGCGGTAGTCACTATGACTTTCTTATGGATGGAGTAACTATGACTCTTATGGTGGGACTACTTTTGGCTAGAGTAACAATGACTCTCTTATGGTGGGAGTAACTATGACTCTCTAAAGGTGGGAGTAACTATAACTCTCTTATGGTGGGAGTAACTATGACTCTTGTGGCGGGAGTAACTATGACTCTTTTATGGTGGGAGTAACTATGACTCTAATGGTGGGAGTAACTATAACTCTCTTATGGTGGGAGTAACTGATTCTCTTATGGAGGGAGTAACTATGACTCTCTTATGGTGGGACTAACTATGACTCTTATGGCGGTAGTAACTATGACTCTCTTATGTATGGAGTAACTATGACTCTCTCTTATGGTGGGAGTAACTCTGACTCTCTTATGGTGGGAGTAACTATGACACTCTCATGGCGGGAGTAACTATGACTCTCTTATGGTGGGAGTAACTATAACTCTTATGGCGGGAGTAACTATGACTCTTTTATGGCGGTAGTAACTATATATTTCTTATGGATGGAGTAACTGTGACCCTCTTATGGTGGGACTACTTTTGGATAGAGTAAATAT
Organism: Coreius guichenoti; assembly: GCA_039654105.1. Taxonomy (NCBI): domain Eukaryota; kingdom Metazoa; phylum Chordata; class Actinopteri; order Cypriniformes; family Gobionidae; genus Coreius; species Coreius guichenoti. The sequence goes on along the minus strand of CM077192.1, from coordinate 32,240,285 downwards.
GACTCTCTTATGGTGGGAGTAACTATGACTCTCTAAAGGTGGGAGTAACTACAACTCTTATGGTGGGAGTAACTATGACTCTCTTGTGGCGGGAGTAACTATGACACTCTCATGGCGGGAGTAACTGACTCTCTAATGGTGGGACTACTTTTGGCTAGAGTAACTATGACTCTTATGGTGGGAGTAACTATGACTCTCTAAAGGTGGGAGTAACTATAACTCTCTTATGGTGGGAGTAACTATGACTCTCTTGTGGCGGGAGTAACTATGACTCTTTTATGGTGGGAGTAACTGTGACTCTCTAATGGTGGGAGTAACTATAACTCTCTTATGGTGGGAGTAACTGTGATTCTCTTTTGGAGTGAGTAAATATGACTCTTAGTGCTCGAGTAATTATGACACTCTTATGGTGGGAGTAACTATGACTCTTATGGCGGGAGTAACTATGACACTTTTATGGTGGGAGTAACTATGATTCACTTATGGCGGTAGTAACTATGACTCTTATGGTGGGAGTAACTATGACTCTCTTATGGCAGGAGTAACTATGACACTCTTATGGTGGGAGTAACTATGACTATCTTGTGTCGGGAGTAACTATGACTCTCTTATGGCGGGAGTAACTGACTCTTTTGGTGGGAGTAACTCTGATGCTCTTATGGTGGGAGTAACTATGACTCTCTTATGGAGGGAGTAACTATGACTCTCTTATGGTGGGAGTAACTCTATCTCTCTTGTGGCGGGACTAACTATGACTCTCTTAAGTCGGGAGTAACTATGAGTCACTTACGGCGGGAGTAACTATGACTCTCTTATGGTGGGAGTAACTTTGACTCTTATGGAGGGAGTAACTGACTCTCATGATGGGAGTAACCATGACTCTCTTATGGTGGGAGTAACAGTTACTCTTATGGTGTGAGTAACTATGACTCTTATGGCGGTAGTAACTATGACTCTATAATGGTGGGAGTAACTATAACTCTTATGGTGGGAGTAACTGTGACTCTTATAGAGGGAGTAACTATGACTCTTATGGTGGGAGTAACTATGACTCTCTTGTGGCGGGAGTAACTATGACTCTTATGGTGGGAGTAACTATAACTCTTATGGTGGGAGTAACTGTGACTCTTATGGAGTGAGTAAATATGACTCTTAATGCTCGAGTAATTATGACACTCTTATGGTGGGAGTAACTATGACTCTTATGGCGGGAGTAACTATGACACTTTTATGGTGGGAGTAACTATGACTCACTTATGGCGGTAGTAACTATGTCTCTCTTATGGTGGGAGTAACTATTACTCTTATGACGTGAGTAACTATGACTCTCTTATGGCAGGAGTAACTATGACACTCTTATGGTGGGAGTAACTATGACTATCTTGTGTCGGGAGTAACTATGACTCTCTTATGGCGGGAGTAACTGACTCTTATGGTGGGAGTAACTCTGATGCTCTTATGGTGGGAGTAACTATGACTCTTATGGTGGGAGTAATTATGACTCTTATGGTGTTAGTAAATATGACTTCATGGCGGGAGTAACTGACACTTATGGTGGGAGTAACTATGACTCTCTTATGTCAGGAGTAACTATGACTGTTATGGCGGGAGTAACTATAACTCTCTTAAGGTGGGAGTACCTATGGTGGGAGTAACTATGATTCTTATGGTGGGAGTAACTATGACTCTCTTATGGCGTGAGTAACTATAGCTCTCTTATGGGGGGAGTAACTCCGGTAATGGCCCATTGACACGCATACAGCACGCGTCTATAGGCCTAGCCGTTAATTTCCCATCAGTTATGCATATAGGCTACTGATATTTTACTGTGGAATATATATGTAATAATAGTTTTCAACTTTTTTTTGAAAGGAATGCAGCTGCGTCACTCTCGCCTTCACCCGCAAGTCGCACTAGGAAGGCATGCAGCAAACATCAGAACGAGTAAGTACACATTTACCCACTATTTTTACCGATATCAGTTTAATTGTGTTTATATAATTAGTGAACACAATATGAGCCTGTATGACTTTACTATTTATTTATTTATTTATTTATTTATTTGGGGGTGTGGCTGAGCGATATTAGTAGGCTTTTAGTGGTTGGTAATGTTACACATATGTTTTCTTTGTGTTATCAGCATGCAAATACCAATCAGTTATGCATGTGCTAGAATAGTTCTTTGTTCAACTTTTTATTTTTAGGAATGTGGTAGCATCACTCTCACCTTCACCTGCTACTCGCACATGGAGAGCACGCAACAGGTCTCAGATCAGTTTTCAAAACAATTGAAAATGATACTGAGTAAGTACACCTTTACTCTTTCTTTCAGATATTATAATTCTGTTTACATACTCTGGTTTGACATAATCCATACAAAAATTATGTGTCTGTATGGCTTTACGAACATTTTGTTTTTTGCTATGCATGGGCAATATTGCTTTTAGTGATTTATAATGCTAATAATACAGTTCTTTGTGTAATAAACATGCTCATAGTTGTTTGTTGGTTTGTTTGTTTTACAGCTATAAGAATGATAGTGATCAGACACCTGTTGCAAAGAGGGCCAAGACAAACATTTAGACAAGCAACAACCAGTCCACTCTATCATGGAAAACAGAGACTGAAATTGATATGGTTCCACAGACTCTGAGATTCCTGCCCGCACAGGAACCTGGACCACAGCTGAGTCCTGCTGACACACACACACCTCAGAGTCTCTTCAAAATGTTTTTTTCTGAGAATGCAGTGTCAACTCTGTGCCACAACACCAATGCTCAGGCTGCCGGTGCAATTGCAAAAGGTCGCAAATACAAATGGATAGATGTCAGCATCAGTGAGATGTACCGCTACATCGGGCTGCTGTTTTACATGGCCATGGTGAAGGTGAGCTCCATCAAAGACTACTGGTGGAAAGACAGTCTTTTCTCTGTGCCTTTTCCTGCCACAATCATGACAAGAGACAGATACTGCACCATTTCTTGGAATGTGCACATGAGTCATCCAGATGCAGACAAGGAGAATGACAGAAAGAGGGGCACAGCTGAACATGACCGTCTTTTCAGGGTCAAACCCCTCATGGACACTATCCGTCATGCTTATAAAGCCATCTATCATCCAAAAAGAAACTTGGCTGTAGATGAAAGAATGGTGGCATGTAAAGCAAACACAGGTATGACGCAAGTGTAGACGCTTGAGAGGACGCTGGCGCATGTTGGGTGCCGCTTCTCCGTCTGTCTTTTCAAACTAAATTTTTAAATTTAGTTCCACAATCGTTTTTAAATAGTTTGGACTTTATTAGTTGTTGTTTTAAACAGTTTTATTGATACTGGAGTTCTACTGTGAGTCTTTTGGTGCATGTCATCGTCGTTCGACTGGGTTTAACACCATGTGATTGTTGATCCTGCTGACTGGGGAACGCTGCGGACTGTGTGAAGGCTATCCGTGCTGCTGTGTGACAACAACGTATTTGGATTCAAACTTTAAGCCTACCTCAGTTTGGATATTACTGTTTCCTATCATGCGGATTTCCCTCCCATCCATCGTCATCATTATTTTGACTCTGTCTGGGCTTCGTGGTGAGCGGGTCCTTCAACAGTTGGATTTCATCATGATAAGGTACTCTTTTTCTGAACTTCTCTCTTTGGAACATCAATCACTTCCCGACGTCTGTGTTCAAAAGACTTTGCAGTTGTGCCGGCTTCTACGGCGGCCGAAATATGTACACAGAGGATCAAGGATAATGTTCATACTACTGGGACTGGCATTAAAGTTTTATGTTCTCGGTCTACGGCTTCAGAAACAAAAACCCGTTCTCTACAAGGTGTTTGCCATGCAAACTTGCGTTATCCACAACCGACTCCTCAGAAAATGCGACTCGAAACTGCTCGATTTGCACATCTAAATGTTCGTTCACTGAACAATAAGACTGCTGTACTCTATGATATCATATTGAACAATGCTCTGGATTTCTTTTTTATTTGTGAGACATGGCACCAGCCAAATGACTTTATAAACTTAAATCTGTGCGCTCCACCAGGATATACATATATTGAGAGGCCACGTATAAGTGGTAAAGGTGGCGGTCTTGCTGTTATTTACAGAGCTGACATATCTGTTACGGAAATTACCATTCCTTGTGTATCATCATTTGAGTGCATGGCTTTTAAAATGAACAGTGCTTCCCCTGTTCTTATTGTACTCATATATCGACCTCCAAAACCAAATCCTCAGAGCTACTTACATCTGTTAGCTCTGTTTGTCCAGCAATGATTGTGACTGGAGACATTAATATCCACGTGGACAACTCTAATAGCAATCTAACAGTTGATTTCATGGACGCATTAGACTGCTTTAACATGATCCAGCATGTGAAATTTCCCACACATAATAAAGGTCACACACTTGATCTGGTGTGCTCTGTTGGGGTGGATATTGACAAGCTAGATAGTAGTGACTTGTGTATTAGTAATCATAAGCTTCTTACTTTTAATTTAAATGTTCCATTTTTAAGATGTGGTCTAAGAAGGGTCATTAGTTTTAGAAATGTCAAGAATGTTAATTTTGACAGTCTCTCTTGTCTGATCTCAGAGCACTCTACAGTTGAAACTGTTGATCAATATAACTCTATTTTGTCATCTGCTTTGGACGTGTTAGCCCCAAGGAAAGAATGTTTTGTTTTATTTATTAAATCATCTCCTTGGTATACTACTGAGCTCAGGGCTCTTAAGGTAAAAAGTAGGCAGCTTGAACACCAGTACAAGAAGTCATGCTTAACTGTTCATAAACTCATGTACGATGAACATTTGAGTCAATATGCTGAAGCACTCAAAGCAGCAAGAACACAGTACTACTCGTCTATCATTAGAGATGGCGCTGCAAACCCCAACAGGATTTTTAAGACGATCAACAGTATTCTTGCACCAGTTAAACCACTAATTGTTTCCTCTGTGCAGGAGTGTAACAAGTTTTTTCATTTCTTTATGGAAAAAATTGATAACATCTATAAGTCTCTCAGTTCAGTCCCCTGCTCTGCAATTCCTGAGACCTATCCAATTCTTTATCCTGAAACTGCATTTGCCAGCTTTAACAGTCACTATTGATTTTATTTCGAAATTAGTGATGGCAATGAATACAACTACATGTTCTCTCGACCCAATCCCAACATCTGTTCTTAAGGGGTGTCTCTCTTCAATTAGTCCCCTCATTCTGAACAATGTGAATACCTCTCTTACTACTGGTATTGTTCCAAAAGCCCTTAAAGTTGCAGCTATTACACCAGTCCTTAAAAAGCCTACAGACCCATCTCAAATCTACCCTTTCTTGCTAAGGTTTTGGAACGTGTGGTTATGGCACAACTCCACTCACACTTGTCTTCCAACAAGCTTTTCGAACCTTTTCAGTCTGGGTTTAGAAAGGGACACAGTACAGAGACAGCCCTGGTTCGAGTTATGAACGACCTGCTTGTCTCAGCTGACTCTGGTGCCTTTGCCATCTTGGTCTTATTAGATCTCACTGCAGCATTTGACACAGTGTGCCATTCTATCCTGCTAAATAGGCTGGAGAGATGGCTTGGTATCACTGGTACTGTGCTTAATTGGTTTAAATCTTACCTCACTGATCGTTCTCAGTTTGTTGTCTTGGGAAACAACAGTTCTCCGATTGGACCGGTTTGCCATGGTGTTCCTCAGGGATCTGTCCTGGGTCCCCTATTATTTAGCATGTATATGCTTCCTTTGGGGCAAATTATTAGGAAGTATGGCTTGGGGTATCACTTTTATGCCGATGATACCCAAAATTACATCAGTTCCAAGTCCGATCCTACTATCACCTCTACAGTTCTCTCAGAGTGTGTGCAGGAAATAAAAACATGGATGCATCATAATTTTTTTAAACTGAATTGTTCTAAAACAGAGGTTTTACTTATTGGCACACCAGCAGCTATTCATAAAGGTATCAATCTTAACTTGATTGTCGATGATAGTGTCATATTTCCATCTGCTCAAGCTCGTAATCTTGGTGTGATTTTTGACACTCATCTGACGCTAGACTCACATATTAAGAGTATTACAAAGTCTGCATTCTATCATCTTAGAAACATTGCAAGAATTAGGCCTTTCCTCACTCCGCCTGATGCTGAAAGACTTATTCATGCATTTGTTACTTCCAGGATTGACTATTGTAATGCACTGTTTGTTGGGTTACCTGCTAAATCAATCAAACGGCTACAGCATGTCCAGAATTCAGCAGCACGCGTTCTTACATACACTTCATCTCGTCAACACATCACAGGCGTGCTTTATAGTTTGCATTGGCTTCCTGTTCAGTCGCGTATTGTTTTCAAAACTCTTGCACTAGCTTACAAAGCTATGCATGGAATAGCCCCTTCTTATATCTGTGACTTAGTCACCCTGTACACGCCGTCTCGTTCCCTTCGGTCAACTGATTCTCTTACTCTTCAGCAGCCTCCCTGCAGATTAAAATCTATGGGGAGAGAGCTTTCTCTGTCGCTGCACCCAGGTTATGGAACGCACTTCCTCTCACTGTTAGAGATGCTCCTACATTAGCCAGTTTCAAGAAGCTGTTAAAAACTCATCTTTTCAAAATTGCCTACATATAGATTTTTATGAACAGTATTCTATTGTGTTGTACTATTTTGTACTTCATTATTTTTGTATTTTATTTCTTTTAATTGTTATTGTTTGTAGCGCTTTGGGTATTAGAAAAGCGCATTATAAATAAAATGTATTATTATTATTATTATTATTATTATTATTATTATTATTATTATGACACAGTACATGAAAGCCAAGCCAACCAGGTGGGGCTTCAAGTTGTTTGTTCTTGCAGACTCATCAAATGGATACACTGTGGACTTTTCTGTGTACACCGGAAAGAACAACTTTCCCACAGGCCATGGACTGTCATATGATGCTGTAACATCTCTTTTGGACTGTAAAGTTTTAGGGTCTGGGTACCATGTGTACATGGACAATTTCTACACAAGTCCAAAGCTCCTAAAAGACTTGTTTGCCATGAAGTTTGGTGCATGTGGGACTTACAGAGACAACAGGAAAGACTGTCCACGTGATGCAACTAATTCACTTTCAAAGAAATCTGCCAGGGGTTCCATCAGGTGGATTCGTGATGGGCCTCTTGTATTTGTGAAGTGGATGGACACACGAGAGGTATCTGTCTGTTCTACCATCCAATCTACTTATACAGGAGACACTGCACAGAAGAGGGTGAAATCACAAGACACATGGAGGACAAAGACGTTTCCATGTCCTGCACCTGTGACTGCATACAACCAACACATGGGGGCGTTGACCTGTCTGATCAGCTGTTACAGTGCACAACACAAAACCATGAAGTGGTACAGAAAGATATTTCTACACTTATTGGACATTGCAGCCACCAATGCTTTCATTATCCACAAAGAGCTTTGTGGTAACATGACCCATAAGGAGTTCATGGAACAGCTTATTGCAGAGCTCTGTGGTGTGTCACAGAAAACAGCACCAAAACAAACCAGAAGTGACCATGTACCGGTTCCAGGAGCTGAGCTGACATCAGATGCAAAGAATATTTCCACTGTTGGTCGCAGGAGTTGTGTGCTTTGCAAAGTACCGCTTGGTAAAAGGCAGGACACTCCTTGGAAATGCCAGGCATGTGATGTTCACTTGTGTCTTCAGTTGAACAGGAACTGTCTTCAAAAATGGCACAAAGACATGTAACTGTATTCTCAAATATGTGTGCTGTGAACTGTTCATTTCAAAGTTTACAATGCTTTTGTGCAATATTCAGTGTTGGGCAAGCTACTTGGAAAATGTAGTGAGCTAAGCTAGAAGTTACTCTACATTAAATTAAGCTTCACTACACTGAAGCTACCCCCCTGGGAAATGTAGCAAGCTAAGCTACAGCAACATGGCAAAAGTAGTTTACTACATCTAAGCAATTTTATTTAATTTTTATATTGAACCAACTTCATTCCAATCAATGTGATCAATAAAAGTCAAACAGATAGGCAGGCATACTTTTTCAGTTCAATTGTTTATTTAACAACCGTCCCAAATCAATTTGGCAACAAAAAAAATGTGATCCACATAACACAACCAGGTGTCAAGAGTGTGTGTATGTTCATCTGTATGTGTGCATACGCACATGTATTTATATTTAATGACACGTGTGTGTGTGTACTTGTCTACCTATCTAACAGGGGACCTTGGTGTCGTTACACACTCACCAACAGGGGACATTTTTCAGGTCCCCTGTTGGTCATGCTTTAAATGTTAAAATTAAAAATCTTTTTATTTGTCTTTTTAAAAATTAAAATCTTATCCTTGATGTTCTTTGTGTATTTACTCTAGTTGTGTATTTACTCTAGTAGTTTTAATGAGAAGTTTCACTGATTCTTTGACATGGTGGTAACAGTATTGGTAGTCTTTGAGCTCTTTCGGCCTGTACCTCACCTGTGAGACTGGCTTTGAGTCCTGTATTGAAATGTAAATGACCTGTGGGGGTTGTGTAAGCTAACTAATCCACACTAGAGTAAACACACAAAGAACATCAAGTATAATATTAATGAGTTGAGTTTAGCATCCAAACCTTGACGATATTTTGCATTCTGACTATCTCTGAATGTAACCGCAATGTTCACAATAACAATAAACACCAATACTTGCCATAATAATACACTGTATGATGATTTTGTAGGTCAAAACTCATTGTGTGTTGATTGTTGAGTTGAAAATAAACTAAAGTGTCAATGTTAAAATTGTCATTCGGTTCACATAATTTAATTGAGACGAATGAACATTTTCATGCAGGTCACCATAAAATTGAGATCTGACCTCCAAAATCTCAACAGTGTGTTTGTGATGGCAAGAAATTGTGAAGCAACCAAACAGGCGTTGTGTTTTACCATCCAACAGGGGACTAAAGTCAATTTAAGGAAATCACTGTTTACTGTATAAAGTGGTGACCTGCAATTGTTACCTTAAAGAGCAATTTCTGCTGCACTGTAAAAATACCTAGATCTAACTTATAAAAAGGCTGCAAGTTGACTCAACTTAAAACATCCAATGCAGCCACTTGCCTCACTTTTTATAAGTATAATAAACACTGTAACATTACTTAATACAAACGCAACAAAATCAAGTTGAGTTAACTAATAATACTAGTATTACTCAGTTTGATAAACCTACTTTTCTTGGTACAGGTAACCTATTTATGGGTTGCTACAAGTAACCTGTACTCATTTTAATTAGATTTTATGAAATGTATGTTCTTAGTAAAATTAACCTAATCACATGTGAATAAACATTTTAATTGAGTCCTGGCTATAACCTCAGAAAAGATATCTAAACGTCTATATTCTAAGCACCACAGTGATCAACTTTACATAAACAGACTTTGTCAATAACAATTACAAATTCAATTGAAGAAAAAAAAGATGGGAAGATTGAATAAATGTTATTGTCTTCAATCTATGTCAATCAGTGTCACTTTTAACAGTGACTAGAAAAAAGCCAATAAATGTGGCCAATAAATATGTACACAATAATATAAAACAAATACTGTTCAGAACAGGTTGAAAATACACTTACAGTGAAGTGAAATATCCAAACTGCCCAATCTGCAATGTTTAGATAAAGGTAAATGTGAGCCATAACATCACATTGTACACTGTTGAGTATATAGCTCATGAGGTAATGATCGGCGCAGAACACAGTCCAAAGTCCACATTAATTAAGGCACTGAACAATGAACACAAAAAGAAAATAGCCATGGAAATTATATTACTTGAGCAACTTGTACCTGTCAAATGAGTCTTAAGGTCAAAAACAAACAAAAAAAGAAAACCTGTAAGAGACAAACATTTATATCACCCTGAAAATGATCAAATTATCTGATTATATTACAGTACGTTTAAGTTGGTATTTGCTAAACTCACCTACCAAAGTGATTGCATTTTTTCAAAAGATGGCAAACAATGCCATATGCCATTGAGAAATCATTTAAGACAATTTGGTGAGGAGATTTGCATACTTCGATGATGTCTTAGGACGCATGGGGTCCAATCCCACAAAGAGCCTCTGATATATCTCAAAAGTATACACCAGTTTTGAGGGATACTTGAGGTCAAGGGCATAGGTAAGTCCAAACAGGAGGCAGCATGCTTTCGGCAGGTTTGGCACACCTCTGACCACGGGCTGTCCTTCTATGATAATCCCAATCGTGTCGGGCTGATGGCACATGTAAATCTTCAGTGGGCAACTGCCAAGCTCAGTGTGCACCTCTGTTTCATCATGACTCTATTGGTGGAGACAAAAAAAAGAATCAAGAGTTTGGTCAGACAAACAGTTACAGTTTTTTACGATCGCTATGACAAGTTTTTCAATACTTTAACAAATTTCCTAAACTCTTAACACAGTTAGCACAACATCTGTCTGTGCAGACTATACAATAAACACATTTATTGTTGCTTTGTGTTAACATTTTGTGTCAAATTTAAAATGCTTGAACTGCTTTTACACACAAGCTCAACCTCGACCAAAACAAATGTACCAGTGCTTTAACACTGTGTGTCAGAACAGATAACACCATGTTCTAAACCGAACCTTATAGGCTAAAGTCAAGGTGAACAGCTGTTCATATTGTGAATTGAAACACAAATATATCCCCTGTATTTTATTCCATTGTTACTGAGAAACAGCTGATTGAAGTTATGCAAATATATAAAATCACAACTGATTCCCATCTAGGAATTGTTCAGGTGTTGATGAATGAAGAACAGAAACTTGCTATTGTCAACATGGTGATTGCTGAAATAAAACTGAAGGGCATCCCATAAAGCTACTCTGAGATGGGTCATTCATTTTTTGTATTGAATTTCTGCAGCAAAAGAAACAAAATGCATGCATTTACTAAACCCAACAAAACAAAAATGTGGAGAGGCTTCAAAAGACAATCTATGGTCAATAAAATATACTGTCTATTGTATAAGGGCAGACCTGACACACAAAATAATGCAGTTTCTGTGATTCCATCTGGTGTTCGTGTTTTTATGACATTGTGCTATGACTGACTAAATGTTCCTGTTGGAAGAGAACATGTGTTAGGGTTTTGGTAGACATAGTGTATTGTGTTAGTGTATTATTGTATTTTAAAAATTAGTGGTGGAGTTTAGTTTACAATGTGTGATTTTGAGCATGAAATGAACCGTTTTGGCAGTTGTGTGTTGTAGGTGTGTTGGTGTGTTAAGAGTTTAGGAAAATTGTTAAAGTATTGAAAAAATTGTCATAGCGATTGTAAAAAACCGTAATGAGATGAATATAGCAGACAGGTAGAAGACAGATAAGACACAAAGTCAAAACTGAACTTTTGTTGCTAAAAGTGGTGGATACTAGACGGACACTGTGACTAGAGCATGTGAGCAGAGTGAAGTCTACCATGACAGTGCCATAGAGTGTGGGTACTAAACTATCATGATCTACTGTAGCATGAGTGCTGTCTTTTTCTGGTTCAAAGGATGCATTACAATAAAACAATGCAACTGTCCTTGCCTGTACCTGATTGGTCATCACATGAATTTCCTGCTAATTTACTCACCCCCATGTCCTCCAAGATGTCCATGTCCTTCTTTTTTTCAGTCAAAAAGAACTTCAGTGCTGCTTCAAAGGGCTTTAAACGATCACAGACGAGGAATAGGGGTCTTATCTAGTGAAACGATCGGTCATTTTCTTTAAAAAAATGAAAATGTATATGCTTTATACTATAGACACAAATGATCGCATCACAAGTGCTTCCGCCAGAACGCGATCCGTATCCTTCAAAAAGCTTACGCTAAATGTGGCACCTGTTCCGGCGCCAGTTCCGTTTTTTCCGTAAGTTGAATAGGGAAGGCGTAGGACATTTAGCATAAGCTTTTGCCCTTCAACCGTCTGGGCCAACTGAAGTCCACTATAAGGAGAATAATCCTGGAATGTTTTCATCAAAAACCTGAATTTCTTTTCGACTGAAGAAAGGACATGGATATCTTGGATGACATGAGGGTGAGTAAATTATCAGGAAATTCATCACAATATTAATACAGACAGAAAAATAGACAAGTAGCTGATGAAGTCTTCCTGTCTCTCCCCCGTCAGGCATCTCAGGACCACTTCTCTCCTTTTCTCCACAGAGGCAGATGGTTCCTGTCAAAAAGTAAAATCTGATCAAAATTCACAGCCTGATGACAGATTGCTGTAAAAGGTCCTACTATACATACACCACTGTACTACAAGATCTCACACATCACCAGCATCTCAGAAAAAAACAAAACATACGTGCATGTTTTTTACTCAAAAAAGTCAAGGGGGACAGTTCACAAAATTGAGATTTAACTGTCCAAGTAGGCTGTGTTCATCAACATGAATCAAGCTTCTACAAACCCGATTCCAAAAAAGTTGGGACACTGTACAAATTGTGAATAAAAACAGAATGCAATGATGTGGAAGTTTCAAATTTCAATATTTTATTCAGAATACAACATAGATGACATATCAAATGTTCAAACTGAGAAAATGTATCATTTTAAGGGAAAAATAAGTTGATTTTAAATTTCATGGCATCAACACATCTCAAAAAAGTTGGGACAAGGCCATGTTTCCCACTGTGTGGCATCCCCTCTTCTTTTTATAACAGTCTGCAAACGTCTGGGGACTGATGAGACAAGTTGCTCAAGTTTAGGAATAGGAATGTTGTCCCATTCTTGTCTAATACAGGCTTCTAGTTGCTCAACTGTCTTAGGTCTTCTTTGTCGCATCTTCCTCTTTATGATGCGGCAAATGTTTTCTATGGGTGAAAGATCTGGACTGCAGACTGGCCATTTCAGTACCCGGATCCTTCTTCTGCGCAGCCATGATGTTATAATTGATGCAGTATGTGGTCTGGCATTGTCATGTTGGAAAATGCAAGGTCTTCCCTGAAAGAGATGACGTCTGGATGGGAGCATATGTTGTTCTAGAACTTGGATATACCTTTCAGCATTGATGGTGCCTTTCCAGATGTGTAAGCTGCCCATGCCACACGCACTCATGCAACCCCATACCATCAGAGATGCAGGCTTCTGAACTGAGCGCTGATGACAACTTGGGTTGTCCTTGTCCTCTTTAGTCCGGATGACATGGCGTCCCAGTTTTCCAAAAAGAACTTCAAATTTTGATTCGTCTGACCACAGAACAGTTTTCCACTTTGCCACAGTCCATTTTAAATGAGCCTTGGCCCAGAGAAAACGCCTGTGCTTCTGGATCATGTTTAGATATGGCTTCTTTTTTGACCTATAGAGTTTTAGCCGGCAACGGCGAATGGCACGGTGGATTGTGTTCACCGACAATGTTTTCTGGAAGTATTCCTGAGCCCATGTTGTGATTTCCATTACAGTAGCATTCCTGTATGTGATGCAGTGCCGTCTAAGGGCCCGAAGATCACGGGCATCCAGTATGGTTTTCCGGCCTTGATCCTTACGCACAGAGATTGTTCCAGATTCTCTGAATCTTTGGATGATATTATGCACTGTAGATGATGATAACTTCAAACTCTTTGCAATTTTTCTCTGAGAAACTCCTTTCTGATATTGCTCCACTATTTTTCGCCGCAGCATTGGGGGAATTGGTGATCCTCTGCCCATCTTGACTTCTGAGAGACACTGCCACTCTGAGAGGCTCTTTTTATACCCAATCATGTTGCCAATTGACCTAATAAGTTGCAAATTGGTCCTCCAGCTGTTCCTTATATGTACATTTAACTTTTCCGGTCTCTTATTGCTACCTGTCCCAACTTTTTTGGAATGTGTAGCTCTCATGAAATCCAAAATGAGCCAATATTTGGCATGACATTTCAAAATGTCTCACTTTCAACATTTGATATGTTATCTATATTCTATTGTGAATAAAATATAAGTTTATGAGATTTGTAAATTATTGCATTCCTTTTTTATTCACAATTTGTACAGTGTCCCAACTTTTTTGGAATCGGGTTTGTAATAGTACATTGGCTATTTCTCACCTTACATGTTTTAGTGGAGCTTTTATGTGTAAAGAGACTGCTTAGGAGCAAGGCACACTCTTGGAAAATGGTGACGAGGGAATTTGCATCACTTATGCACTTACATACATATGCAGCCAGCATGTCTATTAACAAAAAGAACAGTCCTGGAGTACACAGAGGAAGTGTAACTTCACTGAATGTGTGGGCATACATTTTCACACTAGATCATAAAAATAGCAAGGTCATGTTAACTCACTGTCACTAACTTGGGGCTAACTATCCCCTTAAACTACGCTACTCTTAGAACAGTGCCTTACATGTTGTCCTTTAAAGAATGAGAGGAGGGGTTATGATCAGTCTCTGGGTAGTATGAATGTGCTCACCATGTGTCAACAACTGGCTCAGTAGATTTCAACATTTGCTGCAGATACACAGACACCACCATCCTTCCCATTAGGAACACGGTGAAATATTGTGTGACTAAGTACATGATAGAGAATACATTTTGGATGGAAAATGTTTTACATAAGATCATCATTTGGGACTTGATTCTTTGACCGACGGCTCCTCCTTTTGCGTTGAAAAGTGACAACAGCTTTGAAGTTTGCCTGTCCAACTGTGACATAAATGTCGACTCAAGTGATATGCCACTGATTCTCAGGAACTCTTCACAGATCTGTAAAGAGATGTATACCATCTATCTTTTTTCTGTGATTTAAACAACATGAGAGTTTTGGATACAAATTAGTTTTCAATCAAATGAAAATCATGGACAGTGTCAAGCAGTAAAGGAACATTCACTATATAGTTATTTTTAAGTATGAAAAAAGCAAGAATGAAATTTAATCTTTAGTCAAGTTTGTTGCCTTATGTGCCCCGTCTTCACAACTATGGGCCATTCACCATAATTGAGCAATGTGAAATTCAACTAAATGTGGCACAGCATAGAGTCTGATTGTGAAGAAAGTTTTGTGAATTATAATTTGAAAAAGATACTGTTGACTTAGTGCATACTGCACTGTATTTTTTAGCCGTGTGATGAGTGATAGCTGTGTATGTACTGTATGTATTATTTTTACTTGTTTTTAAACAGCAGACACTGTACTGTACGTGTCCAAGACAAATTCCCTTCGGGACAATAAAAGTCTTATCGTATCTTATGAAATCTTAGGTAAACTTTGCAGTTACAATAGTGAAGGCACACCATTTGTTTACAAATGTTAAGGATAAGAATGATACAAGGATGAAACCCCTCAGGTTCATGCCAAGACTATTAACTCACATAAATAATTTAAAGCAATATGTAACTTTTTGTATTAAAATGTCTACAAAAAACAGTTATATACTTTGAGTTGTGTACTTACATTATTCCAAGTGTTTTCAACAAGATCAAATTTGAAAGAAATCTCTCATTTTATTCAGTGTAATGGTGCATTACATTTTGTTCACCTGTCAGTTATAGCATCCCCTACGTGCAGGCGTCAGTGTTGTGGTTTTCTGCTGAAGCCACAGTTAATTGACTTTTTTTTTTAAACACTTTTTAACGCCTGGTGCTTTTTAGTTCTACAGTATATTTTTATTTTCTAATATCTCAAGGTCCAGTATGGTTTTTAGGGGTAAATGGACACCCTCTGGCAGGTCTACAGCCGTAGAGTTTTGTTTTGTCAGTGTCAATAACAATTGTTTGATTACAGCAACCTCTTCTTTCAGGTTTGCTAGCTGACTTATTATGAGTCGTTGTGTTGCTGTTGAGAGAGAGAGAGAGAGAGAGAGAGAGAGAGAGAGAGAGAGAGAGAGAGAGAGAGAGAGAGAGAGAGAGAGGAGAGGGACGGACAGACAAACAAGGAGACAGTGAGACAGTTATTGTGCAACGAATACAACAATATCTACTTTTCATGATACATAAAAACCTGAAATCAGTGCTTACGTGTAATTGGCTGCCTTCTTGAATGAGGTAAAGCTGGTGGTGCTGGTGGTGAGCTGAACATTTGTCATCATATTTCTAAAAATTAAAACTTCTTAAGGCACCGTTAGATACACATGGTGAAACTAAATATTAAAAGCTTTTACCTAAGTTTGTTAGACTTTCATCAAATGGTCACAAGGTTCACACAACACATCTATGATTGATGCAATACAGTAAACGGCTGTCTGTGGATTCCTTGACTTCTAAAGATACACAAATGCTTTATATAAAGAACAGATTTAAATCTAGCATAATTTTAGCCTAATTTAATTTTTACTGACATAAACACAGATCATTAACCTTACTGGTTCATGCAAATCAAGCTTTCGCATTTCAGTTTCAATTTAACATATTTTGTTGTGCTCTATGCATGCTGATCAATATGTGAGCAATATGAAGTGAATGTGTGACTTTGGAAGGCCTGGTTTACATTCTAATTCATATGGATTACTTTTCATGTTTTAATGTACTTCTTTCTTTAAAATGTTGTTTATATAGACTTTGAATGGATTGACAAAAATATCAGGGAAGAGTTAAATATATCTTTATTCATGTAGCCTACTGAAGATGAATAAAAGTCTTATGGAATGACAAGAGTGAGAAAATGAACTGTCACTTTAAAGGGACATAACATGGGAAAGCAAATTCTTTGATCTTTTAACATGTAAGAGGTCATTGTACTATAAACAAATATTGTTTTAGACCTAAAACATTGGATAATTTTTTTTCAAAGGCAATTTTTTCATAATCGTATTAAATCTATGTCTCATCTTTTCATTTTTTGTTTTTACATTTATCAATAAATTCAGTTTGAATAATAAAACAATCACGGGCTGTTACCAATCAAATTAAATTAGTAGCCATCAGCGAAAGCCATCTACAGCATCTAAAGTGATTTAGGCGTATTTACAAACTGATTCATTTGCAGTGCACATAATTTATTACAATTTCATAAAATGTTTATGATATAGAAATATGACGTTATAAAAATGTTAATCAAAAATCTCCAATAGGTGGCGCCATGTCACTGTCTAATGAGTGACTCGTTGAATCATCGTTAACAATTTCAGCAACACAATACCTCACTGTAATGCTAGGAGACGCACATGTGCAGGTGTTCTGCTGTGGCGTTATGTGGAACTATTTTCTATAATTATTTTCTAAATTACTTACTTGTTTTGTAGAGTGAGTGCACTTTGTATGTTTCCCAGCCAGCCCCTGGTTTTTCATGTTGCAGCTGAGCTCTTTTTATATAACTGGGAAATTTATAAGGAGGCCAATAGCAAGCATCCTCACCAGCCATCCACCTACTGCTTACAACTTCCACCTCTCCGCGTCCCAAGAAATCCACGACATGGAAAAATGGTGAGTTCATCTTATGCATTAAAGAAAAGATAATACAGCATTAATTAGATGTAATGTATTACAAATACAAAGGTGAAAAAGTAGAATTACTTCTGATAAATACTAACTTGCTTTTTAAACCAGTGTAGTTTGGCATCTTGTGTGATTTATGTACAGTTATACAGAATCTGTGTACATTATTGTCAATTATGTGTTTCTTTCAATTTAATATTTTTGTATTATTTTTTGGACAGAATCACTTGAGGTCCAATGTGCAGTAGAACTGAATGATTTCATGTGACACAAATTCACAAACACAAACAAAAGAAGGGATTAAAAAAAACAAGCAGGCAGAGATACACTTATAGTTGAATGCAAGCTCTAATATAAATGCAGCAATGGGGTTGCTGCCCATCCCAATCCAAGTGGAAGCAAAACATATTTTGCCTCAATATCAGAAAGCTTGTACAGTTTGACCTCTGCAGCGAGCTCACAAGCTGTGAAGATGCCAGTGTCTTGTGAATTAATTGGCTCTGTGTACAGTGGGGCCAGATCCAAAAACCCTCTAAGCAGAATGAAAGTTTCATCTGTGATGGTGTCATACAAGATGTTCTCAACCAAGCCAAGTTGTCCATCAATCATCCTCACGCAATTGTCTCCCGTCCTACATTTTATTGTTGCATTTTCAAGTGTGACCCTTTTGTACTGCAGTCTTGATGCACCATCTGGCACTGTTAGGCCATTTGAGTGCTTTCCACTGAGTTTGGGTTTATCTGGCTGGTAAGTGGACTTGTTCTGTGTAGAGTGCCTCTCGAAAACATGAGCTATTTGCTGGAGAATGTGTTGTGGCTTTCTGACCTTTCTTTTAAGGTGGCCCAGGAAGTTTTCAAAACAAAATGCAGACACACAGTCTAAGGGACCAAACCTCCTCACATCATCTGCCAGATGACACAGAGAGTGGACATTGTAGACCATCTCCTCAACCCCATACAAGGTCCTGAACTGTTCAAGGAAGTACCTAATCAGGTTATCTGCATAATCGCAGTAATGGGCACACAGGGTTGGAGAAAGCATCAGATAGATGCTGATGGACAGTGAAAGGAAGTTGTTGTAAAGTGGAGTTGGGAGAACATCTTTCAGGACTACTGGACCAGTGTACAGGAGAAACTCTGTAGCTTTCCAGCGATCCAATTCTGAGAGTGACCTTGGCTTTCGCGCAAACTCAGAAGGTATATACTTTGATATTCCTACAAGTTTTTCTGAGATGGTTTTTATCTTATGGGAGCTCTGTCTGTATTTTAGGTCACCTTTGGTCCAAAAATTGAGCATCTTCCGTGTCACACCAAGACAAACAACATGCATATAGTCCAGCACGAATTGTGTGACCATTCCCAAACGTAATGTGCTGAGTATTGAGTGACCTCTGTGATGATTTTCATCACGCAGTTCAGCAAATGACTCATCTGTTCTCCGGGTGGCATGTGTTTCGGGAAACGTAATTTTTCGTCTCACATAGGATCCCTCCTGCGTGCAGCGATCACAACCACTATAGCCTCCATGCCCCTTTGTTTGTTTTACGAATGATCGTGCTGGAGCATCGCAAATAAAGCAGTCCAGGGACAGATGAAACATCCTCTCATCAACAGTGAAACCTTGTTCTAGGGTGGAAACCTCCTCAACAAAGTCTTGAAGATATTGGTTAGGATTGGGTGGTTTGCTTTTTCCGCAAAAGACACCTATAACAAATGGATCCCTTTCAAAAAGATATTTTCCTAAAATTGGCCAAAGCTGCTTCTGAGAGCTTTTGAATAATGGCAGTCCATCTACGTTCACATGCAATTTGATCATGTCAGTTTGTGACAGCAGTCCATCTCGGTTTTGGAGCAGATGTTCCAATATTCCAAAAATTGTCAAAACCATCAATTGTTTTCACCATATGTGAATGCGATGTTTTCATCAAAGTTCTTATACATTTTGGGAGTGATGTGATGTGTTTATTTAAAATTTTAAGCAGGCTGTCGGCTGCATTTTGAGTCACGCCAGACTCTACAACCCACTGACGCAGTTCATCTGGCAAGTCATCAAAGTTGTCATGTGTGTCACTGAAAAAATCTTCTTCCTCACTGAAGTTGCTGAGACAGTCAGTGAATCTGTCATTGTCATCAATGTTGTCTGTGTTGTTCTCACAGATCATGTCATAATTTGCCAGAAGAGATTCCTTGGGACTAGCCACTTGGGTGTCAGTGTCATTTTTTTGTGGAGTATGGAGCTCATGAAGTATGTTCTGGACACGCCTCCATTTGGTAACAGAACTCACACCTCCAAGAATTGAAGCACAAACATTTACATAAAATGCTTATGTAAATAACATTTTATGTAAATGTATATATCTTCCTGGGACCCAGGAATAGACTTTTGTCCTCTGTAGTGGATAATATATTTTAGTGAATTTCTCTGACACCACACTTGTTGTGTCATTTTTGAAGTCCATAAAAGTGCACGTATCCATCATATAACTGCTCCACACGGCTCCGGGGGTTAATAAAGGCTTTCTGAAGCGAAGTGATGCGTTTGTGTAAAAATAATATCCATATTTAAAACTTTATAGATTAAAATAACTAGCTTCCGGCAGTCAGCGGTACACAAGTACTTTTCTTATTTTTCGTATTTTTCTTACACAAGCGCGCCACTTCGCTTCAGAAGGCCTTTATTAACCCCCCGGAGCCGTGTGGAGCAGTTTTATGATGGATAGATGCACTTTTATGATGGATAGATGCACTTTTATGATGGATAGATGCACTTTTATGACTTCAAAAACAACCCATCAAGTCACTGCCATTATAAAGCTTGGAAGAGCCAGGACATTTATTAATATAACTCTGTGTCATCTGAAAGAAGAATGTCATATACACCTAGGATGACTTGGGGGGGAGTAAATCATGGGCTACTTTTTGGGTGAACTAACCCTTTAAAAATCAGTACAGGGATAATGCACTTAAGAATAATTGATAATGCACAATGTTATTCTGTAATAATGTTTGTCCTTCATGAGCTCCTAACTGTTAAATTGCCATGATCACTAAAGCAATAAGATATGATTCTGAAGTTAGGATTCTGTAATATGCCACTAAGTCTGTGTTTTGCATTACTTATGAAATATAGATAGTACAATTGTATAAAACCCCCACAAGAAACAGAGCCTGAAAAAAGAAAAAAAGAATATAATGCAGTTACATGTAACTCAAAAAACAAGTTATTTACATTAAGACAAACTAAATACCAATATCATTAATCAATAACAATTCTACATATAAAAGAACTATCCCTTTAATGTAATGTACGATGATATGCAATTCACTGAGATTGTGAGATATATCAGTGCAAGTTTCTTTCAGTTAAAACAACTCAAATATGCATTTTAGTCTAGGACTAGCTTAAGCCTTGTCTGTGAAACCGGGGGTTTAAATGTTTATTTAGATGCTCTTGACAAACACAAAACTAAGAATTAAATATGGTTCAAAATATTGCTGTACAAAGTAAAATGTACTGATTGTTATAGCAATATATAGTTGTTAAATTACCATACAAGTAATTTAATTTCATGCCAACAATGTACAGCATATAGACGTACACTCTAATGTGCTGCTATTTAACAGTAGCATTCAAGAAAGAAATTAAATAAATATGTTTGTGTGAAGTTGCACCAGAACAATTACAAGACAGCAACAGTCGACACTGAGAGTCGATTCCCCAACTCTGGGTCTATTCAGAGTCGAGGAATCGAGTGTTTTGGGGCCGACTCCCCACCACTATGCTAGATTGTTTTTTAAAAGATAAATCTGTTTAATTTAAGCTATTATTGATGACTTGCTGTATAATGTAGCTGTGATTGCTCTACATGCAAATACTAGGAAAGTGTCTGACACTTAGTCAAAAAAATATACTCACAACAAGCTAAAGATGATCGGTGCTTTGGCTCTCAAAAGAGCCGTTGGGGTGTATTTAGCAGCTGCTGACAGAGAAAAAGACAAAAAAAAAAAAAACAGTAGTCCATTGACATGTTGTTTTTCATTAATGATTAGATCAGTTGTGAGCATGGCAAATCAGAGATGCAGGATATTTGATCACTTACAATAGTCAGATGTAAATTAGCATTACAAAAAAGAACATAAAATTGTTAAAGGTTCTGATGTATGAATATGTACAATAACATCTGAAAATGTACAATGAGAGTGATACTTTAATGAGACCTTAAACCACTAAATAAGTTATATTCAGTCATTATTATTTTTGTTATTATTATTAATGGGGAGGGGATTTCATTTAAGCTCTCATCTCATACGTGTAGCCTTAGGAGTCCTTTATTTCTGTCTCCAGCTCGTTCTCTTTCAGTGTACGTGGGAGAGACGGAGCTCACGCGCTTGAACTTGAGTGCACGGCACGCGCTTTAGCTCACACTCTCGCAGTCAAATCAGAGCAGCACGACACATTTCCTTCAGAGTGAAAATATTGTTATTAATAATTGTAAAAGTAACCATTTTAACTAACGTTACCTGGACGGAATGAATCCGAATTTCTCAATTTGAACAGATATTATCCATTACTGCAAATGCGCAAATGACGTCACACAGATATAACGGCATTAACGGTTATTCACGGGGCTGAAGTGTAGACGGTAGCCAAACCCAGTGTTTGCGTGAACATTAGAGGTAAAAGGTAGGCTAGTCCGTCAATTACATAATCATTTATTGGGTTTTGTAGGCTAGTCCGTCAATTACATAATCATTTATTGGGTTTTATAGCCTATGTAAAAAAGGCTGTTATGTGGTAGAAACTGCCTAGCCTGAGAAAAACGAACTGTTCCTCTTACTTTTTTAGTAATTCAAGATTTGTTTTCTACTTTTAATTGTCATTTATACTTGTATTGGGTTTAAATCAAATAGTTTAAAAAGTACTTTACCTTAGCAAACCTCTCAGTCAGGCGATGAGCGATGTCGTCAGTGACGGGCGATGTCGTCGGGCTGTGCGTGAGATCGCCGCAGACCCCAGCTTTTATACCCGCAGCCAGGTTCTTTCGCGGGCTTTGCACGCGAGGTGTAAAGTTGCAAAGTATATTTTTATACATTTTTATTAATTTAATTTAATTTAATTTAATTAAAAAAAAAAAAAAAATCCAAGTAATATTTGTCATGATACCTGGCGTAATAAAATTTTTTAAAATAAAGGACCTAGAAGTTTCTTTCTTCTGACTGCCATAATGCCATAATATTTATTCTTTAAATGGTAAAACCGTTTTTTTTTTTTTTTTTATTGTTGGAAAATATTAATATAAAAAACGTATTTGCTCTGGACTCCCATATGCTATAGACTAAGTTCACCTTGCTATTTAACTTGCATTCATGACAGCAGTATTTTTTCATCCTAATGTGACAAACAAGTCAATCACCTCACATAAGTTTTACTAAACATTTACTTTTACATGTAAAAAGTTTGGGAACATTACCATTTTATAAGAAGTCTCTTATGCTCACAAATGCTTCATTTATTGAATCGAAAATACAGTAAGAATTGTGAAATATTATTACAATTTATCAGTTATCAAAGTTTTTGCTGCTTAACATTTTTGTTGAAATGGTGGTACCTTTCCAGTTCAATAAACAGCATTTATTAAATGTATTTATCAAATGTATTAAAGTATATTATTTATTAATATAGTAAATTTAGTAAATTGTTTATTGAATAGAAATCTTTTGCAACTTTATAAATGTCTTCACTGTCGCTTTTTGATCAATTTATTGCATCCTTGATGAATGCAAATATTAATTGCTGTTTTTTTTTAATCTTGCCACAGATGTTTTATCATTGTTTCCACAGAAATATGAAGCAGCACAACAATTTTCATCATTGATAATAATAATAAATGTTTCTTGAGCAGCAAATCATCATATTACACTGATTTCTAAAGGATCATGTGACACTGAAGACTGAAGTAATGATGATAAATTTAGCTTTGATCACAGGAATAAATTACACTTTAAAATATATTCTAATAGAAAAGTTATTTTACATTTTAATAATATTTCACAATATTACAGCTTTTTTTTGTATTTTTAATAACATAAATGCAGCCTTGGTGAGCAGAAGAGACTTCTTTAAAAACATTAAAAAATCTTACCATTCTCAAACTTTTGACTGGTAGTGTATACAAAATAATAGGCTATGTATAATAGATAAATATAATAAATTCTTTTTTTTTTTTTTTTCATAAAAATGTTATTTATGTTATACACAATATTGTTAAAGTTTATGTTATTACCTTCACAGATAAGCCCTGATGGTTTTATCAAATGTGAACACGCTTCTATTTTTCAGGTGGTTCACTGGGATATATCTTGACAAAGTTCTGTGAAAGCAGACCTTCCATAAATCAGTCTCCAGTCACTAATGTCCTTTAATGTCCCTGAATGAGTTTTTTTTTTTTTTTTTTTTAAATATCTTGTATATTCATATTTGGATATGATATAGTTAAGAAATATCACATGAGCTAGAATGAAATTTCCTGATTATTAGCATTGAATCAGTCCCTTGATGAATGGATTAAATGATTCAGTGAATGACTCATTAAGACAGTGACCTGCCACCACCTACTGTTTTTTTGTTTTTGTTTTTTCCATATTCATATATCAAAAATTTCGATTTTTAGTTAAGGTTTATTTATTTTCAGTTCTAAATGTTATAATCATCTCAATATTAATGCAATTGTAATGTAATTGCAGTGTAAATGCATTTATTCCCACTGAACTGCATTAAAAAGTAAATCTCTGAATGGCGACTGGATTTTATTGGTTGTGATTTTATTTAATTGGTAACAGTTGGTGTCTTTGTAATTTGGTATTTTAATGGAAAACTGGATAATGGAGTGTATGGGTATTGAAGTGAAGTATAAGTATGACATTTTATTTTATATATTTATTTAAAAAAGCCCACAGTTGGTTGGCCCACGGAAAACCCCACTGGGGACCCAAAAGGGCAAAACCACATGGCGCCCACAAGGGTTAACCCACACGGGGCCTGTTTGGGTTTTCTGTGGGCAAGCCCACAGTGGGTTGGCCCACAGAAAACCCTCATGGGGGCCCAAATGGGCAAAACTGCTATGGGCCCCGCATGGCCTAACATGGGGCCCCAAAGGGCTTGCCCTTGCCCACACTGTCCCACAGAAAACCCACACTTACCCACAGTGAGCCCACACTGACATGTTTGCTGGGATATTACTGTAGCCCGTTTGTGCTGAATACAGTGTAATCAGACTTTAGCCATTAATATGCTTTAAAGCAACTGAAAAAAACACAAATGTCAGAGCATGTCAAACTTCTTCAGGGCCACAAAATACCCTTAGGGTCCAGAGGGTTAATAGAACAAAAAAAGGAGTAAAAAAACTGACCTTTTTTGTGTCAGCTCCTTGTTGACCTTTTTAGACATCCCAGCCCGTATGCCATCCAGAGGGTCAATGAAGCTTTTGCAGTCTTTGTACAGACTCGGATCCCTGCTACAGATTTCGGTGGAGGTAACAATGTACTTCATGAACCTTAAAGAGAGATAAAGAAATGGTTGTTACAGTCAGAAGACAGCCTATCTAATAATTATTAGTTGATCTTTACATGATGCCGCATGTTTGTTACGTCACACAGTACTGACCTCTTGAGACCTTTCCAGTAGTTCAGCACCGTCTGCCGCGAGAGCTTTGTTTGGGTCAGTACATTGAAGTACACATTCAAATCTGCAGGGCTGAATATAAAACAGGTGAACATGTGACCACAACACACAGTTCAGAAAAACATTTCTGTGTGAAAGTGTGTGTGTGACATTTAAAAGGTATCTTTCCTTTCACTTACCTCTTGTTTGCTCTTCCTGTTGCCCAAGTCAACATGTAAATAGTGATTAAATCCCCGAAGAATGGGGTGATCAATGGAGTGTTTCCCGTAAAGGCCCTTTTTGGCCATCTCCACCCGGATTTCATCGGTCCACCTCGGTCCCTCAGTGCTGAGATGAAATAAATCATGGGGTCAAATGATTGTGTGTGTTCAAGAGAAATCATGTCCAATCTCTGCATATGCTCTCTGTGAATGATGATGTGAAACTTTACCTCTGATAGTACTCGCCAGAGCTCTCCTCTGATGATGGCTCGTGGTCTGGCTCAATCGCACCTTCTCCGATGCTCTGAGACACAGATTAAGACGAAGAGGGCATAGGCAGTGTGAGGGCAGGGATGGCCGGAGGTATGTTTCTCACCACCAAGGCCTTCTTTTGCATCTCTTCAAACAACCTAAGAAAATAAAATAAATAATAGTGAATACACACATTTGATTAAATACTGAGTATTGTACTGCAAAGGGATATGACAAAGCAGTGAAGCATAAATGTACGCTACACACCTGGCAAGAGGATCAGCAGCTCCGAAAATGTCCCGGATCCGTTGCTATTCCCAGAAACGTCCATTGTGGGTGAATTCGGACATCTCTTTCTTGGCTTCAATCACAATGGACTTTATCTCTGCCTCTGTGCGGTCGCGCATGCACGCCGTCCTGAGATGCCCAGGAAGAGAGCGCGGTGTCTTCATGCAGTGAGGGCAGAGGAAGAACATCCTGCTGTGGAATGATCTGTGTGAACAATAAGACAAACAATGGTTATATAATACATATAGGTAAGCATTATTTGCAGTGTAGAGTTGTGCTTCTTTACTATGCTGCAGACTTATTATTTGAATATACAGTGGGGAGAACAAGTATTTGATACACTGCCGATTTTGCAGGTTTGCCCACTTACAAAGCATGTAGAAGTCTGTAATTTTTATCATAGGTACTCTTCAGCTGTGAGTGACGGAATCTAAAACAAAAATCACATTGTATGATTTTTAAATAATTAATTTGCATTTTATTGCATGACATAAGTATTTGATACATCAGAAAAGCAGAACTTAATATTTGGTACAGAAACCTTTGTTTGCAATTACAGAGATCATACGTTTCCTGTAGTTCTTGACCAGGTTTGCACACACTGCAGCAGGGATTTTGGCCCACTCCTCCATACAGACCTTCTCCAGATCCTTCAGGTTTCGGGGCTGTCGCTGGGCAATACGGACTTTCAGCTCCCTCCAAAGATTTTCTATTGGGTTCAGGTCTGGAGACTGGCTAGGCCACTCCAGGACCTTGAGATGCTTCTTACGGAGCCACTCCTTAGTTGCCCTGGCTGTGTGTTTCGGGTCGTTGTCATGCTGGAAGACCCAGCCACGACCCATCTTCAATGCTCTTACTGAGGGAAGGAGGTTGTTGGCCAAGATCTCGCGATACATGGCCCCATCCATCCTCCCCTCAATACGGTGCAGTCGTCCTGTCCCCTTTGCAGAAAAGCATCCCCAAAGAATGATGTTTCCACCTCCATGCTTCACGGTTGGGATGGTGTTCTTGGGGTTGTACTCATCCTTCTTCTTCCTCCAAACACGGCGAGTGGAGTTTAGACCAAAAAGCTCTATTTTTGTCTCATCAGACCACATGACCTTCTCCCATTCCTCCTCTGGATCATGCAGATGGTCATTGGCAAACTTCAGACGGCCCTGGACATGCGCTGGCTTGAGCAGGGGGACCTTGCGTGCGCTGCAGGATTTTAATCCATGACGGCGTAGTGTGTTACTAATGGTTTTCTTTGAGACTGTGGTCCCAGCTCTCTTCAGGTCATTGACCAGGTCCTGCCGTGTAGTTCTGGGCTGATCCCTCACCTTCCTCATGATCATTGATGCCCCACGAGGTGAGATCGACCGTCATCTTGAACTTCTTAAATTTTCTAATAATTGTGCCAACAGTTGTTGCCTTCTCACCAAGCTGCTTGCCTATTGTCCTGTAGCCCATCCCAGCCTTGTGCAGGTCTACAATTTTATCCCTGATGTCCTTACACAGCTCTCTGGTCTTGGCCATTGTGGAGAGGTTGGAGTCTGTTTGATTGAGTGTGTGGACAGGTGTCTTTTATACAGGTAACGAGTTCAAACAGGTGCAGTTAATACAGGTAATGAGTGGAGAACAGGAGGGCTTCTTTAAGAAAAATTAACAGGTCTGTGAGAGCCAGAATTCTTCCTGGTTGGTAGGTGATCAAATACTTATGTCATGCAATATAATGCAAATTAATTATTTAAAAATCATACAATGTGATTTTCTGGTTTTTTGTTTTAGATTCCGTCACTCACAGTTGAAGAGTACCTATGATAAAAATGACAGACCTCTACATGCTTTGAAAGTAGGAAAACCTGCAAAATTGGCAGTGTATCAAATACTTGTTCTCCCCACTGTATTTTGTCTTGCTGCGGGAGTGCAGTGTTTCTCTTCTGCGACTCCCACAGTGAATGCAGAGCCACTCAACCATAGGACATAGTCCAGAAACTCGATCAGCGACCCTCGTGGACCATCACAGATGAGTTTAGATTGGTAATAATCGAGTCCATAACAATAAAAGTCAATAAGAGCACAATCTAGAAAGTCTATAAGGTTTGCCAGTTCCAGAAAATCTCTGGTGTGGTCCTCGAGTGGTCAGTTACCTTGACGGAGTCGAATGAGGCTTACTGCTGGATCCATGAGTGGTCGGTCGATCTGTCACGTGTGTGCAGGGATGAAGCGGAGTGAGAATCCAAGTGCAGCAAGAATGATTTAATAACACACAACATCAAAAGTAAATACAAGAACAAGGGTATACAGAACCAGGCAGGAGGGTAACAACAGGAACACGCATACAGGAGCACAACGACCGACAAACAACAACTGAAGCACAGAGGTATAAATACACAAAGGGAAACAAGATAACAAGGGGGAGTGGCTAATAGGCAACACCTGGGGAAAACTAATCATGATGAAAAACTACAAAGAACTACAAAATAAAGCACAGGAAACACTTTAATGTAAATGTCCAAGGACAGACACAGAGCATATGTGACACTGTGAGTTTACCTTGGATTTACCACAGAATAAGAAGAACGTGATTTTAAGATGAGAATTTTTAAGGTAAAACATTTCTTCTCACTTATATTAGCGTTATTGCTGCATAAACTTCACATTGTAGGCTACTAGTTGAACTATTGCTAGACTAAAATGTGTGAAATCAACAGAAACATTTTGAAATATGAAATAGACAGGTAGGCAACCTTTCAATGCTAAATAAAGATACACGTACGACATGAGGGTATTTTTATGCTCTATAATATTAAACACAGCATGATATAAAAGTAGGGCTGCCAACTGTCCGTATTAGCCCGGATGTCCCGTACAGGACCTTCCTTGTCCCGTTTATTGACTGCTACGCTCATCTAACCACTGAGGGGGCGTTCACATATGTTGTGTCTTTTGCACGCTCAAGTTCGTTATTTTAAATGTAGACGCGCGCACAAAATAGAGAGCAACGGCGTCGTGATGCTCATACGTTTTTCCCAGACGCGTCTATGCCTCAGCGAGATGAAAACGCTTAACGACACCACGGGAGCGTTTAGTTTGTTCTGCAAACTAGGTGTGTGTGAGTAAAACGTGGCAGGAACATCTGTTTGTGTATGCATTTGTAGATTATATAGCAAATAAGTCATGATATTCAACTGTGATACTGTAATGGGAGATCCAGTTGTGTTCATTTTTTTCAGGATTCTTTGATGAATAGAAAATAATAAAAAAAACAGCATTAATATGAAATAGAAAGCTTTTGTAAGATTAAAATGTCTTTACTGTCTCTCTTGACACGTTTAATGCATTCTTGCAGAACAAAACTATTAATTTCTTAAAAATTATTAATTATTAATAAAACAATTAATTTAAAATAAATTCTTACTGACCCCAAACTTTTGAACGGTAGTGTATAATGCTACAAAAGCTTTAGATGGTTTGTGTGTAACAATTGACATTTATTTCTATGACGTTAAAATTCTTTTTAGGATTAAATTGAGCGTTAATAGGTTGAGCAAATCAAATGTGTTTATATCTGAGAACCTTTTATACACACTCTTAACTGCAGACACTGAAATTACATACACTTTGAGTGTCCCTTATAAAGCACCACGATTGTCCCTTATTTTTGTCCCACTTTTTGTCCTTCGTTGTGTATATTTGGATTATTTTGTGTTGTAAATAAATGCAAACAATTCAAAAAGCCATTCTTTTAATTCTCTTCATATTCTTTGTTCTAGTTCCCTCACAGTCATTCAGCTGATAGGGCCATCAGGGGAGGGTCTTTGTCTTTCTCAGGTGTGAAAAACATCAATATTCATGATGATTCACGCCCTCCCCGCATAAGCCTTCCTGACACAAAACATGTCTTACAAATTTTAAATCAATATATTGTTTTATGTGAATGAGTGGCCAGAGTGATTTTTACATCGTCTTGAAGCAAAATTTCTAGCCTACGTGATCCAGTTTTCATAAGTCTTGTGAACAAATATTCAGTATGGGTTTTATAGCCTTATAACAGTGACTTCATTTTTTTTTTCTTTCGACAAACCATGCATAAACGTCATGTTCTCAAAACTACAAACTTGTACACACATGCTGCTCACATATTATTGTGTCAGAGTTTGTGCTGAATACAGAGTAATCAGACTTTAGCCATGAAAATGTTACAAGTAACAGAAATAAGCACAAATGTCAGGGCATGTCAAAACACCTCCAGGGCCCAGAAAACAGCTCAGGGCTCAGAGAGTTAAAGTTGTATGTGAAAGTGTTACATGTGTGTAAAACTTTCTTAAAATGTAAGAAAGAAAAAAAACTTTCTTTAATAAAAATTAACCCAGTGACGCACTGTTTACCACCCACGTTTCACGTTTTTTAAGTTTAAAGCACATAGTTTTGAACAGTTTCAATATTTTTTACTCCAAAAACACATTCAAACAATGGAGCATAAATTCCTCCATTGGGAGGGGGTGGATGATGGTTTGAAATAGTGAATAAATCAATAAGCTAATGAACAAAAAAAAAAAAGTTAAAACTATTATTTTTATAAACGTTATTTTGATAAATTCTTTTACCAACATTTAAATCTACGCCTTGTTTTCTCTGTCTGTGTGTGTGCTGTTGCAGAGGTGGTGTGAGACTTGAAAGTATTTGTCTTTGAAAGAACAAAGAGTTGCAGAATTAAAGGTGCAGTGTGTGAATTCTAGCGACATCTAGCGGTGAGGTTGTGAATTGCACCCCCCAACGCTCACCCCTCCCTTTCAGAGCACACTAGCTGTGTCCCAATTCAAGGGCTGCATCCTTTGAAGTACGTGTCCTTCGAAGTGCGCGGCCGACGCGGCCTTCAAAGGACACACCGAGACTTGTTTACAGTGGAAGGTATAGCGGATTGCGTCACCGCGGCGCGACGAAGGCTGTCCCAATTCGAAGGTCCTTTGAAGGCTCCTTTAAGTACGGCCTGCAAGTGTGTCCTTTTTTTCCAGTGAAATTAAGGATACTCAGATGGGTGCTTCGCAGCCTTGCCTACCCCAGAATTCATTGTGCGCCGTGACGTCAGATTTTTTAAGAGAAATTGCCAGATTACACTTTTAAATGTAAGTATTGGGTTTCAATTTACTCCAGCAATCTATTTTTTAAAAAGATAAAAATGAAAAAAATGCAATAAAGGTTGAAATGTTGACTAATATGTTGCCAACATGAGATTTTATATAGTTTATACTCTTTATTATGTACATAAATTTTGTTTTTAGGCAGTTGAACTTAAGTCCAGTATAAATGTTACTGCCGCTCTTCAACGGCAGCGTCACAGTTGCTAAACATTCCAAATAATGTATCGAAATACCTTTACTCTGTATTTGAGTATAAATGTGAAGTGCTTTAGATTTTTATTCAACTTCATCTCAGAGGCAAATATTGTAGTTTTATGAAAAACTGACTTACACATGGATATTAGATTTTGATATTAGTTATTGTTTAAAAAAAAAAAAACATATGATAGAATCTAAAAATAAAATACACTAAAAATATGTCTTATAGATCAGGGATAGGCACCGTTGGTCCTGGAGGGCCGCTGTCCTGCAGAGTTCAGCTCATAGAACAGTTATCCATGTTAAAATATTTTATGGTTTGATTTTTGAGGATGTGAGTTAATTTCATTTATTCTTCCCTCTTTCTGAAACATCTTAGCGACATGGCAGCCGTCGACTGATTCAGCACTGCAAACCTGTTGGTAGAGAGTGGAAATATGCACTGATCCCAGATGATGTCCCGCTGACAGAGGCTTTACCAGGGTCTCCCTGCCCAGCTCAATAAAAGTCTACATAAAGACGTTTTCTTCCATCTGTTTACTGTTTTATTTAGTTTTTCTCATCTTAAACGTAACTTATCTTGTAAATAGTTGTAAGTTGTGTAGTTAAAGTACTGTAAATAAAAATGCATAGAACAATTTATTGGTTTCATTTTAAAAGTTTAACTTGCATTACAAAAATAAACAATGCACAGAAATGACTTTGTTTCATTTACAAATTTTAATTTACAAAACCAAAATTTTAGTTCTCTACCAATCTCTCAAGAAGAGAAAACAGTCTGTCCATTCTCTCCCTGCTCTCCTCTGTCTCTCGCTGAAACTTCATGTCCTCCCTAAGTATCTCGATCAGCTCATCCTCTCTGTCTCGTTTCCTCTTGGCTGGTGCTGGCTCCTCCTCATCTTGGTCATCCACTGCTGAACTTGGCCCTCGTGTGCCCTTAGGGATGGAGGCAATGAGGACACGGGGGTTGTTAGATTATCCTCATGGATGAGGTGTTGGGACAGGCAAACCATGGCCAAGTTTCCCACTCCCTCACTTGTCCCAGGACACTGCGAAGGATCCACTTGTTCTGGTTCTATCCTTCGCGGCCCGGGGAGAAGGACGGTAGGTTGGGTTGCCAGGTCTCTGCAACAAAAGTAGTCCAAAATTCCCAATGCAATTTTCTCCATCGAGCGGCCGAATTCTCCACTGGATTTGTGCGTTTGGGGATGTTGGAGCGGCGAAATCGTACTTACGGGGGTGGAAATCAACAACTTAAAAGTAGCCCAATTCGGCGGGAAAACCGTGGACTTGGCAACACTGACGGCAGGCCGCATTTGAAGGCCACTTCGAATTGGGACAGCCTTCGTCGTGCTGCGGTGACGCTATCGGCCTTCGAAGGATGCAGCCCCCGAATTGGGACACAGCTTACAGAGAAGCTACGGTGGCCTACGGTGTCGTCGGAGAGAGCAGAGAGTGACTAGTGCTCTGTAGAGAAGTTTGTCCCTTTAGAGTTACTGTAGAAACATGATGACGCAAAATGGTGATTTCACATCTATATGCATTATTAAACCATTGTTTGTCGTCTTATTGTTCACACAGATCATTCCACAGCAGGATGTTCTTCCTCTGCCCTCACTGCATGAAGACACCGCGCTCTCTTCCTGGGCATCTCAGGACAGCGTGCATGCGCGACCGCACAGAGGCAGAGATAAAGTCCATTGTGATTGAAGCCAAGAAAGAGATGTCCAAATTCACCCACAAGGGACAATTCTGGGAGTGCCAGCGTATTCGAGACATTTTGACAACTGCTGATCCTCTTGCCAGGTGTGTAACTTACATTTTATGCTTTGCTGCTTTGTCATGTCCCTTTGCAGTACAATACTCAGTATTGAATCAAGTGTGTGTGTGTGTATTTACTGTTATGTATTTTATTTCCTTAGGTTGTTAGGGGAGATGCAGAAGAAGGGCCTGGTTGTAATGAACACACCTCCAGTTCTCCCGAGCCACATGTTGAGCCAGACCACGAGAAAAGGATGGATGAACGCACGGCATTTGACTCGCTGGTTCAGTCTTGCCCAGTGACTCTTGACGGCCCTCCTCCGAAAAGGGCATGCAGACAGAAACTGACTGGTGAACACGAGAGACACTGCTATGACCGCTGGCGTCCTTGGTGAGGATCCATATTCACGTTTCATTAGAAACACATATGTAATGTCAGGGCTGCACAAATAGTGAAATCTCACAGAACACGTAACCACAATGACTAATGCTTCTCATGATTTGTTTTTATAGAACATTTTGGTCGCCGTCAGCCGTCTGAGTCACGAGTCGACACCTGGATGGGGAAACAAGGGTGGACGTCTAGTGTCCCACAGGCTTCAGTAATACTGAATCAGTGGGAGCCCTACGGGACCGTTGACTCTGCCCTTGACAGCAGATCTGTAAAATGGTCGACACACAGCGCTGGAAAGGACTGATGGTTCAGGACGTCCCAGGGAAAGGGCATGGTGTCTTCACCAAGAGGTCCTTTAAAGAGGGGGAGGTCGTCTCTGAATACCACGGACGGCAGGTCAGCCGAGAAGAGGGCACGAAGATCCATGCCTCGACCGCTGACGTGAATCCTGGCTACATGTTCTTCTACAAGAACAAAGTGGGCAAGGGCATGTGTGTTGATGCCTGTGAAGAAAGTTGCCAGTGTCACCCCCTCACAGTGAGCTATGGGCGCCTGATCAAACGCTCCTGTAAGAGTGCCAACATCCGTCCAAGGCTGTTCATCCACAATGACAGATGTCTACTCTTCATTGCGTCAAGGGACATTCCTGTTAACACAGAGCTCCTCTTTGATTACGGCCTGAAGACAAAATCATTTGCCGGTGAAGGGATAAATTTAAGCTGGATGAATGATAAATGAGTGGGCTATTTTCCAAGCCATTCATTTTTTTTTTTGTGCCTACTTTTTTGAGCCAAAAAACACCACCTCTCCTGCTCTCCAAGTTGCCTCTGTCTCTTTTTTCTTTTCTTTTTTTCTTTCAATATTCATACTGGAACTGCACCAGGTAGAGTCAAAACCTTTATACACACTCTCACACACTCACAAACAGAGTCACATACATTCAGTAACATCTCCTTATTACAGACTACTGTGACAGAAACCCCTGCTGCCCATCATCTGCTTGTCCTGGAGAGAGAGAGAGAGAGAGAGAGAGAGAGAGAGAGATGGCTGCCTGCCTGCTAACCACTGCCTGCGCCCTCTTTACCTTCAACTGTTCCTCAAAGAAGTGGAGAAGGTGAGGATGAGCCATCGTCCGAGGAGAGCTCTGGTGAGTACTATCAGAGGTAAAGTTTCACATCATCATTCACAGCGGGCATATGCAGAGATTGGACATGATTTCACTTCAACATATGTACATTCATCTACATATGTACACATCATATGTATTACAACATATGTATTCATTTGACCCCATGATTTATTTCATTTCAGCACTGGGGGACCAAGATGGACAACCAAAGTCAGGGTGGAGATGACCAAAAAGGGCCTGTGCAAAAAGTTTTCTATTGATCACCCCCTTCTTCGGGGATTTGATCAATATTTGCATGTGGATTTGGGCAACAGGAAGAGCAAACAAGAGATAAGTGAAAATAAAGGATACACACTTTCATACAGAAAAATAAAGAAATGTGAAGATTATTTTTTTTTTTTTTATTATTATCCCTAAACTGTGTGTTGTTAACTTGTTAGTTAGTTACATAGATTTGAATGTGAAATGTATAATTACAGGTGGAATCAGTCTCCAGGTTCATGCACTACATGGACCCCAATGAGCCGAACCTGAATTTCGTACGGGAGGTGGAGAAAGTGCGGGAGTACTTCAATGTACTGACCCAAACAAAGCTCTCAAAGCAGACGGTGCTGAACTACTGGAAAAGTCTCAAGAGGTTATTACTGTGTGACGTAACAAACATACAGTATCATGTAAATGTCGACTAATAATTATTGGATAGGCTGTCTTCTGACTGTAAAAAAACCCCCATTTCTTTCTCTCTCTTCAACGACCTGAAAAGACTCCATGCCAAGTCAAAGAAAAATTCATAGTGTAATGCCTGAGAGCCCTGGTGTGCTTGCCCTGTGTCACAGCCTTTGATTCCTCACGGATAGGTGGTAAACCCCTTCCCTCACTTCACATCCATTGAACCAATGTCAAAAAACCCCACTACCTTCATGGTGTTTGGAACTCTAGACCCAGAGTTCCAATCTGATCACTCGATCCCAGTTTCAAAGTTTTCCCCGAGGAGTTCCTGATATATAAGCCGAAAAACTTGGTTGAAATCACAGTCGGTGAATTCATGGATTTGTGCATTTTTGCACATTTTTACAATACTCTTTAAATTGGCGAATGCTGAGAGCTGGAAGATTTTACCACAGTTGATGAGAGGCATCTACTAACACCACCTCCTGCCAGGGAGGCGGGCGGATCTGACTTTGACCGGGAAGAGTGCACACTCCCCGGCTTGGCGTGTGAAAAATCTCTTTGAAAGTGATGGAAAGTTATCTCCTGAACTAACCTAATATCACTCTGGGTGTTTAAGATGGACTCGACATGTGCAGGGGACAGCTGTGCCTGCATGGTGACCGAGTCCCATACAACTAATCCCAACAGCCTGACCAGGATGAGGGGATTCCTGGGTTTGGGTCCAATAGGCAGTGCCAGTGTCGGGGAATCTCCTTCCCCACTGGACACTTGGATCAGTGACGACCTACAGAAGGCACGAGTTATGAGGATCTTCCCTCTCACTGATTGCCTCCTGGCAGGACAACAAGGAGTTGGTGATGAATTGGTGAGAATTCTCCTTCATGACCTGTATCAGCGCAATGACAGGCTGCCCATGGATTCCCTGAAAGGGCCCAATTGTCCGGTTGGGAAACTCGTTGACTGCAGGACGGTGGAGGAGTTCTCCAGGGAACTGGTTGAACGGTAAGCATTTGGTTATCCCCACACCTTTGGCAGGGCAGTGGAGATGGTAACCTCCATGGGTTTAGATCCTGGATTTCCTGGAGCTCCACAAACCGAGCGAGGTGCCCTCTCCCAAAGCCTGGGACGCAACCTCAACAAGACCCCTGCTACATCAGTGTGTTGGATTTAATTGCAGTGACTTACTCCTAAATACATTGTCCTCTGGGCAGGAGAGAGAATGCTTATCTTGGTGTTGAGCCTTAACCGCAAAGATACAAGATGCGCTTCGACATCGGGATCAAGCTCTTGAGACTGGGCCAAAATCAGCCAGTCGTCTATGTAATTTATTATGCGGATGCCCTGCAGTCACAACAGAGCCAGAGCTGCATCCATGCATTTTGTGTATGCGGGGTGAAAAGGCTAGGCCGTATGGAAGAACCTGATATTGGTAAGCCCCTGAAAGCAAACCTCAGGAACTTCCTGTGTTGTGGCAGAACTTCTATATGAAAATATGCATCCTTGAGATCGATTGTGACAAACCATTCGTTGTGTTGGATCTGAGACAAAATCATCTTGATCGTTGCATCTTGAACTTGTACGTTCTGAGAGAAAAGCAGAAAATACCGACTGTAATAGCCTGACTCTCTCTCTTGGAGGGGAACATGTTCTATGGCCCCTTTGCCCAGAAGAGTTTACAGCTCGTGACAGCAGATGCACCTGCTCTGGTTTTTACGGTAATGGGGACCACACCATTGAAACACGGGGGACGGTGCGCAAACTGTATTCGGTAGCCTTTTTCTATGGTTCTCAAAGCCCAAGGAGATATATTTGGTAGTAGTTTCCTCTGAAAGGGGCACTAATTTTCACACAACGTCTTGTTGTGGGAAGGTTAAATATCCTGTGTCCTGGGGAACAGCAGGAAGCAACTGAATATTTAACATTTTGCTGGAAACCGCTAACACCTGAAACACCGGAGGTGGTGGGGATGGAACACTGCACAAGCTAACGTAAGAGCATTGACAGTCGTGACTGAACATGGAAGGCGCTATACACCTAGTTTCCATGATAATCAGTCACTCACGGATCACGGCACGCCCATGCTCGCACCCGCGCTCAGTGTTGCCAGATTGGGCGGGTTCCGGGCCGCGCTGTATCCATCATTTTCATACGAAGAAGTCGCGATGATGAGTTCAAAATTGCAAAAAAACTTTTCACTACAAAAACGTCAAGCACTGTAAGTTGAAATGTGGTATCCGAATTGTGTTGCACAATGAAGAATAACTGCATATTTCTCTTGAATAATTAGCCAGTTTTGCTGAAAACGCCTACTGTGAGCGTTTCGACAGCGGTGTGTGTGTGTGTGTGTTATACGGAATATCCGCGGAAGTGTTACTAGTATCTCAGTTCACAGATTGTTTGTTTCTGTATTGTTTCTATATAAAAATGTCGACACAATGTAAAGTATTTGCTCTGGCTCTTGTTTTCAATCATTTTGCTCCATTTTTATGCTTGTCATCTGTTGACATTGTACAAGCAAAATGTGGCTGTTGGTTAGTTTTGTATTTGTCCCGCCCCTTCTCCACTATGATTGGACGGCTGCGTAAGTCACTCCATCATTTCTGTGTGTGTTCTGCATTGGAGCTGATTTTTGACAAATTATGTAACAAAGTAATTTTTATAGTCTCCTATTGATTAAATTTATATAAATAAAAAAATGCTTAAATCCCCCCCCAACACTGCACAAATGTAAAACATTTTAGTAAAACATGATTAAAATGAGTAATATTACATCTGTTTAAAAACATTACATTATTATGTTACAGAATTTCTCTCACGCAACATACAACCAGTATCATTCCAATTAATTTTGTCTAATTTCTTTTTTAAATTTCAGCAAACTTCATTTGGGGTCAAAAAGACCCAGATAGCTAAATAGCATTTTAAGCCAATTAAACAAAAAAATATAAAGATTAAAAATAAAACCATCAATTAGACAAAGGTCAGAAACAAACTGGTATAACACTTGACATTCTGTCCCCCTCACTTTTAAAATGATGGCTACACCCCTGTTTGGACATGTTAAGAGTTTATAAAAAGCAATAATCCAAGGCATTCTAATATTATTGAAGAAATATGAAAAGCCTTTATTTCATCATGGCTTTAATATTTTAAAAACAGGTGACAAGTACTGCACACCTACGTGTTGCGGCTAATGAGCCTTCGTCAGTGTGTGAGCCACAAACACAATCTGAGTTCTCTTTAGTTAATGAGTCATATAACAATCACCTGGTCACGCTGTACAGGACAAGCAGGAGAGAGAACATTCAAATAACACAAAAAGAACGCATCTCACCCAATCTCACAGAGACGAACTCCGTGATCCCCTCCATCGCCCGAGTACTGATTCCATCTCCCTCACTACATTTCCCATCAGTCCCGTACCCAGCTCTGATCAGCCGTTCCAGCTGCAGCCTATCCTCTGGTCTATTTAACCCGACGCTCTCCGTTTCCCCACTGCGAAGTTTTGTCTTGCCACGGTGAACATCTCTGAGCGTTATTTCCTTGCCTTTGCCTGCCTGTTGTGACCCCGTTGTGTATTTCTACTACGAACCTTTGCTGCCTGCCCTTTTGACTCTCTGCTCTGTTTTGGATTAGTGATTGTTGTCTGCCTGCCTATACCTACTGCCTGTCCACCGACCACGGTTGTGTACTCTCCGTTTGCTGTGTTTACTGGCTTGACCTTTGCCTGTACGACCACGTTTTCATTAAAGTTCGCACATGGATCCCACTTCGAGTGACGACTTATTACATCCAATATATTGGCTTAATTTCAGTTACATTTACATTTTAGGCTATGTACAGTAGTTTTTATGTATTATTTATTTATTTATTTTCTAGATTTTCATTGTATTAACATCTCAGCTGTATGTGGACACCTTTTGAGTAGAAATGCATATTGCATAGTCCATAACTACTGTAGTTTTAGCTTATTTTAATATATAAATTCAGTTAAATCATCAAACATTTGTATGACTTGCCAGTGACTTGCTTGACCCAAGCTATGACTTGACTTGCTTGATTCTCACAAAAATTGACTTAGACTTGCTCGTGACTTGAAGGTTAAGACTCGAGACTTGCACATGTGTGACTTACTCCCACCTCTGCCATGCACCGAGTAACTCCTCATGCGCTTTATCATCTCCAGATGACTATTTCACCATTTAATTCCTCAGAATAAAATATAGCCAAAGGACAGCCAGACAAGATATTAATACAAGCATCTAACTTCTCAAAATCAGTTGAGTATTTAAATCATTTAATTCCTCAAATAAATGCAGCCAAATATCAACCAGACAAGTAAAAACGGTCTGGATGAAAGGCTGAATATAGTTATTTTAATATAAGAACAGTTTAAAAAATAATCATAAAATCATAGCTTGCAAACACAATTCATTTGCACAAGATCATAGGAACAAGAGAGAGAAAGGGGGTCTTCCGTATCACTGATTCTTGAGAAAAGGGACAAAACATGTCCTACACACAAAAGCCCTCTTTGTTAAAAAAGAAATTCATCAAAATAAAACTACTTAAAAGTTACGTCTAAAGAAAATCTGGATACTCAGGACATTCATTGCTTTTCTTTTTAAACAATTTTGTTAGTATTATTTTAAATAAATGCTCTATAAATTTAACCATCAACTCCTTCAGGATTTTTTATAACTCTGAATAAATCAGGCAATGTCATGGACGTCTTGACCCCTTTCCTATTTCCTGCACATTGTGGCTCTCACAGTAGGACACACAGTCCTGAAAGTTCTCTTTTTATAATTTATACCAACAATGTTGAAGTCTCTGCAGTCACAGCTTTAAATCTCAGAATTTTTGATGTGTTTATTAAGGCAGATACAACTGAGGAAAAAACAAAATCGCTCCACTGTACAACATGTGGTTAAGGTGGAAAAATATTCAGCTTTGTCAACTCCGTTAGACGTAAACACCGTCAGGTTTTATGTCTGACAGAGTTGACTTGTAAGCTGATGGAGTTGAGAAGTGCTCACAAAACCCTCCATATAGTGAAGGTTGGCCCGTGTGGTCCGATCAAACAGACGAGCTACTGGAGCTCAAATTGCTCAAGAAGTTAATGCTGGTTCTGATAGAAAGGTGTCAGAATACACAGCGCATCGCAGTTTGTTGTGTTTGTTGTGTATGGGGCCGTATAGCCGCAGACCAGTCAGGGTGCCCATGCTGACCCCTGACCACCGCCGAAAGCACCGACAGTGGGCACGTGAGCATCAGAACTGGACCACGGAGCAATGGAAGAAGGTGGCCTTGTCTGATGAATCACGTTTTCTTTTACATCATGTGGATGGCCAGGCGTGTGTCCGTGGCTTACCTGGGGAACACATGGCACCAGGATGCACTATGGGAAGAAGGCAAGCCGGCGGAGGCAGTGTGATGCTTTGGGCAATGTTCTGCTGGGAAACCTTGGGTCCTGCCATCCATGTGGATGTTACTTTGACACGTACCACTTACCTAAGCATTGTTGCAGACCATGTACACCCTTTCATGTACACACTAACAGCTGGAACTCTAACTCCTGACAAAGTGGACAGATAGAGAGTGTAGCACACACACACATACAACGGTCTCTGAAAGAAACCTAAAAGCGCATCATTTTTTTTACAACCTGTTACTCACAGGAGACAGCAATAGCAAACCCTGATGTAATGGACTTCATAGAGAGTGAACATGCCAGATTCCCACTGCTTAAGTCATGCAGGTCGGCACAAATAAAATGTACATAATTGATGCGTTGATTTCTGTTGCTGGCCCTTTTTACTGCCCTTTTTCAAAATGAATCAAAAGTTCCCCTCTCAGACAAATAGCAATGATAATATTAGGGTCAGTAAAACAAAATTCATTTGAATTATAATTAACATGACTATGTTTTTTTCTTGACTGACTGATAAACTAGGGCCAGTTGTTCAAAGTTTAATCTGGATCAGAATGATCTGGATTTGGAAATCCCATGTTTTGCTATCCAGGATCAGGTAATCCATCTTCCTTTTGTAGCGGTTTTTCAAAGCAAAATTGGATTGGATCACCCTGATCCTGATACACACTTTTTCAGATTACCAAATCTGGATTACTAGTGCTCTACGGAGCCCCTAAAGGGACATGGTGATGGACAAAATATGAGATGGGGGAAAATTTTTTTTTTTTTTTTTTTTTTTTGAAACGCAAAAGCATTTTTAGATGCTTTTGCGTTCTCTCTGAAAAGTTTTGCGTAGCGTTCAGCCGAGAAACTGCGTTCGCTCACAAATAACTTCTGACTGGTTCATCTCTTATTGTGCCGTTTACAAAAAGTTATTAAAAAAAACAATGTAATATATTTTAGTTTGATATTTACAGCTGTTCAGGGATTATTTTATGGCGGCAAAATCTTTTTTTACTTTACTGTAGGCTACCAAAAGGCTTAATAGGTGGATATATCTACTTCTAATTTATTACTGTAACAGTAAAACTAATCAAGAGCAAAATAAAATGCGTGATACAAAAATTACATGATACAAATGTTGTATTTTTTCACAAGTTTGGCCAAGTTTGTTACATTTTTGTTCCTGAAATCCACCCTTCTGCTGGGATCAGTATAATCCTTTGGATCAAAATGTATCCCAATCTTACTAAAAAGTTTTGAACACAAATTGATGATTTGATCCAGATCAAAACCAAGATTGGATTTTGTGATCTAATCTGATTTCTCTCCTTTTTTTCTTTTGAACAACCCATTTTCAAGATTTGATCCAATCTGAGGTGAAATCCGATTACTTTTGAACAACTGGCCCCTCGGCTCTCGAGCCATATATGGTTCATTCAGTGAGTGCCTATGGGTCGACGGAAGGACAAAATAAACCAAACCATTTTTAAAACTTTTTCTTTCATCAATAAATCAAAGCTAGTGTGTTGATTTAATTAAAAATATTTTATGAATCAAATTGCATCTCTGAGAAAATGAATGTTGACTGACTACAAAGCACTGCAGCACCAAGAGGTTAGTAGTGTTCAATTCACTTGTATTTATGTATATTGATAAACCGTTTACTATTTGATGAAACTATCATAGGTAATGAAGCCCAAGTGCCACCTACAGGCCTGTTATGTGAAGTGTGTGCTGGTGAAATGGTGACATGTAAAGACTTTACCATTTTTGATAATTATGCAGTATTATGAAAGAAGTCTCTTATGCTCATCAAGCCTGCATTTATTTGCTCAAAATACAGAAAAAAAAACAGTAATACATTAGCAATATAATAATACTTTTCTATTAATATACTTTAAAATTAATGCTGGGCAATCGATCGCATCCAAAATAAAAGTTTGTGTTTACATAATATATGTGTGTGTGTACTGTGTATAATTATGTATATATAAATACACACTCCTTCATGTATATATTAAAGGAATATTTGCATAGACACACACACACACACTTTACACTGTTGTTGGATGAATCAAATTAAAATAACACGTTTATAAAGCGTCTGACGGAGTGGACACAAATTAAGTTAAGACAGCAAATATACATTTCAAGAAGAAAAAAAAAAAAAAAACACTTTCAGAAAAAATGCTTCCCTTACATGGTTTGTTAGCTGAGACCTTTGTCTACAAATATATATTAAATATATTAAATAATATAAACTGAGTTCTAAAACATGTTTTGTCCCTTATCTCAAGAATCAGTGATATAGCGGCCCGTAATCTGCGCGTTGAAATCCGAGCCACTAGATTCTTTATTGACAACAGAACCACGTCCACAGCCGCTCTGACAACACAATCTCATGTCTTCAGCAGCGGACAGGAGGACGACAACAGAACCACGTCCTCAGCCGCTCTGACAACACAATCTCATGTCTTCAGCAGCGGACAGGAGGACGACAACAGAACCACGTCCTCAGCCGCTCTGACAACACAATCTCATGTCTTCAGCAGCGGACAGGAGGACGACAACAGAACCACGTCCTCAGCCGCTCTGACAACACAATCTCATGTCTTCGGCAGCGGACAGGAGGACGACAACAGAACCACGTCCACAGCCGCTCTGACAACACAATCTCATGTCTTCAGCAGCGGACAGGAGGACGACAGCAGAACCACGTCCACAGCCGCTCTGACAACACAATCTCATGTCTTCAGCAGCGGACAGGAGGACGACAACAGAACCACGTCCACAGCCGCTCTGACAACACAATCTCATGTCTTCAGCAGCGGACAGGAGGACGACAGCAGAACCACGTCCACAGCCGCTCTGACAACACAATCTCATGTCTTCTCCAGCGGACAGGAGGACGACAACAGAACCACGTCCACAGCCGCTCTGACAACACAATCTCATG
Organism: Coreius guichenoti; assembly: GCA_039654105.1. Lineage (NCBI taxonomy): Eukaryota > Metazoa > Chordata > Actinopteri > Cypriniformes > Gobionidae > Coreius > Coreius guichenoti. The sequence goes on along the minus strand of CM077192.1, from coordinate 32,196,839 downwards.
TCTTCTCCAGCGGACAGGAGGACGACAACAGAACCACGTCCACAGCCGCTCTGACAACACAATCTCATGTCTTCTCCAGCGGACAGGAGGACGACAACAGAACCACGTCCTCAGCCGCTCTGACAACACAATCTCATGTCTTCAGCAGCGGACAGGAGGACGACAACAGAACCCCGTCCTCAGCCGCTCTGACAACACAATCTCATGTCTTCAGCAGCGGACAGGAGGACGACAACAGAACCACGTCCTCAGCCGCTCTGACAACACAATCTCATGTCTTCGGCAGCGGACAGGAGGACGACAACAGAACCACGTCCACAGCCGCTCTGACAACACAATCTCATGTCTTCAGCAGCGGACAGGAGGACGACAGCAGAACCACGTCCACAGCCGCTCTGACAACACAATCTCATGTCTTCAGCAGCGGACAGGAGGACGACAACAGAACCACGTCCACAGCCGCTCTGACAACACAATCTCATGTCTTCAGCAGCGGACAGGAGGACGACAGCAGAACCACGTCCACAGCCGCTCTGACAACACAATCTCATGTCTTCTCCAGCGGACAGGAGGACGACAACAGAACCACGTCCACAGCCGCTCTGACAACACAATCTCATGTCTTCTCCAGCGGACAGGAGGACGACAACAGAACCACGTCCACAGCCGCTCTGACAACACAATCTCATGTCTTCTCCAGCGGACAGGAGGACGACAACAGAACCACGTCCTCAGCCGCTCTGACAACACAATCTCATGTCTTCAGCAGCAGACAGGAGGACGACAACAGAACCACGTCCACAGCCGCTCTGACAACACAATCTCATGTCTTCAGCAGCGGACAGGAGGACGACATCAGAACCACGTCCTCAGCCGCTCTGACAACACAATCTCATGTCTTCAGCAGCGGACAGGAGGACGACAACAGAACCACGTCCACAGCCGCTCTGACAACACAATCTCATGTCTTCAGCAGCGGACAGGAGGACGACAACAGAACCACGTCCTCAGCCGCTCTGACAACACAATCTCATGTCTTCAGCAGCGGACAGGAGGACGACAGCAGAACCCCGTCCTCAGCCGCTCTGACAACACAATCTCATGTCTTCAGCAGCGGACAGGAGGACGACAACAGAACCCCGTCCTCAGCCGCTCTGACAACACAATCTCATGTCTTCAGCAGCGGACAGGAGGACGACAACAGAACCACGTCCACAGCCGCTCTGACAACACAATCTCATGTCTTCAGCAGCGGACAGGAGGACGACAGCAGAACCCCGTCCTCAGCCGCTCTGACAACACAATCTCATGTCTTCAGCAGCAGACAGGAGGACGACAACAGAACTACGTCCACAGCCGCTCTGACAACACAATCTCATGTCTTCGGCAGCGGACAGGAGGATGACAACAGAACCCACGTCCTCAGCCGCTCTGACAACACAATCTCATGTCTTCAGCAGCGGACAGGAGGACGACAACAGAACCACGTCCACAGCCGCTCTGACAACACAATCTCATGTCTTCAGCAGCAGACAGGAGGACGACAACAGAACTACGTCCACAGCCGCTCTGACAACACAATCTCATGTCTTCGGCAGCGGACAGGAGGACGACAACAGAACCCACGTCCTCAGCCGCTCTGACAACACAATCTCATGTCTTCAGCAGCGGACAGGAGGACGACAGCAGAACCACGTCCACAGCCGCTCTGACAACACAATCTCATGTCTTCAGCAGCGGACAGGAGGACGACAACAGAACTACGTCCACAGCCGCTCTGACAACACAATCTCATGTCTTCGGCAGCGGACAGGAGGACGACAACAGAACCCACGTCCTCAGCCGCTCTGACAACACAATCTCATGTCTTCAGCAGCGGACAGGAGGACGACAACAGAACCACGTCCACAGCCGCTCTGACAACACAATCTCATGTCTTCAGCAGCGGACAGGAGGACGACAACAGAACCACGTCCTCAGCCACTCTGACAACACAATCTCATGTCTTCAGCAGCGGACAGGAGGAGAGAGAACGAGAGAAAGGGAAGGAGAACAACACACAGTGCTCAAACACAAGCACTCAAAGCAGAACTCATGCATATCATCATCAGGGATGGGCCATGAACACGGAGCCACGCATCTCCTGATTGTTTGTGACAATGTTATCTTCTCTCTCTCACATTGAGAAATTTCTGCACACTAACAGCTGGAACTCTAACTCCTGACAAAGTGGACAGACAGAGAGTGTAGCAACACACACACACACACAGATCTCTAAAAGAAACCTAAAAGCGCACCTGCTTCACGTCTATTTATAACCTCTTACGATCCCGCATCCCATTGACGTCATCGTCAGAGTTTATTTAAAGGGATAGTTCACCCAAAAATCTAAATTCTCATTAAATCGCCCTGTCATTCCAAACCCGTAAGACCTTCGTTCATCTTCAGACACAAATGAAGATCTTTCTGATGAAATCTGAGAGCTCTCCATAGACAGCAATTTAATTAACACTTTCGAGGTCCAGAAAGGCAGTAAAAACATCGTTAAAATAGTCCATGTTACGAAGTGACAAGAATACATTTTGTGCGCAAAATCAAACAAAAATAATGACTTTATGCAACAATTTCATTCTAGCCTGTGTCAGTCTCCTACACAGTATAAGACAAAACATAGTTAGACGATACCATCAATACAAAACACATAAAACCAAAAGTAGGATGTATATGTAATTGTGAAGTGTGTGTATAATTGTGTTCAGTATGTGTATATCTCTATTATATGCTTCCTAATATACATGTAGAACAATGCTCATCATTATATATACAATATATATAGTAGTAATGATCAGAGATGTAATAGGAAAACGAAGGAGAAAGAGAGGAAGAAAAGTAAATTATGAGACATGCTGAGGTTATTGAGGAGAGAAGATGAAGGGGAACCCACTGGATCGTCATCCTCTCACCCTTAACAGGGAGAGTTGATTTACTGCCGGTCTCCTTCAAAACCTTTCCTGAGCCCTGAGGGGGGAGTCAGCTTTTTTAGGAGTAAATCCGGTTCTGTGTGTGTTCGACCCACCCGAACGGTTCACTTATTCATACAAAGCCCCAGCAGTGTAATCAGATCATGTATCTCATATGTCCCCAGTTACCCCCAAAAAACTATAATAAATAAATAAGTAAATAAAAGAGAGAAGAGAAAGAAAAAATAAATAAAGAAAAAAGAGAGAAAAATAAGTAACTAAATGAAAGGGAGGGGTAGAAAGAAAGTAGATGTGCAAATAAAATTGCATATATACAAATAAAACATTTAGTGGTACTATTATAATTCAGAATATATAATAATCACAGAAGTCAGATAAATCCCAGCACATAGAGGCTCTTTCACCAAGATATTATCACATAGAGACTGTGTCTGTTCCACGAATGAGTAAATACAAAAAACCATCAAAACCATTCAACGGTAAAAATTTAATTGATGTCCAACAAATAAACAACAGATATAATACAGATGATCAAATGATAAAGCTCGGGCTGCTGAATATTCGATCCCTTTCCTCAAAAGCGCTTATTGTTAATGATATGATTACAGATCATAACCTAGATGTGCTGTGTTTGACAGAAATCTGGCTAAAACCTGACGATTACATTACTTTAAATGAGTCCACCCCCCAAGATTATTGTTATAAACACGAGCCGCGTCTGAAAGGTAAAGGGGGAGGTGTTGCTGTAATTTATAATAATAGCTTCGGTATTACTCAGAAGTCTAGTTTCAAATATAATTCCTTTGAAGTTTTGGTGCTTTATGTAACGTTATGTAGTGAAATTGATAAATCCCGTTTGACATTTGTGCTGGCTACTGTATACAGGCCTCCAGGGCACCATACAGACTTTACCAGAGAATTTGCTGATTTTCTATCAGAGTTAGTACTGGCTGCAGATCAAGTCCTAATTGTTGGTGATTTTAATATCCATGTAGACAATGAAAAAGACGCATTGGGATTGGCATTTAGAGACATTCTAAACTCTATTGGAGTAAGGCAACACGTGTCAGGACCCACTCATCGCCGTAATCATACTGTAGACCTAATATTGTCACATGGAATAAATGTTGATACCATTGAAATTCTGCAGCAGAGCGATGACATCTCAGATCATTACCTAGTATCATGTACACTTAATTTAGCAAAGGCTGCAAAGCCGTCCCCTCGCTTCAAATATGGCAGGACTATCACTGCTGCGACTAAAGATTGCTTTGTAAATAATCTTCCTCATCAGTTTCATCTCCTCAGCATCCCAGATAGCCTAGAGGAACTCGATGTTGCAACAGAAACTATTGATTCTCTCTTTTCCAGCACTTTAGACACAGTTGCTCCCCGGCGCTTAAAGAAGATTAAAGAAAATAGTCCAACGCCGTGGTACAACGAGCACACCCGGGCCCTTAAAACAGCAGCCAGAAAAATGGAGCGCAGCTGGAAGAAAACAAAACTAGAAGTTTTTCGCATTTCGTGGAAAGAGAGCATGATTGCATACAGAAAGGCCCTAAAAACTGCTAGATCTGCTTATTTCTCGACTCTCTTAGAAGAAAACAAACACAACCCTAGGTATTTATTCGATACAGTGGCTAAATTAACCAAAGATAAAGCTTCAACTTCTGATGTTTGTAAACAGCACAGCAGTAATGACTTTATGAACTTCTTTACTTGTAAGATTGATAATATTAGGAAAAAAATGATAACCATGCAGCCGTCTACTACAGTATCACATCAGACAGTGCATTGTAGTGTCACTGAGGAAAAACTACATTCATTCACTGCTATAGGAGAAGAAGAATTGGCTAAACTCGTTAAATCATCAAAATCAACAACATGTATGCTCGACCCCATACCGACTAAACTACTAAAAGAGATGCTTCCAGAGGTCATAGATCCTCTTCTTATTATCATTAATTCATCCTTGACATTAGGATATGTACCGGAAACTTTTAAGTTGGCTATTATTAAACCTCTTATTAAAAAAACGCAACTTGATCCTACAAAATTAGTAAATTACAGGCCAATCTCAAATCTACCCTTTCTGTCAAAAATACTAGAAAAGGCAGTGTACTCACAATTATGCTCCTTTTTAGAAAGAAATGGTATCTGTGAGGATTTCCAGTCAGGATTTAGACCGTATCATAGTACTGAGACTGCTCTCATTAGAGTTACAAATGATTTACTCTTATCATCCGATCGTGGTTGTATCTCTCTGTTAGTGTTACTCGATCTTAGCGCTGCATTCGATACTATCGACCACAACATTCTTCTGACTAGACTCGAAAATTATGTTGGCATTAATGGAACTTCATTGGCATGGTTTAAATCATACTTATCTGACCGTTATCAGTTTGTAGCAGTAAATGAAGAGATGTCACACCGAACACAAGTTCAGTATGGAGTACCGCAGGGCTCAGTGCTAGGACCGTTGCTTTTCACCCTGTACATGCTACCACTGGGAGATATTATTGCGAAGCATGGCGTTAGTTTTCATTGTTATGCTGACGATACTCAGCTCAATATTTCTTCACGCCCTGACGAAACTTTCCAATTCACAAGATTAACGGAATGCATAGCTGATATAAAAAATGGATGACTAGTAATTTCCTGCAACTTAATTCAGAAAAAACTGAAGTTTTAATCATTGGACAAAAAAACTCCACAAGTAGTAACCTAGAATACTGTCTAACACTCGATGGCTGCTCTGTCAAGTCCTCGGCGTCAGTTAGGAACCTGGGTGTGCTCTTTGATACCAATCTCTCATTTGAAAGCCACGTTTCTAGCATCTGTAAAACTGCATTCTACCATCTTAAAAATATATCTAAATTGCGGTACATGCTTTCAATGCAAAATGCTGAACAGTTAGTTCATGCGTTCATGACCTCAAGGCTAGATTATTGTAATGCTCTACTGGGTGGTTGCCCTGCTCTCTTAATAAATAAACTGCAGCTTGTCCAAAACGCAGCAGCTAGAGTTCTTACTAGAACCAGGAAGTATGACCATATTAGCCCGGTTCTGTCAACACTGCATTGGCTCCCTATTAAACATCGTATACATTTTAAAAACTTGCTGATTACTTACAAAGCACTAAATGGTTTAGCTCCCCAATACTTGAGCGAGCTCTTAACGCATTATACTCCATCACGTCTATTGCGGTCTCAAAATTCTGGCCAGTTGATAATACCTAGAATATCAAAATCAACTGCAGGCGGTCGATCCTTTTCCTATTTAACACCTAAACTCTGGAACAGTCTTCCTAGCATTGTTCGGGAAGCAGACACACTCTGTCAGTTTAAATCTAGACTAAAATCACATCTCTTTACTATGGCAAACACATAAAAATTTTTTAGTTTCTATTAAAAACTCCCCCCTGTAAATGCAGCATCGACACGACATCCTCATTAAACCCGTCCCCGGCGTGACGACACCAGTCTTTCGAATAATCCTACGAATATCTTTCGATCTAATATGACTTCTGACCTGTAATGTTGCCAGAATCATAATCATACACTATTTGTTCGTCGGCCAGAAGAGAACTGGCACCCCGACTGAGCCTAGTTTCTCCCAAGGTTTTTTTCTCCATTCTGGCCCTGAAGGAGTTTTGGTTCCTTGCCACTGTCGCCTTTGGCTTTTGGCTTGCTCAGTTGGGGACACTAAAATTTCAACTATATTACTGATCTGCCCGCATTGACACTATATGATAATTGAAATGAGCTGATGACATCACCGTTTTCACCAGAGCGACTGTACAGCCGAATCAAATTCTGTTGCATTATTTTTCTGTTACCACTGTGAAGCTGCTTTGAAACAATTGGCATTGTAAAAAGCGCTATATAAATAAAGGTGATTTGATTTGATTTGAATAATAAAACTGTGCCTTATGTCAATAATATAGATCAATACATGTGTACACATATACACATACATAAACATGTACACATACGTACAAATATCCATATATCTATAAATACATTCTTCCCCTTGTTCCCTTTCTTTCTCTATAAGTTTGTAAAGTGCCTGTTGGGAGAGTGTGGGGGTCCGGAGCCAGGTTTCTGATGTATATTAAGATAAGTCAGAAATGGGTTTCAAATATCAGTTTTTTATTTTGAGTGACGCGAGTCCTGTGAATTATCTTGTACTGTATGAGATGTAGATTTGTATTGCTACCCATTGAAAAGATGTTACAGATTTCCTTCCAGAAGTCGGTATCGGGAGAGAGAGCCAAGTCATTTTCCCATTTAGCCATTGGTAAAATTATTTTTGTGTTGGTATTTGATATAAGTTTATGAATTTTGGATATAATTTTTTTGGTAATAGTGATTTTCATTATCTCTTCAACTGAGAGGGATGTAGTGCGTTATTTATTATATTAATCCTGGATTTGATAATGATATTTCATGCATTCTGCCTTATTTACACTGTTAAAGAGTTGATTCTCACGCTAAACATGGACAAAGTTTCAAAAAATGAGTTGGACGTATGACGGAGTATTTCTGTGCCAAATACACTCCTTCAGAATTTGAACAAGTTTTTTTCGAGTATGGCCCTGTATGACGTCATAAAGGGCGGAATTACTTGTATGGGCACTTCTCCCGGATGAGCACACACACGCGCACGTGCGCACACACACACACACACACATCACCCAGAGCGAGAGCAAGAGCGTGTCCATCAACGAGCTTCGTTCGAGTGTGTGTGTTTGTTCCCGGTCATGAGTGGAAACCGCAGGCGGTGAGTGAAACTGCATCAAATGTGTGTGTTTTGTTGGCAATCGGCACGTAAGTGCATATAATGTGAACAACACCAACGTATAGTGAATAGAAAGTTATCCAGGGAGGGATAATGGCCTGATGTGTGTGTGTGTGTGTGTGTGTGTGTGTGTGTGTGTGTGCGTGCATGTGCTCTCTTTAGCTCCGCCCACTGCACACCTCCACGAGCTCGGCTGTTTTCGGAAAAAATCGTTGAAACTTTTGGAAACTTTTATAAATATGATAAAACTAAAGACTCTTGAAAGATCACAACAATATGAAGGATGCAATGCTACTCTATAGATACTGTATAGATTAACATGAGATGTGTTACCCCCTTTAAAGGTGTTATTTGTGTTTTAAATAACATAAGATAAGATACAACAAGAACAAAGAAGCAAAGTACAAACAAATGGTCAAATAAATACATAAATATACAATAAAACAAAGATACAAATTCCCTTCTCAGGAAGGTCTACTAACATTACTGTTCAGGTAAGTAATATGGCCCACAAATGAAATATAATAAAGTAATTAAATGTACAATAACTGCATAGTTTTCACTGTATAAATGGATAGATTAATGATTATTAAAGCTAAAGTTATTGATTCAAGAGCTGAGTATTTTCTCTTTGCCTTTTGTTATTTGATTCACATGAATGGCTCAATCATCAGCAGGTTTATTAGACATCGAATGCAGATAATAATATCATATTCTCCCATTTCTCCAAACTATTTACACCAATCTGTTAAAAGTCCTCTGTTTTGGTCTTTGCAATGCCCCTGCCACATTTGAGCGCTTAATGGAGAGGGTACTGGAAGGCATTCCACAGCAGCAGTGTCTGGTGTTTTTGGACGACATACTGGCACATGGGAGCTCGTTACAGCCCTGAGGGCAGTGCTGGAGAAAATCAGAGCAGCGGGTCTAAAGTTACATCCCAGTAAATGCTGGCTGTTGAGCAAGGAGGTGACCTTCTTGGGGCATCGTATTGGCAGTGAGGGGATTGGCACTGCTGAGGATAAGGTGAGAACCGTACGGGAGTGGCCTGTTCCGGTGAGCCAAAGAGAGTTAAAAAGCTTCCTGGGTTTGGCATCCTATTACAGGAAGTTTGTACAGGTAGTCCTGTATTGCAGCTCCCTTATACAAGCTCCTGCAGAAGCATCAGTGCTTTGTCTGGTCAGAGGGCTGTCAAAAAGCTTTTGATACTCTGGGAGCACAATGACATGGTTAAATATCTTTGAATAATTCATCATAATGCATAACATTTTTTGTTATTTATAAGCCTGAGAGATGAAACAAGAGTTAAATTCAACAAGAAAAAGAGGAAAACATAAAGGAGATTTAAGACACTTTTGCTTGTGTATGAACATGTTTGCATATAAAATAAAGAAATTAGCAACATATTCAAGAGATCACGATTTTGGGTTTTCATAATAAAATAATATATTTAAGGATAAAACGGTGGGTCACATTAGTAGAGTTAAAAATATAAGAACTTAAATCAACCCAAAATGTATTGGTTATACTTCAATCACAAAAATAAATGGGCAGCTGTTTCTTCAACAAGAACTTCCCTTTCGAGAGTACTCTTGTATTGCGTAAGTTCAGCTTACAGTATGGGAAAAACTCCTTTTCTCGAGAATATTGAAGCCAAAATTATCCTTGTAATTTTATATATGTAAAACGCAGTGCAGCTGCACAACAGACCCCAGCAGAGCATACTAGCATGCTGATTGGCTGTGCTGCAGCAACTGCACGAACCTATGGTGGGGCGGCTGAGACGCACAAACCAATCAGGTCGCTTTGCGCCCTAGCGTGTCAGTGCCCGCCAAAATGGGCATGGCCTATGGCTATAAAAGCCCCCCTTATGCCATAGGATTCAGATTTAATCTCCTTCAGCTCACTTACCTTCGCTGACCTCCGGATTGAGAAGTTGCCGCCGTCGAAAAGACCTTCAGCAGAACGAGCCACCTGCCTTGCAGTTCTGAGGACGCCGGTTCCTATCTTCACTGGACACCGCCTTCAGCCCGCTGTTCTGCTCCACCATCCGGCGCGCTATATCCTTTACAAGCTGTGTGTGTGTTCGCCGCTGCAACACACACACTCACAAAAGAGCTGAGGCATTGTTTCAAATGTCTCGTGTATCCTGTGCCTCGTGCAGAGGCCCTCTCTTCGGCGGGGATCATCACATCCTTTGCACCGCGTGCTTAGGCCGTGACCACGCTGAAGCTGCACTCTCTAAAGGTGGCTGCCCGGAGTGCGACGAAATGGCGCTGTCGACCCTGCGGGCTCGACTCGCCAGCTTCAATGAGGACGCTGTTCCCTCTGCTCTACCTCTTCTCTCACTCGGGCCGCACAGAAAGAAGCGCCGCGGACAGAGAATGCCAGAGCAGACGAGCGAGCCCACGCCGGAGCACTCCCCACGTGTCTCGCTCTCAGAATCTCCTTCGCCGGTCTTGTTCACCCAGGATGACCAACGCCCCTCTCAGTTAGCGGCCGGTCCTATTTCCTTCGGCGGACCAGAAGCGGACGAGGACAAGGATGACGAGGACGAGGATTTCTGCAAGGCCGTGGTCAGGCCCCTCTGCAGAGGCCCGCCCCCTTCTTCCCTGAAGTTCACAACGAGCTGACGAAATCGTGGAAGGCGCCATTTTCAAATCGTCTCAAATCCTCGGCTTCTTCAGCGCTCTCGACACTCGAGGGCGCAAAGGAGAAAGGTTTGTTCATGGCATGTTATAGATAAATAGCACAGGCCTACGTGGAGCTAAACTGGATCGAACTTTCAAGCGATAAACATGCTGCATAAGCTTCATTCGGATTCCAATATTATGAATGCACGGATGAACTTTATTTTTAATGAATATCCAGCTCACGTGGGGAAGACATTGCACGTTTGTTCCTTCATTTCACCACGGATTCGTTTGTAAACAAGAGACTGGATTTGCAGACAGGATGAGATTACATGAATGAATGAAGCAACGCACTTATGTGAGTAAAAAATGTTTTTTATATGTGATAGTATTGCATTGTTACAAATCGTCTGATAGATCGTTGTTGTGCTTGTGATAACGTCATAGGTCACATGATAATGTCAACATGGCGGATGATGTGCGGATCACATTCATACTTAATGCGACCAGGCTTTATAGTATCTACTTTTAGCGCTCGTTAAGTAAATACTTAAGTACTTAGTGGTAATTTATATATCTATTATCTAACATACATTGCCTTAATCAAAAATGTTCATTAACTTTACCATTGCGTGATAATATTTCAACATTCTGTCATTTTGACATAATAAATTGTACTAGAAACAGTAAACTGCTAATATGGTCACGTATTTCCGGTTTCGAGTGAACGCAGGCTTGTTTGGCTGCTGCTGCTCTCTGTTTTCTTTTTCTTTTTTTTTTTTTAGCTTTTGCCCATTTTGAGGATATTTTATGCCCTTTGATCGAGGAGATCTCACCTGATTATTGCTGCGTATTCTTTTATCGCTTGCCATGGTTGACTGAGTCAGTGCATCTGAATGTGTGGATCTAATGAGAATCGTTTGGTGAACTTGAACGTGGAGGAGTGAATCCAGATTGATATGTGGTGCTATATCATCTGCGCACTGGTCTGCTGGAGTTCTACTGTTTGTTCTTTGAAGTGGGGTCTGTTTTCCGATCCCGGTGTGAACAATTCTCCAGATATAGTGCTTAAATACTCTTCTGCTGTCTCTCCGACAGAATATACAACCGCTGCGTGGCACTGAGAATTACACACCGCCCCAGCTATAGTAACAACAGCTATAGTAAACAGCTCTTTAGCTAGTTTCAGCTAGTTTCAAACATGCAATTGTGCAACCTCAACTTTATTCCGGAAATGTGCAGTAACTATGGACCAATCTCTAAACTGCACTTTCACGAGTTCACACTTACATATAATTATGGAGAGTAAATTTAAATGCGTATTTGGCGTGCTGTCCAGGGCGAGGGCTTCGAGCTCGGAATTTGGCCCGAACCCAGAGTACCCCCCCGTGTATGTAAGTGGTTAGAATTAAGAGTGTGGAGAAGGGGTGGTGGAGGGATGCTGATAACTGTCAACAAACGGAGGTAGGGCTGCTGCGTATATATACCTCTTATTGTTGATTAGCTGAGTGCTCTCCACTTGTGTCAATTATCTGAACGTGCTCCTTTCGAACCTTGTTAATAAAACATAATTTCACGAGTTCACACTTACATATAATTATGGAGAGTAAATTTAAATGCGTATTTGGCGTGCTGTCCAGGAGGAGGGCTTCGAGCTCGGAATTTGGCCCGAACCCAGAGTACCCCCCAAAAGGCTAAAGAGCATAGGACAGCCGCCTGGCTAAATACAAACCTGATTCCAACAAAGTTGGGACACTGTACAAATTGTGAATAAAAACAGAATGCAATGATGTGGAAGTTTCAAATTTCAATATTTTATTCAGAATACAACATAGATGACATATCAAATGTTTAAACTGAGAAAATGTATCATTTTAGGGGAAAAATAAGTTGATTTTAAATTTCATTGCATCAACACATCTCAAAAAAGTTGGGACAAGGCCATGTTTACCACTGTGTGGCATCCCCTCTTCTTTTTATAACAGTCTGCAAACGTCTGGGGACTGAGGAGACAAGTTGCTCAAGTTTAGGAATAGGAATGTTGTCCCATTCTTGTCTAATACAGGCTTCTAGTTGCTCAACTGTCTTAGGTCTTCTTTGTCGCATCTTCCTCTTTATGATGCGCCAAATGTTTTCTATGGGTGAAAGATCTGGACTGCAGGCTGGCCATTTCAGTACCCGGATCCTTCTACACAGCCATGATGTTGTAATTGATGCAGTATGTGGTCTGGCATTGTCATGTTGGAAAATGCAAGGTCTTCCCTGAAAGAGACGACGTCTGGATGGGAGCATATGTTGTTCTAGAACTTGGATATACCTTTCAGCATTGATGGTGCCTTTCCAGATGTGTAAGCTGCCCATGCCACACGCACTCATGCAACCCCATACCATCAGAGATGCAGGCTTCTGAACTGAGCACTGATAACAACTTGGGTTGTCCTTGTCCTCTTTAGTCCGGATGACATGGCGTCCCAGTTTTCCAAAAAGAACTTCAAATTTTGATTCGTCTGACCACAGAACAGTTTTCCACTTTGCCACAGTCCATTTTAAATGAGCCTTGGCCCAGAGAAAACGCCTGTGCTTCTGGATCATGTTTAGATATGGCTTCTTTTTTGAGCTATAGAGTTTTAGCCGGCAACGGCGAATGGCACGGTGGATTGTGTTCACCGACAATGTTTTCTGGAAGTATTCCTGAGCCCATGTTGTGATTTCCATTACAGTAGCATTCCTGTATGTGATGCAGTGCTGTCTAAGGGCCCGAAGATCACTGGCATCCAGTATGGTTTTCCGGCCTTGGCCCTTACGCACAGAGATTGTTCCAGATTCTCTGAATCTTTGGATGATATTATGCACTGTAGATGATGATAACTTCAAACTCTTTGCAATTTTTCTCTGAGAAGCTCCTTTCTGATATTGCTCCACTATTTTTCGCCGCAGCATTGGGGGAATTGGTGATCCTCTGCCCATCTTGACTTCTGAGAGACACTGCCACTCTGAGAGGCTCTTTTTATACCCAATCACGTTGCCAATTGACCTAATAAGTTGCAAATTGGTCCTCCAGCTGTTCCTTATATGTACATTTAACTTTTCCGGCCTCTTGCTACCTGTCCCAACTTTTTTGGAATGTGTAGCTCTCATGAAATCCAAAATGAGCCAATATTTGGCATGACATTTCAAAATGTCTCACTTTCAACATTTGATATGTTATCTATATTCTATTGTGAATAAAATATAAGTTTATGAGATTTGTAAATTATTGCATTCCTTTTTTTATTCACAATTTGTACAGTGTCCCAACTTTTTTGGAATCGGGTTTGTATTATAAATTGATCGCAAGCTGAAATCCAAGTGAGACGCCTTAAAAGTGGCATCATGGCAGGTGCATGGGAACGTCCTTTATTTATGCAATGCACTGTTGCATCATTGTCTCAGTGCACTAAGATGCTGCTAGTGGCCTATTTTTTCCCCCACAGGAAAGCCACTACTACTAGCGGGTAAAGCTCGAATAGTGCTGAGGACTGAGTTATGTCCTGGAGCTGCGGTGGCCATGGGGAAGCGAACCAACGACCTTGGGAAAATACCCCGAAACCGATCGAGGGGGCTGCGTCTGTGAACAACTGGATATCGGTGGGGGACGAAACGAGGTTGCTATAGAAAAAGGATAGGCCGTTCCATTGGTTCAGGAATGTTAACCATAGCCTGAGTTCGTCGCGACATGCTTGGGTTATGGAAATTATATCCTCTAGCGAGTGGACGGAGGACGCGAGCGAGAGGAGATGCGATATGAAGGGGCGGCCCTGAGGAATGATGCGCATCGCGAAGTTTAGATGGCCGAGTAGGGATAGAAGTTCGCGTTTTGAACAATTGGGTTTTTCGAGGAGAGTAGATGAGACGAGAATTATTCGGTCGATTTTCTCTTTGGGCAGGGATGCCTGGAATTTGATTGAATCTAAATTAATTCCGAGGAACTCGATGAAAGTAGCGGGCCCCATGGTTTTCTCCTGTGCTATGGGGATTCCGAGCTCAGAAAAAACGCTTTGGACTGTGAGGATGTGTGTGGCTGGGATGGCATCGGGGGACGAGATTTTTAAAAAATCGTCTAGCAGGTGAATGAGGTGGGGAATGGTGTAATTGTTTGACAAAATCCAGCAAACAGCTTCTGATAGCAGGTTGAATATTTTTGGACTGCTTTTGTATCCGAAAGTTAAGCCTACTGCGAAATAGTATTTCCCGAGCCAGCGAACCCCAAATAAGTGCCACGCATCTGGATGGATGGGCATTACTTTGAAAGCGGATGTGATGTCTATTTCTGCAAGCCAAGCACCCCTACCTGCGATTTTAATCATGTCGATTGTCTGATCTATGTCGTGGTATGTTAAAATTCTTTGAGAGAGATCAAGCTGTTTATACTTGGGAACGGGGAATTGTGCGGGGCTGACAGGTCAATTATTAGACGTTTTTTACCCGAGAATTTCCTTGTAGCCACTCCGATGGGGCTGATACGAAACGAGTTAAACGGCGGATTATCGAACGGGCCGATCATGAAGCCTGACTCCACTTCTTTTTTAATGAGATTGTCTACGACTTCGGGTTCAATGAGGGCAGATTGTAGGTTATTACAGATAGTGTTTTGGGAGAGCGTGCATTCTATGCCAGGTCTAAAGCCGTTTTTGAGGCCTGACAGCAGATAATTTGTAAATTCAGCGCCCGGGTGGTGAGCTAGTTCGTGAAATATTGACGCGAGTCGATAAATAATTCTTAGATTTTTTATTCACAGATTTATACACTGGACATACAAAGCGGGCATGGGCGCCGCCACAGAATTTACAAATGCGCATGAACCGACATCGCTGTCTGGCACATTTGCCAGAATTGAAGTGATTGCAGGGCTGCCTGCTTTCTTCGAAGGAAGAGGCGGTTGCGCTGGTGGTTGCTGCGCGTGGCACGTAACTGGTGGATCTGGCTGTGTTTGTCTCCGGGCGGGGTGGAGAGTAGGGGTAAACCTGTTGGCACGATGCCGTATCGTGTGTCACTGACCTGCAGACTGCGCAAGAGACATTTTTGCAGCTTAAAAACACCCTGCTGTGGAGATCCGGGTCAAGTGCGCCCCAGTATGTGCACTGGTTCCACTGCGCGACTCGCACGGCACTTTTGGATGAAAAAAAGTTTATGGTACGTGTAGAAATAGCTTCCTCTGTAGGACAGCGCGAGCTCGGCTATGATTGCCAGGTAATCATTTAGTTTGCGCCGCCTGTGGGGGAAAACTGAACAGATTATTGCCGCAAAACAAGAAAAACCAATTGCAAACTCAGAAAATGAAAGAACGCGAGATGAATGTGTGTTCGTGTTTTTAAGGGTAACAGAGAAAACCATGGAGAAGCATGGAGAGAAGAGAAGAAAGATCTATGTCCGCACCTGCGAGGATCTGTGCGCGGATGTTTTGGGACACTGGTGGTGGTTCCATGGCGAGGGCGTTGGATGGCACGGGCATCGGTATTGCTGAGAAGAGAGAGTGTTGGGATTTAGTTTGCAAGAGAGAGCTGGGAGGGTTTTAACCCGGGGCTGCGGATGTCGGTGGAAACGCTTGGGTTTCCCTCTGTGGTTTGAAAGGAAAAGTTAGTTGGATGGTAGGAAGGAAATGAAGGGTGATAGAGTGAAGTGTGGGCTTGGACTGCAAGCGGAGGAAGGCTCGCGCTTGTTTGCTCGACTGGAGCTGCAGGCCACTGGACGTGGGCGGGGTTATAACCTGTTGGATACAACTGTTGAAATGTTTGGGCCTGTGCAGCTAGCGGAAGCAGCCTCGCGCTAGCGTCTGGCTCTGCAACGGGAGCTGGAGGCCACTGAAAAGGAAATGGGTTATGGACAGCGGAAGCATGGAACTGAGAAGCTGTGGGGAGGCCGCTGGGCCCGGCTGCATACGGCGCTGCGGCAGCAGAAGCCGCGGTGAAAAGCTGAGCTGCATCAGGAGGTGGGAGTGGTCCTGCTCCGGCGGAATCTGGAGCGTGGCCCAGGCTTGCTGAAGGCCTGCTGCTGCGACTCGCAGGGCGAAGCAAGCCGGATCTTGTGCGGGAAGACGGTGGTGTTTGCGCTCTGCGGGCTCTGCTCTGCCTTTGGGCCGTCTTGGGAGAGAGGTTAGTTAATTGCAGTGACACATGAAGATCATACAGCTCAGCTTCCAATTGCCTCAATCCTGCTACGGTCCACTTCCCGATAGGTGGGATTGTCGGGACGGCCGAGCGGTAGGAGGAGGCCGGGAAGGAGGATGGAAGTCTTGCCGGGGGTAGTGAAGACTGGCCTCGGCGTCTTGGCGAGCGCAAGCCTGTTCGAGCAGGCGTGCGGCCGCGCAAAGAAGCATGGGGCTCGCGTTCGATGTCTGGCGTCGGATGGATGGTACTGGGGCCGGCGAAATGTGGCGGCGGATCCCTGGGGATATCGCTTTCATCGTTGGATGAAGGGCTTAGGGCTTAACAAACGGAGGTAGGGCTGCTGCGTATATATATATCTTATTGTTGATTAGCTGAGTGCTCTCCACTTGTGTCAATTATCTGAACGTGCTCCTCCCGAACCTTGTTAATAAAACATCATTTATTACAATGGTTTGCTTCTTTCCTCGAGAATAGGACTTTTTCTGTAAATGTAGGGAATTTTTCCTCATCATGAGCATGTTTTGTGTGGTGTGCCCCAGGGATCCATTTTGGGACCTTTAAAAAAATCTAATCAAAAACCTTGGAGTGTTCTTTGACTCTTCACTATTTTTTGACAAACAAATTAGTGCTGTTATTAGAGGAAGCTTTTTCTGTTCTATTGCAAAGTTGAAGAATCTTCTTTCAAACAAAGATTTAGAAGTTGTGATTCATGCACTTGTAACATTACGATTAGATTATTGCAACTCTCTTTATTCTGGTCTCCCTCAATCTTCATTATCACAATTGCAAGTTGTTCAAAAAGTGGCCGCAATCCTTTTGACAGGATCTAAAAAGAGGAAGCATCTATCCCCTATTTTAGCATCCCTTCACTGGCTTCCTGGTAAATTCCGAGTTGATTTTAAAATCCTTATGTTTTTATATAAGACATTGTCCGGCTCTGCACCAATGTATATTAGTTATCTTCTCGTGCCATAGTGTCCTGCTAGGACACTTAGATCTTCTAATCACTTGCTCGTAACTGTGCCTCAGTGTTGTAACAAATCAAAGGGTGATCGGGCCTTTTCTGTGGCTGGGCCCAAGCTTTGGAATGTTCTCCCCTATCATGTGAGGTCTGCTCCTTCATTGGACATTTTTTAATATACTCTTAAATCGTATTTTTTATTCTTTAGCTTTTGGAAACCTGTTATTGTTGTTTTTATTGTGTAGACCTGCTTTGTACTCTGTACAATCTATATTGTGTTTAAAAGTGCTTTATAAATAAATGTTGTTGTTGTTGTTGTAGAAGTGAAAAGAGGAAACTTGGAAAGAGACGTAAGGATTTGGGGAGAAATCGAGAGATTCTTCGTGCATTCTAGTGAATTATTCATGGGATATATCGTAAATTAAATCAGGAGAACAGACCACAGATGCACAGTATATGTGTTCTTTTTTCATACTGTTACAGCTGAATACAAAGGGGAAAAAAAGAAAATAATCAGGAGGAAAAGAAAGCAGCAACTGAAAAGAGCTCTTGCCATAGATATTCTTGTTATACCATGTCACATTAAAATACCAAGCATTACGTTATTCTCTGAACATGAGAACCTGAAGGAAAATGTACAGCTCATTCAGTCAAACTCAAAGATAAAGATTATTTGTAGTTGTAGCAAATTAGCCCAAAAGGGAAATATTAATAATTAATCATAACTCGTTATAAATATTTGGTTCAGTTAATCAAATTAACTTAATGTTACTGAATTACTATTACGATCAATTAATCTGTTCGTCCAGCGAACACTCAGTATTGAGTCTATAAGTTCTTCAGAAAGGATATTTTCAGTGGCCACAGAAAAATAACTCTTTCTTAGCATGTAACACAAGTTTATTTAACTAAAACACAAACACATAACTAATCTAAACTAAAAAACATACACACAAGCACGCATACATGGTAGAATGGATAATGAAAGTGACTGGAAACAGAACAGAGGAATGAAGCTATGAAAAGAGTCTAACACCTGGAAGAACCATCAATTTCTTACTACAAGTTCCTTTGTTAACAAAGGATTCACAGCTTAAACTAACTACGCAGCGATTTAGTATATTGTACGTTACTTGCATTTGCCTGAGCTGTTGAAGAGCGTCCCGATATACAGTCGCAGGAGAAAGTCTTGATAGTTCGGTCTGATGGTGTTGCAGTTGCAATCGATTTCTTCCACATTAAATGAAAAAGCGATGGTAAATTTGTGGTGTTAGTTGACTCTCTTATAGTCAAAGAAGGTACACATAGCTTGTGCGTGGGGCTGGCCGGCGCGACTTTTGGCTTGACCAATGACAAGGGTGCAATTCTCAAGCGGGAAAGTTCCTTTGTTTGAAAAGCTGACTCATTTGCATGATTGGAGTAAGCTGTGGTTTGTGCCCCTGTATATTCTGATAAATATAACGAACACACACACACACACACTGCATTCTATGAAAGAGTGATGTCCATCAAAGTGTGAGTCATTAAATGAGGAGTATTTTGATAGGAGACATCACCTAGATGGTGCTACATTAACTAGTAATTCTATTATCAGGCATGCACAACACTATACAATATAAACAGACAATATACAAACAGTAATGATACACACAAAATGTACTGGGGAAATGCATGTTCATTCATTAGACAGATTGTCAGTGAATTAGTGGAGAGAATTCCATTTCTATGGGCCTGCATGTCTGTTTGTTGTAGCCAATACTGTTTTCTCATTGAGAACAATCACTCTCCCAAGTGTCTTTGAAGTGAATGAGTGGAGCAACAGGGTGATAATTCACAGTGGGGCATCCAGACATCACAGAGTCTGCCTGGGTGAGGGGTTTTATCAGTTTGTGTTTGATCGGCCCAGTCGTTACATAGTGAAAGTTTATAATTTGAAATGATTTGTTTCAGTCTTTTTGAATGGAAGCTCGCCAAATCTGAAGTGTTACCCATAATTCAAAATGCATTAGGCTTATCAGGAAACAGGTGAATAATGGTAATGAAATTACAGGCACATTACCTTGCTGTTATGTTTCCAATAAGTCATGAAATTACCAAAGTATTATGAATGCAACATGTAATTGGAATGTTTTTGGTTATCTTATAACCTTAGGATATCGTACTGATGACGTTGTGAGTTGGTAATTTGATGGTGATGAAATTACAAATATGCAACGTTGTAATTGCGCTGTCAGTTAGAAAGTCATGAAATGACCAAAAAGTACCAATAAATGACGTAACCGACACGTCGTGTTTAGCTGGGTAGTCTATGTATTTGTTCTATCATATCTATCATGCCTGTTGCCATATTAAAAATCTGCAAAATACATTTCAAAAGAACACTTTTTATAGTGCATATAAAAGTAGACTCATAGTCATTTACTGTATAATTACAGTTTTTTTAAATCATTATTTTACCAGATGTAACATTAAGCTCTAGTTCAGTCATGAAACTCTAGAGGGCGCTGGCTGATTTTTGTCCTTTACATGCAATCTGCAAGCTATCGCATCATTAACATATGGCACAAGCTGATTGGCCACTGCTGAACCTGCATCCAATGAGGTAGCTTGCTCAACATTTAAATAGTCTGGTTCAGTGTTTGCTGTAAGCTAGCCCCTTTGTAATGTTGCATGGGTTGCATTTATCAATGAAACAAACAAACAAACAAACATACACGTTCAAATTTTTTTGATTTTTTTTATAAGTTGCGTTGATACAAAGAGTGAACAATTAAGCATATAAGCAAGCTAGCCTGAGAATATGCATTTTGAGTCAATAGCAGCAGTAAATACACCTGATTAAAATCATGTTTGAGGTTTTAACAAATTGTGTATGTTGGAAAGAGTGAACAATTAAGCATAAGCAAAGCTATCCTAAGAATATGCATTTTTGATGTTTTACAAGTCGTGTATGATGCAAGGAATAATAATTAAGTATAAGCAAGCTAGCATGAGAATATGCATTTTGAGTCAATAACAACAGCAGGAAGACAACCTTCATGTAATGTTACAGGCAAGCATAGCTTGCACGAGAACACATTTTAAGTGAAATTAGGTATTTTTTCAAGAAGAAATAATTAATAATTGCATGCAGCATGTGTGCTTTCTCAGGTGGGAATATTTCCATCTGTATTACCGTCCAACTACATCATTTGTTAAAATTACAAATTTGAGCCATATTGGCTCAGGCACATAACAGGTTTAAATCAAACGTTAAACAAACCTAAGGGTTTCACCATGGTTCACATTGCTAGTCATTAGTTAAATAACTAGTTAATGCCCAGACACACAGGGCTCAATATTAGGTCCTCCGTTTTTCTCCTTGTATATCTACCCCTTCAGAGACATTGTCCTTCACTGTTATATTATACACTCACCTAAAGGATTATTAGGAACACCATACTAATACTGTGTTTGACCCCCTTTCGCCTTCAGAACTGCCTTAATTCTACGTGGCATTGATTCAACAAGGTGCTGAAAGCATTCTTTAGAAATGTTGGCCCATATTGATAGGATAGCATCTTGCAGTTGATGGAGATTTGTGGGATGCACATCCAGGGCACGAAGCTCCCGTTCCACCACATCCCAAAGATGCTCTATTGGGTTGAGATCTGGTGACTGTGGGGGCCATTTTAGTACAGTGAACTCATTGTCATGTTCAAGAAACCAATTTGAAATGATTCGAGCATTGTGACATGGTGCATTATCCTGCTGGAAGTAGCCATCAGAGCTCAGGTAGGCCGTGGCATTTAAACGATGCCCAATTGGCACTAAGGGGCCTAAAGTGTGCCAAGAAAACATCCCCCACACCATTACACCACCACCACCAGCCTGCACAGTGGTAACAAGGCATGATGGATCCATGTTCTCATTCTGTTTACGCCAAATTCTGACTCTACCATCTGAATGTCTCAACAGAAATCGAGACTCATCAGACCAGGCAACATTTTTCCAGTCTTCAACTGTCCAATTTTGGTGAGCTCGTGCAAATTGTAGCCTCTTTTTCCTATTTGTAGTGGAGATGAGTGGTACCCGGTGGGGTCTTCTGCTGTTGTAGCCCATCCGCCTCAAGGTTGTGCGTGTTGTGGCTTCACAAATGCTTTGCTGCATACCTCGGTTGTAACGAGTGGTTATTTCAGTCAAAGTTGCTCTTCTATCAGCTTGAATCAGTCGGCCCATTCTCCTCTGACCTCTAGCATCAACAAGGCATTTTCGCCCACAGGACTGCCGCATACTGGATGTTTTTCCCTTTTCACACCATTCTTTGTAAACTCTAGAAATGGTTGTGCGTGAAAATCCCAGTAACTGAGCAGATTGTGAAATACTCAGACCGGCCCGTCTGGCACCAACAACCATGCCACGCTCAAAATTGCTTAAATCACCTTTCTTTCCCATTCTGACATTCAGTTTGGAGTTCAGGAGATTGTCTTGACCAGGACCACACCCCTAAATGCATTGAAGCAACTGCCATGTGATTGGTTGATTAGATAATTGCATTAATGAGAAATTGAACAGGTGTTCCTAATAATCCTTTAGGTGAGTGTATATCAGAGACATTATCCCCTGGTTTCACAGACAAAGATTAAGCTAGTCCCATACTAAAATGCATGTTTGAGCTGTTTTAACTGAAAGCATATCTTAAAATATGTCAGTGCCATTGTTTTGTCTCAAGATGGACACCAGTGTAAAAATTTTCTAAGGCACGTTTATAAAAACTACTTAAATGTCCTGATTGAATTAAGGCCTAAGCCCAGCTTCATCTAAGCCCTGTCTGTGAAACCAGCCTATATTCACCATTATGCCGATTATGCTTAGTTCTATATGTGTGACCCGTGCGGGCAAAATGAGTTGCAATGAGCAAAATTTTAAAAATTTGTTGTTATTTTCACATTCTCGGTTTAAAAAAAAAACTTAAAATGATGTATGCTTTGTTGGAATCAGACAAAAAATGACTGAGCTACACCTGTTTGAAGTCAGAAGTCAGCAAAGTCAATTTTGAGAAGTTTTCTGAAGGTTCCTAAAACATTACTAATGCATTCAAGAAAAACGGGGAAAAATCACTTACATTCATTCAGACAACAGATTGTATATAATAAAATTGCTCACGATTAGTTCATCTCAGCAGTTGTAATAGTAAAAATGTAGTAAAAGGGTTCAGGATAACCAGGTAAGAATGGAGAACATATGTCTTAGGTTACATATGTAACACTATGGGAATGATAATACCCACATCACCATAAATGCCTGACCAGCCAGATTGTGAAGTACACATATGCACAAGCCTTGTGGTAAAGTGAACAGTTTAACCCAAAAGGACCCAAGAGCCTGAGGTTGAATTCATGTCCATGCTAGGGGTTCAGATTTTTTAAAGTTGACATTCATGTGATTAAAGTCGAGTCAACGTCTGCTAGTCACTGATTGTCATTAATGAACAAATAAGCCTGAACCTTGAGCTGAGACTCAAACACGGGTCTTGTGCACAGCTGTGGCGTATGACACAGCGCTGCCCACAAGGCTATTGCTCCTACATTATAGCTTATTATTATCATCAGTTCTTTTGTCTTTGGGTCATTATATTTCTCACAGATTTCTGCTCATTCTAAATCAGATACACTGTAAAAAATTATATTCATGATTTCACAACTTATCTTTGTCAAATGAACTTAGAAACTCAACATATGTTAGATGAACAACATTAATTATCTATTTATTTAACCAATCTCCAATCTCACAATTTTAATTTCAATGAACTAAATTTAAGGCAACCAGGAAACTTACTTTAAGTTAAACCAACAATATTTCTTTACAGTGTACCTCAATGTTTGATTGTCTTTCCTGTGCACTGTGCTGTATGTTTTAACTAACAAAACATTCATAATTATGAAATATTACCCATCAATGTAGCCTACAGAGGTCCCATCAAATATCTCCTTGAAATTCACACCACGGGTAGGGCACGTCTGAAATGTTCTCCAGAAATTAAAATAAGTGGAATGTCCTTCAAATGGAAAAATCAGAAGTATACAAGAAAAAACAAGGAGCAATTAACAAAAGCAAAGTCTCTCAATGTTACAAACAGGCTGACACGGAGAACAGATGGTAAGTGAAGCAGTCTTTATTAAGCAATCAGAGGCAAACGGGGCAGGTGAGTGAATAGCAGAGGTGAATAGCGTTGTAGATAGTGCGGGGTAACTCAAAGGGAGGAGACACTGGAGACACGGAGACTAGGAGACAGGCCACGGAGAACACTGGAGACTTGGAGCGCGGAACAGGCAGGTAAGTATCACCGGGGAGTCCCTGAGGTAACCAGTAGCAAAGCTATGTGCAAACGAGACCGGACAGTGACTGAATGAATGTGTGGGCTTAAGTGCTGATGGTGATTGCCGGTGATGATGACGTGCAGGTGTGTGTGATCAGTACTCTGGTGATGGAGTGCGCTGTGATTGGGAGAGGGTGGAGCCTGGCGTGCTTGTAACATTACCCCCCCTCCACGGCCCGCTCCTGAGGGCCGAGGACCCCGACGTTGTGGTGGGCGTCCTCTTCCTCGTGGTGCTGGTCTGCCAGGATGAGAGGCATGGAAAGTGTCAAGCAGGTTCGGATCTAGAATGTCGTTTCTGGGTACCCATGAGCGTTCTTCAGGACCATAGCCTTCCCAGTCCACCAGATATTCTAGTAGACCACCACGACGCCGGGAGTCCAGGATCTCCTTGACCTCGTATGCTGCACCGTCTTCCAGGATGATTGGAAGGGGGGGCTCCGGGGTATCGCCAGGCTCTGTGGAGACATGAACAGAAGGATGGTGAGGTTTCAGGAGGGACACATGGAATGTGGGATGAATACGAAAGTGAGGTGGGAGCTGGAGTTTGTAGGTGACCCGTTGGATGATGGGGAAGGGGCCAATGAACCTGGGACTCAACTTCCGGCATGGCAGACGCAGCCTGATATCTCGTGTTGACAGCCAGACCTTCTGCCCAGGTTGGTAGGAGGGAGTCTTGGAGCGGCGAAGGTCTGCTGTCATTCTGCGTCTGCGAAGAGCCCGTTGGAGTTGATGGTGTGCTGAGTCCCAGACCCTCTCACTCTCCCGGAACCAGTAATCTACTGCAGGGACGTCAGAGGGATCCCCCGACCAGGGGAACAGAGGGGATTGGTAACCGAGTACGCACTGAAAGGGAGTGAGTCCGGTGGCAGGTTGACGCAACGAGTTCTGGGCGTACTCGGCCCAACCCAGGAACTGGCTCCAGGAGTCCTGGTGGCCGTGACAGAAGGTACGGAGGAAGCGGCCGATCTCCTGGATCTTGCGTTCCGTTTGCCCATTCGACTGGGGATGGTAACCCGAGGAGAGGCTGACGGTCACACCTAGAAAAGTGACGAAAGCTTTCCAGACTCAGATACGATGTCTTCGGGAATGCCGTAATAACGGAATATGTAGCTAAACATCAATTCAGCAGTTTCCATCGCAGTGGGTAAACCTCTCAGAGGGAGCAGGCGGCAGGCTTTGGAGAATCGGTCTACCACCACTAGGATGCAGGTACAATTGTTGGAGACAGGGAGGTCGGAAATTAAATCCACTCCTAGGTGTGACCAGGGACGGTTAGGAATGGGCAGAGGATGGAGCTTGCCAGCGGGAAGATGACGAGGGCTTTTGGACATGGCACACTCCTGGCATCCCTGCACGTACCTTCTGACGTCCGATGCCATACTGGGCCACCAGATGCGCTGTTTGAGCAGCGAGAGGGTTTCATTGACCCCGGGGTGGCCAGTGGCCAGTGCCCAGTGCCCAGAGAGGTGTGGGAGGAGTGGATGAGTGGAGTGCGCTGGGACCGAGTGAGGTATTGCAAGCCAGGTGGACAGCCCGGCGGAACGTTGGGGGAGGCATTGGAGGAGGGCAGAGTCTCTTCTGACCAGACGATTGGGCTCACGAACAATTTACCAGGCAAGATGGGCTCGGAATCCTCGATCTTCTCCTCGGGGCTGTAAATGCAGGAGAGGGCATCCGCCTTGACATTCTTGGGACCTGGTCGATAGGAAATCGTGAAATTAAACCGGGTAAATAATAATGCCCATCGTGCCTGGCGGGGGTTCAGCCTCTTAGCATCTCGAAGATACTCTAGGTTTTTGTGGTCTGTCAAGACGAGGAAGGGATGTTGAGCGCCCTCTAACCAATGCCTCCATTCTTCAAGGGCGAGCTTGATAGCCAGGAGTTCCCTGTTCCCGATGTCGTAGTTGACTTCCGCCGGGCTGAGCTTGCAGGAGAAGAAGGCACATGGGTGGAGTTTACTGGGGTTCCCCTGCTGCTGGGACAAGACCGCTCCCACTCCGGTGGTCGAGGCGTCCACCTCCACGACGGAGGGCAGATCCGGATTGGGATGGACAAGGAGGGGAGCGGTGGTGAAGGCGGTCTTGAGGGCTTCAAAAGCTTCCGTGGCAGCTGGTGACCAGGACAGAGACTTGGGCTTGTGACGTAGGAGAGTTGTGAGTGGACTGGCGAGTGAGCTGTAACCTTGGATGAACCGGTGATAGAAATTGGCAAAACCTAAAAATCTTTGGAGTTCCTTGATGGAAGTGGGAATGGGCCAGGCCTGGATGGCGTTCACCTTCCCCTCGTCCATCCGGATGCCACTGCGGTCGATGTTGTATCCAAGGAACTGCACTGAGGACTGATGGAAGGAACATTTCTCGGCTTTCAGGAACAGATGGAATTTCCTCAGGCATTTCAGGACCTCCGCAACGTGGTAGCGATGTTCGGCCAGGCTCCGGGAGTAGATCAGAATGTCATCAATGTAGACTAGCACGAATCTGTGAAGGAACTCCCGGAGCACCTCATGGATGAAATCCTGGAATATGGAGGGGGCGTTGGCTAATCCATATGGCATTACGAGATATTCATAGTGGCCAGTAGGGGTCACAAAGGCGGCCTTCCATTCGTCCCCCTCACGTATCCGGATGAGGTTATACGCGCTGCGGAGGTCCAACTTGGTAAACACAGTGGCACCACAGAGATGTTCCAGCACAGCGGGGACGAGAGGAAGGGGATAGCGGAATTTGACAGTGATCTTGTTGAGAGAACGGTAATCGATGCAGGGCCTTAAGCCTCCGTCCTTTTTGGCCACGAAGAAGAAGCTTGAGGCAGCAGGGGAAGTAGACGGTCAGATATAACCTTATTCCAGGGCCTCCTTGATGTACTCTTCCATGGCCTTCTCCTCCGGAAATGACAGAGGGTAGATCTTACCGTGGGGCACTGGCTCACCTGGAAGGAGGTCTAGCGTAGTCCCATGGCCGGTGTGGAGGCAGCTTGGAGGCTCGTTTGGGGCAGAACACATCGCTGAAGGGGGCGTAGCAAGGAGGAACTTCCACGGAGCGTTTCTCTACAGGGCTTTCGATGGATGTGGTACAGACAGACAGGTCTTGGGAACACAGAGGGACAGGAAGAGAAACAATGCGGGAAACAGCTGTCGCCCCACTTCAGGACTTCTCCCGTCTTTCACGATATGATGGGGTTGTGCTGCTCCAACCATGGGCGCCCTAAAATGATGTCAGCGGTGGATTCCTCCAGAACCAGCAGATGTAGATGTTCCACATGAAGGAGACCCACTTGGATGGTAACGGGACCTACCGAGGAGTGGACTTGACGATGACTTAGAGGTCTTCCGATTACGGAGTGGATTTGGTAGACCGCCGGAGTGGCTGACGTCCGGAGCTTGAGCTGGCGGCAGAGGGTACCCGAGATGAAGTTACCGGCTGACCCTGATTCGAGGAGAGCATTGACTGGAAGAGAAACACCGGCAGCAGTAAGGTTTATTATTGTGGTGAGTGGTTGCATCTTACTCAGAGAGGGGATAATGGCACTCACCATAGGACGAGGAGAACGAATGGGGCATTCTGTAATGAAGTGCCCTGCCGATTCACAATATAAACACAAGTTCAGGGTCAGCCGCCTCTGCCGCTCAGTCATCGTCAACCGGGAATTCTCCACTTGCATGGGTTCGTGGGCTGGTTCTGGAGGGCTGATAGGCTCTGGTCGACGGAGGACAGGGGAAAATAGTGTCTGGCACATTTATCTGATGGCTTTTTCCTCTTGTGGAGATGATCTGTCTTCTGGGCGAGGTATTTTTGCTTTTTTCCCGCTCGTGTCTTCTCCTCATCCTCCAACGCAGCCTCAAAGAGTGTGCAGTGCTCTACGACTTGCTTGGCCAACAAGTTTGTTACGTAAAACTTGTCTGCCGTCTGCACATCTTATCTTGGGCTTTGTGGGTGAACTTTGCCTAGAAAGACAGAGAAAGGAGAACACAAAAGCAATTTTATATGACTACACCTAACTGAATGTCTCTGAATCATGCCCTCGCGAGAGAAATCACTTACATGGCTGGAGGTTCAAAGGTCTGTGAAATTCGGACTGCTGGGCAGGCCCATTGATTTCCACGGCTTTTGAAAATATGTTACAAATTTTTGCAATGGTTTGCAGTAGATGTAAAAAATAAATATTTTGCATCCACCCCACCCGGAAGTCTGCACTTGATATTTAGAAAACGCTGGATCCATTCATACTCCTCTGCCTTCAATGCCATTTGGGCTGGGCCAAACATCTGGTTGTTCTTGTGATTTTGTATCCGTTGACACAAAAAAAGAGAAAAAAACACGGGGCAAATCAGAACAGAAAACAAACAAAGTATGGTCACCTGAGGCATAAAAAGGAAGTCATACACTCACGTTGATAGGAAAAGCCTTTTCTGAGGGTGATTCCTTGGCCTCCTTAACCTCCTGGATTGTCATGTTCTGGTACACACCCCCTCTGTGACCATAGATAGATGCCAGGAAAACAGAAAAGTGGCCATACAACTTCCGCTGAAGCGTGGGAGTGGCGTCACTTTCCAGGAGGGCTACACACAGAGCGCAATCTCAGAGTTCATGTTGCACATTTCTCCTGCATTTTACAATATGTCAGTACAATGAGTTAAATGGGGGGGAGGGGAACTTTCTCAGTATTTGAGGAATGGCCTGCTTTGCCAGACTCCGGCACTTCAAAATAATGGCTTTGCTTATTACCCTCTGCTCCTTCATCGACTTCACCGAAGTCCGGTGCATGGCCACTTTCCTCTTGAGAGACTTTTTTAGGCTCTGCATCTCTCGCCGAAGCCCAATCAGTACTGTCTTCGAAAGACGGCAGGACGGTGGAGGAGTTTCTGCAATGTAGTTGATGAATTGAGCCAAATTCTGTACATAGTACTGAATGGTTGTCTCCTTCATCAGCGCCTTGCGCAGGGAGCTGACCCACCTGCACACAAACAAACACCACACCTCCCTTTCAAAGTCTCTCTAAAACAGTGGACTCTATGGACAATACTTTTGTTTAACTGACCTTTAAAACACACTTTGTCCACAGACAGCCTACACAGACATCACTGAATAAGTTAAAGGTTGGATGACTTGCCCCAAAACACACCAAGTCCAAAACAGAATCCCACCCGTAACCTATTCAATGGCGTTTGAGTAAGCTGTCTGTGGACTCTCCCGTGTAAAACAGGCCTTGTCCACAGACAGTCTACTCAGATGCCACTGAATAAGTTACAGGTTGGATGACTTGCCCCAAAACACACCAAGTCCAAAACATTCAGTGAGGCTTGAATATGCACTCAATGAACACTTTTTTTATTTAAAAAAAAACAAAACAAACATCAATACAAGAGGCACATAATAAGAAAATTACTTGCGCATGAATCCTGGCAGTCTCATTTAGGAAGACAAGGGTACTTAGTTTGGTCTTTCCCTCGTCCATGTACGCCAAAAATGTCTTTATTCTGAAAATGTTTGCATTGACATTATCCTTGTGTTTAGTAGATGGGTCAGGACCTTGTTGATTCCGCCTGAATTCCTCCAGGATGTCGTCTGTGCACAAAGAAGAATGAAAAGAGCCAAGCTACTGTCAATACAATGACAATGACATTTCACAAAACATCAAGTTAAAACAGTGCAAGTGTACTCACTCAGTGCCGACACATGATCAGGGTAATCAGGGTGGATTTTTTCTTCTGGCTCCTAACTGCTGGGGGGCTGCTGACTTGTGGAGGTCTCCAAATCACAGGAGGGCTGCATGCTGGAAGCCTCAGTGTGGGCAGAAGAGTCACCACTCTCACCTTCAGGCCAGAGAGAAGGAGACTTCTTGTTACCTGTTTCAACCTGCCCGCACCCTTGGATGTCGACCTCCTCTGCAACACGCAGTACCGCCGGGTAAGGTCTCGCAGGGCGTCAATCAGTGTGTCGACATGTTGATTTAAATCTGACACCTGGAGCTTAAATTTTTCCATTCTCAGCTTACAGCCAGCATTGTTGCACTCCTCTTCATCATCTTCCATGGGCACATCAGCATTCCCAAAGTCCCTTTCAGCCTCAAAATCCAGGGTACTGACCGGTGGCACCTCTGGGTTAGATGCCCTAAGTGCAGACAGTTGAGACAACACCTTCTTCCGCTTGCAGTACCTCAGTGCATCCTCCTTAGCCGCCATTGAGAGCTCGCTGTGGGATTTCAGGTGCCGGTCAATCCTGGTGGTTTCTTTACCACAGCCAGGAACAGGGCAACAGCTATTGCGAATATTCACCCGCCCAGATTCGAGTGACAGCAGAAGTTTCCTTTCCTCCTCGTTCTTTACTCTGTGGAACACAACGAGATGCTGGCTTAGTCATGCATACATCCTTGAACACAGCGGGCAAGATTACACAGTCATTTTTGTGATAAAAGCAGGATGAGAAAATCACAGGGATGTGCTTCCACCGATGCTGAACTCAGTACTGAAAACATGAGGGAGTTCTTGTAGAAGCTTTGTTAATTTGAATATAATTTGAAGCAAATTACTATGTAATATATGTACAATTACTTAAATATGGAATAGAGGCGTGAAGGTATAATTTAAAGTAAGTCACTATTTAATGCATGTACAATTACTTTAAATTATACCTTCACAGCACAGACCTTCCCTTTGAGATCATAAGTAATTTTTGTGACCATAGAAGCCTAAAAAGAATGACAGTTTAGACAGACAGTTAAAGTCCCATTTTGACTTGGCATAACTCCAAAGCCAAGCCGAGTTGGGGCTCCATACTCCTGGTGTGTGGAGGGCCCATGGGTACCTACCCACAGCCAGAGTTTGGAGCTCCAACTCGTCTTGGCTCCTGAGATATGGACGGTCAAACCTGGACAGGAAGTGGCCTAAAATTGAACTGTCCACGGACAGGGTTAGGGTTAGTATATCAAATCAAATTCAAATCACCTTTATTTATATAGCGCTTTTTACAATGGCAATTGTTTCAAAGCAGCTTCACAGTGGTAACAGGAAAATAATGCAACGGAATTTGATTCGGCTGTACAGCCGCTCTGGTGAAAACGGTGATGTCATCCAGCTCATTTCAATTATCATATAGTGTCAATGCGGGCGGATCAGTAATATAATTGAAATTTAGGTGTCCCCAACTGAGCAAGCCAAAAGCCAAAGGTGACGGTGGCAAGGAACCAAAACTCCTTCAGGGCCAGAATGGAGAAAAAAAAACCTTGGGAGAAACCAGGCTCAGTCGGGGTGCCAGTTCTCCTCTGGCCGACGAACAAATAGTGTATGATTATGATTCTGGCAACATTACAGGTCAGAAGTCATATTAGATAAATAGATATTCGTAGGATTATTCGAAAGATTGGAGTTGTCACGCCGGGGACGGGTTTAATTAGGATGTCGTGTCGATGCTGCATTTACAGGGGGGAGTTTAATTGACACTATTGTCTCTACAGACACTTCAGGGATATGGTCGTCATGTCCAGGCTAAGGTCCACCATCTGGTCTGGATACGGCCCGGATCCGGCCGACTGCAGTAAACCTCGGGATAAACAGAAAGACTAACATTAGCGTAGATGCCATTCTTCTTATGATGTAACGAGTACATCAGGTGTTATGGGAAGTGTTCCCGGTTCCGGCTGACCTAGTTAATGCAGCCTAAAACAATCATTTAACTGATTTGAATAACAGAAATTAAAAATGTTTTATGTGTATGCCATAGTAAAGAGATGTGTTTTTAGTCTAGATTTAAACTGACAGAGTGTGTCTGCTTCCCGAACAATACTAGGAAGACTGTTCCAGAGTTTAGGTGCTAAATAGGAAAAGGACCGACTGCCTGCAGTTGATTTTGATATTCTAGGTATTATCAACTGGCCAGAATTTTGAGACCGCAATAAACGTGATGGAGTATAATGCGTTAAGAGCTCGCTCAAGTACTGGGGCGCTAAACCATTTAGTGCTTTGTAAGTAATCAGCAAGATTTTAAAATGTATACGATGTTTAATAGGGAGCCAATGCAGTGTTGAAAGAACCGGGCTAATATGGTCATACTTCCTGGTTCTAGTAAGAACTCTAGCTGCTGCGTTTTGGACCAGCTGCAGTTTATTTATTAAGCGGGCAGGGCAACCACCCAGTAGAGCATTACAATAATCTAGCCTTGAGGTCATGAACGCATGAACTAACTGTTCAGCATTTTGCATTGAAAGCATGCGCCGTAGTTTAGATATATTTTTAAGATGGTAGAATGCAGTTTTACAGATGCTAGAAACGTGGCTTTCAAATATATATATATATATATTTATTAGAAAATATAATAACAGAATAATAATAGAATAATAATAATAAAATAATAATAGACTTATAGCAGAACAATAGACTACTAAAAACAACACAATCTGAATATTGAAAAACTATGCATAATACAGAAAAAAAATTATTTGAGAATATTTAAAAAAATTAAAATGTAATAATGAATATATAACATCAACAGGAAATGTAAGGAACAAAAACAAAAAAAATAAAAGCAACTCCATTTTTAGATAATGGGCACTCATCTTCGTCTATGCCGTTTTGCAATGGCCTTCTTAATTTTCTTATCAACGTCTTTTGATTTTTTTTCATCCCCAAAAGCATGGTGCCCTTGGAAACAATCAACTTGCGAATTTTTAATGGGGAGATCTGACTGGTGATAAATTTTGCCTTCAGTGCAGACTTCAGAGGAGTCAGCAGCACCTTGGGATTTCCTCTTCTGACTTTTTCACTGGTGTCCCGGCAGCCGCCTCCTCACCCTCTGCCCTGTCTGGTCCTGCAGAGCCTTTTTATTTGAACATGTAAGTAAAACAAAACTGAATATATATATATATATATATAAATAAATAAATATATACACATACATACGTGCATATATAATACAATTAAAATAACAAATAAATAAGGACATGGACTTCTCAGTACAAGCTTCCAAAATTATTGTAAGTCATTTTAAGTAATTCAAAATTTCCCATGTTCAAAAAGGAGTAGGTTTTTTGGTCCTACCTTTTCTGGTCCTACCCCCTTTTCTCAATTTTTATCCCTTAATTAAATACAAAACAAGTAGATGCTTTACATATTTACATACACATACACCATATATCTATTTACAGTACCTACACTCACATAAACACATGTATACACCTAGACACAGATGCATACCTTCATACATACGCATACACATTTCCATCTATCTATATCAAACCAAATAATAACCCAACCAAACTAGACTTATTATATAATCCCAGAAACCATACAGTCGGTATACAATACTAACACCACAATTCCTTTTCGTAGCCATTCAATATTTTCATTTGAAATAGTCTTTTACAATTACTCATTGTTGTACATGATTTCATTTCTTCACTGCAGTTGTTCCATAAATTAACAGTTATAATACAGTGATACTTAACATTTGTTCTTATAAGTTTCCTTTGTAATACAAAAGTTCCTCTTAAGTGATACTTGCTCTCTCTCATTTGAAACAACCCTTGGATACTTTTCGATAATTGTTGATTATATACTTAGTTTTAAAGTCAACAATATCTCTAAATTTTAGTGCTTTTAGTTTGCTGAAAAGTGGATTAGTTGGTGCTCTATAAGTGGTTTTATTTACAATTCTTAAGGCTGTCTTTTGAAGTATGAATATAGATTCAGTGTTAGTTTTGTACGTGTTTCCCCACACTTCCAAACAATAAGTAATATATGGAAGTATGAAGGAACAATACAACCTGTACAATGAGCGTTGATTTAATAGATATTTGGTTTTATACAGGATTGCAATTGATCTGGATATTTTGGCCTTAATATAATATATATGTGGCTTCCAACATAATTTTTCATTGATTATTATATTAAATTTGTTTACTTTTTCTATTTCAATATCATTTATCATAAGTTTCTTGTGTAAATTTGTTGAACGATTACCAACAATTAAGAATTTTGTTTTGCTTAAGTTCAGTGTTAGTTTATTTATCTTTTTAAATTCATTTTCCACTGTATCAAGAGTTGATCCAAATTTTCCTCAGAACAAAATTAAATTAGTGTCATCAGCAAATAAAATGGTTTTCAGTTTGTTTGACACCTCCCATACATTATTTATATATAAATTAAACAACAATGGTCCCAGCATTGACCCCTGGGGGACCCCACAGGTAATTAATTACCTTAGACTCTGATTTGCAGTTTTGCAATTCTACATATTGATATTGATTATGAAAGTAGTTATTTAACCAAGAAAGTGCCGTCCCCCTAATTCCATATTTGTGTAATTTCATGGTCAATAATTTATGGTCTACTGTATCAAATGCCTTTTGTAAGATCCAAGAATATCCCCACTGCATATTTTTTTATGTTCTATTGCTGTTATTTCTTCTACGAGTTGAATAAGTGCATGTGAAGTTGTCCTATTAGCCCTGAAACCATATTGCTGATCACACATATATTGTGTTTAGTAATAAAATAGAGTCTTATAGAGATAATTTTTTCTAGTATTTTTGAGAACTGGGAGAGCACTGAAACTGGTCTGTAGTCTGAGAGTATGTTTTTCACCAGCCTTATATATTGTTATCACATTTGCCATTTTCATTTTATCTGGAAAAACTCCAGTTTTCTGAGATTGATTACATACATGCGTTAAAGGTTTAACAACACAATAATACTTTTGACCATAAACATGTCAATACCATTCCAGTCTGTGGACTTTTTACTCTTAAATGTTTTAACAATCTCAATAATTTCTTTTTCATCAGTTCCCTTTACAAACATAGATTCACTAATATTTACATTCTTACTTATCACATCATTTATACTGCCAGTCTTTGCAAGCTCCAACAAAACAAAAAAATCATTAAATTTATTTGCAGCTAAGGTCATATCCTTAACCTCTGTATTGTTTTCAGTCAAAAAATAGTTAAAGTCTCCTGTTTTACCTTTTTTTTTTTCTTGATAATTTCATTTAGCACCCTCCAGGTGTTTCTTATATTACTTCTATTATCCTCCAGTAATTTACTATAATAATTCTTTTTATTGTTTCTCATGATTCTAGTCAGTTTATTTTTATGTCTTATATTTGTTTTCTGCTTCTTTTGTCCTCTTCTTTAAAAACTCTTTATAAAGTACATTCTTCTTCATACATGCCTTTAATATTCCGTTAGTTATCCACGGTTTTCATCAGGTTTCTGTTTTACTTCTTTCTTTACCAGAGGACAGTGTTTTTCATAAAGTGACGTTACAATAGCCAAAAATGAATCATACGCTTCATTCACGTTTTCTACATACACTTTGCCCCAATCTTGTTTCATTAAATCCTCTTTGAATGTATTAATGTTTTCTTGGGTTCTATATCTAGTCATTGTGTATATTTTGCTGTCCTTCTTGGTCTTACTGTAGCTGTGTATGTTTGTAAAAACACTGACGTCATTTATTATTAGTCCACTTTCAACTTTATATTCAATAACATTGGTAAATATATTATCAATTAGTGTTGGACTATTTGTTGTAATTCTGGTTGGTCGAATGATTGAGGGATACAAACTGGTACTGTACATCATATTAATGAACTC
Organism: Coreius guichenoti; assembly: GCA_039654105.1. Taxonomy (NCBI): domain Eukaryota; kingdom Metazoa; phylum Chordata; class Actinopteri; order Cypriniformes; family Gobionidae; genus Coreius; species Coreius guichenoti. Next base: position 32,161,374 of record CM077192.1, on the reverse strand, counting down.
TATAGTTTTGTTGTGTTCTTGTGGATTGAGCAAATCAATATTGAAATCGCCACAAATGAAAACTATTTTTTGTTATTACTATTACTGAATAGTCCAGCTATTTTTTCCTTAAACATGTCAATATTTGATCCTGGTTTCCTATAAATGCAGCTAACTAGAATGTTTGTTTGTTTTTAGATTTTTCCCTTTCAATTTGTACAGTGATGCATTCCATGATTGTATCAAGGACCAAGGACATTTTATTAACTATTTTACATTTTTATCTTTTATCAATATATAATGTAACCCCCCACCCTTTGACTGTTTCCTGTTGATAAGAAACAGTTTGTTTCCCTCAATCTCCACCAAATCATTTTGTTCTTCCGTAAGACAAGTCTCTGTTATTGCAATTGCTGTAAATAATTTTCCCACTTGTTTGAGGCACTGTTTGATCTTTGAAAGATTTGCAATAAGACTCCTGCTATATGTATTATTGATATTGTGCCATCCAATTTTATGTATTCTTTAAACTGCTCAACTGTTTAATATTCGCACTGGCTGTGAGTACCAATATAAAAGTTATTATCTGGGTCAATGTCATTTTTAATATCTTGTGGTTTATGTTCGGTATATTTGAAAGTTTCCAAGTTCAGTTGTTCATGTGTAGCAGATAAGTTTCTATCCAAGTTTGTCATAGTCATTGCCTTTGATAAGATGAGTTCAGTTTGTATTCAGTTACTTTATGTAGGCCTATGTTGATCTTGATTCATTCCTTCAAACTTATCCAGCTCGTGATATCCCTGATGAGGAGCACTTTCGCCCCATGTAATTTGATAAAATTTTTACAATTTCTTACCTACGTTACCTGGATCTTGTTTTGTTTTCTGAGTATACGTGCTTTTCTGGCGATGTCAGTGTTTTTCTTGGTGAGGTGTTCATTGATGTAAACTCCTGTCCCTTTTAATTTCCTTCCCTGTGGTCATTGGCAAACTTCAGACGGGCCTGGACATGCGCTGGCTTGAGCAGGGGGACCTTGCGTGCGCTGCAGGATTTTAATCCATGACGGCGTAGTGTGTTACTAATGGTTTTCTTTGAGACTGTGGTCCCAGCTCTCTTCAGGTCATTGACCAGGTCCTGCCGTGTAGTTCTGGGCTGATCCCTCACCTTCCTCATGATCGTTGATGCCCCACGAGGTGAGATCGATCGTCATCTTGAACTTCTTCCATTTTCTAATAATTGCGCCAACAGTTGTTGCCTTCTCACCAAGCTGCTTAACTATTGTCCTGTAGCCCATCCCAGCCTTGTGCAGGTCTACAATTTTATCCCTGATGTCCTTACACAGCTCTCTGGTCTTGGCCATTGTGGAGAGGTTGGAGTCTGTTTGATTGAGTGTGTGGACAGGTGTCTTTTATACAGGTAACGAGTTCAAACAGGTGCAGTTAATACAGGTAATGAGTGGAGAACAGGAGAGCTTCTTAAAGAAAAACTAACAGGTCTGTGAGAGCCGGAATTCTTACTGGTTGGTAGGTGATCAAATACTTATGTCATGCAATAAAATGCAAATTAATTATTTAAAAAATCATACAATGTGATTTTCTGGATTTTTGTTTTAGATTCCATCTCTCACAGTTGAAGAGTACCTATGATAAAAATTACAGACTTCTACATGCTTTGTAAGTGGGCAAACCTGCAAAATCGGCAGTGTATCAAATACTTGTTCTCCCCACTGTACAGTTTAATAATATGAATATAATAGATTTAGTGTGCCTTTGAACTACAGAGAAACAGTGCTTTAACAGGAGCAATGCCAAGCCACACCACATTTATTTGCGTTAAAGCCCTTTTTCTTGAAGAAAAGTGTTTACAAACTAGTTTTCGCGACATTTGAAGTATTAACATAGAATTTATATGCTAAAGTTAAACAGGAAAAGATTGTGTTGACATTTGCAAAAAATTATCGATAATTTCGATAATTGGCATTTTCATCAGCTAGGCCTACATCGGTAAACATTTTAATGCGCTAAACCTTTTTTCTAATGCAGCCACTTTAAATTCACATAATGTTTAAATTCTGCGTAACTGAATTTTACCTGAATAATTTTTAAATAGGCTATAATGAAAAACAACAACCAGTTGAGACAATAATTGGGGGGAAATACCAAGTAAAAAACAAATTTGTAATTGTTTGTTTTTATGTTCCTGTAATGAGTAGTGTTTAGAAATCATTAGAATATAATTAAATAAACAATATGTTAGTGACTGGCATTTCACCCCTAGTCAATGAAAATACAGTTCCAATCAGCAACAGCAGAACAATTGCAATTGTCTAAAATGAGTTGTGTATTAAATATATATTTGTGTTTTTAAAAGAATAGTATTTATTGGTATTAACCATGAAGTAATATCAATAGAACCATGCCTTGCCGCCATCTACTGGCGGTTTTACTTTTATATTTAGTATAACATGTTCCCTTTCAAAAGCTACACTCAATGCTGCGCTGTTTAACGCATTTGGGAACATCTTTATTCGTGACCAGCTGAATATTGTGTGTAACACGTCAATAAAATTGACCCGGAGGTATTATAGCCTCGGTTGGTGACGTCATCAGAGCTCACCTGCTGCACGAGGCTATAAATAGATGAGCTCCAGCTGCATCGTCAGGTCTTTTGTTTTCAGAGGCCACTCTGTGTATGTGTGCGTCAAAAACTCTGTCTCTTAAAAACTCTACTTCAGATCTGTTGTTAGGAGTTAGTTTTCAATTGGCAGTGTGCAGATTTCTCTCTTTTTCATCTCTGACATTCAAGTGAAAAGAGTTTAAGTCAAAAGAAATCAGAAATCAAAAGAAATCAATGAGTCAGCAGAGTAAGCGCTGTTTCAAACCTCCATGTTCTCGCCCAATGCCAGAACTGGATACACACGCTTACTGCTTTGTGTGTTTGGGGGAGGAGCATGTGGTCGCTACTTTCAGTCCGCACCCGCATTTCCATCATGGGGCTCCCGAATGGATTTGGCTGACGAGCAAGAGACGGGTCCGTCCCTTTCGCTTGCTCGCTCACCAGATCCACACGTTTCCTTGCGTGATCCCGAAGCGCGCTCCGGTGCTTCTTCGGCTCACGCTGGAGACGATGATGATGTATCTCCTGGGTCTGCGGACTTTGAGCAGCCAGCCTCTGAGCGTTCCTTGCACGATAGTAAATCCGTCGAGGAGTTACCCGAGGTGGCTACTCGCGCGGTGGCCAGGTTACAGCTTGACTGGCCCCGTGAACAAGAGATCCACAAACGCAGTGAGCTTGAGGATAGGTTTCTGTCCGGTGGCAGGGGGGAGAGACCACAACATCAGTCTTTTCAAAATCTCAGATTTTGTGCCCTCGACGTCGACCTTTTTCGACTATCGTGGGTGCGAAATCATGTGGTTATGCGGAGATGCCCCAGGTTGAAGAGACGCTCGCGAGCTATCTCTCGCCTGGGTCTGCATCTTCGCTAAAGAGACCTACCCTCCCCACGAAGCCGTGTAGAACAACTTCGGCTCTTGTGGGTAAAGCTCACCAAGCTGCAGGTCAGGCTAGTGCTGCGCTGCACACTATGGCAGTGTTACAGACATACCAGGCTGACCTCTTGAAGGATTTGAGTGCGGTGGGGACGATCATTTCCAAGAAGAAGAAGTCCTGATGGTCTTGCGCCCAATCTGGTGGGGGTAGCCCACCAGAACGGGACGGGGCGCGTCAAACACTTGCTTACCCCATCCCGCTACCCTCACGAAACCTCTCTACCTCCGCCACCTCATCCAGGACACGGGACATCTAACATCCCCTCAACAGGAAGTGTCAAAACTAGTGCCGCTATCAGAGAGTCTGGCAGCGTGGAAACTTCTGCCAGGCATTACTGCATGGGTATTAAGCACAGTACGAATAGGATACAGAATCCAATTTATTCGTCGTCCTCCGCGTATCAACGGCGTGGTCTCCACTTCCGTGAAGCCGGAGCTGCCGCACATACTGTCACAAGAGCTACAAACTCTGCTGAGCAAAGAGGCCATAGAACATGTTCCTCTTCCAGAGAGATAGTCGGGCTATTACAGCAGAGATAGTCGGGCTATTACAGCAGATACTTCCTGGTTCCCAAGAAGGATGGGGGGTTGCGTCCAATCTTAGATCTTCGAGGCTTAAACAGAACAGTCAAAGCGCTCGAGTTCAAGATGCTAACAGTCAAGACGATCGTGTCGTATCGCAAATTCAACATCACGATTGGTTGATCGATCTAAAGGACGCATATTTTCACATAGAAATATTGCCACAGCACAGGAAGTTCCTGAGGTTCGCTTTCGGGGGCGAAGCGTATCAATTTCGGGTTCTTCCATTTGGCCTATCCTTGTCACCCCGCACGTACACAAAATGCATGGATGCAGCACTGGCTCCGTTAAGACTCCAGGGCATTCGCATTCTGAATTACATAGACGACTGGCTAATACTAGCACAATTGCAAGAGATGGCGCTTCAACACAGAGACATTGTGTTAGCTAATCTAGTTTCTCTAGGGTTGAGACTCAACGCCAAGAAAAGCATTCTTTCTCCTGCCCAGAGAACGACATCTGTCTCCCACTCGAATCGAGACCATTAGGCATACCCTGAGCAAAGTCAGGCTAAGCCAATATCTCACTGTTCGTCAGTATCAGAGAGTGTTAGGTTTAATGGCATCCACGGTGATCCCTTTGGGGTTGTTGCACATGAGACCATTTCAGTTGTGGCTCAAAGCCACATTTTCATCCAAGGGCCAATCCTCGAAGGCTAATAAAAGTGACGTGCCGAGGGCTTCGTACACTAACTATGTCGCTCAGACCCCGGTTTCTCGCCTTGGGTCCCACTCTAGGGATGCCTTGTTGTCGCAAACTGCTAATGACAGACGCCTCCCTGAAGGGCTGGGGTGCGGTTCATAAATCGCCAGGGAGGTCTGCGCTCACGCAATATGAACAGAATAGCGAGGCAGATTTTTCTCTGGGCCCAGGACAAGTTACTGTCACTCAGAACAGTGTACATTCCAGGGCATCTGAATGTGGGAGCGGATTTACTGTCCAGACAGAAACTACCGATGGGGGAATCGAAACTCCACCCAGAAGTAGTGAATCAGATCTGGACCAGATTCTACGAAGTGGAAGTGGACCTCTTCGCCTCTTATCAGACAGCGCAATGTCCCCTCTATTTCTCTCTCAGTCACCCAGCCCAGCTGGGTCTGGATGCGATGGCACATACATGGCCCAAAATGCGCCTGTATGCGTTTCCTCCAGTTTCTCTGCTCCCGGGAGTTCTAGCCAGAGTTCGCCAACAAGGGTCTTGCCTCTTACTGATAGCGCTGCGTTAGCCGAACAGAGTATGGTTCTCGGAGATAATGTCTCTCCTCAACGGCTCGCCATGGGCGATTCCGGAGAGGAGGGACCTTCTGTCTCAGGCAGGGGGCACGATATTCCATCCCAGGCCCGACCTGTGGAACCTTCATGTTTGGCCCCTGATAGGTACCAACTGAGGGACTCTGGGCTTTCGCCTGACGTTATTGAGACCATTCTAAGTGCTAGGGCTTCCTCCACTAGAAAGAGTTATGCCAGTAAATGGGGTGTCTTTGAAAGGTGGCATACGACACATAATGCAGATCCAGTCAATTGCCAGATTGCTTCAGTTCTGGACTTCCTGCAGGAAAAGTTGTCAACAGGCACATGCCCCGCCACTCTCAGGATATATGTGGCCGCTCTTTCGGCTTGCCACGCCTTGGTTGACGGGGTGCCGCTTGGGAGACATCCTCTGCTCACTTGTTTCATTCGTGGGGCCAGATGACTGAGGCCTCCCGCGAGAACCAAGGTCCCTTCATGGGACTTAGCTATAGTCCTCGAGGGTCTGGTTGAGACCCCCTTTGAACCTCTAGAGTCAGCGTCTGACAACCTTCTTGGTTTTTCTTATGGCTATAACTTCCTTAAAAAGAATTGGGGATATGCAGGCTCTGTCGATATCTCCATCCTCTTTAGACTTTGCCCCAGGAATGGTGAAAGTGATTTTGCATCCTCATCCTGATTACATGCCTAAGGTTCCCTTCTCAGCTGTACATCCAGTCATTCTTGAGACCTTCTGCCCTCCACCGTTCACAACGCCGGAGCAGGAGAGGTCTCATAGACTATGTCCAGTCCGTGCTCTTCAGACCTACGTCTACCGCACTAGCCAGGTGGCGTAAGTCAGAGCAACTGTTCGTCTGTTATGGGGGCCATAACAGGGGTGCGGCAGCCACTAAACAGACCATGTCACATTGGGTCAGGGATGCTATTGCTCTTGCCTATGAGGCGCACGGTCAAGCTTCGCCAACAGGTCTAAGGGCTCACTCCACCAAGGGGGTCGCCTCCTCTAGTGTTTGGCAAGGGGTGCCCCCTTACAAAGTGTTTGTGATGCGGCAGGCTGGTCCTCTCCGCACACATTCATAAGGTTTTATAGTTTGGATGTTCACGCCACTCCGGGCTCTCACGTCCTTGAGTCGACATCACAAGCTCATGTCTGAGGCCTCTCGCGTTCTTGTGAGCACACCTACACAATCGTAAGAGGTCCAGATACCTTCAAACACGGCGGCGTGGGTATTCTCGTTCCCAAATGCGCTAAGCAGCGCAGCATTGAGTGTAGCTTTTGAAAGGGAACGGTCCGGGTTACTTGACTGTAACCCTGTTCCCTGAAAAAGCGGAACGAGATGCTGCGCTACATTGCCGTGCTGAAGATGTCCCAGGACTGCTCTTCAGACAAAATATTCTGACGATGCAGCTGGAGCTCATCTATTTATAGCCTCATGCAGCAGGTGCGCTCTGGTGATGTCACCAACCGAGGCTATAATACCTCCGGGTCAATTCTATTGACGTGTTACACACAATATTCAGCTGGTCACGAATAAAGATGTTCCCAAATGCGCTAAGCAGCGCAGCATCTCGTTCCGCTTTTTCAGGGAACAGGGTTACAGTCAAGTAACCGTTTGTCTTCCTTTCATTTCAGCATTTACAACTCGGTTTATGAGTTTTCTAGAAGTTCATAGAACGATTTTTATTACATAGAAATTCAGAATAAAATTATGTAAAATGTATCCACTATACTCTAGTGTTTTTTCATTATTGTATATTTCCTATCCCCATGCAAGTTCGCGCATAATTGATATTGTACAATAATTCAAAGCTTTTTACTTTTGTGAGAAGTTTTTTTTTTTTTTTTAAATCACAAACCTAAATAAAGATATAGGCTAGCCTATGTTAAATAGCTATTAATGTGATTTTCTCTGCTGTTGAAAATTACTTCATCTAATTTAATAATAGCTTAAATGATCAAATATTCTAGCCCACACTGTTTGAGCAGTGTCTCAAATAAGACAAACCCATCATACAAGTAGATGTAGCCTGTATAACAGTGTGCATATGTGCATATTTTAACTGGACATACATACAGTAGTAGGCTACTGTTAATTAATGTCTTTGTATTTTTCCATAATATTTTATTTATATCCAGGCTATATCATTTTTATGTAATCGTTTACTCATTTAAGAAAAAAAAAATTATTTGTCAAACAGATTAATTTTATATTGTCTGTTATTGTTTTACAAGTAAGAGTTAAAAGTTAGAAGATAAAGAGTTTTAATTTCTAAGTCTTCAATGTCATGGGACCATGTTGTCATTAATTGTCCATTGACTTTTCATGGTAGTAACACATTGAGTAAGATTAAGATTATTCAATAAACACCTTGTTTATTTTTACCATGATTTCGTCTCCTCCCTTCTGATATTCCCTCTGCTGACTCCGCTGACTCGTGGGCTGGTAAGACAGTGAGTAAACATAAGATGTTGATGTTTTTGGATATCAAAATGAACTCTGATATATGAATATCTTCTGCAGAGAGTCAACTCAACACTGGCTCTAATATGCATTTTTACAGTCTCTCATGTTCTCATCTTGTAATCATTATCATTGAATACTGTGCTAGGGGCATAAAGTGGTTTGCAGGTTGCATGGTTAGAATGCATTATAATCGTCCCAAATCCTTGTTAATGTACATAAAGACTTCATCCTAGTTTGTAAGATTGTATATTTTAATATTAGAAACAGTGCTAATAATAGCTGGCTAGATGCCAGATATATTATAAATTCTTTTAAGATTCATTTTTTTAGTTTCTGGATAATATGGATTTTTTCACAGTTCTCCCATGATTCTGAAAACAAAACATTTGACAACTAAACAAAATAACATGTAGGCCTAATTTACTTGAGGTTCTACTATAAATGTGTCTATTAAAATATGTATTAATTTAAATTAATGAATTATATATTAAAAAAAAATAAATTTAAATTTATGAATGAAGACTAGTTTCGTTTTTGTGCAGTTTTGGCCGAGTTATAAGCGATTTTCCCCCGGGAGCGACCTAAAATGGCAGCCGCCGATGACGTCACAGGCTCTAAAGGTCTAATGGCCCATTTGTACGCTTTACGAATCTTGGGACTACCCAGAGGTATCAATGTGTGCTCAGCCAGACCGTTTTGTGCTTAAGCGCCACCAAGTCGTGTTTTACTGTAACTTCAGCAGCTCCAGGCTTGTGAACAAAAGCGCCAATTTCATTGGTCGGCCAGTTTTTAACACGGCGCGTCAAACCAAAAAAACGAACCCGAGGCGTTTTTTTTTTTTAAAGGGGTCATGAACTGGCTCTTTTTATTTTTTTATACTGTTGTCTGAGGTCAACTTATGACGTTTGCGTGGTTTTTACATTCAAAAACATCATAATGAATAAGTAATAGGCTATTTTCTACCCTGGTTTTGAGCCTCTCTCATGGAACGCTCGGTTTTTATGGGCGTGCCGCATTGAAGACTTGGAAGTAAACGCCCACTGCTATGATTGGATAAGCTTTGCATATGACAATGAGCTTCGGCTCCCCCGTGAGTACACGTGAGGAATTGTTTTATAAACATGTGGGAAAACTGATTCGCCCACAGGGCTCGCAAAATGTCTTTATCAAACAAACACAATGATTTATCTCTCATCCACCCTCAGTTAATTGGAATGTTATTTTTTATTACTTGGCCCGCCCAATCGGTGGATATAACCGCGAACCGTGCATCACTAACACACACACACACACACACACACACACAAACACACACACACGCATGCACAAGCCTCACTGCAGAGTCAGACAAATCAGCATGATCAAAACTTCTGCAACTGTATTTTTCGCACTTCAAGAAAGGAATGTTATTTCACTATTTAAGACAACCCGTCGGGCAGGCCGGTGATACGTTTTGGTAGCCCGTCTGGAAAACACATAGCCCCGGGACGTTGGGCTTTGCGAGCCCTGGCCCATACATGTCCAAGTCTGATCCCGAATCGCAGCACAATGAACCAACAACACCTCACATAAAGGATTCTCCAGCCTGTGACAGCGTGCTAGGTTATGTTCAGTTAGACATGTACACATAATCAATAGATATCAAACGATCTGTAACAATGCAATACTATCACATATAAAAAACATTTTTTACTCAAATTAGTGTGTTGCTTCATTCATTCATGTAATCTCATCCTGTCTGCAAATCCAGTCTCTTGTTTACAAATGAATCCGTGTTAAAATGAAGGAACAAACGCGCAATGTCTTCCCCACGTGAGCTGGATATTCATTAAAAATAAAGTTCATCCATGCATTCATAATATTGGAATCTGAATGAAGCTTATGCAACATGTTTATTGCTTGGAAGTTCGATCCGGTTTAGCTCCACGTAGGCCTGTGTTATTTATCTATAACATGTCAGGCACGAGTCGGTGGGCGGGGCTACAGAATCAGGCGTTTTTCTTCTTCTGTTGAGGCGGTGTTTCACCACACTCTGATGTCACAGGGAGGTACATTCCCAGATCAAGCGTTTGCTGGGCCCGGTGTCAATAAAAGCTTTTCTTTGACTAACAAGGAAGTTTTCAGCTCCGAAACTTACATCACGATGAACTTTTATATATCAAATGCTGAATGAAAAGTTGATTTCTCAATTCATGACCCCTTTAAATGACGCTTTGTGCACACCGACACGCAAAACAGCAGGCATAATTCACATTGGTGCCCTTTGTTTAGTCACGAGGCGTTAAACATCAGCGATAAACGCGAGATAATCGTCCCAGTGTGAACAAGCCTTCAGGGTACGTCGTAGGCAGTGCGTAGGTCCGACGCAGAAGAATAAATCAGCCTCAACAGTGTGTGTGTGTTAAAGAATGAAGCATGACTGCCCCCTACTGATCATGTCTTGCCTGTGCCGCAGAATGAAACGTGAAATCACAGGATCAGTTCTCCTTTCACCTTCACAGAAGTGCCCATGGTTTGAGTAGCACTGATGGAAACAGTGTGTGTGTCTCTGATGGGGAGGGTCAAAGCCCTGGAAGAGATGAGGAGAGACGGGTTGGTCAGTGACAGACAGAGATTCACTTTACCAGCCTTTATTCCATAGTCTCTGTCTAGATCCCTCACAGACTCGTTTTCATGCACAAAACAATAAAACATAACAAATAAAATAATAAAGTTAAATGAATAAATATGGTTCCTGACTAGGGTCCAATACACCTGCTGTGATGTCATCAGACTGGCGGTCAAAGTCCTCAAAGCTCAACATGCTCAAGGAAATGATGTCATCGTCATTAACAGCCACAGCAAAACTCAATCAGTCAGAAATAAATAAATAAACTCAATCAGTTTGTTGAGAACGAGGAAACATGAAGAAGATCTAGACTTACCTGAAGTAAGAAGATGATGAGAAAATAAAAACTATTTCTTCTTCTGAACGGCTCAAACTAATTCTTGCGGTCAAAGATCCATATGGCGAACTACAACATAAAAAACAACATAAAGAGTGTGTGAGATTTTACTATCAAATCCACAAGCAGAGCAGGAAAACAATGGTTTAATACATCGCTCAGCCTTATAAACGGTCTAATAATGCGGCTCATGGATTCTCATCTGTGGAATAAGACACTTCCGGTATTTTGCCGGTTACTCGACACGGGTAAATTGCTCAAATGTAATGGAGGAATCGTGACAGCCCTACTTTACACCAGGCAGTTCTTCTCCTTTTTGTCAACAGTGAACAGGCATTCTCCATTTTCTCAGAAGTGCCTGAAGTTTAACAGTAACAAAGTAAAGATTAAAAAGCAGAATGGCAATAAATTACTATAATTACACTTCACTAAAATAATAATCAATTCATGCCACGCATTTGCCACAAACCCCTGGACATAATTATGGGGTCAGAATTCTTGCATTATTCCAAATAAATAGATTGAGATTCACAAAAATTAAAAGTCACAAATAAATAAAATGAGATTTGCAAATAAAAAAATGTTTACAAATATTTACAACTTCGCCTGGCATTCATTTGTGAATCACTTCCTGTGCATCTCACATCTCAGTCTATACCAATATAATTCTGTTAATTCAAGTGTTTTCATGCAAAGAATACAATTGTCATTACACTGACGCTTGTTAGCTTTTTAATTACATTATCCAAAGGTAGGCTACATCAGCTGGCAAAACATTATGGAGTCTATTTAAAGGGAATGATTGTGGAGGGGAGTTTGGTCAAACTATGGCAGCGATACAGCGAATAGTTGTGCTAAATCAAAGACAGCGCTGTCCGCGGATCCATTAAGTGTATGTGCACTATTTCATACGTGAAAACTTTAGTCCCCTGGCTACCATGTCAGAAGCTGCAATTCAAAATACATTTTGCCTGCCACGACAGCAAATTCAGCAGCTTTTAGATCTTGTTGGTCCGACTTCGTCAAGACAAACTGGACGGAGTACCCCCTCAGCCCTGAAATCCAGCTGCTGCCGCTCTTCTCTTTCTTTCTTTTTTTCTCCACTATAGTAGCTGTTGATTATATGTTTTGCATGTTGCGCTTTTATTGAGTAGGTCATCCAATAACAGAAATTAGTGATTTACACCAATAATGTGATGCGGGCAATTAACCCTGCTTGTGGAGTAAATGAAGACTATATTATGATAATATAAATGGCATAGTTAGTGTAGTGGGTTGATGCATGATACGTTTGGGCATGAGAGGTTGCGGGTTCGCACAATCATTTCAAAATTATATAAAATATTCATGGTTGGATTTAGTTTGCAATTCGGATTATATTTATAAGATCTCACGAGTCCTGATAAACGCCATTTCAACTATTTCTGAAGTGCTTCTATTATAAAGAACACCGCTTTCTCACATAACAGTGAAACAGCCCCTGCATAGAGTGAATAATCGATTCTTGAGCCATCGATATAAACCAATTCAAGCGTCATTGACGAATACACCGATCAGGCATAACATTATGACCACTGACAGGTGAAGTGAATAACACTGATTATCTCTTCATCACGGCTCCTGTTAGTGGGTGGGATATATTAGGCAGCAAGTGAACATTTTGTCCTCAAAGTTGATGTGTTAGAAGCAGGAAAAATGGGCAAGCGTAAGGATTTGAGCGAGTTTGACAAGGGCCAAATTGTGATGGCTAGACGACTGGCTCAGACCATCTCCAAAACTGCAGCTCTTGTGGGGTGTTCCTGGTCTGCAGTGGTCAGTATCTATCAAAAGTGCTCCAAGGAAGGAACAGTGGTGAACCGGCGACAGGGTCATGGGCGGCCAAGGCTCATTGATGCACATGGGGAGCGAAGGCTGGCCAGTGTGGTCCGATCAAACAGTTAATGCTGGTTCTGATAGAAAGGTGTCAGAATACACAGTGCATCGCAGTTTGTTGCGTATGGGGCTGCATAGCCGCAGACCAGTCAGGGTGCCCATGCTGACCCCTGACCACCGCCGAAAGCACCAACAGTGGGCACGTGAGCATCAGAACTGGACCACGGAGCAATGGAAGAAGGTGGCCTGGTCTGATGAATCACATTTTCTTTTACATAATGTGGATGGCCGGGTATGTGTCCGTGGCTTACCTGGGGAACACATGGCACCAGGATGCACTATGGGAAGAAGGCAAGCCAGCGGAGGCAGTGTGATGCTTTGGGCAATGTTCTGCTGGGAAACCTTGGGTCCTGCCATCCATGTGGATGTTACTTTGACACGTACCACTTACCTAAGCATTGTTGCAGACAATGTGCACCCTTTCATGGAAACGGTATTCCCTGATAGCTGTGGCTCTTTCAGCAGGATAATGCGCCCTGCTACAAAGCAAAAATGGTTCAGGAATGGTTTGAGGAGCACAACAACGAGTTTGAGGTGTGGACTTGGCCTTCAAATTCCCCAGATCTCAATCCAATCGAGCATCTGTGGGATGTGCTGAACAAACAAGTCCGATCCATGGAGGCCCCACCTCACAACTTACAGGACTGAAAGGATCTGCTGCTAACATCTTGGTGCCAGATACCACAGCACACCTTCAGGGGTCTAGTCTAATGATACAAATTATAATTAAAATCTTGCCTTTATAACAATGTGAAACCCTGTCCCTGTTGTCTTTTTATTTCTGCTCTTCCTCAGTGCAGGATGAGGGTGAAGAAGCTAAAACACCTCCTCCCAGGAAAACACCACTGGAAGATCTCCTTGAAGGGACTTTTTGAGGATTTGTTTTAAAATTTCAATTGAGTTATTGTTTGACAAAATATATATTTAAATTTTACAAAGAAATATGCAGAATTTTGTCTGAGAAATAAAAGGACACATTCATTTATAATTTGTCTTAAATCTCATTTTGTTAAAATGGTGAGAAAATCGTATGGTGAAATTAGCATCGTGAGTTGAGTGAATCTTTACATCCCTAATTAGTTCTAAATCTTTCTGTGTCTAAGAACCTCCAGCTAACCATAGAGGGTTGTTATAGACCTCCGTCGGCAACTAGTTGTTTTTTACATTCTGTAATGAATTCGTTGGCTAGCTTGAATTATAAGGAATTGATTTTACTGGGCGATTTTAATTTGAATTGCATGCATGCGACATTCGATGATTTTAAAATGCTTTGTGATAGTAATCTTTTTCAATTGGTAGACTCACCAACTAGGCCTAATTCAAAATTTCCGGAAAAATCTACATGTATAGATCTTGTCCTTACAAATGTTCCACATAAATACTCTTCAGTTTCTGTATTGGCAAATTGTCAGGCACAGACGGAGGCAGAGGAAGAGGTAAACTCAAAAGTATGTTTATTATCAGAGACACGAACACAGGTAGTAATGGTAAGGCAGGAGATGAATGGATGAGCACTTCTTAACAGTCACTTAGCTGATGGTGTGGATGATGATCGTAGGGAATGGAGAACACGAGGAACGAGGAATAGAGGACGAGGAGGTAGACGGGAGAATCTCAGAAGTATCAGGTAGGAAGTCCAGGTACGTTGTGACGAGACCAGACACTGAAGTGCAGGGAGAGTGTGCTTATAAAGTGTCTGTGATGATGGGGTGCAGGCGATCAGTGTTCCGGGGAGAGTGAACCATAGACAGTAAAAGAAATGGACACAGCGACCCCATAGACTTCAACGGAGAAAAGTGAAGTCAATTTGAAGCACTCACTTCCTGATGGCTGAGCGTACTGCGCAGCCTCAGACTGAGCTTGACCACGTAGATGTGACGTGAGCAACCTGTCTGACAGTTGTAAGTCTTCTAGTAGTTGTGCAAAGTGAAATCTGAATCACCGAATCTTGCAGAGACGGAGAGCGTGAGCAGGAGCAACTTTTGGTAAGTATTCTGATTAATTATTTTGTCATTTTGCATAGTATTTATTTATTTTAAAATTTAACGCCAGATTGCCTGCGAGCTTCTCCTCCTGTCTATACGGGTCTATACGGTAATTTCTCTACTGTGCGACAGAGAGTCGAGTGGTTATGATGCAATCGTTAGCCTATTTTTACAAAAACGGCTTCTACGGGGCAATAGTGTAAGATACAAGGTAATGGAGCCTTTTATACATTGTCGTGTTTCTTTAGAAATAAACAATGGACAAATGGTGTCTTTAAACTCCTCAGATGTAAAGTTATTCGCTGTCAAAGTGACGCCAAAATGAATGGGAGTCAATGGAATGCTAACAGCAGGTGATGGCTTGGTTAGCAATGGCTGCCCCTATGGAAGGTACGCTTTCCGGGTGCTGGATTACCCCCTTGGAGTGAACGAGCGGGCGGAGCGTGGAGATCTGGTGACGATGTGTGCATGTGGGTGGATGTTGGCTGTGACTGTGGTTAGGGATCTTAAGTTGCCTAAGCATAACCCAAGAATTATTACTAGGTGTTCTATGAAATACTTTAATGAACAAGCATTCTTATATGATCTTGCTAAATTTGATTGGGATAAAATTAATTTAATACCGGATGTTGATTGCGCTTGGAAATATTTTTATGATAGCTTTATGTTAATTATCAATAAGCACGCTCCTATGAGGAAAATATAGAGTTAAATGCCAGGATAATCCATGGTTTTCGACCGCTTTATGTGACCTCTTTCAGGAGCGGGATGCCGCATGGGCTAAGGCTAGACAAACAAATTTAAACTCTGACTGGCTGCACTTTAGGCAGATTCGCAATAAATGCACTGTGGCGATCAGAAAGGCTAAATCAGATTATTTTCTTGATAAAACCACAACAAATTCAACAAACTCTGGGAAGTTTTGGAGGAATATCAAGTTTTTAACTGGTAATAAAACTACTACAGCGCTTCCTTCATTTATATTGAAAGATTCTATTAAATTTGTAGATAAAAAGCAAAAGCTTAATAGTTTTAACATCAGGGTCTTTATTTCAAATAAATAATTCTATAAATTTCTATAAAGACTTAGAATTCCTCAAAGCAGAACATAATCTATGGCCAAGAGAGTTTGCTTTTGAACAAATGATTTCTTCCGATGTCTGTTCTGCTTTAAAAGAACTAGATGTGAATAAATCGCCAGGTCCTGACCATATTGCTCCGTTGTTTTTAAAATTAGCGGTTGATTTTATTTCTCCTTCGCTAGTGTATTTATTTAATCTTTCTTTGTTAACTAATAAAATTCCTCAGATCTGGAAGTCAGCATTTGTAGTTCCTCTGTCAAAAGGAGGCGATCCTTCTTTAACGGATAATTATAGACCGATATCTAAGCTTTGTATTCTCTCGAAACTGCTGGAAAAATTAGTTAGTGAACAATTGACACGGTACCTAAATTATCATAATATTCTGACTATTAACCAATCTGGATTCCGTAAAGGGTACAGTATCACTACGGCCGTTTTAAAAGTCTTAAAGGATATAGAGGAGTCCTTAGATGACAAGAAACATTGTGCTTGTCTCTTCATTGATTTTCCAAAGGCCTTTCGACACTGTGGATCACAATATATTATTAAAAAGGCTTTGAACGGTAGGATTATCAGAAAATGCAATTTTGTGGTTCACTGCTTACTTAAAGGGAAGAACCCAATGTGTACAGGTGGAAGGTATTCAGTCAGATCCTTTGGAGTTCCTCAAGGATC
This sequence comes from Coreius guichenoti, assembly GCA_039654105.1. Taxonomy (NCBI): domain Eukaryota; kingdom Metazoa; phylum Chordata; class Actinopteri; order Cypriniformes; family Gobionidae; genus Coreius; species Coreius guichenoti. Next base: position 32,144,933 of record CM077192.1, on the reverse strand, counting down.
TGTGTTGGGGCCACTATTATTTAGTATATATATATATAAATTGTCTTGATTGTAATATTGATAATGCTAGGGTTCATTTTTATGCGGATGAAACTATTATTTACTGTTCAGCTCCCTCTAAGCAGCAATCTGTGGCTTTATTACGATCTGTTTTTTAAAACCATGCTTTAAGGCTTGTCTTAAACGATAAAAAAACTAAATGTATGTTATTCTCAAACTCTAAAACTTCCTTAGAAAATTCCCTCGCTCTTAGGACTTCTCAAGGGAGTTTGATAGCGTCAGTGACAGAGTATAAATACCTTGGTGTTATTATCGATAACACATTACATTTTGGTTCACATATTAACTACTTGAGACAAAAAGTCAAGGAAAAATTAGGATTTTATTTTAGAAACAAGTCATGCTTCTCATTCAATGTGAGGAAGAAATCAGTGTGCTACTTTTTTACCAGTTATTGATTATTGGGATGTAGTTTACCAGCACGCTCTCTCTTATCTTCTTGTCTCTTTGGATGCTTTGTACCATGGTGCTCAGATTTATCACTGATTGTACATTTTCAACACACCACTGTGATTTATACAAAAGGGTTGCTTGGCCATCGTTGAATATCCAAAGAAAAATGCACTGGTATTTGCTGATCTATAAAGCCATATTGGGTTATCTGCCAACTTATCTTTGTTGTTTTATTCAACGGAAACTACATGGCAATTATTCATTACGTTCTGAATCGAATTATAATCTTTGTGTGCCCTTTGTCAGAACTGAGCTTGGTGAAACTTCCTTCAAATATGCCGCCACCTCAGATGGGATTTTTCTCCAGACTGAGATGAAGCTGAAAGAATTGGTGACTTGTAGTTATTTTTAAATGTTACTACATAATTTGAGAGTAAATGAATGGTGTGTAATGTTTTATGTTTATACGTAACTTTGATGTACAATCTGCCTATCTTGGCCAGGACACTCCTGCAAAAGAGATTTTAATCTCAGTGAGTTTTTCTCCTGGTTAAATAAAGGTACTATAATATATTTTTATCTAGGAGATCTCGTGACCTTGCCCTACTCACAGTTAATCTTAAAAATGACTTTGGAATAGCCTTCCTCCCTATATATTAGGCATGCCCATCTCTCACTACTTTTAAATCTTATCTCAAGACATATTTATTCTCCCTGGCTTTTAATAATCCTTAGTGCGTTATCCTGGGTTTCCCATGCTGTAACGAGGACTCAGGCAGATTGGGATCCATGTGCAGTTTATGCAGTTATGCAGTTTACAAATTCACAGTACAAGCAGGCGTGGGTCAGTAAACCAGGGTGAACAGCAGTATCAGAGGCAGTGCATCAATCGTGGTCATAACAGGCAATAGGTCAGGGCAGGCAGCAAGCAAACGAGAATCCAAGTCCAGGCAAACAAAGATCAAGGGCAGGCAGAACAGGGTCGTAAACGGTAGTCCAAGGCAGAGTCAAACACAGGCAGGATAATCACAGGGACTAACGCTCAGAAATGCTAACAAGATTTCGCATTGAATAAGTGTGAGAGCAGAGTTTATATAGGCAAGGTGATGAGGAACAGGTGTGCAGTAATCAGTCCAGGAGTGAGGGTGTATGGGAAATGAAGTCCGAAATGGAGGTTAGTACTCTGGTGAGTTAGAAACAACAAAAGTTACAAACATCAGAAGGTGAAGCTTTATCTTTGGTTAATTTAGCCACTGTATCGAATAAATACCTAGGGTTGTGTTTGTTTTCTTCTAAGAGAGTCGAGAAATAAGCAGATCTAGCAGTTTTTAGGGCCTTTCTGTATGCAATCATGCTCTCTTTACACGAAATGCGAAAAACTTCTAGTTTTGTTTTCTTCCAGCTGCGCTCCATTTTTCTGGCTGCTGTTTTAAGGGCCCGGTTGTACCACGGCGTTGGACTATTTTCTTTAATCTTCTTTAAGCGCCGGGGAGCAACTGTGTCTAAAGTGCTGGAAAAGAGAGAGTCAATAGTTTCTGTTGCAACATCGAGTTCCTCTAGGCTATCTGGGATGCTGAGGAGATGAAACTGATGAGGAAGATTATTTACAAAGCAATCTTTAGCCGCAGCAGTGATAGTCCTGCCATATTTGAAGCGAGGGGACGGCTTTGCAGCCTTTGCTAAATTAAGTGTACATGATACTAGGTAATGATCTGAGATGTCATCGCTCTGCTGCAGAATTTCAATGGTATCAACATTTATTCCATGTGACAGTATTAGGTCTAATGTATGATTACGGCGATGAGTGGGTCCTGACACGTGTTGCCTTACTCCAATAGAGTTTAGAATGTCTCTAAATGCCAATCCCAATGCGTCTTTTTCATTGTCTACATGGATATTAAAATCACCAACAATTAGGACTTTATCTGCAGCCAGTACTAACTCTGATAGAAAATCAGCAAATTCTCTGGTAAAGTCTGTATGGTGCCCTGGAGGCCTGTATACAGTAGCCAGCACAAATGTCAAACAGGATTTATCAATTTCACTACATATCGTTACATAAAGCATCAAAACTTCAAAGGAATTAAATTTTAAACTAGACTTCTGAGTAATACCGAAGATATTATTATAAATTACAGCAACACCTCCCCCTTTACCTTTAAGACGTGGCTCGTGTTTATAACAATAATCTTGGGGGGTGGACTCATTTAAAGTAATGTAATCGTCAGGTTTTAGCCAGGTTTCTGTCAAACACAGCACATCTAGGTTATGATCTGTAATCATATCATTAACAATAAGCGCTTTTGAGGAAAGGAATCGAATATTCAGCAGCCCGAGCTTTATCATTTGATCATCTGTATTATATCTGTTGTTTATTTGTTGGACATCAATTAAATTTTTACCGTTGAATGGTTTTGATGGTTTTTTGTATTTACTCATTCGTGGAACAGACACAGTCTCTATGTGATAATATCTAGGTGAAAGAGTCTCTATGTGCTGGGATTTATCTGACTTCTGTGACGTGAGACAGCTAGCAGGCGGTCGGGTAAGCCAGTCCGTCTGCTTCCTGACCTGGGCCCCAGTTAGTCAATGTTTAGCTCTAAGACTATGTGCCAAATTACTAGAGAGAAGAGCGGCACCATCCCAGGAAGGATGAATACCATCTTTTTTCAACAGGTCAGGTCTGCCCCAAAAGCTTTTCCAATTGTCTATGAACCCTATGTTATTTTGCGGACACCACTTAGACAACCAGCCATTGAGTGATGATAGTCTGCTAAGTATCTCATCACTCCTTTTAACGGGGAGGGGACCAGAGCAAAAAACGTCATCTGCCATCATACTTGCGAGTTTACACACCTCTTTAATGTTAATTTTGGTGATCTCCGACTGGCAAAGTCGAACATCATTTGTGCCGACGTGAATAATAATCTTAGAGAATTTACGGTTAGCATTAGCCAGCACTTTTAAATTTGCTTTGCTTTGATGTCTCTGGCTCCCGGTAAACATGTGACTATGGTGGCTGGTGTCTCTATTTTCACGTTCCGTGTAATAGAATCGCCAATAACTAGGGCACTTTCAACAGGATTCTCAGTGGGTGCATCACTGAGTGGGGAGAACCTGTTTGATGTTCTAATCGGAACAGAAGAGTGGTTTTTTGATCCACGACTATGCCGTCTCACCGTCACCCAGTTGCCCTGCTGCACGGGCTCTACAGCCGGAACCGAACAATGTACAGAGTTCACTAAGCTATTCGCATCCAAAGCAGTGTCTAAAGCTGTTACATTCTCACTACTCTCAAATAAAGTCTGGATGCGTGTCTCTAATTCTGAAATCTTCTCCGTCAGCCTGACTATCTCCTTCCATTTATCACATGTGAAGCCCTGTTCGCCAACGGAGAAAGATATACTAAACATGAAACATGCAGTGCAAGTGACAATGACAGAAGAAGAAGACAGGAGAAGAAGACATGGCTTACCGTATTTGTTGATTAATCCAACTTACCACAGTTGTTTGATGGAGTCTATTTACTAATCCAACTCACCACAGTTGTTTAATGAACTCAGAAAATAAGAGACCCGAGTGCAGAGATGGCAAGCTAACAGGCTAGCGAAATGCTAACGCGTGATAGTGATTTAGATTAAAAGCTAGCAGTGTCAGATTTAATGTGGTAGGCAATATTAGACAATATATGGTGATGGGTAAATTATATTTTGCAGTTTAAACAACAGGGAATGATATCAAATAAAGATTCAAAAGCAAGCAAAGCGCACACGCGAGCACAGCAGTCAGCAGGACAAACAGGAGGCAGACAGCTAATGTAATTTATATAAAAAAACACAAACTTATAGCATTAGCTAAACACACATTTTTTCTATCAAATGTTTTAAAGTGTAAACAGAACCCTGTTTAAGAACAAGTATAACACACCAATGATTATAAATTGCTTACTTACCGAAAATGCAGAGCTGGATGCAGCATTCAAAAGAGTGCATCACGTACAATCCCCCAGCTTTGGCGCCTACAGTGTGTAGTGTGTAGTGTGCAGTGTGTAGTGTGCAGTGTGTAGCGTGCTGTGTGTAGCGTGCTGTGTGTAGTGTACAGTGTATAGTGTACTGTGTGTAGTGTGTAGTGTAGTGTGTAGTGTACAGTGTGTAGTGTGCTGTGTTTTGTCTGCTGTGTAGTGTACAGAATGTAGTGTGCAGTGTGTTGCTTGCTGTGTGTAGCGTACAGTGTGTAGTGTGCAGCTAGTAGTGTACAGTTACTAGTGCACAGTGTGTAGTGTGCCAGCAAAAGTTGGGGGTTCCACTGAGCAGCAATCCACGAGAGAACTTTCTAGTGCCCCATGATGGTCGTGTTTCGGGCGCGGGCCTGGAGGAATCCTTCCACCCCGAATTTGAGCACGCTGGGTTTTTCACAAAAATTACGTGTGTTCACAGTAAGACAAAAAGGCCAAATGTCTTACTACTCATGTGGATAGAATTTTGGTGAAACACACATCATTTTTAACAAAACAAAAAACAAAACAAAACAAAACAAAAAAAAAAAAAAAAAAAAAAAAAAAAAAAAAAAAAAAAAAAAAAATCATTTGCAGCATTAATTCTTGCTTTGACTCCAATGAAACTCGCTCAGGGATGTAGTTCTTTGCCACGTCTCTTTCAACAATGGTAAGTGAATATGAATTTTCCCATAATGCACTTCTTTTCCTGGTTTTTCATAGTTTTGTGTAATTTTAATATAAAAACCATTATTTACATTGTTTTATTTAATATTTTTGTAAAAATTTCCATAAAATGTGTAAGTATATACCTGTTGGTAAGGGATGAAAAGGTTTGAAAAGTTTAAATTAACATCTTAATTTTTTTTAAACGTTACCATAATCGTAACAAGCGTCTATTTTAGTTGGGTTTGTGTAGTGCTGCAGATATCAGCTGTTAATGCTCTAATTCTATATTGTCTATATGGATAATTAGGATTGTTCATAACACCCAATAAATTCAGATATATTAAAGACCCCAGTAACTCATGGGTGTTAAGAGAATGCGTGATACATACACAGTTCTTTTTTGCTTTGTTGTTTGCCTGCTTTCATTCTTTCTTGCTATCCAGTGCGTTTGCTTGTTAGCTACTTAGCTTGTTTGTTTTGTAGGGTGCATTTTTGTTTACTTGTTTGTAGTTGGCTTTTGATCTTGTGTATTTGATAATTGGTTTGGTTAGTTTCTCATGTGCCTGAGTACTCACTTACTTGTCAACTATATATTAAAGATCTATAAGAAAATGTCAATATGGTCATGAATTAATAAAGATCTATAAGAAAATGACAGTATGATAACATTTAAAAGTTATTTTACATTTTAATAATATTTCACAATATTACAGCTTTTTTGTATTTTTAATAACAAATCCTTTTACACACACACCTCTCCTTATGTTTTCACAGTGACAAAGATGGCCACATGTCTGCTGTGAGAGAAACCCCTGCTCATCTGTTCATCCTGGAGAGAGACAACTGATGCTAAACCAATCATTCAATTCACTAATTTGACAGACAGTCTGAGTCTAATCTGTGATTTCTTCTTCAATGCAGTTTCTACCACGTAAAGAATGCCCAGCAAAATTACCACCAAATGCAGTTTGCTTTAAAGAAGCCTCTTCATCTCTGAGGACAGCGAGAAGGCCAAACTGAGTGTAGGCAGTGATGAGGAGATATTTAGCCTGCAGTTGACAGGTAAAGAAAGATGTTCTCCAAGAGATCAAAATTTAAATCCACAAAATCACACTTCCCCTAAAGCCATGAAATCATGTTGATTCTTCCTCTTCCAGGAGGACCTCCACCACCACCACAGGGACATTGGGATTTGACTGAGGAAGGCACAACCGTGGATCTAGCTTCCAAGACATATTCACATCAAACACAACAAAGGTATTTAAATTGACAAATGTATTACATTACTCACTCTTTTGGCTTCAGATGCACTCTATTCATCTATTCTACTTGCTTTTCTTTATATATGAATATGCTTACACTGTCTCTTGATCTCTTACAGTGAGAAATGTCGCTACTGCTTGACAGTAAAGACACAGACAGCTTGTTGCATACAAAGCACAGTGCAACATTGCACTTCAGGCAGATGATATGAGTCTTGACTTTCTTTTCCTCCATTTTGCACATAATGCAAACTCTTCTTGCTTATAAAAAGCTGAAAAAGCTCAAGTGGAGAACACGTAGCATTCATTATCAGCTGAGGTCCTGGTGGTCGTTTTGGAGCACATGAGAACAAAACCAGGTCCTCGTCTGCATCCGTTTCATTGTGCCAGCTTTCTTCATCAGAAGATGATGATGGCTGAGCACTCCTCCCTCTTTGAATGTACGTCAGTGTTTCAGATTGTGTCCCTTGCGTGATGGACAGTAGGACATCAAACCAATTTAATTATGTTACACGGACCATAATTTACAGTTTAGTCAGGATGAATGTTGAGAAAATGTTACTGACCCTAACACTAATGACTACATTACAATCAATAGAAAGACTTTATAAGCAGGCTTTGATAATACTGAATAAAAGGTATCATTTAGATCATCATTGTAACTAAATATGTTTTTTTATTATTATTATTAAACCCCCAGCTCTTGCTCTTGCTCTGCCTCTACCTCTTGTTTGTGCAGTGGGGGTTGTGTGCCCAGGTGTGCTCGAGGACGGCAAAGAGTGACGTGGCCTCTTTGCTTGACTTGGAGGAATCCACTCGTCATCAGATGAACTTACACTGTAACACAAACAAACACAGTTTATTCAAATGCTTTCATTTCAATGTGTTTTTGTTAGTAGATGTATATATCATGTATAGTTTATTTTGAATTACAATTTATTTTACATATGTCTCTGTGTACTGGAAGCTTCTTCTTATGTAACCACAATAAATTCCTTGTATGTGTAAAGATACCTGGCAATAAAGCCATTTCTGATTCTGATTCGTTCTGACTGATATCATTTATATATTTATTCACATTTATTTATAGGGCATTTTATACAACACAGATTATTTCAAAGCAGATTTACAGTGATACAAGGAAAATCACCTATTATAGTCGATATATATATATATATATACTACCAGTCAAAAGTTTGGAAACTGTACTATTTTGATTGTTTTTGAAAGAAGTCTCTTCTGCTCACCAAGGCTGCATTTATTTGATCCAAAAAACAGCAAAAACAGTATATTGTGAAATATTTTTACAATTTAAAATAACTTTTTTCAATTTGAATATATTTTAAAATGCAATTTATTTCTGTGATTCAAAGCTGAATTTTCAACATCATTACTCCAGTCTTTAGAGTCACATGATCCTTCAGAAATCATTCTAATATGATGATTTACTGCTCAAGAAACATTTATTATTATTATCAATGTTGAAAACAGTTGAGCATGGTAGGCAATTACTGGAGTTTGCTGGAGGATGAAACCTGATTGGCTGTTTGACCTGGGGGCTGCAGAGGCCATCAACACCTGGCCAGGGTCTGCTGGAGGATGAAACCCGATTGGCTGTTTGACCTGGGGGCTGCAGAGGCCATCAACACCTGGCCAGGGTTTGCTGGAGGATGAAACCTGATTGGTTGGTTTGAATAAACTCAGGTTAATAGCCTGTCTGCTCTGAAATGTTTGCAACAATAGTTCTACAGTATCACATGGAGACCAACGTTGGCTTGTGATTCTGTGAATTTACAACAGTTATTTTTTGAGATTTATCTCTGCTTGTGACCATAAAATAATCTAATCTGGAGATCATCAGTTGCTTGTGATTGTGAAAAACTTCAAGTTGTTTTTCAGTATCATCTGGAGATAATCTTTTGTTTGTGACCAGTCACTTCTGGTTTTTCAACTCAGCATTTAAAATGGCTTCGGAAGGGTAAGTACATTCTGTCTGCTTTATATATACACTACAAAGAAAGCTCATCTTACTTTTTTTTGTATTGTTTCTATTCCAACTTTCTGAAAATTCTTAAATCAAGAAGCATTTACTAGATACGTACAAAGTACACTGCAAAAAATGCCAATGGTGTAAAAACAAATAATCTTGTCTCTGTTTGAATGAAGATCGTTTTTCTTACCCCATTGGCAGATAATGCTTATTGTCAGTCTAGTCAACTCAATTTGTGTTGCATTTCACCAAGAATAGTCTTTGTGACTGAACAAAAAACAAAACAAAAACAAGTCTGTTGAGAGACTTGGGTTGAGGTTTTTAAAAGAAAAGCATTGTTTTCTGCCTTATTGAATATAATAGCATTTCATACTGGCTAGCAAGTCCAAACCTCTAGTATAACCTATTGGGAACAGTTCATGGTCTATCTATGTATATTCCTTTATTTAAAAAAGCTCTCTTAGCCAACATGTAACGCGACTTAATTTTTTTGGTGTAAAGTGCTGAATGAGGCAGGCTGCGCTGTGTGATCAGAGTGGCATTTGCATCTTGGCACTACAAAATTTTGATTTTTTTTTCCAAAAAAAGTTGTACATCTTTACTACGCTGCAGACTAAGTGTTATAATGACATGTTGACTACATGCTATTTAACTTAATTATATGTATTACATAACCATTTTTGTGTTGTTTTTGTTCATACAGATCATTCCACAACAGGTTGTACTACCTCTGCCCTCACTGCAAGAAGACACCACGCACTCTTCCTGGGCATCTCAGGACGACTTGCATGCGTGACAGCACCGAGACAGAGATTCAGGCTACTGTTGTTGAAGCCAAGAAGGAGATGGCCGAATTCTCTCGCAAGGGACGGTTCTGGGAATACCAGCAGATTTGGGACATTTTGGGAGCTGCTGATCCTCTTGCCAGGTGTGTAGCGAACATTTATGCTTCACTGCTTTGTCATGTCCCTTTGCAGTACAATACTCAATATTTCATCAAATGTGTGAGTATTCACTGCTATTTTTCTCATATTGTTAGGTTGTTAGAGAAGATGCAAAAGAAGGGCTTGGTCGTAATGAACGTACCTCCAGTCCTCCCTGCCCCCACACTGCCTGTGCCCTCTTTACCTTTAACTGTTCCTCAAAGAAGTGGAGAAGGTGAGGATGAGCCATCGTCCGAGGAGAGCTCTGGCGAGTACTATCAGAGGTAAAGTTTCACATCATCATTCACAGCGGGCATATGCAGAGATTGGACATGATTTCACTTCAACATACACTACCAGTCAAAAGTTTGGAAACTGTACTATTTTGATTGTTTTTGAAAGAAGTCTCTTCTGCTCACCAAGGCTGCATTTATTTGATCCAAAATACAGCAAAAACAGTATTATTGTGAAATATTTTTACAATTTAAAATAAACTTTTTTTTCTATTTGAATATATTTTAAAATGCAATTTATTCCTGTGATTCAAAGCTGAATTTTCAGCATCATTAATCCGGTCTTTAGAGTCACATGATCCTTCAGAAACCATTCTAATATGATGATTTACTGCTCAAGAAACATTTATTATTATTATCAATGTTGAAAACAGTTGTGTAAAACATTTTTTCAGGATTATTTGATGAATAGAAAGTTGAAAAGAACAGTATTTATCTGAAATAGAAAGCTTTTGCAACATTATCAGTGTCTGTACTGTCACTTGATGCACTTTTAATGCATCCTTGCTGAATAAATGTATTAATTTCTTTAAGTTCTTTCCCCCCCAAAAAAACTTAGTCTTACCAACCCAAAACTTTTGAACGGTAGTACAATGTTACAAAAGGTTTCTATTTCAGTTAAATACTGTTCTTTTGAACTTTCTATTCATCAAATAATCTTCAAAAAATGTTTTACACAACTGATTTCAACATTGATAATAATAATAAATGTTTCTTGAGCAGTAAATCATCATATTAGAATGATATCTGAAGGATCATGTGACTCTAAAGACTGGAGTAATGATGATAAATTCAGCTTTGAATCACAGGATATGAATTACATTTTAAAATAAATTCAAATAGAAAACAGTTATTTTACATTTTAATAATATTTCACAATATTACAGCTTTTTTGTATTTTTAATAGCATAAATGCAGCCTTGGTGAGCAGAAGGGACTTCTTTCAAAAACAATCAAAATAGTACAGTTTCCAAACTTTTGACTGGTAGTGTATGTACATTCATCTACATATGTACACAAAATATGTATTACAACATATGTATTCATTTGACCCCATGATTTATTTCATCTCAGCACTGAGGGACCGAGGTGGACCGATGAAGTCCGGGTGGAGATGGCCAAAAAGGGCCTTTACGGGAAACACTCCATTGATCACCCCCTTCTTCGGGGATTTAATCGCTATTTACATGTTGTCTTGGGCAACAGGAAGAGCAAACAAGAGGTAAGTGAAAAGAAAGATACCTTTAAATGTCACACACACACACACACACTTTCACACAGAAAAATAAAGAAATGTGAAGAAGATTTTTTTTTAATTTTTATTCTTATCCCTAAACTGTGTGTTGTGGTCACATGTTCACTTGTTTTATATTCAGTGCTGCAGATTTGAATGTGAAATGTATAATTACAGGTGGAATCAGTCTCCAGGTTCATGTGTTACGTGGACCCAAACGAGCCGAACCTGACTTTCCTACGGGAGGTGGAGAAAGTGCGGGAATACTTCAATGTCCTGGGGCAGACGAAGCTCTCGCAGCAGACGGTGCTGAACTACTGGAAAAGTCTCAAGAGGTTATTACTGTGTGACGTAACAAACATACAGTGTCATGTAAATGTCCACTAATAATTATCGGATAGGTTGTCTTCTGACTGTAAAAAACCCATTTCTTTTTCTCTCTTTAAGGTTCATGAAGTACACTATTACCTCTACCAGCATCCGTGCCAAAGATCCAAGTCTCTACGATGACTGTAAAAACTTCATGGATCCTCTGGATGGCATACGTGCTGGTATGTCCAAGAAGGTCAACAAGGAGCTGACACAAAAAAGGTAAGGGTTTTTCCTAATTGTCCTTTTTTTTGTTGTTGTTGATCTATTAATCGCAGGTGAGTTCATCATTAATATTTGTTTTCTCAGGTTCCATGGTTACGGCAAGGAGAAGCTGCCGGCACACTGCGTTACGATCTTGGATGTGGCTTATAAGGATTTCCTGGCTGTCATGGGCAAACTCCAGGGTCCAGGAGCTGTTTCAGGGGAGGCCCTCACCAAAAATGAATGCCTGCTCGTCCTCTATTATCTTGAGGCGATAATTATGCTCAAGCTCCTTCAGCGCCCTGGAGTCGTGACAAACATGACCGTAAGTGTATTTTAGTAATTTTTTTTTTACGTACCAATGTGTATAACCGGCGATTAGGGTTAGTTAGGGTATAATATAATACCACAGTGGTATTTTCTATGTACCAAGGTACAGTATACCTTTTGAGTATTTGTGACGCCCGTCATTGAAAGTGCACAACTGTCTGTTTTTTGCAGGTTGAGGAATGGGAGGGGAGAACCCGCGGACCGAACGGAGCTTCTGTGGCGGTGAAAGAGCATAAAACGGCCGCATCCCAAGTTGCAGCGGTACCGCTGACGGATGACCAGGAACATGTAAGTTTATATTCAAAATTACATTATAACAGCAAATTTAATATATATTGTGGATAAAGTCATGCAAGACAACAGGGCCATGTGCATGTGTGTGTCTGTGTGTTTTTTACATTTATTAATTTCTTTTTCCCAGTGGTTTGGCCTATACTTCAACTATATTCGGCCAGTGATGCTTCAAGCTAACAAGTCGGGCGATGATGCAACGGGAGAGGACAGGTTTTTTGTTTCTAGCACTGGGAGGCCGATACATAGCCCCTGCAACGACCTGAAAAGACTCCATGCCAAGTGAGTGCCATTATACATATCTGCATATTTTTTTTTACAAAATCTAAAGCACACGAATTTGCTCATGGTCCTCTTGTTGTTTTGCATACTTATGTTGCTCTGTGTTCCAGATACAACATTGCCAAAGTGACCAGCGGCGACGCCCGGACAGCCTTTGAGATGGCTGCTAAAAACCTGCCGGAGGTGGAGAGAAATGCAGTGGCACGGCTCTTGGGACACACCCCGGAAACTGCAGAGAAGTATTACAGGAAGAAAACTCCGACAGATGCGTTCCTGGCCCAGGGCGTGATCGACCAGATTGCTGGAAAAACACGGTATGCAATCTGAAATCTAACGAACGAGATGATTATTATTCATGATGTTGCTACACAAAGCATTCATTGATTGCCACTTTCTTCATTATTTATTCATTGATCTTATAGACGTGGGTTTGGTGGGGCTTGCAGCCGAGAGCAAAGGATGGATGAACGCACGGCGTTTGACTCGCTGGTTCATTCTTGCCCAGTGACTCTTGACGGGCCTCCTCCGAAAAGGGCACGCCGACAGCAACTCTGTGCTGAACACGAGAGACACTGCTATGACCGCTGGCGTAGCGAGCAGCTGAAGCTGCGTCAGCAGCGTGTCCTTGGTGAGTATCCATATTCACGTTTCGCTACAAACATGTACTGTATGTAATGTCAGGGGTGCACAAATAGTGAAATCTCACAGAACACGTATGACTAATGACTAATGCTTCTCGTGATTTGTTTTTATAGAACAGTTTGGTCGCCGTCAGCCGTCTGAGTCACGAGTCGCCGCCTGGATGGGGAAACAAGGGTGGACATCTAATGTCCCACAGGCTTCCCTAATTCTGAATCAGTGGGAGCCCTACGGGACCGTTGACTCTGCCCTTGACAGCGGCTTTGTGAAAAAAATGGCCGACACACAGCGCTGGAAAGGACTGATTGTTCAGGACGTCCCAGGGAAAGGGCGTGGTGTCTTCACCAAAAGGTCCTTTAAACAGGGGGAGGTCGTCTCTGAATACCATGGACGGCAGGTCAGCCGAGAAGAGGGCATGAAGATCCATGCCTCGACCGCTGACATGAGACCTGGCTACATGTTCTTCTACAAGAACAAAGCGAGCAACGGCACGTGCGTTGATGCCCGTGAAGAAAGTTGCCACTGTCACCCCCTCAGAGTAACCTATGGGCGCCTGATCAAACACTCCTGTAAGAGTGCCAACATCCGGCCAAGGCTGTTCGTCCACAATGACAGATATGTAATTCTCTTCATTGCATCCAGGGACATTCCAGCTGACGAGGAGCTCCTCTTTGATTACGGCCTAAAGAGAAAATCTTATGGTTCATTTTGAGTTGTGTAAGGAATAAGCTTAATGAATAAATATGTTTGAACAAACAACATTTATTTTTATTAAATTATTTGCTATGTTCTTAAGTAGTTTATTTCAGAAATGATATACTGTTCATGTCCTTACTCTAGTTTGACTCATCTCCATTCCTGGAGTTGAACACACACCTCCACGTGTTCTGATTTGACTGGGGCGAGAAGATAGTTTGAGCAGAGTCAATGTCTGTCTGTATTTGACCGTCACATCGCATAAGCCGATCCAACATTAGACAGTTGGCATGAAACCAATCAGGTCTCATCCTCCAGCAGACCCTGGCCAGAGACAACCCCCCACTCCTCTCATGGCCTGTAGATTTCTAGACCCAGAGCGCCACCCGAAGGAAATGCATAGTTTTGAAGGCACTGTTTGTTTTTCCACACGTCAAAGACACATTGTAACCTTAAAAAGCAATGCAATCATTTTATGCAACTTTAAAGTAAAATACGTAATACATCAGTAAAACATACGAGTAAGTTATAAATTATGATGATTTTAAAGCTTTATTACACATTTTGTGTGTGTGTATATATATATATATATATGGCCTCGAGCCTTGAAACAGGCTCTTTTCTGTAATAATAATAAGCTTTAATTTGATATAAAACACATGAATGTAACTTATGGATTGGAAAGTTGTATTCATGTAAGAATCCACAACTATTGGTGACATTCTGGTAAGATTCACCAGTGGCCTTAAAACAGGCAGAATTTGACCTCTTCTCTTTCGATTTCTGAACGACATACAGCAATGTGCTTGGGCTCGTTGGAAACTGCAAATAATAAGCTTTAATTTGATTGTCATCTGTCATCCTTTGTTTCACCTTGTTGATCTACATTCACAACCTCCCACTCCCTTCATTGCCTGTAGATTTCTAGACCCAGAACGCCACCCGGAGGAAATGCATAGCTTTGCAGCCACTGTTTGTTTTTCCACTAATAAAAACACATTGTCACCTTAAAAAGAAAAGCAATGCAATCAGTTTATACAACTTTAAAGTAAATTACGTAATATATCAGTACATTTCAAAATCAAAAAAATTATTTTACACTAAAGATCTGTCTGATGAAAATTACGAAAATGTTAATCTGAACCCTTCTGTGATGAGGTCATATTTCCTAATTACAATGTTTTTATTAGGCAAAAGCAACACCATTATTGATGCATTTTGACCATTGTAAAGTTTTTAACATCAAAACTGATTGGTATTCCGGTAATTCAGATGCAACATTTACTTATTTTTAATCTTGCAATGTGCTATTTTGCTTCAGCCTCTTCTCAAGATTTTCAATGCTTTAATGTTAGTAAAACTGTATGTTTTTTATCAAAGTCTGCAAATAGAGATCCAGATCCAGATGTTATAGTAGCAGAAAGAGAATTACCAGTAGTCCATGTTAAATATTTAGGCATAATAATAATAGATTTGTTTAAAAAAATCGGATAGGTTGAAAAATTGTATTCACTCTGGTGAAACTCTGGCAGGGGGTGGGGGGAGTTAGAGTAGGGAATTAAATTTCATGAAGGCCTAAAATTAAACCTATTTGACCTTTTGCTCTCTCACTTTCTGAACGAGATACAACAAAGTCATTAGACTCATTGGAAACTGTAAATGAAATGTTTTAATTTGACATGAAACATATGTTATTGAATTTTATTTGGCCGAATGACAACAAATTTTGTACAGTTAATTTCACAGTGTAGCTTCCAGCCCTTAAACGATGGCGATTTGATATATGTTCAACAGTTCTGGAATGTTTAAGACAGCTGGTTGACACCCGTGATGTGTTGTAAACCCTCACATTTGACATATCCTTCAGTCTGTCAACAATTATACAATTCCTATTCCTGCATATTCATATCCATTACCAGATCTTTCATAAGTTATTATGCAGAAACAAGTCAATTGTGGGTGAAAAATCCCAAACATTGGTGTTGTTTCAAAGGTTTAGGTTAGGAGCAGGGTAGGCACACGCTGATCCGTCCATTGTGGCGCGCGTGCAGCTCCAGACATCTAAGAGAATCACAGAGCTCTATGGATGAGCACGAATTAATAAAGATCTGTAAGATAATAACAATATGATCACAAATTAATAAAAATCTATAAGAAAATGACAGTATGGATGATCATGAATTAATAAAGATCTATAAGAAAATGACAGTATGGATGATCATGAATTAATAAAGATCTATAATAAAATGACAGTATGGATGATCATGAATTAATAAAGATCTATAAGAAAATAACAGTATGGATGATCATGGATTAATAAAGATCTATAAGAAAATGATAGTATGGATGAGCTGAACTGCATGAAAACACACGAAAATGTGTGTTAAGAAAAAGTCAAGAAAAAAAACCCTGTTTGCAGCACTTATTCCTGCTTTGATTCATATAAAACTCGCTCAGGGATGTAGTTCTTTGCCACGTCTGTTTCAACAATGGTAAGTTAATATGATTTTTCCCACAATGCACTTCTTTTCCAGGTTTTTCATAGTTTTGTGTAATTTTAATATAAAAACCATTATTTACATTGTTTTATTTAATATTTTTGTAAAAAATTTGATCAAATGTGTAAGTACATACCTGTTGATAAGGGATGAAAAGGTTTGAAAAGTTTAAATTAACATTTTTTTTTTTTTAAAGTTACCATAATCGTAACAAGCGTCTATTTTAGTTGGGTTTGTGCAGTGCTGCAGTAATTGGTTGTTAATACTCTAATCCCATAATAGTTGGGAATGTCGGTGACACCCAATAGGTTCAGATATGTTGGTGACTCCTATTAACTGTAGGTATCTGGGTTCAAACGTGTGCTTGGTACATGCATATTTCTTTGTTGCTTGCTTGTTTTTTTGCTGTTTTGCTTATTTGTTTTATAGGGTGCGTTTTTGTATAATTTGTTTTTTGTATGCTTGTGTGCCTATTTGCTTTTTCACATGTTTGTGTACTTGTCCGCTTGTCTGTCTGTTTATATATAATAAAGATCTATAAGAAAATGACAGTATGATAACATTTAACAGTTATTTTATATTTTAATAATATTTCACAATATTACAGATTTTTTTGTATTTTGGATCAAATAAATGCAGCCTTGGTGAGCAGAAGAGACTTCTTTCAAAAACAATCAAAACAGTACAGTTTCCAAACTTTTGACTGGTAGTATATATATATATATATATATATATATATATATATATATATATATATACAGTGGGGAGAACAAGTATTTGATACACTGCCGATTTTGCAGGTTTTCCTACTTTCAAAGCATGTAGAAGTCTGTAATTTTTATCATAGGTACTCTTCAACTGTGAGTGACGGAATCTAAAACAAAAATCACATTGTATGATTTTTAAGTAATTAATTTGCATTTTATTACATGACATAAGTATTTGATACATCAGAAAAGCAGAACTTAATATTTGGTACAGAAACCTTTGTTTGCAATTACAGAGATCATACGTTTCCTGTAGTTCTTGACCAGGTTTACACACACTGCAGCAGGGATTTTGGCCCACTCCTCCATACAGACCTTCTCCAGATCCTTCAGGTTTCGGGGCTGTCGCTGGGCAATACGGACTTTCAGCTCCCTCCAAAGATTTTCTATTGGGTTCAGGTCTGGAGACTGGCTAGGCCACTCCAGGACCTTGAGATGCTTCTTACGGAGCCACTCCTTAGTTGCCCTGGCTGTGTGTTTCGGGTCGTTGTCATGCTGGAAGACCCAGCCATGACCCATCTTCAATGCTCTTACTGAGGGAAGGAGGTTGTTGGCCAAGATCTCACGATACATGGCCCCATCCATCCTCCCCTCAATACGGTGCCATCGTCCTGTCCCCTTTACAGAAAAGCATCCCCAAAGAATGATGTTTCCACCTCCATGCTTCACAGTTGGGATGGTGTTCTTGGGGTTGTACTCATCCTTCTTCTTCCTCCAAACACGGCGAGTGGAGTTTAGACCAAAAAGCTCTATTTTTCTTCAGACGGGCCTGGACATGCGCTGGCTTGAGCAGGGGGACCTTGCGTGCGCTGCAGGATTTTAATCCATGACGGCATAGTTTGTTACTAATGGTTTTCTTTGAGACTGTGGTCCCAGCTCTCTTCAGGTCATTGACCAGGTCCTGCCGTGTAGTTCTGGGCTGATCCCTCACCTTCCTCATGATCATTGATGCCCCACGAGGTGAGATCGACCGTTATCTTGAACTTCTTCCATTTTCTAATAATTGCGCCAACAGTTGTTGCCTTCTCACCAAGCTGCTTGCCTATTGTCCTGTAGCCCATCCCAGCCTTGTGCAGGTCTACAATTTTATCCCTGATGTCCTTACACAGCTCTCTGGTCTTGGCCATTGTGGAGAGGTTGGAGTCTGTTTGATTGAGTGTGTGGACAGGTGTCTTTTATACAGGTAACGAGTTCAAACAGGTGCAGTTAATACAGGTAATGAGTGGAGAACAGGAGGGCTTCTTAAAGAAAAACTAACAGGTCTGTGAGAGCCGGAATTCTTACTGGTTGGTAGGTGATCAAATACTTATGTCATGCAATAAAATGCAAATTAATTATTTAAAAATCATACAATGTGATTTTCTGGTTTTTTGTTTTAGATTCCGTCACTCACAGTTGAAGAGTACCTATGATAAAAATTACAGACCTCTACATGCTTTGAAAGTAGGAAAACCTGCAAAATTGGCAGTGTATCAAATACTTGTTCTCCCCACTGTATTTTGTCTTGCTTTAGTAAAATAACAGTACCTGATGAAGCAAGAGTTGTATTATTATTTTTAAATACCTACATTATGCGTATAGGCTATATGTAAACGTTTACAATGCCATCCAGAGTTCACAATGCCAGACCTTTGTAGATTTACCAGAGCTGTGTTGTAAAACATCTTTAGAAAATGTTTTACAGCCTTTGAAGAGCCAGTATTCACGCGTTACTGATTCTACGTCCCGACCAGACATCCTTTCTCGTTATCTAAAACAGCATAAATATTTACATTCTGTATGATGTGTGTGTGTGTGTGTGGCTGTGCTAGAGTCAAGTCAAGTCACCTTTATTTATATAGCGCTTTTTACAATGCCGATTGTTTCAAAGCAGCTTCACAGTGTTAAACAGGAAAATAAGGACAGATGCTTGAAAGTATTAGGCTTGAAAGATCTAAGAGTGAATAAATAACTAAAAGTAACTTTAAAATAAGATTTTTTAACATACTTTTAAGTAATTCTTACCCAAATTTAAATCTACACCTTGTTGTGTGTATGAGTACTTTTCTTTTGGTTGTGGGATACGGCTATACACACCAGACAGGCCAACATAACTCGCAAACGACAAACGTTTGAATGAGGATATGACGTCTCAAACAGAACAGCTAATTACTACAGTTAATGAATCTACTTGATGTTAAAAACAGGAAAACTGCTCATCTGACATATTTTAACTTGCACGATATGTTTAATGCTCACGCATTGTAACGGTCATATTTAAGGTACAATGGCAACTGAGCATGTGCGAGGGGGTGTGTCTGTAAGAGGCGCAAAAAGTGAACAGAAGATAACTTTTCTCTTCCTTTTATATTTGTGACCAGAGTTGAATGTTTATTTGTATACTTTTTCCTCACTCAATCCACATGTATGCGGACGAGTGTGACGGCGCTTAAGTCGTTTTATTAAACCGGGGGAATATATGCCAGCTCTTCTGAAATTGTTTAACATCATGTGAAAACATTATACCCGCCTTTTGTTTTTAGCATTTTTAATGCTGTATATGTGGGGAAAAACAACCCCCTGAGTGCAGTGTTTAACCTTAAAATCTTGTTTCACATTTATAAAAAAAAAAAAAAAAAAAAAAAAAAAAAGGCATATAGTTTTAGACTGTTTCAGAAACAGATTTTACTTTTTCTGATAACATTTTATAATTCCTGAATACTACGTTGTTGTTTACATCTTCATCACTTTAAAGTTGTATGTGAAAAGATCTAGAGTCCCCTCTAGACTCGTGACAGGAGGCGGAGTCCACTCTGGCCTTAGGATGTAAGGAGACGGAGTCCTCTCTGAACTCAGGGGTTGGAGCCACTTCTGGACGATGCTGGTCAGTGGCTGGAGCCGTCTCTGGACGATGCTGGTCAGTGGCTGGAGCCGTCTCTGGACCCTGGACATGGACAGGAGATGCCGCTGGACCCTGGGCGGTGACTATGACGGAACAAGACTGGCGGGTGCTGCGGGAGTGCAGTGTTTCTCTTCTGCGACTCCCACAGTGAATGCAGAGCCACTCAACCATAGGACATAGTCAGCGACCCTCGTGGACCATCACGGATGAGTTTAGATTGGTAATAATCCAGTCCATAACAATAAAAGTCAATAAGAGCACAATCTAGAAAGTCTATAAGGTATGCGAGATCCAGAAAATCTCTAGTGTGGTCCTCGAGTGGTCGGTTACCTTGACGGAGTCGAATGAGGCTTACTGCTGGATCCATGAGTGGTCGGTCGATCTGTCACGTGTGTGCAGGGATGAAGCGGAGTGAGAATCCAAGTGCAGCAAGAACGATTTAATAACACACAACATCAAAAGTAAATACAAGAACAAGGGTATACAGAACCAGGCAGGAGGGTAACAATAGGAACACGCATACAGGAGCACAACAACAGACAAACAACAACTGAAGCACAGAGGTATAAATACACAAAGGGAAACAAGATAACAAGGGGGAGTGGCTAATAGGCAACACCTGGGGAAAACTAATCATGATGAAAAACTACAAAGAACTACAAAATAAAGCACAGGAAACACTTTAATGTAAATGTCCAAGGACAGACACAGAGCATATGTGACACTGTGAGTTTACCTTGGATTTACCACAGAATAAGAACGCGATTTTAAGATGAGAATTTTTTTAAGGTAAAACATTTCTTCTCACTTATATTAGCGTTATTGCTGCATAAACTTCACATTGTAGGCTACTAGTTGAACTATTGCTAGACTAAAATGTGTGAAATCAACGGAAACATGTTGAAATATGAAATAGACAGGTAGGCAACCTTTCAATGCTAAATAAAGATACACGTACGACATGAGGGTATTTTTATGCTCTATAATATTAAACACAGCATGATATTTGTAGATTATATAGCAAATAAGTCATGATATTCAACTGTGATACTGTAATGGGAGATCCAGTTGTGTTCATTTTTTTCAGGATTCTTTGATGAATAGAAAGTAAAACAGCATAAATATGAAATAGAAAGCTTTTGTAACATTAAAATGTCTTTACTGTCTCTCTTGACACGTTTAATGCATTCTTGCAGAACAAAACTATTAATTTCTTAAAAATTATTAATTATTAATAAAACAATTAATTTAAAACAAATTCTTACTGACCCCAAACTTTTGAACGGTAGTGTATAATGCTACAAAAGCTTTAGATGGTTTGTGTGTAACAATTGACATTTATTTCTATGACGTTAAAATTCTTTTTAGGATTAAATTGAGCATTAATAGGTTGAGCAAATCAAATGTGTTTATATCCGAGAACCTTTTATACACACTCTTAACTGCAGACACTGAAATTACATACACTTTGAGTGTCCCTTATAAAGCACCACGATTGTCCCTTATTTTTGTCCCACTTTTTGTCCTTCGTTGTGTATATTTGGATTATTTTGTGTTGTAAATAAATGCAAACAATTCAAAAAGCCATTCTTTTAATTCTCTTCATATTCTTTGTTCTAGTTCCCTCACAGTCATTCAGCTGATAGGGCCATCAGGGGAGGGTCTTTGTCTTTCTCAGGTGTGAAAAACATCAATATTCATGATGATTCACGCCCTCCCCGCATAAGCCTTCCTGACACAAAACATGTCTTACAAATTTTAAATCAATATATTGTTTTATGTGAATGAGTGGCCAGAGTGATTTTTACATGGTCTTGAAGCAAAAATTCTAGCCTACGTGATCCAGTTTTCATAAGTCTTGTGAACAAATATTCAGTATGGGTTTTATAGCCTTATAACAGTGACTTCATTTTTTTTTCTTTCGACAAACCATGCATAAACGTCATGTTTTCAAAACTACAAACTTGTACACACATGCTGCTCACATATTATTGTGTCAGAGTTTGTGCTGAATACAGAGTAATCAGACTTTAGCCATGAAAATGTTACAAGTAACAGAAATAAGCACAAATGTCAGGGCATGTCAAAACACCTCCAGGGCCCAGAAAACAGCTCAGGGCTCAGAGAGTTAAAGTTGTATGTGAAAGTGTTACATGTGTGACATGTGTGTAAAACTTTCTTAAAATGTAAGAAAGAAAAAAAACTTTCTTTAATAAAAATTAACCCAGTGACGCACTGTTTACCACCCACGTTTCACGTTTTTTAAGTTTAAAGCACATAGTTTTGAACAGTTTCAATATTTTTTACTCCAAAAACACATTCAAACAATGGAGCATAAATTCCTCCATTGGGAGGGGGTGGATGATGGTTTGAAATAGTGAATAAATCAATAAGCTAATGAACAAAAAAAAAAAAAAAAAAAAAAAAAAAAAAAAAGTTAACTATTATTTTTATAAACGTTATTTTGATAAATTATTTTACCAACATTTAAATCTACGCCTTGTTTTCTCTGTCTGTGTGTGTGTGTGTGCTGTTGCAGAGGTGGTGTGAGACTTGAAAGTATTTGTCTTTGAAAGAACAAAGAGTTGCAGAATTAAAGGTGCAGTGTGTGAATTCTAGCGACATCTAGCGGTGAGGTTGTGAATTGCACCCCCAACGCTCACCCGTCCCTTTCAGAGCACACTAGCTGTGTCCCAATTCAAGGGCTGCGTCCTTTGAAGGACGTGTCCTTCGAAGTGCGCGGCCTTTGAAGGCTCCTTTAAGTACGGCCTGCAAGTGTGTCCTTTTTTTCCAGTGAAATTAAGGATACTCAGATGGGTGCTTCGCAGCCTTGCCTACCCCAGAATTCATTGTGCGCCGTGACGTCAGATTTTTTAAGAGAAATTGCCAGATTACACTTTTAAATGTAAGTATTGGGTTTCAATTTACTCCAGCAATCTATTTTTTAAAAAGATAAAAATGAAAAAAATGCAATAAAGGTTGAAATGTTGACTAATATGTTGCCAACATGAGATTTTATATAGTTTACACTCTTTATTATGTACATAAATTTTGTTTTTAGGCAGTTGAACTTAAGTCCAGTATAAATGTTACTGCCGCTCTTCAACGGCAGCGTCACAGTTGCTAAACATTCCAAATAATGTATCGAAATACCTTTACTCTGTATTTGAGTATAAATGTGAAGTGCTTTAGATTTTTATTCAACTTCATCTCAGAGGCAAATATTGTAGTTTTATGAAAAACTGACTTTACACATGGATATTAGATTTTGATATTAGTTATTGTTTAAAAAAAAAAAAAAACGTATGATAGAATCTAAAAATAAAATACACTAAAAATATGTCTTATAGATCAGGGATAGGCACCGTTGGTCCTGGAGGGCCGCTGTCCTGCAGAGTTCAGCTCATAGAACAGTTATCCATGTTAAAATATTTTATGGTTTGATTTTTGAGGATGTGAGTTAATTTCATTTATTCTTCCCTCTTTCTGAAACATCTTAGCGACATGGCAGCCGTCGACTGATTCAGCACTGCAAACCTGTTGGTAGAGAGTGGAAATATGCACTGATCCCAGATGATGTCCCGCTGACAGAGGCTTTACCAGGGTCTCCCTGCCCAGCTCAATAAAAGTCTACATAAAGACGTTTTCTTCCATCTGTTTACTGTTTTATTTAGTTTTTCCTCATCTTAAACGTAACTTATCTTGTAAATAGTTGTAAGTTGTGTAGTTAAAGTACTGTAAATAAAAATGTATAGAACAATTTATTGGTTTCATTTTAAAAGTTTAACTTGCATTACAAAAATAAACAATGCACAGAAATGACTTTGTTTCATTTACAAATTTTAATTTACAAAACCAAAAT
This sequence comes from Coreius guichenoti, assembly GCA_039654105.1. Classification (NCBI taxonomy): domain Eukaryota; kingdom Metazoa; phylum Chordata; class Actinopteri; order Cypriniformes; family Gobionidae; genus Coreius; species Coreius guichenoti. The sequence continues at coordinate 32,121,296 of CM077192.1, read as the reverse complement.
TTTAGTTCTCTACCAATCTCTCAAGAAGAGAAAACAGTCTGTCCATTCTCTCCCTGCTCTCCTCTGTCTCTCGCTGAAACTTCATGTCCTCCCTAAGTATCTCGATCAGCTCATCCTCTCTGTCTCGTTTCCTCTTGGCTGGTGCTGGCTCCTCCTCATCTTGGTCATCCACTGCTGAACTTGGCCCTCGTGTGCCCTTAGGGATGGAGGCAATGAGGACACGGGGGTTGTTAGATTGTCCTCATGGATGAGGTGTTGGGACAGGCAAACCATGGCCAAGTTTCCCACTCCCTCACTTGTCCCAGGACACTGCGAAGGATCCACTTGTTCTGGTTCTATCCTTCGCGGCCCGGGGAGAAGGACGGTAGGTTGGGTTGCCAGGTCTCTGCAACAAAAGTAGTCCAAAATTCCCAATGCGATTTTCTCCATCGAGCGGCCGAATTCTCCACTGGATTTGTGCGTTTGGGGATGTTGGAGCGGCGAAATCGTACTTACGGGGGTGGAAATCAACAACTTAAAAGTAGCCCAATTCGGCGGGAAAACCGTGGACTTGGCAACACTGACGGCAGGCCGCATTTGAAGGCCACTTCGAATTGGGACAGCCTTCGTCGTGCTGCGGTGACGCTATCGGCCTTCGAAGGATGCAGCCCCCGAATTGGGACACAGCTTACAGAGAAGCTACGGTGGCCTACGGTGTCGTCGGAGAGAGCAGAGAGTGACTAGTGCTCTGTAGAGAAGTTTGTCCCTTTAGAGTTACTGTAGAAACATGATGACGCAAAATGGTGATTTCACATCTATATGCATTATTAAACCATTGTTTGTCGTCTTATTGTTCACACAGATCATTCCACAGCAGGATGTTCTTCCTCTGCCCTCACTGCATGAAGACACCGCGCTCTCTTCCTGGGCATCTCAGGACAGCGTGCATGCGCGACCGCACAGAGGCAGAGATAAAGTCCACTGTGATTGAAGCCAAGAAAGAGATGTCCAAATTCACCCACAAGGGACAATTCTGGGAGTGCCAGCGTATTCGAGACATTTTGGCAACTGCTGATCCTCTTGCCAGGTGTGTAACTTACATTTTATGCTTTGCTGCTTTGTCATGTCCCTTTGCAGTACAATACTCAGTATTGAATCAAGTGTGTGTGTGTGTATTTACTGTTATGTATTTTATTTCCTTAGGTTGTTAGGGGAGATGCAGAAGAAGGGCCTGGTTGTAATGAACACACCTCCAGTTCTCCCGAGCCACATGTTGAGCCAGACCACGAGAAAAGGATGGATGAACACACGGCATTTGACTCGCTGGTTCAGTCTTGCCCAGTGACTCTTGACGGCCCTCCTCCGAAAAGGGCATGCAGACAGAAACTGACTGGTGAACACGAGAGGCACTGCTACGACCGCTGGCGTCCTTGGTGAGGATCCATATTCACGTTTCATTAGAAACACATATGTAATGTCAGGGCTGCACAAATAGTGAAATCTCACAGAACACGTAACCACAATGACTAATGCTTCTCATGATTTGTTTTTATAGAACATTTTGGTTGCCGTCAGCCGTCTGAGTCACGAGTCGACGCCTGGATGGGGAAACAAGGGTGGACGTCTAGTGTCCCACAGGCTTCAGTAATACTGAATCAGTGGGAGCCCTACGGGACCGTTGACTCTGCCCTTGACAGCAGATCTGTAAAATGGTCGACGCACAGCGCTGGAAAGGACTGATGGTTCAGGACGTCCCAGGGAAAGGGCATGGTGTCTTCACCAAGAGGTCCTTTAAAGAGGGGGAGGTAGTCTCTGAATACCACGGACGGCAGGTCAGCCGAGAAGAGGGCACGAAGATCCATGCCTCGACCGCTGACGTGAATCCTGGCTACATGTTCTTCTACAAGAACAAAGTGGGCAAGGGCATGTGTGTTGATGCCTGTGAAGAAAGTTGCCAGTGTCACCCCCTCACAGTGAGCTATGGGCGCCTGATCAAACGCTCCTGTAAGAGTGCCAACATCCGTCCAAGGCTGTTCATCCACAATGACAGATGTCTACTCTTCATTGCGTCAAGGGACATTCCTGTTAACACAGAGCTCCTCTTTGATTACGGCCTGAAGAGAAAATCATTTGCCGGTGAAGGGGTAAATTTAAGCTGGATGAATGATAAATGAGTGGGCTATTTTCCAAGCCATTAATTTTTTTTGTGCCTACTTTTTTGAGCCAAAAAACACCACCTCTCTTGCTCTCCAAGTTGCCTCTTTTTTCTTTCAATATTCATACTGGAACTGCACCAGGCAGAGTCAAAACCTTTATACACACTCTCACACACTCACAAACAGAGTCACATACATTCAGCAACATCTCCTTATTACAGACTACTGTGACAGAAACCCCTGCTGCCCATCATCTGCTTGTCCTGGAGAGAGAGAGAGAGATGGATGCCTGCCTGCTAACCACTGCCTGCCTGTTCCTCAAAGAAGTGGAGAAGGTGAGGATGAGCCATCGTCCGAGGAGAGCTCTGGTGAGTACTATCAGAGGTAAAGTTTCACATCATCATTCACAGCGGGCATATGCAGAGATTGGACATGATTTCACTTCAACATATGTACATTCATCTACATATGTACACATCATATGTATTACAACATATGTATTCATTTGACCCCATGATTTATTTCATTTCAGCACTGGGGGACCAAGATGGACAACCAAAGTCAGGGTGGAGATGACCAAAAAGGGCCTGTGCAAAAAGTATTCCATTGATCACCCCCTTCTTCGGGGATTTGATCAATATTTGCATGTGGACTTGGGCAACAGGAAGAGCAAACAAGAGATAAGTGAAAATAAAGGATACACACTTTCATACAGAAAAATAAAGAAATGTGAAGATTATTTTTTTATTTTTTATTATTATCCCTAAACTGTGTGTTGTTAACTTGTTAGTTAGTTACATAGATTTGAATCTGAAATGTATAATTACAGGTTGAATCAGTCTCCAGGTTCATGCACTACATGGACCCCAATGAGCCGAACCTGAATTTCGTACGGGAGGTGGAGAAAGTGCGGGAGTACTTCAATGTACTGACCCAAACAAAGCTCTCAAAGCAGACGGTGCTGAACTACTGGAAAATTCTCAAGAGGTTATTACTGTGTGACGTAACAAACATACAGTATCATGTAAATGTCGACTAATAATTATTGGATAGGCTATCTTCTGACTGTAAAAAAAACCCCATTTCTTTCTCTCTCTTCAACGACCTGAAAAGACTCCATGCCAAGTGAGTGCCATTATACGTATCTGCATAATTTACAAAATCTAAAGTACACAAATTTGCACATGGTCCCCTTTCTCTTCTGCATACTTATGTTGCCCTGTGTTCTAGATTCAACGTTCCCAAAGTGACCAGCGGCAACACCCGGACAGCCTTTGAGGCGGCTGCTAAAAACCTGCCGGAGGCGGAGAGGAATGCAGTGGCACGGCTCTTGGGACACACCCCGGAAACTGCAGAGAAGAGTTACCGGATGAAAACTCTGACGGATGCTTTCCTGGCTCAGAGCGTGATCGACCAGCTTTCTGGAAAAACACGGTATGCAGTCTGAAATCTAATGAACAAGATGATTATTATTCATAATGTTGCTACTCAAAGCAGTCATTGATTGCCAGTTTCTCCATTATTTTGTAGTGGACAGCACATTCCAGGGCCCAGTTTATGGCCGGACCCCTCTCTGCCCATAACAGTGGACAAAGGTTTGCTACATTCTGATTGGATCTTGGTGGACTAACACAAACAAACTGTCCAACGCCATCAGATAAAGATGCTAGGACAACAGCCAGACACCTCTTGGAGGGCAAGATGACGACCTCTGGTACCAAGCCCAGGAAGGACAGGACTTCTCATTGGTCCACATGCAGTTTCTGCCCTTCACCCATCTAGAGACTAATCCCTAATGTCCTGGTCTGTGACTGCCATAAAAATTCCTCAGGACCTCAGAAGTAGTGGGTGAAACAAAGAAAGACCACAATGATCCATCCAAATCCATTTATTACTATGTTTGGAAACCTTAAGACTGATGAAAACTACACACATCCATTTCATACTATTCTCAGTGACAGCTATTTGTAATGCAACATCTTACACCGATTCAGCTGTTAATGAACAAATGTATGAACGCATGACAGTTCAATCTTTTTCCATCATGTTTGGTGTCTATTTGTTTAGAATATTGCCAAGGGTATTCTGATGGTGGTTTGGAAAGTGAGAAATGCATTGGTAAACTTTAAAGACACTTTAAAGACTTCTAACTGTGTACAGTATGCAAATGAGTTTCACAGGGGAAAGAAGGGTGGGCCACACTGTGTGCCTCCTCTGATGCCAGCAGCCAATCACAACACTGGAATGGAGAAGTGCCAAATTGCAATCTCCTCCTCGTCGGAAGGGGATAAAGGTACCCTTTCAACAGACACTCCTTGTTCTGAGTCTGTCCTGCGAGGATGAGACATACAGATACACCATAACATTCTGAGCCTCTGGTTTATCCAGAGCGACAACAAAAGATCCGAGGATCTGAGTCTACAGCTTGAGGCAGCAACAGATACAACCATGTTCTGAGCCTTCAGCCTGTGAGGTAAAAGAGACATTAACAAACACTATGTTCAGAGTTTTAGTCCAGCGAGACGACTACAGCATGTCATGAGAGACAAAAGCGGATTGACCAAGTTCTGAGTGTCTGGCCCAGAGAGGCAGAAGACACAGGAGAAATTTGCAACAAGGTTAAGCTCAGGAGAGTAAACCAGATTAAGGACCTTCTGCACCTGCTTTAGGGCCTCATCTGCGTGTTCCAGATTTTAGGACCCTTTGGTGCTCCAGGAGATCAGCATCCCACAGATCTTTGTGTTCAAGGCTGTTGAAACGGATTCCAGCTTTTCCCCACTGCATTGTCACCCAGCACAACCAGTGGAAGTCGTCACCGCCATCGGACTGCTTACTCAACCACGTGGAACGTAAATATCACTTAACCAAACCAGGGGCACCTGGCGGCACCAGGGCAATATTTTTTGCCACACTAAACGCAGCTGCCGACAAAGAATCTGATATAGAGGCAGGCGCAGAATTACCTGAATCATTTGCAACTGTCAAAAAATGTCAACATATCCGAGATTCCATTTGAAAACTGTCCAGAGGACGGTGAAAAAAAAAACGGATTGGTTTGACAGCTCCAACCCGGAGCATGTGGTGTTTGTGGTGACACAAAGCAAGACAAGAGACTTTCTTTAATTCCCCAACTTTGTCTAGTACTAGTGTTCATGTTTAGATCTTTTAATCATGTATTTTGTGTGGTTTGGTTTTACTGTTTGTTCAATAAATTTCATTGTGTTTTCAACTTCGGCTCATCATATATAGGCTATGTGAGCTGAACGTTTACAAAGAAAAATTCATAGTGTAATGCCTGAGAGCCCTGGTGTGCTTGCCCTGTGTCACAGCCTTTGATTCCTCACGGATAGGTGGTAAACCCCTTCCCTCACTTCACATCCATTGAACCAATGTCAAAAAACCCCACTACCTTCATGGTGTTTGGAACTCTAGACCCAGAGTTCCAATCTGATCACTCGATCCCAGTTTCAAAGTTTTCCTCGAGGAGTTCCTGATATATAAGCCGAAAAACTTGGTTGAAATCACAGTCGGTGAATTCATGGATTTGTGCATTTTTGCACATTTTTACAATACTCTTTAAATTGGCGAATGCTGAGAGCTGGAAGATTTTACCACAGTTGATGAGAGGCATCTACTAACACCACCTCCTGCCAGGGAGGCGGGCGGATCTGACTTTGACCGGGAAGAGTGCACACTCCCCGGCTTGGTGTGTGAAAAATCTCTTTGAAAGTGATGGAAAGTTATCTCCTGAACTAACCTAATATCACTCTGGGTGTTTAAGATGGACTCGACATGTGCAGGGGACAGCTGTGCCTGCATGGTGACCGAGTCCCATACAACTAATCCCAACAGCCTGACCAGGATGAGGGGATTCCTGGGTTTGGGTCCAATAGGCAGTGCCAGTGTCGGGGAATCTCCTTCCCCACTGGACACTTGGATCAGTGACGACCTACAGAGGGCACGAGTTATGAGGATCTTCCCTCTCACTGATTGCCTCCTGGCAGGACAACAAGGAGTTGGTGATGAATTGGTGAGAATTCTCCTTCATGACCTGTATCAGCGCAATGACAGGCTGCCCATGGATTCCCTGAAAGGGCCCAATTGTCCGGTTGGGAAACTCGTTGATTGCAGGACGGTGGAGGAGTTCTCCAGGGAACTGGTTGAACGGTAAGCATTTGGTTATCCCCACACCTTTGGCAGGGCAGTGGAGATGGTAATCTCCATGGGTTTAGATCCTGTGAGTTGTCTACAGCTTGGTCTGTCCCAAGTTTAAGTTCTTCCCCTGGGTTAAATACTGGGATGAGAACCGTTGCCACAAGGCCTGCTGGAACTTCCTGGATTTCCTGGAGCTCCACAAACCGAGCGAGGTGCCCTCTCCCAAAGCCCGGGACGCAACCTCAACAAGACCCCTGCTACATCAGTGTGTTGGATTTATTTACAGTGACTTACTCCTAAATACATTGTCCTCTGGGCAGGAGAGAGAATGCTTATCTTGGTGTTGAGCCTTAACCGCAAAGATACAAGATGCGCTTCGACATCGGGATCAAGCTCTTGAGACTGGGCCAAAATCAGCCAGTCGTCTATGTAATTTATTATGCGGATGCCCTGCAGTCACAACAGAGCCAGAGCTGCATCCATGCATTTTGTGTATGCGGGGTGAAAAGGCTAGGCCGTATGGAAGAACCTGATATTGGTAAGCCCCTGAAAGCAAACCTCAGGAACTTCCTGTGTTGTGGCAGAACTTCTATATGAAAATATGCATCCTTGAGATCGATTGTGACAAACCATTCGTTGTGTTGGATCTGAGACAAAATCATCTTGATCGTTGCATCTTGAACTTGTACGTTCTGAGAGAAAAGCAGAAAATACCGACTGTAATAGCCTGACTCTCTCTCTTGGAGGGGAGCATGTTCTATGGCCCCTTTGCTCAGAAGAGTTTACAGCTCGTGACAGCAGATGCACCTGCTCTGGTTTTTACGGTAATGGGGACCACGCCATTGAAACACGGGGGACGGTGCGCAAACTGTATTCGGTAGCCTTTTTCTATGGTTCTCAAAGCCCAAGGAGATATATTTGGTAGTAGTTTCCTCTGAAAGGTGCACTAATTTTCACACAACGTCTTGTTGGGGGAAGGTTAAATATCCTGTGTCCTGGGGAACAGCAGGAAGCAACTGAATATTTAACATTTTGCTGGAAACCGCTAACACCTGAAACACCGGAGGTGGTGGGGATGGAACACTGCACAAGTCACCATGCACCAGAGGTGGGGGACTCGAGTCACATGACTTGACTCGAGTCAGACTTAAGTCGCACATTTTAGGACTTGAGACTTGCTTGACAAATAATAATAAAAGACTTGACTCGGACTTGAGTTAAATGACTCGAAATAACTTGTCTTTTGTTTAATAAATATCTGTTTTTGAACGCACTGCAACCTAACCACGTGACGCAGCAGGCAAGCAGAGAGAGCTAACGTAAGAGCATTGACAGTCGTGACTGAACATGGAAGGCGCTATACACCTAGTTTCCATGGTAATCAGTCACTCACGGATCACGGCACGCCCATGCTCGCACCCGCGCTCAGTGTTGCCAGATTGGGCGGGTTCCGGGCCGCGCTGTATCCATCATTTTCATACGAAGAAGTCGCGATGATGAGTTCAAAATTGCAAAAAAACTTCTCACTACGAAAACGTCAAGCACTGTAAGTTGAAATGTGGTATCCGAATTGTGTTGCACAATGAAGAATAACTGCATATTTCTCTTGAATAATTAGCCAGTTTTGCTGAAAACGCCTACCGTGAGCGTTTCGACAGCGATGTGTGTGTGTGTTATACGGAATATCCGCGGAAGTGTTACTAGTATCTCAGTTCACAGATTGTTTGTTTCTGTATTGTTTCTATATAAAAATGTCGACACAATGTAAAGTATTTGCTCTGGCTCTTGTTTTCAATCATTTTGCTCCGTTTTTATGCTTGTCATCTGTTGACATTGTACAAGCAAAATGTGGCTGTTGGTTAGTGTTGTATTTGTCCCGCCCCTCCTCCACTATGATTGGACGGCTGGGTAAGTCACTTCATCATTTCTGTGTTTGTTCTGCATTGGAGCTGATTTTTGACAAATTATGTAACAAAGTAATTTTTATAGTCTCCCATTGATTGAATTTATATAAATAAAAAAATGCTTAAATCCCCCCCCCCCCCCAACACTGCACAAATGTAAAACATTTTAGTAAAACATGATTAAAATGAGCAATATTACATCTGTTTAAAAACATTACATTATTATGTTACAGAATTTCTCTCACGCAACATACAACCAGTATCATTCCAATTAATTTTGTCTAATTTCTTTTTTAAATTTCAGCAAACTTCATTTGGGGTCAAAAAGACCCAGATAGCTAAATAGTATTTTAAGCCAATTAAACAAAAAAATATAAGATTAAAAATAAAACCATCAATTAGACAAAGGTCAGAAACAAACTGGTATAACACTTGACATTCTGTCCCCCTCACTTTTAAAATGATGGCTACACCCCTGTTTGGACATGTTAAGAGTTTATAAAAAGCAATAATCCAAGGCATTCTAATATTATTGAAGAAATATGAAAAGCCTTTATTTCATCATGGCTTTAATATTTTAAAAACAGGTGACAAGTACTGCACACCTACGTGTTGCGGCTAATGAGCCTTCGTCAGTGTGTGAGCCACAAACACAATCTGAGTTCTCTTTAGTTAATGAGTCATATAACAATCACCTGGTCACGCTGTACAGGACAAGCAGGAGAGAGAACATTCAAATAACACAAAAAGAACGCATCTCACCCAATATATTGGCTTAATTTCAGTTACATTTACATTTTAGGCTATGTACAGTAGTTATGTTTTTTATATATATATTTTCATTGTATTAGCATCTCAGCTGTATGTGGACACCTTTTGAGTAGAAATGCATATTGCATAGTCCATAACTACTGTAGTTTTAGCTTATTTTAATATATAAATTCAGTTAAATCATCAAACATTTGTATGACTTGCCAGTGACTTGCTTGACCCAAGCTATGAGTTGACTTGCTTGATTCTCACAAAAATTGACTTAGACTTGCTCGTGACTTGAAGGTTAAGACTCGAGACTTGCACATGTGTGACTTACTCCCACCTCTGCCATGCACCGAGTAACTCCTCATGCGCTTTATCATCTCCAGATGACTATTTCACCATTTAATTCCTCAGAATAAAATATAGCCAAAGGACAGCCAGACAAGATATTAATACAAGCATCTAACTTCTCAAATCAGTTGAGTATTTAAATCATTTAATTCCTCAAATAAATGCAGCCAAATATCAACCAGACAAGTAAAAACGGTCTGGATGAAAGGCTGAATATAGTTATTTTAATATAAGAACAGTTTAAAAAATAATCATAAAATCATAGCTTGCAAACACAATTCATTTGCACAAGATCATAGGAACAAGAGAGAGAAAGGGGGTCTTCCGTATCACTGATTCTTGAGAAAAGGGACAAAACATGTCCTACACACAAAAGCCCTCTTTGTTAAAAAATAAAGAAATTCATCAAAATAAAAATACTTAAAGTTATGTCTAAAGAAAATCTGGATACTCAGGACATTCATTGCTTTTCTTTTTAAACAATTTTGTTAGTATTATTTTAAATAAATGCTCTATAAATTTAACCTTTAAAATGCCTATCAAAGTTGTGTCCTCACTGCGTCAACTCCTTCAGGATTTTTTATAACTCTGAATAAATCAGGCAATGTCATGGACGTCTTGACCCCTTTCCTATTTCCTGCACATTGTGGCTCTCACAGTAGGACACACAGTCCTGAAAGTTCTCTTTTTATAATTTATACCAACAATGTTGAAGTCTCTGCAGTCACAGCTTTAAATCTCAGAAATTTTGATGTGTTTATTAAGGCAGATACAACTGAGGAAAAAACAAAATCGCTCCACTGTACAACATGTGGTTAAGGTGGAAAAATATTCAGCTTTGTCAACTCTGTTAGACGTAAACACCGTCAGGTTTTATGTCTGACAGAGTTGACTTGTAAGCTGATGGAGTTGAGAAGTGCTCACAAAACCCTCCATATAGTGAAGGTTGGCCCGTGTGGTCCGATCAAACAGACGAGCTACTGGAGCTGAAATTGCAAGTTAATGCTGGTTCTGATAGAAAGGTGTCAGAATACACAGCGCATCGCAGTTTGTTGCGTTTGTTGTGTATGGGGCCGCATAGCCGCAGACCAGTCAGGGTGCCCATGCCAAAAGCACCGACAGTGGCACGTGAGCATCAGAACTGGACCACGGAGCAATGGAAGAAGGTGGCCTGGTCTGATGAATCACGTTTTCTTTTACATCATGTGGATGGCCAGGCGTGTCTCGTGGCTTACCTGGGGAACACATGGCACCAGGATGCACTATGGGAAGAAGGCAAGCCGGCGGAGGCAGTGTGATGCTTTGGGCAATGTTCTGCTGGGAAACCTTGGGTCCTGCCATCCATGTGGATGTTACTTTGACACGTACCACTTACCTAAGCATTGTTGCAGACCATGTACACCCTTTCATGTACACACTAACAGCTGGAACTCTAACTCCTGACAAAGTAGACAGATAGAGAGTGTAGCACACACACACACAACGGTCTCTGAAAGAAACCTAAAATTGCATCATTTTTTTTACAACCTGTTACTCACAGGAGACAGCAATAGCAAACCCTGATGTAATGGACTTCATAGAGAGTGAACATGCCAGATTCCCACTGCTTAAGTCATGCAGGTCGGCACAAATAAAATGTACGTAATTGATGCGTTGATTTCTGTTGCTGGCCCTTTTTACTGCCCTTTTTCAAAATGAATAAAAAGTTCCCCTCTCAGACAAATAGCAATGATAATATTTCAGTAAAACAAAATTCATTTGAATTATAATTAACATGACTATGTTTTTTTCTTGACTGACTGATAAACTAAGGCCAGTTGTTCAAAGTTTAATCTGGATCAGAATGATCTGGATTTGGAAATCCCATGTTTTGCTATCCAGGATCAGGTAATCCATCTTCCTTTTGTAGCGGTTTTTCAAAGCAAAATTGGATTGGATCACCCTGATCCTGATACACACTTTTTCAGATTACCAAATCTGGATTACTAGTGCTCTACGGAGCCCCTAAAGGGACATGGTGATGGACAAAATATGAGATGGGGAAAAAAATAAATAAATTCATTTTTAGATGCTTTTGCGTTCTCTCTGAAAAGTTTTGCGTAGCGTTCAGCCGAGAAACTGCGTTCGCTCACAAATAACTTTTGACTGGTTCATCTCTTATTGTGCCGTTTACAAAAAGTTATTAAAAAAAACAATGTAATATATTTTAGTTTGATATTTACAGCTGTTCAGGGATTATTTTATGGCGCCAAAATCTTTTTTTACTTTACTGTAGGCTACCAAAAGGCTTAATAGGTAGATATATCTACTTCTAATTTATTACTTAACAGTAAAACTAATCAAGAGCAAAATAAAATGCGTGATACAAAAATTACATGATACAAATGTTGTATTTTTTCACCAGTTTGGCCAAGTTTGTTACATTTTTGTTCCTGAAATCCACCCTTCTGCTGGGATCAGTATAATCCTTTGGATCAAAATGTATCCCAATCTTACTAAAAAGTTTTGAACACAAACTGATGATTTGATCCAGATCAAAACCAAGATTGGATTTTGTGATCTAATCTGATTTCTCTCCTTTTTTTCTTTTGAACAACCCATTTTCAAGATTTGATCCAATCTGAGGTGAAATGCGATTACTTTTGAACAACTGGCCCCTCGGCTCTCGAGCCATATATGGTTCATTCAGTGAGTGCCTATGGGTCGACGGAAGGACAAAATAAACCAAACCATTTTTAAAACTTTTTCTTTCATCAATAAATCAAAGCTAGTGTGTTGATTTAATTAAAAATATTTTATGAATCAAATTGCATCTCTGAGAAAATGAATGTTGACTGACTACAAAGCACTGCAGCACCAAGAGGTTAGTAGTGTTCAATTCACTTGTATTTATGTATATTGATAAACCGTTTACTATTTGATGAAACTATCATAGGTAATGAAGCCCAAGTGCCACCTACAGGCCTGTTATGTGAAGTGTGTGCTGGTGAAATGGTGACATGTAAAGACTTTACCATTTTTGATAATTATGCAGTATTATGAAAGAAGTCTCTTATGCTCATCAAGCCTGCATTTATTTGCTCAAAATACAGAAAAAAAAAAAACAGTAATACATTAGCAATATAATAATACTTTTCTATTAATATACTTTAAAAATTAATGCTGGGCAATCGATCGCATCCAAAATAAAAGTTTGTGTTTACATAATATATGTGTGTGTGTGTACTGTGTATAATTATGTATATATAAATACACACTCCTTCATGTATATATTAAAGGAATATTTGCATACACACACACACACACACACTTTACACTGTTGTTGGATGAATCAAATTAAAATAACACGTTTATAAAGCGTCTGACGTAGTGGACACAAATTAAGTTAAGACAGCAAATATACATTTCAAGAAGAAAAAAAAGAAAAAAAAAAACGCTTTCAGAAAAAATGCTTCCCTTACATGGTTTGTTAGCTGAGACCTTTGTCTACAAATATATATTAAATATATTAAATAATATAAACTGAGTTCTAAAACATGTTTTGTCCCTTATCTCAAGAATCAGTGATATAGCGGCCCGTAATCTGCGCGTTGAAATCCGAGCCACTAGATTCTTTATTGACAACAGAACCACGTCCACAGCCGCTCTGACAACACAATCTCATGTCTTCAGCAGCGGACAGGAGGACGACAACAGAACCACGTCCACAGCCGCTCTGACAACACAATCTCATGTCTTCAGCAGCGGACAGGAGGAGAGAGAATGAGAGAAAGGGAAGGAGAACAACACACAGTGCTCAAACACAAGCACTCAAAGCAGAACTCATGCATATCATCATCAGGGATGGGCCATGAACACGGAGCCACGCATCTCCTGATTGTTTGTGACAATGTTATCTTCTCTCTCTCACATTGAGAAATTTCTGCACACTAACAGCTGGAACTCTAACTCCTGACAAAGTGAACAGACAGAGAGTGTAGCAACACACACACACACACACACACACACACACACACACACACACACACACACACACACACACACACACACACACACACACACACACACACACACACACACACACACACACACACACACACACACACACACACACACACACACACACACACATCTCTAAAAGAAACCTAAAAGCGCACCTGCTTCACGTCTATTTATAACCTCTTATGATCGCGCATCCCATTGACGTCATCGTCAGAGTTTATTTAAAGGGATAGTTCACCCAAAAATCTAAATTCTCATTAAATCGCCCTGTCATTCCAAACCCGTAAGACCTTCGTTCATCTTCAGACACAAATGAAGATCTTTCTGATGAAATCTGAGAGCTCTCCATAGACAGCAATTTAATTAACACTTTCGAGGTCCAGAAAGGCAGTAAAAACATCGTTAAAATAAAATACATTTTGTGCGCAAAATCAAACAAAAATAATGACTTTATGCAACAATTTCATTCTAGCCTGTGTCAGTCTCCTACGCAGTATAAGACAAAACATAGTTAGACGATACCATCAATACAAAACACATAAAACCAAAAGTAGGATGTATATGTAATTGTGAAGTGTGTGTATAATTGTGTTCAGTATGTCTATATCTCTATTATATGCTTCCTAATATACATGTAGAACAATGCTCATCATTATATATACAATATATATAGTAGTAATGATCAGAGATGTAATAGGAAAACGAAGGAGAAAGAGAGGAAGAAAAGTAAATTATGAGAAGTCAGAGAAATGCTGAGGTTATTGAGGAGAGAAGATGAAGGGGAACCCACTGGATCGTCATCCTCTCACCCTTAACAGGGAGAGTTGATTTACTGCCCGGTATCCTTTAAAACCTTTCCTGAGCCCTGAGGGGGGAGTCAGCTTATTTAGGAGTAAATCCGGTTCTGTGTGTGTTCGACCCACCCGAACGGTTCACTCATTCATACAAAGCCCCAGCAGTGTAATCAGATCATGTATCTCATATGTCCCCAGTTACCCCAAAAAACTATAATAAATAAATAAGTAAATAAAAGAGAGAAGAGAAAGAAAAAATAAATAAAGAAAAAAGAGAGAAAAATAAGTAACTAAATGAAAGGGAGGGGTAGAAAGCAAGTAGATGTGCAAATAAAATTGCATATATACAAATAAAACATTCAGTGGTACTATTATAATTCAGAATATATAATAATCACAGAAGTCAGATAAATCCCAGCACTTAGAGACTCTTTCACCTAGATATTATCACATAGAGACTGTGTCTGTTCCACGAATGAGTAAATACAAAAAACCATCAAAACCATTCAACGGTAAAAATTTAATTGATGTCCAACAAATAAACAACAGATATAATACAGATGATCAAATGATAAAGCTCGGGCTGCTGAATATTCGATCCCTTTCCTCAAAAGCGCTTATTGTTAATGATATGATTACAGATCATAACCTAGATGTGCTGTGTTTGACAGAAACCTGGCTAAAACCTGACGATTACATTACTTTAAATGAGTCCACCCCCCAAGATTATTGTTATAAGCACGAGCCGCGTCTGAAAGGTAAAGGGGGAGGTGTTGCTGTAATTTATAATAATATCTTCGGTATTACTCAGAAGTCTAGTTTCAAATATAATTCCTTTGAAGTTTTGGTGCTTTATGTAACGTTATGTAGTGAAATTGATAAATCCTGTTTGACATTTGTGCTGGCTACTGTATACAGGCCACCAGGGCACCATACAGACTTTATCAAAGAATTTGCTGATTTTCTATCAGAGTTAGTACTGGCTGCAGATAAAGTCCTAATTGTTGGTGATTTTAATATCCATGTAGACAATGAAAAAGATGCATTGGGATTGGCATTTAGAGGCATTCTAAACTCTATTGGAGTAAGGCAACACGTGTCAGGACCCACTCATCGCCGTAATCATACTGTAGACCTAATATTGTCACATGGAATAAATGTTGATACCATTGAAATTCTGCAGCAGAGCGATGACATCTCAGATCATTACCTAGTATCATGTACACTTAATTTAGCAAAGGCTGCAAAGCCGTCCCCTCGCTTCAAATATGGCAGGACTATCACTGCTGCGACTAAAGATTGCTTTGTAAATAATCTTCCTCATCAGTTTCATCTCCTCAGCATCCCAGATAGCCTAGAGGAACTCGATGTTGCAACAGAAACTATTGATTCTCTCTTTTCCAGCACTTTAGACACAGTTGCTCACCGGCGCTTAAAGAAGATTAAAGAAAATAGTCCAACGCCGTGGTACAACGAGCACACCCGGGCCCTTAAAACAGCAGCCAGAAAAATGGAGCGCAGCTGGAAGAAAACAAAACTAGAAGTTTTTCGCATTTCGTGGAAAGAGAGCATGATTGCATACAGAAAGGCCCTAAAAACTGCTAGATCTGCTTATTTCTCGACTCTCTTAGAAGAAAACAAACACAACCCTAGGTATTTATTCGATACAGTGGCTAAATTAACCAAAGATAAAGCTTCAACTTCTGATGTTTGTAAACAGCACAGCAGTAATGACTTTATGAACTTCTTTACTTGTAAGATTGATAATATTAGGAAAAAAATGATAACCATGCAGCCGTCTACTACAGTATCACATCAGACAGTGCATTGTAGTGTCACTGAGGAAAAATTACATTCATTCACTGCTATAGGAGAAGAAGAATTGGCTAAACTCGTTAAATCATCAAAATCAACAACATGTATGCTCGACCCCATACCGACTAAACTACAAAAAGAGATGCTTCCAGAGGTCATAGATCCTCTTCTTATTATCATTAATTCATCCTTGACATTAGGATATGTACCGAAAGCTTTTAAGTTGGCTATTATTAAACCTCTTATTAAAAAAACGCAAATTGATCCTACAAAATTAGTCAATTACAGGCCAATCTCAAATCTACCCTTTCTGTCAAAAATACTAGAAAAGGCAGTGTCCTCACAATTATGCTCCTTTTTAGAAAGAAATGGTATCTGTGAGGATTTCCAGTCAGGATTTAGACCGTATCATAGTACTGAGACTGCTCTCATTAGAGTTACAAATGATTTACTCTTATCATCCGATCGTGGTTGTATCTCTCTGTTAGTGTTACTCGATTTCATTGGCATGGTTTAAATCATACTTATCTGACCGTTATCAGTTTGTAGCAGTAAATGAAGAGATGTCACACCGAACACAAGTTCAGTATGGAGTACCGCAGGGCTCAGTGCTAGGACCGTTGCTTTTCACCCTGTACATGCTACCACTGGGAGATATTATTGCGAAGCATGGCGTTAGTTTTAATTGTTATGCTGACGATACTCAGCTCAATATTTCTTCACGCCCTGACGAAACTTTCCAATTCACAAGATTAACGGAATGCATAGCTGATATAAAAAATTGGATGACTAGTAATTTCCTGCAACTTAATTCAGAAAAAACTGAATTTTTAATCATTGGACAAAAAAACTCCACAAGTAGTAACCTAGAATACTGTCTAACACTCGATGGCTGCTCTGTCAAGTCCTCGGCGTCAGTTAGGAACCTGGGTGTGCTCTTTGATACCAATCTCTCATTTGAAAGCCACGTTTCTAGCATCTGTAAAACTGCATTCTACCATCTTAAAAATATATCTAAATTACGGTACATGCTTTCAATGCAAAATGCTGAACAGTTAGTTCATGCGTTCATAACCTCAAGGCTAGATTATTGTAATGCTCTACTGGGTGGTTGCCCTGCTCTCTTAACAAATATACTGCAGCTTGTCCAAAACGCAGCAGCTAGAGTTCTTACTAGAACCAGGAAGTATGACCATATTAGCCCGGTTCTGTCAACACTGCATTGGCTCCCTATTAAACATCGTATACATTTTAAAAACTTGCTGATTACTTACAAAGCACTAAATGGTTTAGCTCCCCAGTACTTGAGCGAGCTCTTAACGCATTATACTCCATCACGTCTATTACGGTCTCAAAATTCTGGCCAGTTGATAATACCTAGAATATCAAAATCAACTGCAGGCGATCCTTTTCCTGTTTAGCTCCTAAACTCTGGAACAGTCTTCCTAGCATTGTTCGGGAAGCAGACACACTCTGTCAGTTTAAATCTAGACTAAAAACACATCTCTTTACTATGGCATACACATAAAACATTTTTAATTTCTATTATTCAAATCAGTTAAATGATTGTTTTAGGCTGCATTAACTAGGTCAGCCGGAACCGGGAACACTTCCCATAACACCCGATGTACTCGTTACATCATAAGAAGAATGGCATCTACGCTAATGTTAGTCTCTCTGTTTATCCCGAGGTTTACTGCAGTCGGCCGGATCCGGGCCGTATCCAGACCAGATGGGGGACCTTAGCCTGGACATGACGACCGTATCCCTGAAATGTCTGTAGAGACCGTGTCAATTAAACTCCCCCCTGTAAATGCAGCATCGACACGACATCCTCATTAAACCCGTCCCCGGCGTGACGACACCAGTCTTTCGAATAATCCTACGAATATCTTTCGATCTAATATGACTTCTGACCTGTAATGTTGCCAGAATCATAATCATACACTATTTGTTCGTCGGCCAGAAGAGAACTGGCACCCCGACTGAGCCTAGTTTCTCCCAAGGTTTTTTTCTCCATTCTGGCCCTGAAGGAGTTTTGGTTCCTTGCCACCGTTGCCTTTGGCTTTTGGCTTGCTCAGTTGGGGACACTAAAATTTCAACTATATTACTGATCTGCCCGCATTGACACTATATGATAATTGAAATGAGCTGGATGACATCACCGTTTTCACCAGAGCGGCTGTACAGCCGAATCAAATTCTGTTGCATTATTTTTCTGTTACCACTGTGAAGCTGCTTTGAAACAATTGGCATTGTAAAAAGCGCTATATAAATAAAGGTGATTTGATTTGATTTGAATAATAAAACTGTGCCTTATGTCAGTAATATAGATCAATACATGTGTACACATATACACATACATAAACATGTACACATACGTACAAATATCCATATATCTATAAATACATTCTTCCCCTTGTTCCCTTTCTTTCTCTATAAGTTTGTAAAGTGCCTGTTGGGAGAGTGTGGGGGTCCGGAGCCAGGTTTCTGATGTATATTAAGATAAGTCAGAAATGGGTTTCAAATATCAGTTTTTTATTTTGAGTGACGCGAGTCCTGTGAATTATCTTGTACCGTATGAGATGTAGATTTGTATTGCTACCCATTGAAAAGATGTTACAGATTTCCTTCCAGAAGTCGGTATCGGGAGAGAGAGCCAAGTCATTTTCCCATTTAGCCATTGGTAAAATTATTTTTGTGTTGGTATTTGATATAAGTTTATGAAGTTTGGATATAATTTTTTTGGTAATAGTGATTTTCATTATCTCTTCAACTGAGAGGGATGTAGTGCGTTATTTATTATATTAATCCTGGATTTGATAATGATATTTCATGCATTCTGCCTTATTTACACTGTTAAAGAGTTGATTCTCACGCTAAACATGGACAAAGTTTCAAAAAATGAGTTGGACGTATGACGGAGTATTTCTGTGCCAAATACACTCCTTCAGAATTTGAACAAGTTTTTTTCGAGTATGGCCCTGTATGACGTCATAAAGGGCGTAATTACTTGTATGGGCACTTCTCCCGGATGAGCACACACACGCGCACACGCGCACGCGCGCACACACACACACACACACACATCACCCAGAGCGAGAGCAAGAGCGTGTCCATCAACGAGCTTCGTTCGAGTGTGTGTGTTTGTTCCCGGTCATGAGTGGAAACCGCAGGCGGTGAGT
Organism: Coreius guichenoti; assembly: GCA_039654105.1. Lineage (NCBI taxonomy): Eukaryota > Metazoa > Chordata > Actinopteri > Cypriniformes > Gobionidae > Coreius > Coreius guichenoti. Next base: position 32,102,199 of record CM077192.1, on the reverse strand, counting down.
GAAACTGCATCAAATGTGTGTGTTTTGTTGGCAATCGGCACGTAAGTGCATATAATGTGAACAACACCAACGTATAGTGAATAGAAAGTTATCCAGGGAGGGATAATGGCCTGATGTGTGTGTGTGTGTGTGTGTGTGTGTGTGTGTGTGTGTGTGTGTGTGTGTGTGTGTGTGTGTGTGTGTGTGTGTGTGTGTGTGTGTGTGTGTGTGTGTGTGCGTGCATGTGCTCTCTTTAGCTCCGCCCACTGCACACCTCCACGAGCTCGGCTGTTTTCGGAAAAAATCGTTGAAACTTTTGGAAACTTTTATAAATATGATAAAACTAAAGACTCTTGAAAGATCACAACAATATGAAGGATGCAATGCTACTCTATAGATACTGTATAGATTAACATGAGATGTGTTACCCCCTTTAAAGGTGTTATTTGTGTTTTAAATAACATAAGATAAGATACAACAAGAACAAAGAAGCAAAGTACAAACAAATGGTCAAATAAATACATAAATATACAATAAAACAAAGATACAAATTCCCTTCTCAGGAAGGTCTACTAACATTACTGTTCAGGTAAGTAATATGGCCCACAAATGAAATATAATAAAGTAATTAAATGTACAATAACTGCATAGTTTTCACTGTATAAATGGATAGATTAATGATTATTAAAGCTAAAGTTATTGATTCAAGAGCTGAGTATTTTCTCTTTGCCTTTTGTTATTTGATTCACATGAATGGCTCAATCATCAGCAGGTTTATTAGACATCAAATGCAGATAATAATATCATATTCTCCCATTTCTCCAAACTATTTACACCAATCTGTTAAAAGTCCTCTGTTTTGGTCTTTGCAATGCCCCTGCCACATTTGAGCGCTTAATGGAGAGGGTACTGGAAGGCATTCCACAGCAGCAGTGTCTGGTGTTTTTGGACGACATACTGACACATGGGAGCTCGTTACAGCCCTGAGGGCAGTGCTGGAGAAAATCAGAGCAGCGGGTCTAAAGTTACATCCCAGTAAATGCTGGCTGTTGAGCAAGGAGGTGACCTTCTTGGGGCATCGTATTGGCAGTGAGGGGATTGGCACTGCTGAGGATAAGGTGAGAACCGTACGGGAGTGGCCTGTTCCGGTGAGCCAAAGAGAGTTAAAAAGCTTCCTGGGTTTGGCATCCTATTACAGGAAGTTTGTACAGGTAGTCCTGTATTGCAGCTCCCTTATACAAGCTCCTGCAGAAGCATCAGTGCTTTGTCTGGTCAGAGGGCTGTCAAAAAGCTTTTGATACTCTGGGAGCACAATGACATGGTTAAATATCTTTGAATAATTCATTATAATGCATAACATTTTTTGTTATTTATAAGCCTGAGAGATGAAACAAGAGTTAAATTCAACAAGAAAAAGAAGAAAACATAAAGGAGATTTAAGACACTTTTGCTTGTGTATGAACATGTTTGCATATAAAATAAAGAAATTAGCAACATATTCAAGAGATCACGATTTTGGGTTTTCATAATAAAATAATATATTTAAGGATAAAACGGTGGGTCACATTAGTAGAGTTAAAAATATAAGAACTTAAATCAACCCAAAATGTATTGGTTATACTTCAATCACAAAAATAAATGGGCAGCTGTTTCTTCAACAAGACCACAAAATGATCAAGTTCCCTTTCGAGAGTACTCTCGTATTGCGTAAGTTCAGCTTACAGTATGGGAAAAACTCCTTTTCTCGAGAATATTGAAGCCAAAATTATCCTTATAATTTTATATATGTAAAACGCAGTGCAGCTGCACAACAGACCCCAGCAGAGCATACTAGCATGCTGATTGGCTGTGCTGCAGCAACTGCACGAACCTATGGTGGGGCGGCTGAGACGCACAAACCAATCAGGTCGCTTTGCGCCCTAGCGTGTCAGTGCCCGCCAAAATGGGCATGGCCTATGGCTATAAAAGCCCCCCTTATGCCATAGGATTCAGATTTAATCTCCTTCAGCTCACTTACCTTCGCTGACCTCCGGATTGAGAAGTTGCCGCCGTCGAAAAGACCTTCAGCAGAACGAGCCACCTGCCTTGCAGTTCTGAGGACGCCGGTTCCTATCTTCACTGGACACCGCCTTCAGCCCGCTGTTCTGCTCTGCCATCCGGCGCGCTATATCCTATATTCGCCGCTGCAACACACACACTCACAAAAGAGCTGAGGCATTGTTTCAAATGTCTCGTGTATCCTGTGCCTCGTGCAGAGGCCCTCTCTTCGGGGGGGATCATCACATCCTTTGCACCGCGTGCTTAGGCCGTGACCACGCTGAAGCTGCACTCTCTAAAGGTGGCTGCCCGGAGTGCGACGAAATGGCGCTGTCGACCCTGCGGGCTCGACTCGCCAGCTTCAATGAGGACGCTGTTCCCTCTGCTCTACCTCTTCTCTCACTCGGGCCGCACAGAAAGAAGCGCCGCGGACAGAGAATGCCAGAGCAGACGAGCGAGCCCACGCCGGAGCACTCCCCACGTGTCTCGCTCTCAGAATCTCCTTCGCCGGTCTTGTTCACCCAGGATGACCAACGCCCCTCTCAGTTAGCGGCCGGTCCTATTTCCTTCGGCGGACCAGAAGCGGAGGAGGACGAGGATGACGAGGACGAGGATTTCTGCAAGGCCGCCATCAGGCCCCTCTGCAGAGGCCCGCCCCCTTCTTCCCTGAAGTTTACAACGAGCTGACGAAATCGTGGAAGGCGCCATTTTCAAATCGTCTCAAATCCTCGGCTTCTTCAGCGCTCTCGACACTCGAGGGCGCAAAGGAGAAAGGTTTGTTCATGGCATGTTATAGATAAATAACACAGGCCTACGTGGAGCTAAACTGGATCGAACTTTCAAGCGATAAACATGCTGCATAAGCTTCATTCGGATTCCAATATTATGAATGCACGGATGAACTTTATTTTTAATGAATATCCAGCTCACGTGGGGAAGACATTGCGCGTTTGTTCCTTCATTTCACCACGGATTCGTCTGTAAACAAGAGACTGGATTTGCAGACAGGATGAGATTACATGAATGAATGAAGCAACGCACTTATGTGAGTAAAAAATGTTTTTTATATGTGATAGTATTGCATTGTTACAGATCGTTTGATAGATCGTTGTTGTGCTTGTGATAACGTCATAGGTCACATGATAATGTCAACATGGCGGATGATGTGCGGATCACATTCATACTTAATGCGACCAGGCTTTATAGTACCTACTTTTAGCGCTCGTTAAGTAAGTACTTAAGTACTTAGTGGTAATTTATATATCTATTATCTAACATACATTGCCTTAATCAAAAATGTTCATTAACTTTACCATTGCGTGATAATATTTCAACATTCTGTCATTTTGACAGATAATAAATTGTACTAGAAACAGTAAACTGCTAATATGGTCACGTATTTCCGGTTTCGAGTGAACGCTGGCTTGTTTGGCTGCCGCTGCTCTCCGTTTTTTTTTTTCTTTTTTTTTTTAGCTTTTGCCCATTTTGAGGATATTTTATGCCCTTTGATCGAGGAGATTACTGCTGCGTATTCTTTTATCGTTTGCCATGGTTGACTGAGTCAGTGCATCTGAATGTGTGGATCTAATGAGAATCGTTTGGTGAACTTGAACGTGGAGGAGTGAATCCAGATTGATATGTGGTGCTATATCATCTGCGCACTGGTGTGCTGGAGTTCTACTGTTTGTTCTTTGAAGTGGGGTCTGTTTTCCGATCCCGGTGTGAACAATTCTCCAGATATAGTGCTTAAATACTCTTCTGCTGTCTCTCCGACAGAATATACAACCGCTGCGTGGCACTGAGAATTACACACCGCCCCAGCTATAGTAACAACAGCTATAGTAAACAGCTCTTTAGCTAGTTTCAGCTAGTTTCAAACATGCAATTGTGCAACCTCAACTTTATTCCGGAAATGTGCAGTAACTATGGACCAATCTCTAAACTGCACTTTCACGAGTTCACACTTACATATAATTATGGAGAGTAAATTTAAATGCGTATTTGGCGTGCTGTCCAGGGGGAGGGCTTCGAGCTCAGAATTTGGCCCGAACCCAGAGTACCCCCCCGTGTATGTAAGTGGTTAGAATTAAGAGTGTGGAGAAGGGGTGGTGGAGGGATGCTGATAACTGTGAACAAACGGAGGTAGGGCTGCTGCGTATATATACCTCTTATTGTTGATTAGCTGAGTGCTCTCCACTTGTGTCAATTATCTGAACGTGCTCCTTTCGAACCTTGTTAATAAAACATAATTTCACGAGTTCACACTTACATATAATTATGGAGAGTAAATTTAAATGCGTATTTGGCGTGCTGTCCAGGAGGAGGGTTTCGAGCTCGGAATTTGGCCCGAACCCAGAGTACCCCCCAAAAGGCTAAAGAGCATAGGACAGCCGCCTGGCTAAATACAAACCTGATTCCAAAAAAGTTGGGACACTGTACAAATTGTGACTAAAAACAGAATGCAATGATGTGGAAGTTTCAAATTTCAATATTTTATTCAGAATACAACATAGATGACATATCAAATGTTTAAACTGAGAAAATGTATCATTTTAGGGGAAAAATAAGTTGATTTTAAATTTCATTGCATCAACATATCTCAAAAAAGTTGGGACAAGGCCATGTTTACCACTGTGTGGCATCCCCTCTTCTTTTTATAACAGTCTGCAAACGTCTGGGGACTGAGGAGACAAGTTGCTCAAGTTTAGGAATAGGAATGTTGTCCCATTCTTGTCTAATACAGGCTTCTAGTTGCTCAACTGTCTTAGGTCTTCTTTGTCGCATCTTCCTCTTTATGATGCGCCAAATGTTTTCTATGGGTGAAAGATCTGGACTGCAGGCTGACCATTTCAGTACCCGGATCCTCCTTCTACGCAGCCATGATGTTGTAATTGATGCAGTATGTGGTCTGGCATTGTCATGTTGGAAAATGCAAGGTCTTCCCTGAAAGAGACGACGTCTGGATGGGAGAATATGTTGTTCTAGAACTTGGATATACCTTTCAGCAGTGATGGTGCCTTTCCAGATGTGTAAGCTGCCCATGCCACACGCACTCATGCAACCCCATACCATCAGAGATGCAGCTTCGAGCGGCCATATCTCGGAAACCGAGCCGACTTGGAGCTCCAAACTCCGGGCGTGGGGAGGTACCCGTGGGCCCCCCGCGACCCCAGAGTATGGAGCCCCGACTCGGCTTGGCCTTGGAGTTATGCCTGGTCAAGGATGGGACTTTGACCGGGTGTATCTCGAAAACCGAGCCGAGTTGGAGCTCCAAACTCCGGGCGTGGGGAGGTACCCGCGGGCCCCCCTCGACCCCAGAGTATGGAGCCGGCTTGACCGAGTTATTAGCTCCGCATCCCGCCGCTAAAACCTACACACCACCCACAGACAGCTCCAGGACACCCGGCCTGGACACCCACCTAGCCACCCCTCCCTACCCGACTCAGAGAACCAGAGCCCCGGCCGCACACCCCCACCATACCACCCCTCCCTACCCGACTCAGAGAACCAGAGCCCCGGCCGCACACCCCCACCATACCACCCCTCCCTACCCGACTCACCCCGGGCCTCCAGAGAGCCACGCAACTGGTAACCTAAAATTTACCGACTTAGGCTTTGGCGGACTTCCAGGCGGAGGAGCCTCCGCCCCGGCTCTCCGCACCCGCCTCGGAGAACCAGAGCCCCGGACAGGGACCCCCACGGAGGCGCACCCCTGCGTCCGCCTCGGAGAACCACCGCCGCTGGTCGACTGACCGCCTACCCGCCTCCCACTCCCGGGGAGGGGCCGGCCCAGGGGCCGACAAAAAGTTGGATCAAGGGCTGACTTTCAATGGATCGCAGCGAGTGAGCTGCTCTGCCACACACGAAACCCTGACCCAGAATCAGGTCGTCTACGAGTCATTTAGCATCGGGTTCTCCACAAACTTGCAGTGCGATAAGGGGGAGAGGGGCGACGCTCTTTCGGCCACCCCCCGGTTCCAGTCTCGAGCGGCTCTCCTCGCCAGCCGGAGGCCGTTGTTCCTCTGAGGCCCTGTAATGATCCTTCCGCAGGTTCACCTACGGAAACCTTGTTACGACTTTTACTTCCTCTAGATGGTCAAGTTTGATCGTCTTCTCGACGCTCCGCCAGGGCCCGCGAGGAGCTCCGGCGGGGCCGATCCAAGGACCTCACTAAACCACCCAATCGGTAGTAGCGACGGGCGGTGTGTACAAAGGTCAGGGACTTAATCAACGCGAGCTTATGACCCGCGCTTACTGGGAATTTCTCGTTGATGGGAAACAGTTTCAATCCCCAGTCCCGATCACGAGCGGGGTTCAGCGGGTTACCCGCGCCTTTCGGCGCAGGGTAGGCACACGCTGATCCGCCCATTGTGGCGCGCGTGCAGCCCCGGACATCTAAGGGCATCACAGACCTGTTATTGCTCCATCTCGCGTGGCTGAACGCCACTTGTCCCTCTAAGAAGTTGGACGCCGACCGCTCAGGGCCGCGTAACTATTTAGCATGCCGGAGTCTCGTTCGTTATCGGAATGAACCAGACAAATCGCTCCACCAACTAAGAACGGCCATGCACCACCACCCACAGAATCGAGAAAGAGCTATCAATCTGTCAATCCTTTCCGTGTCCGGGCCGGGTGAGGTTTCCCGTATTAAGTCAAATTAAGCCGCAGGCTCCACTCCTGGTGGTGCCCTTCCGTCAATTCCTTTAAGTTTCAGCTTTGCAACCATACTCCCCCCAGAACCCAAAGACTCGTGGTTTCCCCCACGCTGCCCGGCGGGTCATGGGAATAACGCCGCCGGATCGCGGGTCGGCATCGTTTACGGTCGGAACTACGACGGTATCTGATCGTCTTCAAACCTCCGACTTTCGTTCTTGATTAATGAAAACATTCTTGGCAAATGCTTTCGCTTTCGTCCGTCTTGCGCCGGTCCAAGAATTTCACCTCTAGCGGCGCAATACGAATGCCCCCGGCCGTCCCTCTCAATCATGGCCCCAGGTTCCAGAAACCCACAAAATAGAACCGGAGTCCTATTCCATTATTCCTAGCTGCGGTATTCAGCGGCGACGGGCGGTCTGCTTTGAACGCTCTAATTTTTACAAAGTAAACACTCCGGGCCCCCGTTTCTCGGGTGCGTGTTTCGCTGTCGAGTTTCGCCCCTCTCCTCGACAAAACCGAGACGGCCCGTTTTGAGTCCGTCTTTGCTCACCAACGCCCTCCGAGAGGGCCCACCGATGCCGACCGTGCCCGGGACCGAGGCACCCTCCCTGGGCTGGCCGGGGAGGTCTGATAGCATGGAGCCTTTGTGTTTGGTTTTTCGGACTTTGTCCATTTTACGGAGGGTTCACCTCCGGGGGCGCCTGAGCTTTGATTATCGCCCCTATCCTCCCCGGGGGGGGAGGGCCTGACCTGCTCCACATTCGGCAGGTCGTTCCTGGAAGTCTCTCAAGCCCAACCTCACAGCGCACCTCTTTTTTTTACGGGCTTTCGGCAGACCATTCCCTCGGTCCGTTTCTCGGGTGCGTGTTTCGCAGTCGAGTTTCGCCCCTCTCCTCGACAAAACCGAGACGGCCCGTTTTGAGTCCGTCTTTGCTCGCCAACGCCCTCCGAGAGGGCCCACCGATACGACCGTGCACGGGACCGAGGCACCCTCCCCGGGCTGGCCGGGGAGGTCTGATAGCATGGAGCCTTTGTGTTTGGTTTTTCAGACTTTGTCCATTTTTACCGAGGGTTCACCTCCGGGGGCGCCTGAGCTTTGATTCTCGCCCCTGTCCTCCCCGGGGGGGAGATTCTGCCACCGTCTTTGCATGCCTTCCTTGGATGAGACCGCCATTCGATTTCTGTCTTTGCGACAACCGGGCAGGGATCGACCGGGCAGCACCCCCCAGGGACGGAGAACCGCGAGGCGCTGGCTTCCTACACACGGGTCTCGCTCCGCTCGGGCCCGAGGGCGAGAGACGGCGCGGCCGCTCATAGGGCGCGTGCGGAACCCTCCTCCGGTGGGGCGAGAGAGCAGGTTGGCCTCTGGGTCGAGGCCGTAACTGGGAAAGGGTGCTTTTTCTTTGCGAGGGCGGGGGGCCGAGGGTCCGCTCTCCACCGGGGGGTTGCGACTAGCAGAGCCCCCCGCCGTCTGAGCCTCCCTCCACCGCGCACGCCGACGCAGCTCCGAGCCTTTGCTTCCGACGGACCGTCTGAGCCTCCCACGGTCGACGCTCGCCCCGGAGGGCCGGGAAGGCGCCTGATATTCGATGCGCAGAGCGGGGAGGTACACTTTGCCCATAGCGGTTCTCATCGAACCGGGCAATGGCCTGCCCCTGGCGCGTCTCAAGTTCCGTTCGACCGGATGAAAATAACAAACTGCACCCCGCAGAAGGGCCCGGCAGCGGGGGTGCGCATCCGCCGGGCCTCAACCCTTTTTGTCCGTGTTTCGACTTCGGGGTTGTCGTACCCGCCTCGGCAACACCCGGACGGCCCGTTTCGAGTCCGTCTTTTTTTGCACCGCACCCGCCCTCCGATACCGACCGTGCCCGGAACCGAGGCACCCTCCCTGGGCTGGCCAGGGAGCTCTGATAGCATGGAGCCCTTTGTGTTTGACTTTTTACGGAGGGTTCACCTCCGGGGGCGTCTGAGCTTTGATTCTCGCCCCTGTCCTCCCCGGGGGGAGATTCCACCACCGTCTTTGCATGCCTTCCTTGGATGAGACCGCCATTCGATTTCTGTCTTTGCGACAAGCATATACGTATATGTGTGCGACAACCAGGCAGGGATCGACCGGGCAGCCCCCCCCGGGGACGGAGAACCGCGACGCGCTGGCTTCCTACACACGGGTCTCGCTCCGCTCGGGCCCGAGGGCGAGAGACGGCGCGGCCGCTCATAGGGCGCGTGCGGAACTCTCCTCCGGTGGGGCGAGAGAGCGGGTTGGCCTCTGGGTCGAGGCCGTAACTGGGAAAGGGTGCTTTTTCTTTGCGAGGGCGCGGGGCCGAGGGTCCGCTCTCCACTGGGGGGTTGCGACTAGCAGAGCCCCCCGCCGTCTGAGCCTCCCTCCGCCATACGCATCGACACAGCTCCGAGCCTTCGCATCCGACAGACCGTCTGAGCCTCCCGTGGTCGACGCTCGCCCCGGTGTCCCCGGAGGGCCGGGAAGGCGCCTGATATTCGATGCGCAGAGCGGGGAGGTACACTTTGCCCATAGCGGTTCTCGTTGAACCGGGCAATGGCCTGCCCCTGGCGCGTCTCAAGTTCCGTTCGACCGGATGAAAATAACAAACTGCACCCCGCAGAAGGGCCCGGCGGCGGGGGTGCGCATCCGCCGAGCCTCGACCCTGGGCTGGCCGGGGAGGTCTGATAGCACGGAGCCTTTGTGTTTGGCTTTTTTCAGACTTTGTCCGTTTTTACGGAGGGTTCACCTCCGGGAGCGTCTGAGCTTTTGATTCTCGCCCCTGTCCTCCCCGGGGGGAGATTCCGCCACCGTCTTTGCATGCCTTCCTTGGATGAGACCGCCATTCGATTTCTGTCTTTGCGACAAGCATATACGTATGTGTGCAACAACCGGGCAGGGATCGACCAGGCAGCCCCACCCCGGGGACGGAGAACCACGACGCGCTGGCTTCCTACACACGGGTCTCGCTCCGCTCACGCCCGAGGGCGAGAGACGGCGCGGCTGCTCATAGGGCACGTGCGGAACCCTCCTCCGGTGGGGCGAGAGAGCGGGTTGGCCTCTGGGTCGAGGCCATAACCAGGAAAGGGTGCTTTTCTTTGCGAGGGCGCGGGGCCGAGGGTCCGCTCTCCACCGGGGGGTTGCGACCAGCAGAGCCCCCCGCCGTCTGAGCCTCCCTCCGCCGCGCGTGCCGACGCAGCTTCGAGCCTTCGCTTCCGACGGACCGTCTGAGCCTCCCGCGGTCGACGCTCGCCCCGGAGGGCGGCGCCTGATATTCGATGCGCGGAGCAGGGAGGTACACTTTGCCCATAGCGGTTCTCGTCGAACCGGGCAATGGCCTGCCCCTGGCGCGTCTCAAGTTCCATTCAATCGGATGAAAATAACAAACCGCACCCCGCAGAAGGGCCCGGCAGCGGGGATGCGCATCCGCCGGGCCTCGACCCTTTTTGTCCGTGTTTCGACTTCGGGGGTTGTCGTACCCGCCTCGACAAGACCCGGACGGCCCGTTTCGAGTCTGTCTCTTTTTGCATCGCCACCACCCTCCGATACCGACCGTGCCCGGAACCGAGGCACCCTCCCTGGGCTGGCCAGGGAGCTCTGATAGCATGGAGCCCTTTGTGTTTGACTTTTTACGGAGGGTTCACCTCCGGGGGCTTCTTGAGCTTTGATTCGTGCCCCGATCCTCCCCGTGGGGTGGGGAGGGCCTGACCTGCTCTGAAATGGGCAAATGTCTGAAATAGGCAGGTTCGTTCCTGGAAGTCTCAGCCCGCACAAAGTGCACCATCAAATCTCTGTGCTTTTTCGGGCGTGCCATTCCCTCGGCACGTGGTTTGATCTCAAAACCGCCAGCGACCGGGGCGGTGCATCTTCCCCGGAATGCCCGCCCCGGTCTGTGAGTATGGATCCCTGGAATAAGGGCCAGGGCCCCCACAACGGTCTGTGTATAGAGCAGTTGCCACCTTCCCCCGCTCTTCGACATCACCGCGATGGCCCGTTTTGAGTCCGTCTTTGCTCGCCAACCTACCTCCAGAGAAGGGCGGAGGGGTCTGACCGTGCCCAGGACGAGGCACCCTCCCCAGGCTGGCCAGGGAGGTCTGAGAGCATGGAGCTCCCCAGGCATGTTTGGATTTTGGGACTTAGTTTCTTTCACTGCCTTGGGTACTCCAGAGGGCCCATCCACCTTTACCTGACCGACTAGCGTGGCCTCTTCTGGGCTTGGGTGACCGCCTTGACTGCCAGCACCGGTTCCCTCTCCTCCAGAGGGGACATCCACCATTGTCTGACCGACCAGCGTGGCCTCTTCTGGGCTTGGGTCAGCGCCTTGAGCGCCACTGTTTGTCCGGTCCGTGTTTTCCAACCCCTCTTGTCAGAAGCCCGACGGCCCGTTTTGAGTCCGTCTTTGCTCGCGACCACCCTCCGGAGAGGCCCACCCGCGATCTGACCGTGCCCAGGACGAGGCACCCTCCCCGGGCTGGCCAGGGAGGTCTGATAGCATGGAGCTCCCCAGGCATGTTTGGATTTTGGGACTTCGTTTCTTTCAGTGCCTTGGGTCCTCCAGAGGGCCCATCCACCTTTACCTGACCTACTAGTGTGGCCTGTTCTGGGCTTGGGTGACCGCCAGCACCAGTTCCCTCTCCTCCAGAGGGGACATCCACCTTTGTCTGACCGACTTGCGTAGCCTCTTCTGAGCTTGGGTGACCGCCTTGACCGCCAGCACCGGTTCCCTCTCCTCCAGAGGGGACATCCACCTTTGTCTGACCGACCAGCGTGGCCTCTCCTGGGCTTGGGTCAGTACCTTGAGCGCCACTGTTTGTCCGGTCCGTGTTTTCCAACCCTCTTGACAAAAGCCCGACGGCCCGTTTTGAGTCCGTCTTTGCTCGCGACCGCCCTCCGGAGAGGCCCACCCGCGATCTGACCGTGCCCAGGACGAGGCACCCTCCCTGGGCTGGCCAGGGAGGTCTGAGAGCATGGAGCTCCCCAGGCGTGTTTGGATTTTGGAACTTGGTTTCTTTCACTGCCGTGGTCCTCCAGAGGGCCCATCCACCTTTGCCTGACCGACTAGCGTGGCCTCTTCTGGGCTTGGGTGACCGCCAGCACCGGTTCCCTCTCCTCCAGAGGGGACATCCACCTTTGTCTGACCGACTTGCGTAGCCTCTTCTGGGCTTGGGTGACTGCCTTGACCGCCAGCACCGGTTCCCTCTCCTCCAGAGGGGACATCCACCTTTGCCTGACCGACTAGCGTGGCCTCTTCCGGGCTTGGGTGACCGCCAGCACCGGTTCCCTCTCCTCCAGAGGGGACATCCACCTTTGTCTGACCGACTTGCGTAGCCTCTTCTGGGCTTGGGTGACTGCCTTGACCGCCAGCACCGGTTCCCTCTCCTCCAGAGGGGACGTCCACCTTTGTCTGACCGACCAGCGTGGCCTCTTCTGGGCTTGGGTGACCACCTTGATCGCCAGCACCGGTTCCCTCTCCTCCAGAGGGGACATCCACCTTTGTCTGACCGACCAGCGTGGCCTCTTCTGGGCTTGGGTGACTGCCTTGATCGCCAGCACCGGTTCCCTCTCCTCCAGAGGGGACATCCACCTTTGACTGACCGACCAGCGTGGCCTCTCCTGGGCTTGGGTCAGTGCCTTGAGCGCCACTGTTTATCGGGTCCATGTTTTCCAACCCTCTTGACAAAAGCCCGACGGCCCGTTTTGAGTCCGTCTTTGCTCGCGACCGCCCTCCGGAGAGGCCCACCCGCGATCTGGCCGTGCCCAGGACGAGGCACCCTCCCCGGGCTGGCCAGGGAGGTCTGAGAGCATGGAGCTCCCCAGGCGTTTTTGGACCGTGTTTTCCAACCCTCTTGACAATAGCCCGACGGCCCGTTTTGAGTCCGTCTTTGCTCGCGACCGCCCTCCGGAGAGGCACACCCGCGATCTGACCGTGCCCAGGACGAGGCACCCTCCCTGGGCTGGCCAGGGAGGTCTGATAGCATGGAGCTCCCAGGCGTGTTTGGATTTTGGGACTTGGTTTCTTTCACTGCCTTGGTCCTCCAGAGGGCCCATCCACCTTTACCTGACCGACTAGCGTGGCCTCTCCTGGGCTTGGGTCACTGCCTCGACCGCCACTGTTTGTCTGGTCCATGTTTTCCAACCCTCTTGACAAAAGCCCGACGGCCCGTTTTGAGTCCGTCTTTGCTCGCGACCGCCCTCCGGAGAGGCCCACCCGCGATCTGGCCGTGCCCAGGACGAGGCACCCTCCCTGGGCTGGCCAAGGAGGTCTGAGAGCATGGAGCTCCCAGGCGTGTTTGGATTTCGGGGGGGATCGCTCTGGAGAACCCCCCCCCGTCCATCCGCCTCCTCTGCCCAGCCGGGGCTCACCCCGGTCGGCCTGGGGTACCTGCCAAGGACACCCTGGAGCTTCCCACCTCCAGAGCTCCATCGCGGTGGAAAGCGAGTTCCCAGCCCGCCCAGTGGGAATCTGAGCGGGCCTCGCCGCGGGCAGAAGAGAGGGTCGGTCCACGGTCGCCCGTGTCCTTCCCCTCTCCATCACCTAGATGGTGGGTATTTGTGTATTCTACTTCCCATACCGGACCTCCAGGAGAGGCTCCCCCCGGCCGCCTCGGCCCACCGGGGTGGACCCAGGCTGGCAGGGAGGGAGCCCCTGCCCGGAGGGTGGAGGACGTGTGCGTGTTTGGCAGGGACCCCAGAAGCCTAGCCGTCGCACGCACACCCACCCCCAGGCGCTCGGACTTCCAGATGGGGTCTAGAACTCGTCCGAGCTCAGGGTTCCGGTGGCCTGAATCTGAATCCCGAGCCCAGAGAAGGTGGCCTGCGGTGGGGGGGACGGCTCCACGGCCACCCCCCCACCTCACCTCGTCGGGCCCCCCGGGCACGGGGGAGGGATCCAGCACCGCGGGAGAATCCGCTTTTGGCCGGGAATGGAGAGCTCTCCCTGGCTTGGGCATACCAGCGCTGAGGGCCTGGTTGTTTCAGTCATGGTGAGAAAAGTCAAAAAACCCAAATCTCCACGGATCCGGCCGTGGGTGGTCTCGTTCGAACCGTCTCGAGACGTACTATGCACGGTATGAATTTCGCGCGTTTCGGCCGAGTTATATGCGATTTTCCCCCGGCCGCGAGCTAAAATGGCCGCCGCCGGCCGCCATTGGCCCGGCCGGAAAAACGCTCGTATCTCGCGAACGGAAAGACCCAGCGCGCTCAAACTCGGGGTGGAAGGACCCCTCCTGGCCCTTGCCCGAACCCGACCGTCGCGGGGCTCCGGGACGCCCCCTCGCGGATCGCTACTCGGCGGGACCCCCGACTTTGAACGGCCGTAACAACGTTTAATAATCCCTAAACCCCTGGGATTAATAATAGGAATAATCCCTAAAAAAAAATCCCTGGAACGGGAGATTTGTTCAATGTTGAAAAACATTAGCAGTTGTGAAGTTTTAAATAAAATGTTCATAAATAAAAACAGTTATTTTCTGGGAATAAAAATGATTATTATTAGGCCTATTATTGTTATAAATAACACCCATCACCATCCAGATGGACTACACCGTTTTATTAATATAATTGATGCATTAAACAACAATCAGAATGGTAAAAGAGAGAAAAAATACAACCATACTGATATAGCAAACAATAATCTTGGACAGCTTGTGTAAGAGTATTTGAGAGTAAAATAACCTGTTGTAAAGCACCGCACACTTCAGCACTTCAGAAGACACGTGACCACGCTCATGTTAAGGTGCACGAGCGCCAGACGCGTTCTCTGCGAGACGTTCTAACCATAAATATCTATGGTTCTAATAATGTACTGGTCTAACAGAACAGTCACTGACAGACGCGCGCGATCATTTCTGTGTTCTTGCTCCACTTCATCTGCCAGTAAATGCCTCGCTCTAATAGCTCTGCTGCCGCCATGTTTCCAACACCTCGCCCCGCCTTGATGCAGTGATTGACAGGGCGGGGCGGAGACTTGATCGGCTCGGATTGCATTTTCAATTCCACATTGAATTTTGCTGCATTCATTGCGGGACATGTAATGAAAATGCAATCGCAAGTATCTTAACTGTGAGTGTAAATGCAATTAAGAAAAATAATGTTTTTGCTACAATGTTAAACACATCTAATCCTTTCTGTAACACATTTTCATTTGAATTTTGCAACTTATAAAGCGTTAAAAATGTACATATAATATGTTTAAATTATATGTTAAAAATAGTGTAGGAAATAGCAAATGTAAATTATATTATTCAATTTGAATTTTCATTTTGCTCCAAATGTTGCACACATGTAAATTTAAATACTGAAATGCATTGCCATTTTACATATTGCATTGCAAATTGAATTCTGCTACACATATGCTTCCATAGTAACACCTGTAACACCTCACAGTATATCAGCAGCACTCTCACCTCACTTCAGTGTCTGGTCTCGTCTCTACAAGACAAGCGATTGACTCCCTTCTATCTTTACCTCCTGAGATCTTACCTGATCATCCGTCATCAGTGATCGTCTGCCTGTGTCATCGCTCCTGCCCACGCCGACCGCTCATCATCTGCCTACAAGAGAAAGATCTATTCATCACCAGATAAGATGTTGTGTTCACTCGTCTGCTGCTGAGATACTCACCATCACTGATCCATCCTCAGTCTTCACTTCATAAACCCGTTTATCACATTCCTCGTCTGTTTCCTTCTGTTGTCTGACAGTACCAGCACTGTGAGCTCAAGATGAGTACAGGTTGCAGGTCTGTGTGTCCCTTGTTTACATGCACAATAAAACATTAAATTAATAAAATAAATATGGTTCCTGACTAGAACAATACAATACACCTGCTGTGATGTCATCAGACTGGCGGTCAAAGTCCTCAAAGCTCAACATGCTCAAGGAAATGATGTCATCGTCATTAACAGCCACAGCAAAACTCAATCAGTCAAAAATAAATAAATAAACTCAAACAGTTTGTTGAGAACGAGGAAACATGAGGAAGATGTAGACTTACCTGAAGTAAGAAGATGATGAGAAAATAAAAACTATTTCTTCTTCTGAACTGCTCAAACTAATTCTTGCGGTCAAACATCCATATGGTGAACTACAAAGAGAAAACAACATAAAGAGTGTGTGAGATTTTAATATCAAATCCACAAGCAGAGAAGGAAAACACACTGTGTAGCTTTGCATCTGTAGACAGACATACGAGGAAAACAACCTCTGCCAAACCTTTTCTGGAGTCGCTTATAAAACTTGTGTAACATTGAGAATGAATTTTGGGCCAGAGACTCAGTTCTTATCAATAAAGAAAGGAGGAAAAAAGGGAAATCCTTACTAGTTCAGACTCCAGATCCGTGAGGCTCGCAATCATTTTACACATTATCTTCTCCATCCCTGCCAAAAACAACAACCTGACCTGTGTTTTAGGCCAAACAACATTATAAATCTGTATCCTTTAATTATGAAATAAAGTAATACAGTCACTCTTCATCAATCATTAGGATTAAACACAAATACAACATCTTCAAAGAGTTTCCTTAAGGATATAAAGTCATTACACATGAACATATTATAGAAATATACATAAATGTAATAATTCAAGAGTGCGTGTGTAATGGTGTCAAATTAATCAATTATCCCCTGAGCGTCAATTAACGTCTTATTACACATTAATTTTGAACAGAAACAATCACTGAACACTCACGAAATCCATGTTATGTTGTAATGATATTATTTTTATCCAAATGTGGTCCAAACGCAGATTTAACAGTCTTAAAATCAGCATTAAGTTTTCACTTCGCTTCTCTCAAAATGGCGGATCTCTAATCCTCTCAACGTTGATCTTAAACACACTTAAAGGGATAGTTCACCGAAAATTACAATTCTGTCATCATTTAGTCTTTCATCAGTACTGGGGACCCCCTAACACAAAGTCTTCTCATATATTGTTGCTCTTTTTAAATCCTGGTTATGATAAACGGATAGAAATCGTCTTTACCTGCAGCACAGGGTCATTCTCGAGCTGCGCGCGCAATAAACAGCTGCTTCCTCTGACAAACGATAGAAGACATTTACACGTTTGGTTTCCTTTAATGGACTGTAGGTAAATATCCACCTCATCCAGCGCTCTTTCTGTTTTCTGTCTTCTGTCTTATAAAATATCCCGTTATATTTCTGTGAGAAACCGCTGCAAACGAGTCAGTGCTGAGAGTGAACTCCCCGAATGAATCAAACTGAATCAGTTTCAGACTTGTTTGAAAACCCGTTCGAGCGATTGGATCAAACGAGTGACTGATTCTGAATCTGCCATCGCTAGTTCTGATTCAGGTCCGGCGCCACGAGGGGGGATTTGTGTGTATTATTCGTGTATTACAGTTTTTCTTAATTGCTAAAACACATTTCTTGAAACATCACTAATTTTCTCACAACATTAAACGCATCAAAATCTTCAAACTACACAAAACCCCTGACTCTTCTGGCAAAATCAAACAATTGCCTCAAAACTATTTCACCTGTTCTCAAAATCAAACAAAGCTTCAGATCATACACACGAGTCAATAATAAGCACTACAGATCATTCATTAGACACTGCATCAAAAAATGGAGAACATCCAGAACAAGAGCTCTCAATTATCTGTATCATGTTGTATAAGAGAACATAGTTATAAAATACTATGAAAATCTGGACAGAATAATACAATTAAAAAAAAAAAAAACTATGCCATTAGGTGTCAGAACATTTTTGTACTCAGCTCACTAGGGGGAAAAATGTTAGGCAATCAGGCAAAGTTTTTCAAGGTATACCATTACATATGCATTGTTGGGCCATAATCTTTTGGTCAAAAAAACAAAAACAAACACTACAATTACACAACAGTGTTGAACAGTTTTATTAAAATAGGAACAAATGGAACAAACCAAAGTTTTACAATGGACATTTATACCTCAGAGAGGAGATCTGCATTTTGGAGCCTCACTGTGAGGATGGAATAGTTCCAGCTATATGCATACTAGAGCAATAAAACAACTCATTAGGAATAAAGTCAATCCCAGGTGGAACTTTTAAAAAAAAAAAAAAAAAAAAATAATAATAATAATAACAAAAATAAAAAAATAAAATCCACAAGGACATACAGCACATACCATCATTGCAACAACAAGAACAGTGTGGCAAACTCAGAAAGAGTGATGGTCAAGGGTGGAGTGTGTCCAGTCTGAATGAGTCAGGTTCTCCAGTGCACATCTCACTAGAAAAGAAGATGGGGAAATGGGTAAATCGTTCATAATCTCATACATTAAAATAATCTCAAACATTGCTCATGAAAAAGCATTCATTATTTTAATGTATAAGGTAATATCTATAAGACGAATAAAACAAGATAATCTAACAACTGGGAAAATAACTCAACAGGTCCCTTTGCACTTCCACAATCTTTTTCACAATTTTTAATGTGATAAACTAAATAATGCTCACAAAAGCCAAAAAACAACAACAACAAAACATTTAAAAAGTTACATCTAATGTATACGTTTAATTGAAAAAGTTATTTATATATATATATATATATATATATATATATATATATATATATATATATATATATATATATATATATATATATATATATATATATAATAAACACACAGTTAATATTAATATAAACTTAAGTTACACGAATTTGATAAAATTGGTTATGGAATCGCAGAATTTATTTAGTAATAACGCAATTATTAGTAATATAACGAAATGTATCATTATATAAATGTACATTAAATTCTTCAAAAAATAAAATATATAAACTCTAATACTTCTTTCACAAATTCTTACTAGTGTGCCAAGCCCGCAAAACCTGGCAACAGGCATATATAAGACCATCGCGCGCACAGCCCGACTCACTTCTGAGTGGACATCCCCGGCATATATACGCATACATATCTATCCCCACCACCGCCAGTTTTTCTGAGGTAACGTTTTTTTTTTTTTTTTTTACTTAACCGTTTTATTTAAATTAAATTATTCAAAACATATGCCCAACGAAACAAAATTACATATAAAATATGTAGACAGGATAATAATAAAATGGGTTAGTCTGAGAGGAAGTTCGTTTTTCTCAGGGTAATAACGGCCGCTTACACAAGAAACTCAATAAATTGTCATAAAATTGACGGACTGTCTTTTCCAGTAAATGTACCACATTTACTTCTCACACTGTTTCTTTACTGTTTCCGTCTTTTTGGTGCTATAACCACTCGTCCGCACTGTTAAACGCCGTTATAGGCGCCGTTAAATTCCGTTATGTCTGTGTGACGTCGATCGTGTGCGCTATCAATCATATCACTCATTAGAAGCTCCTTCGTTTTTTGCGATTATATCTGTCCTGTTAACATAACTTTACAATAAATAATTTAAACAGTTATCATCAATAATAATAATCTTCACTTTGTTTGGAAATTAACGCGCTGTCTGAGGCTTGGCTATGAGCGCGCGAGCTGTCACAGAAAAGACTGGCCATCCGTCATTTTATAATTAACTAATAATAATTTATAACTTTGGGAATTTATAACATTAAAATAATTATCTTCTCTCTTTTTCAGTGTCTATTCCTGTCTGATTTTTGTAAGTGTTCAATCTAGCAGTCATCCTGCATTTCTCATTTGCCATACTAATTAGTCAATAATGATCAATGAAAACTGAATGCATTTTTAACTTGTACAGACATTTGCAATATCTCGCTTACATTCTGTCATGTTTCTTCTTTTTCTCCCCTCTGCTTGTGTCTCAACAGACGCTAAAATAAACCCTAAAATAATTCAGACGCTAAAATAATTCTAAGTAATATTCTTTAGCTTCACTTAAAGGTCCTCTCAACAATGTTTGATTCACTATTTTTATTATTTATGTAGTGATCTTGGTTGTGCCATGTGTTTTCAGTGATGGGGTAACTATCTGGATATAGGCTAGGTTCACATAGACAAAAAGTTATTTTTTATTTTCTGACCATTAAAGGAACACGCCACTATTTTTGAAAATAGGCTCATTTTCCATCTCCCCTAGAGTTAAACAGTTGGGTTTTACCGTTTTCAATCAGATTCAATGATCTATGCTAAGCTATGCTAAAAGTGCTACCGCCAGACCCGGAGATCGGCTGAATGGATTCCAAAATGGTAAAACTCAACTGTTTAACTCTAGGGGAGTTGGAAAATGAGCCTATTTTCAAAAATAGTGGAGTGTTCCTTTAAGATTTCTGTAGGGACGTATTCACATTAGTTTATGGTTAACGTTAAATAACCAAAGAATTCTCCTGATTAGCGGACTTATCCCAAAGAGATAAACATACAAAAGTTAAACAAGTCTCTGTGTTTAACCTAAGTTTACATTGGCTAATTTAGCTGATGTTAACTCACTCACCAGTTTATCTTACCACAGTTATGATGGCAATCACTGACCACCCCCAGCCAATAGCCAGAAAAAAATCTTCAAAAGTCACTACCAACATCAAAAACCAAACCACAAACTTAAATAAAAAACAAAAGATGCACTTGACAATATTGTTAAAAAAAAAACATGCTTGACTCACTTTATTCCAGTGACTCATGTTAGTTTGCTGTTAACATTGCAAGAAAACATTTCAAAATGTCAAATTTTTCCCTATAATAATAATAATAGTAATAATAATTGCACCATGGTCTGTTCAAATGCTTGATTCTGATTGGTTTAATCATGATTAATTGCATACAAAATAAAAGTTTGTTTACATAATAAATGTGTACGCAACTACTTTATCTCAGTGTCTGATTAAAAGTGAGGAGAATGCTAGATCTAACGTGCCACTTGTCATTTTTACCCTTCCAGTCAAATGCTGACAAATGACCATCATACAAGCGTCACATTCTGTGCCTCCACATCATGATAGCTGTGAATTATCCCTTACATAATATACTAACCTTTTATTGAGTTACCTACCAATACATATGTAATTGTTCTTTTAAACAAATAAATACATTTAAAAAGACATATAGAACTGAAGCATACTGACATTGTAGCATTATAAAGCTGGTTGAAAATCGGTCAACTTACCCTTCAATATAGATGGACTGCCCATTTCCAATAGCAACAGGGCACATCTGTGGCGCTGGCCCATCCTCTGTGCCATTCATCTGATAGCCATCAGTCTTTCTGGTGACACTGACACTTGGTCCTTCCAAATCATTAGATTTGTTGAGGAAGCCATTAAAGATATTAAGAAACTCCTTGACAATGCTTTAGAGGAAAACAAAAATATTGAAGAAAAAAAAGTCAATATTCAATATTTGTCAAGACAATCTAAAAACCACTAGTGACAAAAATGCCTTGTACTAACTAACTTGTTTAAAATAAGTAAATTAGACAAGAGCAATTTTATTTTATTGTATTTTTTGAACATATGTAAAGAGGTATTATTCCCATTCGAGATTGGGAACCAGCATGGAACAATGAAGTTGAAAAGAGCCATCTGGAGACAGCTACCTGTTTGCATTGCTATTCATTTCAATGGTAGCTCCTTGTGCAGGACCACTGAGGACACGATAATGAGGATCTTTGAACTATATGTCATGTAACAAACCACTCAGAACAGCAGGAATATGACATCCTCACAATTTACAGCAAGTGGATATGAAAGCAAGCATGGGCACTTGTATGCAATGCTGATTGTATTAAAGCCCTGGCAACACGCAAAAACGTAACTCATAACCTGCATGTGTCTCGCGGAAGAACAACCGGAGCTACTTCTCTCTGTTTATGTCTATGACGAGTCACACAGGTACTGTGCTACTCCGCAGCGGTGGCGAACCGATTGGTCTAAAATAGTATGAATATAAATGGGCGTCGGAAACATTGTATGTGGGTGGGACAAGACCCACCCACTTTTTACGACCAATGATATTGGACCCACTCACTTTTATCGTCTGTAATTCAGCACGTCTGTTTACCTATCCCTAACTGATGAACACTTATTATTAAACAAGTTAGACGCTTTATTTTCACTGTTCTAATATTTTCTTAATTCTTATTAAAAATAAATGCCTTTCCAACCTGATATGTGATGGGAAAAGGGAGTAGAGCAAGTTCGGCAAAAGGCGGATTTGAACCTCAAGTCGATTTGCGTCAAAACTTGCTGTCATGCGTCTTACCCCTACACTATTGGTGCTGTATAAGAGTGTGTTTTCCGTAACCAGACGCTTACTAAACAAGGGGATATATTTTTTTTTGTACTTAATGTAAATGGCATCTACACCAGTAATCATTTTCTGGGAGAGGACCCACCCAGATTTTTTTTGCTTCCGACTCCCATGATATAAACACGTATTATAGTCGTACCGTAGTGATTCAGGATAAGACACAAAGACGGTTTGGAAATGGATTTATGTACTCGCTCATTATATAAATATTGTACACAAAAAAAGTTATACTGCAGATTCGCTCTCACAACTTATTCCCTCGTTTTAGTAAATCATAGCCACCACGATTTAACTGACGTTAAATGAAAACAATTATGAATACTTAATTAGAAACTAAATTCGTTTCTAGTTTGCCATGTTATTTATTTTGTCCTCATGTCATGTGCTGGGCACCGTAGCCTACTATGCAATAGTACTAGCTAATTTGACATGGCAAATTTCCATAGACATTGCACAGATTTAAATGCCTTAATGCAAGCTAAATTATTATAAAACAAATCTTAGAAAATACCCTAATATAACCTCCTACGCGTCGCGAAACGTCTCATGAAAGTGATTTTTTTTTATATTGTCTCCTGCCTCCGGCTGACACACCGTTTTAACGTTAACGTTAAGCGTTGAATCTCTAACGGGCACTGTTTCCGTTAAGTAGCTGAATTCACACACTACTGATAAATCAGACCACTACAAACAGTACAACATCCTCAAAAAATAAGAAAATAGTAAAATGCGCTGGCTTGAGCAGGGGGACCTTGCGTGCGCTGCAGGATTTTAATCCATGACGGCGTAGTGTGTTACTAATGGTTTTCTTTGAGACTGTGGTCCCAGCTCTCTTCAGGTCATTGACCAGGTCCTGCCGTGTAGTTTTGGGCTGATCCCTCACCTTCCTCATGATCATTGATGCCCCACGAGGTGAGATCTTGCATGGTGCCCCAGACCGAGGGAGATTGACCGTCATCTTGAACTTCTTCCATTTTCTAATAATTGCACCAACAGTTGTTGCCTTCTCACCAAGCTGCTTGCCTATTGTCCTGTAGCCCATCCCAGCCTTGTGCAGGTCTACAATTTTATCCCTGATGTCCTTACACAGCTCTCTGGTCTTGGCCATTGTGGAGAGGTTGGAGTCTGTTTGATTGAGTGTGTGGACAGGTGTCTTTTATACAGGTAACGAGTTCAAACAGGTGCAGTTAATACAGGTAATGAGTGGAGAACAGGAGGGCTTCTTTAAGAAAAACTAACAGGTCTGTGAGAGCTGGAATTCTTACTGGTTGGTAGGTGATCAAATACTTATGTCATGCAATAAAATGCAAATTAATTATTTAAAAATAATACAATGTGATTTTCTGGATTTTTGTTTTAGATTCCATCTCTCACAGTTGAAGTGTACCTATGATAAAAATTACAGACCTCTACATGCTTTGTAAGTAGGAAAACTTGCAAAATCGGCATTGTATCAAATACTTGTTCTCCCCACTGTATGAGTTTCAGAATTAGGCATGGCAAAATTGCTCGATAGCGCCACCTACAACATTTCAACGAAGTGCCCCTCCCGCTACGTTTCACGTACAGGTATGAAATTCGGTAGACACATGTAACAGCCCAATATCTACAAAAAAGTCTCCTGGTACGAAATCTGAAAACCAACAGGAAGTCAGATATTTTGAATTTTCTTTGCAAAATTCTTGCAAATTTTGCCATTTCCAGACGCTGTACTTTAACGAACTCCTCCTAGAGATTTAATCAGATCAACATTATATTTGCTCAGTCTAATCTAAAGGCCTTTGTGATGTTAAATTGTGAAGATCTTGAGTTTTCCCAGAAGGGCGTGTCCGTGGCGGTCTGACAAATTTCGATGTTTCGCCATGAAACAGGAAGTTGTTGTAACTCGGACATACAATTTCTGATCTGCCCCAAACTTCACATGTTTGATTAGAGTCCTGGCCTGAAGACATCTACACGCCAATATTCAGTTACAGGCATAGCGCCACCTGTGGGCAACAGGAAAGATCATGTTTTACACTGTAATGAGTATCCTCATTGAAATTTAACCAGAACAACATCATGTTTGGTCAGTCTAATCTTAAGGCCTTGGTGATGTTAAATTGTGAAGATCTTAAGTTTTCGCTGAAGGGCATGCTTTACACTGTAATTCCCTCCCAGAAACACATTTAAATATGCCATCAAGTCCCAAACATGCTAGAAACACATTAAATCAAGCAAAACTTGGCTAAGTGCTAATGTATGTGATTTACGCCACAAAACAGGAAGTTGTTGTAACTCAGGCATACAGTGTCCGATCTGCCCCAAACTTCACTTGTTTGATAATAGTCCTGGCCTGAAGACATCTACATGCCAATATTCGGTTATAGTCAAAGCGCCACCTGCTGGCAGCAGGAAGTGTGGCACATTGAAGTGACTTTGCCATATTTCTCCTATATTTACCCACTTAAATGCATGTCGCCCACTATTCGCTGTTTTCCTGAGGCCACCGGGTTGTGGTGCTCCCGGGTGCGAGGGCCCTTTCATCGCTGCTTGCAGCTTTAATTATTATTATTATTAGGGCCCGAGCACCGATGGTGTGAGGACCCTATTGGAATTGCTCCGTTTATTAGGGGTTCAAGCCCGTAAGGGCTGAAACCCTATTGTAATTGTAAGGATTTTTATTATTATTATTATTAGGGGTTCAAGCCCGTAAGGGCTGAAACCCTATTGTAATTGTAAGGATTTTTATTATTATTATTATTATTATTATTATTCTCCCTTAAAACGCATCGTGCAGCCCAAACCGTAAATGCTAGAGACTTGAAACTTTGTCAGATGGTAGTACAAAAATCGAGGAGAGGTTGACAGAGTATGACCCCGATTGGCCAATAGGTGGCGCTACAGCGATCAAAAGCGCGAAATGGCTCATAACTCCTAAACCGTTTGGCCCACACTCAAGTTTCTTATATCATTGGAAAGCTGAAGAAACAAAATGTATATCCGATTTTATTTCCGGTATGCAAATTTTTCCGCCATTTTGAATTTTGTCGAAAACCTACTTTTGCGAACTAGTCCTAGGTTTTTTGCCCGATTGGAACCAAACCAGCGCAGAAATGTTCTCTGGTGTCTGACTATCAATAATTATCAAAAAAAAAGTAGAAATTTCGATTCACGGAAGCTAAGGGGTGTAAAAATGTACATTCAGGGCGGAGCCAATTTTACTAAAAAGGCTATAACTCAAGAACAAAATGATATATCTTCACCAAACTTGGTACACATGTGTATGGGCTCAGTCTTTGGTCACGATAAAAAAAATCGCCACGATTGAACACTTGGTGGTGCTATAACATGAAAAAAACATGAAAAGGACGATGACCACCTGACCGTTAGTCCGATTGACTTGAAAATCGGTATGCAGTGTCTTGGCCCAAGGTACCATGTACGTCTATGAGGACATTGGCGTATCTCAAAAAACATGGCCGCCATCGGCCAATGAATTTTGAGCACCTATTAGACAAGGTTAACGGAGGCTGATCGGAACGAAACTCGGTGGGCATGTTCGACTCATGGTCCTAGAGGTCTGTAAGAATTTCAAAAGAAACCGGCCACTAGTTGGCGCTAACAAGTTTTACGACTCTGTAATCACGTGGTGTTTGACATATCCACACAATATGCATATCATTTGATAGATCTCCTCATGCTAAATAACTTTGCCTCAAGAACCACTGCTGTCAATCAAATCGTTGATTAAATATTCACGATTATATTAAAAACCTACTTTTGCAAACTAGTCCTAGGTTTTTTGCCCGATTGGAACCAAACCACTGCAGTATGATTCTCTGGACTCTCCTGATCAATAGTTATCAAAAAAATGTTGAACTTTACCCTTTGGGTAGCTATAACAGAGTCATTTAGAGAATGTGTCTGGCAAAACATGCTCAAAAGCCTATTAATCCTGAACAAAAACTCAAAACTTCACGGAAATAGGTGGGCACGTGCAGCATGTGACTCTAAACAAGCATGCAAAATTTCATGGAGATCGAGCAATAGATGCCTCTATAACAGTTAAAAAGGTGACAATGTGCCAATGCTTATAATGGCGTATTAACTAAAATTGCCATAAAGCCACCAGAGGGCAGCAGAAGACCACTCATTGGTTCATTCTGCTCACTAAGCATATATAAACTTTATAAAATCATTATATTAACATTGCAAATCACATTTTGTCAAGGTTTATCAATTCATTTGTTCATTTGATGTATGTTTTTTACAATAATATTACATTACAATTAAAATAACACCTGAAAATATGTTTTAAAGGGGAACACCTGGAATAAGCAATTTGTTACCTATCATTTATTTCAAATATCTATATCTGCAACAAAATGTGTATGTGAGTTAGCACGTTTGAAGGCATTAACTTGGAAAATTTGCCCATTAAATGAAAAACAGACATTTAAAATGAAAGTGAGCCAATGAGTGGTTCTCTGCTGCCACCTGCTGGTTAAAATAGTCATTTTGTCATACTACATACTTATACTGTTCTGTAATTTATATTTAGACATTATAAAACACTATTATAACATTTACAATCACATTTTGTCAAATTTGATCAATTAATTTCTATTTAAGTATTGGTATTGACAATTCTGCCAAAAAATGATGGTGTGATTAATGTGTGAAAATGACCACCAGACTAGAAGTAAGCATTTTGTTACTAATAATGTATTTAAAATATCTATATGTAAAACAGAAGTGTGTGTGTGTGTGTGTGTGTGTGTGTGTGTGTGTGTGTGTGTGTGTGTGTGTGTGTGTGTGGCCAATATCTACTCAAGAAATGCTCAGACGTTATTCAAATAAGCACATGTGACATATAAGATGACATTTGGCAATAGTTTTTGATTTTAAATTCATGTTTAGGCATCGTAAAATCATTATAATAACATTTAATATCAAAATTTGGTCAATGTTTATCAATGCCACTTGTGTTGGCTGTAATATTAATGTTGTCCTATAGAGGGGGCTGCAGGATAAGAAATGTACTTGCTTGTGTTTCCAGCTGTTAAAATGAAATGTGTATCTACAAGTTAGGATTGCTTATATCATCTAAATACCTAATATTTTTCGGGGGAATGCACATTAAACAGTTCATCATACAGGTAAGTTCAACTCTGTTGTCAGAAAGTCTGTCATAGGAACCAAAGTTGTTTTCCATGTACGTTGTTGCACACAGGAAGAAAGGATGGCAAATGAAATGAAATTAAATCACAATATAAGTACAGTGAGACCTAAAAAATGATATTTTGGTTTTGTTAGCAACTATGGTAAATCATGCTAGAATCATGGTAAATCATATTAAAATGTGGTAACTCATGGTAAACTATGGTAAATCATGTTAGAATCGTGGTAAATCATATTAGAATGTGGTAACTTGTGGTAAATCATGGTAAACTATGGTAAATCATGCTAGAATCATAGTAAACCATACTACAATGTGGTAAATCATGGTAAATCATATTAAAATGTGGTAACTCATGATAAACTATGGTAAATCATGGTAAACTATGGTAAATCCTGGTAAGCTATGGTAAATCATAATAGAATCATGGTAAATCATACTAGAACGTGGTAAATCATGGTAAACCATGCTAGAATCAAAATCAAATCAAATCACCTTTATTTATATAGCGCTTTTTACAATGCCAATTGTTTCAAAGCAGCTTCACAGTGGTAACAGGAAAATAATGCAGCAGAATTTGATTCGGCTGTACAGCCGCTCTGGTGAAAACGGTGATGTCATCCAGCTCATTTCAATTATCATATAGTGTCAATGCGGGCAGATCAGTAATATACTTGAAATTTAAGTGAGAACATGGTAAAGTTAGAACATGGTACACTATGGTAAATCATGCTAGAATCATGATAAATCATACTAGATTGTGGTAAACTATGGTAAATCATACTAGAACATGGTAAATCATGGTAAACCATGCTAGCAACGTGGTAAATCGTGTTAACATCATGTTAGCAAAATGTTAATCATACTAACAACATGCTAATCGTGTTAGCATCGTACTAGCAACATGCTAAGTGAGTTAGCATGATGATATCAAACATGCTAATTGTTACCATCATGCTAATTGTGTTAGCATCTTACCTATCTATCTATCTTCTGAGAGACTGTATTGACTTCAAAGCCGTCAAACTTCAAACTACTTCAAACCGAAAATCTTCAAACTTTAAGCTTTTAATACATTTTCAAACTTTCTGGTCCGGCTTTTCTCAAGCCAACTTAAAGTTTGTCTCAACAAACTTTTTTATCTAGTCTATCATATAACTGCACACAAAAGCCTATAGCAGTCTTTAAAATGGTATTGTCCTTCTATGACTGTTACATGCTTGCTAAATAAACCTTAATATCTTTTTATGCATGTGTGCCTTAAATGACCTTAAATGCTTGAACCCCTATAAATGCTGCTTGCAGCTTTAATTATTATTATTATTATTAGGGCCCGAGCACCGATGGTGTGAGGACCCTATTGGAATTGCTCCGTTTTTTATTATTATTATTATTATTATTAGGGCCCGAGCACCGATGGTGTGAGGACCCTATTGGAATTGCTCCATTTATTATTATTATTATTAGGGCCCGAGCACCGATGGTGTGAGGACCCTATTGTAATTGCTCCGTTTATTATTATTATTATTATTATTCTCCCAAATTAATCCCTTTTTTGGGGGCCTAAACACGCTCGAAAACTCACAAAACTTTGCACGCGCGTCAGAAGTGGCAAAAATTTACGTCTGTTATGGGTTTCAGAATTAGGCGTGGCAAAATGACTCGATAGCGCCACCTAAAAAATTTCAACGAAGTGCCCCTCCCGCTACGTTTCACGTACAGGTATGAAATTCGGTAGACACATGTAACAGCCCAATACCTACAAAAAAGTCTCCTATTACGAAATCTGAAAACCAACAGGAAGTCAGATATTTCAAACTTTCTTTTCAAAATTGTTGCAAATTTTGCCATTTCCAGACGTTGTACTTTAATGAACTCCTCCTAGAGATTTAATCAGATCATCATCATATTTGCACAGTCTAACCTAAAGGCATTTGCGACGTTAAATTGCGAAGATCTTGAGTTTTCCCTGGAGGGCGTGTCCGTGGCGCCCTGACAAAGTTCGATGTTTCGCCATGAAACAGGAAGTTGTTGTAACTCGGACATAAAATGTCCGATCTGCCCCAAACTTCACATGTTTGATAGGAGTCCGGACCTGAACACATCTACACACCAATATTCAGTGACAGTCATAGCACCACCTGCAGGCAACAGGAAATGTCATGCTTTACACTGTGATTAACTCCTCATTGAAATTTAACCAGAACAACATCATATTAGGTCAGTCTAATCTTAAGGCCTTGGTGATGTTAAACTGTGAAGATCTTGAGTTTTCGCTGAAGGGCGTGTCCGTGGCGACCTCACAAAGTTTGTTGTTTCGCCATGAAAGAGGAAGTTGTTGTAACTCGGACATACAATGTCCGATCTGCCCCAAACTTCACATGTTTTATTAGAGTCCTGACCTGAAGACATCTACACGCCAATATTCAATTACAGTCATAGCGCCACCTGCAGGCAACAGGAAATGTCATGCTTTACACTGTGATTAACTCCTCATTGAGATTCAACCAGAACAACATCATATTTGGTCAGTCTAATCTTAAGGTCTTGGTGATGTTAAATTGTGAAGATCTTCAGTTTTCGCTGAAGGGCGTGTCCGTCGCGGCCTGACAAAATCTGATGTTTCGCCATGAAAGAGGAAGTTGTTGTAACTCGGACATACAATGTCCGATCTGCCCCAAACTTCATATGTTTGATAATAGTCCTGTCCTGAAGACATCTACATGGCAATATTCATTATAGTCATAGCGCCACCTGCTGGAAACAGGAAATGGCATGCTTTACACTATAATTCATTCCCAGAAACTCGTTTAAATATGCCATGAAGTACCAAACATGCTAGAAACACATTAAATCATACAACACGTGGCTCATCCAAAGATTCAGAGAATCTGGAACAATCTCTGTGCGTAAGGGTCAAGGCCGGAAAACCATACTGGATGCCTGTGATCTTCGGGCCCTTAGACGGCACTGCATCACATACAGGAATGCTACTGTAATGGAAATCACAACATGGGCTCAGGAATACTTCCAGAAAACATTGTCGGTGAACACAATCCACCGTGCCATTCGCCGTTGCCGGCTAAAACTCTATAGGTCAAAAAAGAAGCCATATCTAAACATGATCCAGAAGCGCAGGCGTTTTCTCTGGGCCAAGGCTCATTTAAAATGGACTGTGGCAAAGTGGAAAAGTGTTCTGTGGTCAGACGAATCAAAATTTGAAGTTCTTTTTGGAAAACTGGGACGCCATGTCATCCGGACTAAAGAGGACAAGGACAACCCAAGTTGTCATCAGCGCTCAGTTCAGAAGCCTGCATCTCTGATGGTATGGGGTTGCATGAGTGCGTGTGGCATGGGCAGCTTACACATCTGGAAAGGCACCATCAATGCTGAAAGGTATATCCAAGTTCTAGAACAACATATGCTCCCATCCAGACGTCATCTCTTTCAGGGAAGACCTTGCATTTTCCAACATGACAATGCCAGACCACATACTGCATCAATTACAACATCATGGCTGCGTAGAAGAAGGATCCGGGTACTGAAATGGCCAGCCTGCAGTCCAGATCTTTCACCCATAGAAAACATTTGGCGCATCATAAAGAGGAAGATGCGACAAAGAAGACCTAAGACAGTTGAGCAACTAGAAGCCTGTATTAGACAAGAATGGGACAACATTCCTATTCCTAAACTTGAGCAACTTGTCTCCTCAGTCCCCAGACGTTTGCAGACTGTTATAAAAAGAAGAGGGGATGCCACACAGTGGTAAACATGGCCTTGTCCCAACTATTTTGAGATGTGTTGATGCCATGAAATTTAAAAATCAACTTATTTTTCCCTTAAAATGATACATTTTCTCAGTTTAAACATTTGATATGTCATCTATGTTGTATTTTGAATAAAATATTGAAATTTGAAACTTCCACATCATTGCATTCTGTTTTTATTCACAATTTGTACAGTGTCCCAACTTTTTTGGAATCGGGTTTGTAATTTGGTTTCTTTGTTCTTGTTGTATTGCTGACTGTTTACGGTCTTTTGTAACTGTTTTGAGGACCTTTTACATTAATTAATTGAGCATTAGCTTTTGATGAAGTATCGATAATTGTGAAATTTCACTTTTAAAACATTTAAAATTACTCATATCAAGAAATAATACTTTGATCATATCACCCACCAATAATTGTGCTAAATAATCATGATGTCAATATTGACCAAAATAATCGTGATTATGATTTTTGCCGTAACCGAGCAGCCCTAATTTCTCATGTCTGAGGCAAGTAGCCTATACACTGAGTTTCTGTTTATTTATGTGACGCGCTGCAGTTCACAGAGACCGAGACGGCAGAAAGTGTGTGTTTTCTTTATTTTACAAAGACACAACGTTTTCTTGTTATTGTGAGTGCACACAAATAAAAGTGACCCTTTACAGTTTCGAATGAGGCGTTACTCTTATCTGACCAAAAATGGCGGAGTATTTTATGTTGTTTCCGCTGTTATCAGGAAAAAATGCAAGTGAACGCACCGGCGCCTCATGTCTATGAGGACCAAACCTGCAGAAATTAAAAATAAATAAATTAATGAATGAATAAGTAAATAAATATACATATATGTAAATGAATAAATAGATAAATAAATGTGATAATAGGAAAATAAATAACAGAATAAATGACTTGATAAAATATGATTCATTTTTAATCAAATAAAATTTTGTATTATCTTTCCCTTAATTTATTATTTTCTGCTTTTAAATATTTTTTTAAAAAAATATTTACCTTTTATTTATTTGTTAATTAATTTTAATATTTATTTATGCATTCATTTATTTTTATATTTATTTATTTATGCATTCATTTATTTTTAGATGTATTTATTCCCACATGTATTTATTTTTAGATTTATTTATTTATTGATTCATTTATTTGTACTTTTCCGTGTGCAATATGGAAATGAGGAGGGCGGTCCTTGTGTAGCTTCAGTGCATCATTGGTTGAGAGCTCACGCATAGAATCGTCAGACCAGCTAAGCGAGAGGAGAGTTTTCAAAGTAAATGGCGGCCAGATAGTTCTTTCTGACACCAAACAACTTAGCAATGTTTCTAGCAGTTTGACCCATTGAGAGATTGGTTTCATTGGTATTTAACGGAAGCAAGTACGATGGACGTCACGTCCCACCGTAGTGCCATCTGACTCGCACAGATTTTGAATGTGCTGTGAAATATTTTGCAGAGTGCCTAACAATTCAGTCTGTACTTCCACATTCATATCGGAATATAGCGCTCCTAAAACATCGATAAGCACATCTAATCTAAACAACAGTCATTTGATTTTCGACTTCATTCGCTAAGATGCGCAGCTCTCTAACGTTAGCTTTTTGTGAAACGTCCGCCATAGTATACATGCAAGAGCTACAACCTGTCGAATTCAAAATCTGTGCGAGTCAGATGGCACTACGGTGGGACGTCTATCGTACTTGCTTCCGATACCAATGAAACTTATCTCTAAAAGTAAAAATAAATGAGTCAATAAATAAATAAATGTAAAAATAAATACATGTGGGAATGAATGCATAAATAAATATAAAAATAAATGTAAAAATAAATATATAAATATTAAAATGAATTAACAAATAAATAAGTTAAAAATATTTTTTAAAAATGTATAAAAGCAGAAAATAATAAATTAAGGGAAAGATAATATGAAATTTTTGTTTATTCTGTTATTTATTTTCCTATTATCACATTTATCTATTTATTCATTTACATATTTGTATATTCATTTATTTATTCATTTTTTTACTTATTCATTCTACTAATATCAGCTTTCCAGCGCTGGAGAGAACTCAAGGAGTGAAGGCCGAGGTTGCTTTATTTCTTCTCGATAGGCGAGTAACATTGGTTTTGTTTTGTTTCACAGAACTAATATATGCTGGCTTTTGCTTGAATATGCTCATGTGTCACGTTCCCTTGTTTGTCCATTTGCGATCGTATTGTCGTTCACATCAGCGATGATAAAGACCCATTCATTTCCACACCCTATAAGCCTGGAGCGTCTAAACCTCCTCCACGGTCTGTTTCAAGCGTCAGCTCCCGAAGTGTGTCCGAACAGTAAGATAATATACTCTAATATATGTTTGTTTCCTTTGGTTCCTCTTTTCGTGATCGATATAACCCTCTAATCTTGTCATATTTGTAATATGTTCGTTAGTTGGACTGTCGTGCTCGTGTTATCGAGTTGTTCATGAGAACTGTGTTTGTGTTTTTGGGATGGAAGGGATGACTTTTTCATTGAACATTCGACCTGGATTACCATAGTAACACACAGATTCCCATAGTTGTTGCTTGGGTTACGTATGTGTAGGGTGGAGCTATCAAAATAGGGGCGTGTTTGTTTTGGTGATTTGAAATATCAACATTGGTTACCAGAAAGCACTTACCCCACCTTTAAGTAATCTCAATAGAACCATGCCTTGCCGCCATCTACTGGCGGTTTTACTTTTACATTTACTATATGTATGTAGTTTTTTTTTTTTTTTAAATCACAAACCTAAATAAAGATATAGGCTAGCCTATGTTAAATAGCTATTAACGTGATTTTCTCTGCTGTTGAAAATTACTTCATCTAATTTAATAATAGCTTAAATGATCAAATATTGTAGCCCACACTGTTTGAACGGTGTCTCAAATAAGACAAGCCCATCATACAAGTAGCTGTAGCCTGTATAACAGTGTGCATATGTGCACTAGTTTGAAATTAGCCAAGGCACGTTAAGTATGGCGCTAAGACGAATGAACGTTCTCCACACGTCAACACGTCAAGCTTGGTTAGATAAGAGAAGACACAAATCGAGCACCATACAACAGAGGGTTTTTCCCTTTGCCTGGTAAGAGACAACATTGCCTGTGATGTGGAGTCCTCAACAATATTCAACAATATGATTGACTGCATTCACACTATTGGACGAGAACTGAACTGAGCTGGACGATGACATCACTGTTTTCTCCAGAGCTGCTTTATAGATGAAATAAACTAATTTAATAATTGATGATCTTCACAACGGAACTGAATCAACACTGAACTGACTTCAGCTGAACTCTGAAGTCTCTCTTTGCATCACTGATCATCATTTTCCTGTTATCACTGTAAAGCTGCTTTGAACCAATCTGTATTGTGTAAAGCACTATAGAAATAAAGAGGACTGACTCGACTCAGGCTATAGCACAAAGACGTGATGCTGAGGCAGAATCAATCTCTCACTGACTTCGATTTTGCAGTTGCACAACTTTTTTTTAAAGGTACTGTAACACACTTTTCATTTAGAGTTTTCTTTGACCTTTTGGGTTTAGTATTTTTTACAGTAAAAGTGTTGAAGTGTTCATTACCAAACCATATTCAATACAATACTGTACTTGCAGTACACAGTATACAATATATTCACCGTACTTTGCTTTTGATACTATACTTTTTTTACATATTGCAAAAAAATTACTGCACACAATATACATTTGTTCTGTAACCTCCCAGCTAACAATTTTTGGTTCCCAGAACGTTATTTTTTTATGGTTTGTTTTTGGTTTGCTAGGAAAGTTTTCTTAACGTTCCCAGAACGTTAGTTTTTGGTTCCCAGAACGTTACTCTTACGTTATTCTAACGTTCCCATGGAAAATTCCTTTAAAATTTTAGTTTCATTTAACACTACTTTTAACACTAACTATTAATTGTAGATTGTACACATTAAAAACATTTCATAGATTCACAAAAAAAGTATATTACAAATGAACTACATTAAAATAAAAATAGCTACTTTTAAATTTATTTTAACACTTTCAAACACGTTTTACTAGTAGGCT
The DNA here is from genome assembly GCA_039654105.1 of Coreius guichenoti. Taxonomy (NCBI): domain Eukaryota; kingdom Metazoa; phylum Chordata; class Actinopteri; order Cypriniformes; family Gobionidae; genus Coreius; species Coreius guichenoti. The sequence goes on along the minus strand of CM077192.1, from coordinate 32,067,315 downwards.
AACGTTGATTCGAATTGTAGATTCTGCACTTGAAAGCCTCTTCCATCTTCACCACAGTCATCTGTAAATATAACAAAGAATAGTAATATTATAACAAAGAAAAGTAAAAGTAATATTATGGTTCGAGTTAGTCGACAAAGCACTTTTTGCTAATTACATAAATATATAGGCCTACTGGAGAGAATTCTAAACCATAATGAGCGTTTACGTAATATATTAGCCTATTCCTATTTAAGCGCCGGCGCCTCTGATTATATTGTCTGCTATATTTGCTTATTGTTTATTAAATCCAGGCAAATGGTTGATAAAACATTGACTAAAAGTAAGATACAATTTATACAAAAGGAAATTCACTTTAAAGAAAGGCTTTCTACAAAGCAAAACTTAATGAAGTGGTCAAAATCATTCTTCCAACATATTGCGCATCTTATGATGTGTCCTATTTTACTCATTCTGTTCACTTTTCATAATCAACATAGATGGAATAAAAAAAAAATAGCATTATAATATTTTTTGCATTTTGAAATTGCATGTCGGAGCGGGATTGGAGCGAACGTAGTTTTGAGCGTGAGCGGTTCATGAGTGGAGCATTTTGCCGGATTTGCCGGATTTTACCGGAAATGCAGAAATAAGCCATCATTTTGTTTTATTTGTAACTCTTTGGTAGATCATACATTTATAATTTATATTGCGTTACTACTAGTAGGTCTACTGTTACTACTAATAAAACCGTGCGCTCTCTTGTAGGCCTATGCATGTCTTGTTTCATTTTGGGTGTTCTGTCTTTGTTCACCCCTAAACCCTGACAAATACAGTGCGTTTACCATTTTAAATTCCTGTGTGGGGCGAATTTCAGGGCCAGTGAGATTAGGTCCTCCACTTGTATTGATTTAAGTGATTTGAAGTTCCTCTGTGTTGCTCCTAGAAATTAGATGAAATAATCTGATAATACAACAAATCATCTCCGCATTGTAACTAGTTTAATTGACAATCAATATTTTTTAAAGGATTATGGAATTAAACTTTCCTATGATAAGAGAGCAAATCCTAAGGTCCTGGAATGACAGTTTTGTTTTCTTCCCCCTCAAGCTGTAGGCACTTAGGACTTCGTTGGTGGCTACTTTACGTAGTATTTTACGTACAGCCGCCCCTGGATTGGTACCCCCAATGGAGCGTAGGTAGTTAACCTAAAAAAAAAACTAAAAAAAATGACAGTTATTTACCATAAAACTATAGAAATTAACCTAAAGGGATAGTTCACCCACAAATGAACATTGTTGTTATTTAAGCACACTCACGTTTCTTTAAACCAGTTTTTTTTTTTTTTTTTTACATGAAGATATTTTGAAGTGTGCTGGTAACCAAACGGTTTCTTGTCCCCATCGACTTCCATAGTATATACTTCAAAATATCTTCATGTAAAAAAAAAAAAAAAAAAAAAGGGTTTAAAGAAACATCAGAGTGAGTAAATAACAATTCATCTGTAAATGAACAAATGCCTTTAAGTAAACTCACTGTAACAATACTACAGCTGAAAATTATGCAAGGAGTGAGCATTTTATTGTCAACAAACATTGACAGCTTATTTGATGTATGTATTACCATCTTTGTCCTAGTCTCTTTATTTTCTAACAATGTGTTTAAGCTCTTCAACAGTTTGACAGGGACCATTTTCCAGAATTTCCTCCTCTGTCTCTACCCCTGGCACAGTCATAGCAGCTAAAAGTCTTCTCTGCAGTGTGAGGATGTCTTGCTGGTTCTCGCAGAGCTCTTGTAACTTCTGCAAGACTTTTGTGCGGTAGTCTAAGAAAAAAATAAACATTATGGAATCAGTTCCTGAAATGTGTATGCATGTTTGTGACAGACAGATGTAAGCTTACTCTTTGTTGCTTCCTCGGACGAGGCCTGTGGTTCTCTTAACAGAAGATCTGACACTGCTGTGGCATAAAAAAACCTGTTTCAAAATTAACATTACATACACATTTATGAATATCAATGAAATTGTTACACACCATTGTTTTGTTGGGATGGTGACACAGTTTCCAGTGAGCATGTCAATGATGCCTCTGCTGTAAATAAATTTATTTTTAATTGAGCGACAGGTATACATGTACATTAACATTTTTATAAACATGTTAAACTTCTTACAAAATAAGTCAGGAGATCTTGGCTTTTCTTGAATGCCTGTGGAGAAGATAGCGAAAATATTCCTTTGCAAAGTCCACACATTTTTATATATATATATAAAACATGTAGATTTCATTCTACTAACCCTTGTCTTGAGGATATGTTTTGGGCAGTTGCTGATCTGACAATACAACAGAAATACAAAAAGATGTTTAGGTTGCTTTGAAATATTATTGTAATATTACTGTCTGTGTAAATTATGTAACAACTTACATTTAGGTGGAATAGGTTTCGACACCTTTTTCTTCTTTGCAACTCTGCAATAATCTGAAATTAATGAATTTTTACATGTTTAAATAAAAGGCAAAGTTCACAAATGCCTTTAATTCCATAATTCAATCATGAAAGATAAAATGTAGTTGCAAAATCAAAGTTGTATTTACAAAAGAAAAACAACTGTGGTAGCTGCGAAAACTTACTATTATCATTTTATCAAAAAACAACAACAAAAGTCATCCCAAGCACAATTACTTTGTTTAGCCAATCTGAAATCTCAAGTTCAACCAATATATTCTTCAACTACAAACTTCTTATTCAGCAAATCATTAATTAGGGGGAATAAAAAGGTTGTTTGCAAGAAGACCAGCAGAGCTAAGATAACAAGTCAAGAATGCACATAGACCTCAACACTTTATATAAATAAATAAAATAATTTAATTAAAAAAAAAAAAAAACACAATTTGAACACCTACCATCTGAAGAAATTTCTGTTTCAGACTGAAATCTCTTTGGCATATTATGTGGCCTCTTTTTAGTTGTTGTGTCCTCTGCTTCAATATGAGATGTTTCGGTAACAAGCTGGCACTTCTGGGAGGCTTTGGCATAAGAGTCTGTAAAATATATGTCAAAAAATATATGATGGCGTTTATAAATTTTGGCAGTAATCAGAAAAGGTTTTAACAACATCACCTTCATGATTCAGGCAGCACATTTAAATCTTGAAATAGTATCACTATGCCTGTTCTTAACCAAATTTTTTTCAGCAAGAACCGCCTCCACTTTTGCTTGTCAGGAATCGCATTGTTTTTTACCAACTGCCTTGAGTTTGTGTAGGTCCAGAAACAGAATATTCCCTATTTCAAATAAATAAATACATAAGTATAATTACCATTTCACGCTGGATTTTCACATTGTAAGCGTGAGTGTAAGCGTAATGCTGTTTTAAAATTTAGTGAATAAAAGCATACTTCGGTCGTTTCCTCCAACCAAATGGTTGGGATAATTTCTACAGAATTATCATCTGCAAACTCGACCACTGCAAATTTCTTTGTCTCCATCTGTTGAGAAAAAAACCCCCCCAATGTTTTTATATCACAGACGCACAGCCTGTCAATATGCACAGCACAATCTCTGGTCCTGAATTAACACTGCTATTTGTCTATATGAGTTCACTCTACAGCAAGGGTCTTCAAATGGGGATCTGTGACCCCTAGGGGGTCCGTAGCGGTACTGCAGGGGGTCCCCAAATTAGTGTTTGATCACAAATAATTTTTGCTATAACATGGGTAAAAAAAACATCACAAAGTCAAACAGCTTCAAACCGCTAAGTACTGATGACCATCCATGCATGCTCCTCACCTTCAAACAAAAGGATGAACCGTCCTTCGGACTCTTTATCTCAAGAGATAAAGTGGGTAAGAGAGTTAAAACGTATGCAGTATGGCCAAAACATTTTTTTCCTGGTTATCTTCAATCATTATGGCAGTTTTTGTTAGCTGCTGTTCTGGGATTAGTGTCATTTTGTATTGTCTTGACTGCACTTTGAAACAACCAATCATCCGTGAGTCACATGGGTTTTTGAAAAGTGGTTGAGATTTCTCAAAAACCTTGCACAGTAACATTGGGGAGCCGGACTCATCCATCTCTTCCCTCTCTTCAATGGCCACGCAACACTTACCCTCCCCGAGAATGAAAGCATTGTTTGGTCTTGTGGTTTTGAACTTTGTGGTGACCACTGATTGAGTCTGTGGAAAATTTGACTTCTCCATCAGACGTTTGGCCACTTGAACAAGTGGATTCTTTCCTGACCTAACGAGTCTTTTAAGCTTTCCCAGAAAGTTTTCGAATGGGAAAGCGCTGCAAGCGTCAAGACAACCAAAATTCATCGCCTCTGCTGGTAGATGTATCATGGAATATATGTTGTATACCATGAAATGATCGCCATACAGTTCTTTCGTTTTTTCTACAAAGTATTTCATCAGCTGACTGCTGTAGTAGTTGTGGTCCACTGCCAAGTTTGGTGAAAGAAGAAGACCCAAGGCAACACTGAATGTCATAAAATGATCGTACAGCTGGTCGGTCAGAATTCCTTTTAGTACAATCTTGCCAGTGTACACGGCAAACTGCCGCAGTTCTGTGGCCTTCCACCTATCAATGTCGTCCAGACCCCTTGGTTTCCTGGCAAAACAGCTCGGAATGTCTTTTCTAAGTGCCAGCAGCCGTTGGGACACTTCACTGATTTGTCCAGCTGACATTCGCACATTCCGATTTCCTCTCATCCACTCTGTGATCATTTTTTTTGTGACCCCTCGACAGGCTTGGTGCATATAGTCTACTGGAAATTGGTTGATCATGTCCAAAGGGAGCCTCAAAAATGGGGACACTGAAATGGCATCATCTTTCTGCCGTCTTGCCATTTCAGCACGGTATGTCTCATTTGTGTGTAGAGTGAGGTTGTCTGCCTCTGGATATGTTACTCTCCCAGAAACCCACATGCCCCTCTGAGTGCATTTATCACACCCATAATATCCTGAGAACTGTTTTATCTTTTTGACCATTGCTCTCGCAGGTGCATCACAGACAACACATCGAATTTTAATTTGCATTCCCTCGAAACCATTGTCCAGAAGATCCTGAATGTCTTTAATGGCTTCATCAACGAAATCCAAATCTTTTTGTTTAGAAGGACCAAGTGTCAGTGTCACCGGAAAGACCCTGATAGGTGTCAGGTGAATGGCACAGAGGATGGGCCATAGATGTTGCTTTTGAAAATGGGCAGTCCATCTATATTGAAGGATAACTCCAGTGTTGTTATTCCATCTGTTACATCCCTTGGATAGTGCTGCAATTGCTCGCTAAGACTCTTTCTCAAGTTGAAATGAACACACTCCATCCCTGACTTCATCACTGTTTTAATATGTCTGGGAGTTTGCAGCAAGGTTCTTGCTGTTGAAGGCAGCTCTGGATGTCCATTTTTTCTAAGTCCCTTCAGAAGGTCATCAATGGCATTGTGTTTAATAAGGTGTTTTGTAGCCCAATCCTGCAAAAACGTTGCAAGTGAGGCTGGAGGCATTTGATCCACATCCTCAGGCCCTGAACTGCAGTTTTCTTCACTGACTCCTGTCTCTGCACATTTAAAAGCACCCTTGTCCTTGTCATTTCTTTCATCCACATTGACCTGATCTTGGCTATGTTGAGGTGTTACTGGAAGGCATTTTGATTGTTCTCCAATAATCCTTTTTTTAGTCAGTGACTTCCGGGCACATTTCCATTGCCTTGTGTACCTTTGCCTCCTGGATTTTGAGTCCATTCTAAATTCAGAATATTTGATTTCATGTCAAATGTAGTAAGTACCAGGAGAATACATTACATGGCCAAAAGTATTGAAAAGGGGGTCCACATAGTTTTTGTCATGTGTCATTTCTGAAATTATAATTTATGCAAATAAAATTGTAACAGAACAAGTATTTATTAGGATTGTTTTTCTTTCCAGCCAAAGGTTATTTTAAAAAAGTATTATGAAAGTTACAGTTGTCTCAATATATATAATTGTTTTAATTGTTTATGGGTGAAAGGGTTAAAGAAATTATGTAATAGGATTGGCCAAATAAATTATCCTTATTGACCAGTCTGGCAATTTTTTTATGTGTTTTCATCTGAAAAGTATTTGTATTGGTATGTGATGAATTTAATATCAAAATGATTAACACATGCATGCACACTTATCCATGAACTTGATAAATGTTGCAGATATGTTTTACTATACACGACCAGATGCCCTTCAACTTGCGTGTTTCATGGACTGTGTGCATGCATGTGTTAATTATTCTGATACTAAATTCTTCACATAGTATTGGACTGTGAATTGGGAAGCTTTGTGTAGTTTGATCCTGATGTTTATAAAAATGATTCCGTTAGATGGCGGTATAAACTAGCGGTGTGTCGTCCACCAATATATTACTAAAGAAGAAAATCCCGCCAACTAACTTCGGCGATCGAGATGCGACGGGAGATTCGTCGGGAGCCTTTTGCAGTGCTGTCCAAATTATATTAATATAATGGTAACTATACAAGATACGATTAAAAAAAGACCAAAGCAAATCAGGAAAATCCAAGTACGGAAGAAGAAGAACAAACGTCGGTCTTTTGACATGTGCAGCTCCTGCTTGCCGCGGATATTGGACTTAATATTTTGAAGCGCTAAGGTTGATACAGCTAAGCAATTTTACTATTTTCTTATTTTTTTTGAGGATGTTGTACTGTTTGTAGGGGCACCATGCAAAATCTCACCTCGTGGGGCATCATTGATCATGAGGAAGGTGAGGGATCAGCCCAAAACTACACGGCAGGACCTGGTCAATGACCTGAAGAGAGCTGGGACCACAGTCTCAAAGAAAACCATTAGTAACACACTACGCCGTCATGGATTAAAATCCTGCAGCGCACGCAAGGTCCCCCTGCTCAAGCCAGCGCATTTTACTATTTTCTTATTTTTTGAGGATGTTGTACTGTTTGTAGTGGTCTGATTTATCAGTAGTGTGTGAATTCAGCTACTTAACGGAAACAGTGCCCGTTAGAGATTCAACGCTTAACGTTAACTCTAGCTGCAAGGAAAAATAATGATATTCCTTTTATATGATCAATGTTTTAGGGAGGTTTATTCCGATTAAATTGCTGCCACTTAGCTGGCCGCTCAGTGTAACATTAGCAGAAAACAGCTAAAACGGTGTGTCAGCCGGAGGCAGGAGACAATATCAAAAAAATCACTTTCATGAGACGTTTCGCGACGCGTAGGAGGTTATATTAGGGTATTTTGTAAGATTTGTTTTATAATAATTTAGCTTGCATTAAGGCATTTAAATCTGTGCAATGTCTATGGAAATGTGCCATGTCAAATTAGCTAGTACTATTGCATAGTAGGCTACGGTGCCCAGCACATGACATGAGGACAAAATAAATAACATGGCAAACTAGAAACGAATTTAGTTTATAATTAAGTATTCATAATTGTTTTCATTTAACATCAATTAAATCGTGGTGGCTATGATTTACTAAAACGAGGGAATAAGTTGTGAGAGCGAATCTGCAATATAACTTTTTTTGTGTACAATATTTATATAATGAGCGAGTACATAAATCCATTTCCAAACCGTCTTTGTGTCTTATCCTGAATCACTACGGTACGACTATAATAGGTGTTTATATCATGGGAGTCGGAAGCAAAAAAAATCTGGGTGGGTCCTCTCCCAGAAAATGATTACTGGTGTAGATGCCATTTACATTAAGTACAAAAAAATATATATCACCTTGTTTTGTACGCGTCTGGTCGGGACAGACAAAGTTACGGAAAACACAAACTCTTATACAGCACCAATAGTGTAGGGGTAAGACGCATGACAGCAAGTTTTGACACAAATCGACTAAAGGTTCGAATCCGCCTTTTGCCGAACTTGCTCTACTCCCTTTTCCCATCACATATCAGGTTGGAAAGGCATTTATTTTTAATAAGAATTAAGAAAATATTAGAACAGTGAAAATAAAGCGTCTAACTTGTTTAATAATAAGTGTTTATCAGTTAGGGATAGGTAAACAGACGTGCTGAATTACAGACGATAAAAGTGAGTGGGTCCAATATCATTGGTCGTAAAAAGTGGGTGGGTCTTGTCCCACCCACATACAATGTTTCCGACGCCCATTTATATTCATACTATTTTAGACCAATCGGTTCGCCACCGCTGCGGAGTAGCACAGTACCTGTGTGACTCGTCATAGACATAAACAGAGAGAAGTAGCTCCGGTTGTTCTTCCGCGAGACACATGCAGGTTATGAGTTACGTTTTTGCGTGTTGCCAGGGCAAATAATAAGTAATCTGACTATACATTTTCTTTACATAAAGACTTTAGACCTACAGTACCGTTCAAAAGTTTTAGATCTGTATGTTTTTAAAAAAAATAAGTCTCTTCTGCTCACCAAGGCTGGATTTATTTGATCCAAAATAGTAAAAACAGTAAAAACATTTTCTATGTGAATACATGGTAAAGTGTAATTTATTCCTGTGATCAAAGCTGAATTTTCAGCATCATTACTCCAGTCTTCAGTGTCACATGATCCTTCAGAAATCATTCTAATATGATGATTTGATATATATGCTCAGCAAACATTTATGATTATTATCAGTGTTGAAAACAGTTGTGTAATTTTTCAGGATTCTTTAATATTAACGGAAAGTTCAAAAGAATAACATTTATCTGAAATAAAAAGATTTTGTAACATTATAAATGTCTTTTACTGTGTTTTTTTAACAAAATAAGGCATCTTTGTGAATAAAAGTATTAATTTCTTTCAAAAAACAAAACAGCAACAAAAAAACTAAGCTCTTACTCAGAATGGTAGTGTATAATGTTACAATAGATTTCTATTTCAGATAAATGCTGTTGTTTTGAACTTTCTATTTATCAAAGAATCCTGAAATAAATTGTACACAAATGTTTTCAACATTCATAATAATAAGAAATGTGTCTTGAGCAGAAAATCAGCATATTACAATAATTTCTGAAGGATTATGTGAAACTGAAGTAAATAAAATGGAATAAATTGCATTTTAAAAATATACCCAAACAGAAAACAATTATTTTAAATTATAAAAATACTTCGCAATATTACTGTTTTTGCTGTATTTTGGATCAAATAAATGCTGCCTTGTTAAGCAGAAGACATTTTTTTGAAAACATTAGAAAATCTAAAACTTTTGAATGGTAGTGTATTTACACATGAAACAACACATAGAGCAGTGGTAAAAAAATACAGCGCAAAAGTGCAAACAGGGACAGTGCAAGATGAACAAAAACTAATTAGTCTCTCTATTTGAGCGTGCTTGTCGCGCGTCTACATTTAAATTAACGAACTTGAGCGCGCAAAAGACGCAACATATGTGAACGGCCCCTTAGTCAGTGGTTACATCAGCGTAGCAGTCAATAAACAGGACATTTAGGCCCAATAAACGGGACGTCCCGGCTAATACGGGACAATTGGCAACCCTACTTTTATGTCATGCTGTGTTTAATATTATAGAGCATAAGATATTCCCATGTCGTACGTGTATCTTTATTTAGCATTGAAAGGTTGCCTACCTATTTCATATTTCATATGTTTCTGTTGATTTCACACATTTTAGTCTGGCAATAGTTCAACTAATAGCCTACAATGTGAAGTTTATGCAGCAATATCGCTAATATAAGTGAGAAGAAATTTTTTACCTTTAAAAATTCTCATAAATCACGTTCTGTTTCTTCTGAGGTAAATCCAAGGTAAACTCACAGCGTGTCTTCCAAACTCGATGAAAATCAGAAGAATGAAGAAGCTGATTCTATGTTTTGAGGTGATGGGGGGCGTTTACAGGTTCCTCGTGGACGATTTGCATGCGAATCGCTTTGCGCGCGCGTGGGTGTGGTCACATTAAAGATAATGAGGCTCCGCTTGAGGAACTCTACCTCTCGCTGTTTTTATACGGATTACATAAACAGAGAATATTTGTTTTTTTATATAAATGACTTAATTTAAAAGTATACATTCCAAGCTATATAAAGAGATATCTTTCGTGTCTGTGTGACAAGTATTCTCTGAGTTCTGAGTTTATTTTCAGACGCATTTCAGAGTAGACATCACAGGGAGACAGACGGGAGAACGCGCATCCTGTTTGTTTTCTTTATTTAGCACAACATTGTTTTTATTTTGAGTGTACATAAAAAAAGTAGACACTTTAAGCTTTGTAAAGACATATCGTTCATGTCTGTGAGGCCAAAAATGACGGAGTATGCCATAGTAAAGAGATGTGTTTTTAGTCTAGATTTAAACTGACAGAGTGTGTCTGCTTCCCGAACAATGCTAGGAAGTTTGTTCCAGAGTTTAGGTGCTAAATAGGAAAAGGATCGACCGCCTGCAGTTGATTTTGATATTCTAGGTATTAATCAACTGGCCAGAATTTTGAGAGCGCAATAGACGTGATGGAGTATAATGCATTAAGAGCTCGCTCAAGTACTGGGGAGCTAAACCATTTAGTGCTTTGCAAGTAATCAGCAAGATTTTAAAATGTATACGATGTTTAATAGGGAGCCAATGGAGTGTTGCCAGAACTGGGCTAATATGGTCATACTTCCTGGTTCTAGTAAGAACTCTAGCTGCTGCGTTTTGGACCAGCTGGAGTTTGTTTATTAAGCGAGCAGGGCAACCACCCAGTAGAGCATTACAATAATCTAGCCTTGAGGTCATGAACGCATGAACTAACTGTTCAGCATTTTGCATTGAAAGCATGTGCCGTAATTTAGATATATTTTTAAGATGGCAGAATGCAGTTTTACAGATGCTAGAAACGTGGCTTTCAAATGAGAGATTGGTATCAAAGAGCACACCCAGGTTCCTAACTGACGACGAGGACTTGACAGAGCAGCCGTCGAGTGTTAGACAGTATTCTAGGTTACTACTTGTGGAGTTTTTTTGTCCAATGATTAAAAATTCAGTTTTTTCTGAATTAAGTTGCAGGAAATTACTAGTCATCCAATTTTTTATATCAGCTATGCATTCTGTTAATCTTGTGAATTATTAAGTTTCGTCAGGGCGTGAAGAAATATAGAGCTGAGTATCGTCAGCATAACAATGAAAATTAACGCCATGCTTCCTAATAATATCTCCCAGTGGTAGCATGTACAGGGTGAAAAGCAACGGTCCTAGCACTGAGCCCTGCGGTACTCCATACTGAACTTGTGATCGGTGTGACATCTCTTCATTTACTGCTACAAACTGATAACGGTCAGATAAGTATGATTTAAACCATGCCAATGAAGTTCCACTAATGCCAACATCATTTTCGAGTCTATTCAAAAGAATGTTGTGGTCGATAGTATCGAATGCAGCGCTAAGATCGAGTAACACTAACAGAGAGATACAAACACGATCGGATGATAAGAGTAAATCATTTGTAACTCTAATGAGAGCAGTCTCAGTACTATGAAACGGTCTAAATCCTGACTGGAAATCCTCACAGATACCATTTCTTTCTAAAAAGGAGCATAATTGTGAGGACACTGCCTTTTCTAGTATTTTTGACAGAAAGGGTAGATTTGAGATTGGCCTGTAATTGACTAATTTTGTAGGATCAAGTTGCGGTTTTTTAATAAGTGGTTTAATAATAGCCAACTTAAACGTTTTCGGTACATATCCTAATGTCAAGGATGAATTAATGATATTAAGAAGAGGATCTATGACCTCTGGAAGCATCTCTTTTAGTAGTTTAGTCGGTATGGGGTCGAGCATACATGTTGTTGATTTTGATGATTTAACGAGTTTAGCCAATTCTTCTTCTCCTATAGCAGTGAATGAATGTAATTTCTCCTCAGACACTACAATGCACTGTCTGATGTGATACTGTAGTAGACGGCTGCATGGCCATAATTTTTTTCCTAATATTATCAATCTTACAAGTAAAGAAGTTCATAAAGTCATTACTGCTGTGCTGTTTACAAACATCAGAAGGTGAAGCTTTATCTTTGGTTAATTTAGCCACTGTATCGAATAAATACCTAGGGTTGTGTTTGTTTTCTTCTAAGAGAGTCGAGAAATAAGCAGATCTATTTTTAGGGCCTTTCTGTATGCAATCATGCTCTCTTTCCACGAAATGCGAAAAACTTCTAGTTTTGTTTTCTTCCAGCTGCGCTCCATTTTTCTGGCTGCTGTTTTAAGGGCCCGGGTGTGCTCGTTGTACCACGGCGTTGGACTATTTTCTTTAATCTTCTTTAAGCGCCGGGGAGCAACTGTGTCTAAAGTGCTGGAAAAGAGAGAGTCAATAGTTTCTGTTGCAACATCGAGTTCCTCTAGGCTATCTGGGATGCTGAGGAGATGAAACTGATGAGGAAGATTATTTACAAAGCAATCTTTAGCCGCAGCAGTGATAGTCCTGCCATATTTGAAGCGAGGGGACGGCTTTGCAGCCTTTGCTAAATTAAGTGTACATGATACTAGGTAATGATCTGAGATGTCATCGCTCTGCTGCAGAATTTCAATGGTATCAAGATTTATTCCATGTGACAATATTAGGTCTACAGTATGATTACGGCGATGAGTGGGTCCTGACACGTGTTGCCTTACTCCAATAGAGTTTAGAATGTCTCTAAATGCCAATCCCAATGCGTCTTTTTCATTGTCTACATGGATATTAAAATCACCAACAATTAGGACTTGATCTGCAGCCAGTACTAACTCTGATAGAAAATCAGCAAATTCTCTGGTAAAGTCTGTATGGTGCCCTGGAGGCCTGTATACAGTAGCCAGCACAAATGTCAAACGGGATTTATCAATTTCACTACATATCGTTACATAAAGCATCAAAACTTCAAAGGAATTATATTTGAAACTAGACTTCTGAGTAATACCGAAGATATTATTATAAATTACAGCAACACCTCCCCCTTTACCTTTAAGACGTGGCTCGTGTTTATAACAATAATCTTGGGGGGTGGACTCATTTAAAGTAATGTAA